>FR990045.1:22438366-23675649 GCA_905404095.1 Glaucopsyche alexis
GTACTAGTTCTATTCTGATGATCATGAGTGAGTGAGTGAGTGTCATAAATGTGAAACTTTGCTTTCGCTTAACTTCGGAACTAAATGACCCATAGACTAAAAATTTTGGATTTTAAGTATGTGATGAAGTAGCTTACTGGATGACGAAAATTTCTGCGTTCTGGTCTTATCCAGAGGTTCTCAAATAGGGGGGGCCTTAAAATACGGCGAAATGGTTCCAGTAACGAATGGTACGGCAGTGTTTGCTTCGCGCTCGACTTGGCGGTGGCACTGCCGTGCCCCCCGATCGACGTTCTGGTCTTATCTAGAGGTTCTCTAATAGGGGCCTGAAAATGCGGCGAAATGGTTCCAGTAAGGAATGGTACGGCAGTGTTTGCTTCGCGCTCGACTTGGCGTGGGCACTGCCGTGCCCGCAGATCGGCGTTCTGGTCTTATCTAGAGGTTCTCAAATAGGGGCCTAAAAATGCGGCGAAATAGTTCCAGTAAAGAATGGTACGGCAATGTTTGCTTCGCGCTCGACTTGGCGGGGGCACTGCCGTGCCCCCAGATCGACGTTCTGGTCTTATCTAGAGGTTCTCAAATAGGGGCCTGAAAATGAGGCGAAATGGTTCCAGTAAAGAATGGTACGGCAGTGTTTGCTTCGCGCTCGACTTGGCAGGGGCACTGCCGTGCCCCCAGATCGATTATCCTAGTTTTTATAGTTTTCCCTTTATGTGGCCATTAAACCCCAACTCTGTACCAAATTTCAGCTCTCTAAGTTTATGGGAAGTACTAGTTCTATTTTGATGATCATGAGTGAGTGAGTGAGTGAGTGAGTGAGTGAGTGTCGAAAATGCGAAACTTTGCTTTCGCTTAACTTCGGAACTAAATGACCTACAGACTTGAAATTTTGGATTTTAAGTACGTGATTATAGCTTATTGGATGACGAAAATTTCTGCGTTCTGGTCTTATCCAGAGGTTCTCAAATAGGGGCCTGAAAATACGGCGAAATGGTTCCAGTAAAGGATGGTACGGCAGTGTTTGCTTCGCGCTCGACTTTGGCGGGGGCACTGCCGTGCCCCCAGATCATCAATCCTAATCAGCATCCCCAAGATCTTTTAATTTAGTATTTATATTCATTTTACGAAGATTGAATATTCTGCATTTTGGAAAATGAAATTGGAAGACAATTTTGCAATCGGAACCTTATTAATTTTAATAACAAAAATGTACGCCATTGTGGAATTACAAAACAGATTTTATTTTCATATTATTCTGCACCCCCAGACACCTAGAAAATGACACCCATGTAAAGGAAAAACATACTCCAACAGTATCCAAAAATAGGATTATCCGTAGCCTGCAAATTGGATTTTTAGCAGCCATTAATTTATCGACCAAATCTGGTTTTATAGCTGCTTATATGGTATAATGGTCACCAACTCGGAAATTAAGTCACCAACTTATAAATGTCGGTGCTAATTTGGATTAAATTTCGCCTCTTTTTATCTGCCGACTTTTGATTTTTTTGTCACCTGAGTGATTTCGCCAGTTTAGTAATTTAGTCGCCAACATATTAATTTGCTGCCAAATTCAGTAATAGAGTATGCTCACGTGCAGCCGCCAACTTATTTTTTGTTCGCTCGATTAATTATATCCCTTTTTTTAATACTAAAGATTTATTTTAAATTCAATGTAAGTCTGATAATTTTTAATATTTTGTATACAAATTATTATCCGGCGTTGTAAATACCTAATATTTTTACAACAAATATGCTGATAATTCGGTCTGCCAGTGAAAGTCACGGTTAAAAATACATGCAACCATTTCAAAATTTAGTCAAAAGCAAAACAAACAGACGGACAGGCATTCTATTTAAAATCCAATGAAAGGTAATATGTGTTGCAGGGAAGGGGTTCGTTAGGTTACAGCTAAAACCAGGTAATAAAATCCGAAACCGGACCCGGTCTGCACCGGCTACCTATTAAACAATATATTTCCGGTTATAATTAGACCTATATGAGACCATTTTATACCGGAAATATATAAAAGATTTTAAATGTGTCACCATGTGTACATTAGAAAAGTATTAATTTGTTAAAAAAATTCCAAGTCAGTATTGTAGGATTGACATGTCAAATTAATATGAAAACTGCAATAAAAAGTAATCGTTTTTTTGTTTCTGCTCAAAAATATTTCACGGCATTAATAAAATATTTTCTCGATTTATCGAGTCACTTTAGTGACTCAATGCAGTTTCTCTAACCTTCTGTTTAAGTATTAGTCAGGAATAAAAAAAAACAAAGTTCAAATGAATAAAAAAATTTGGTATAGAAATATTGACAACCCTAATACCATAGTTACCATAGAAAACTTTAGAAGCCTCTAACTTCAGTGCCCTTTATTATTTGGACCTAATTTTTTTTACACAAATTCTAGTACATTTAAGTAACAATTCTGTATAAAAATAAAATCCAAATATTTAGAAATACGTTCATAAAAAATTAAAGAAAAAAAAACATAAATCGTAAATAAATCTTTAAAAACTTATTTAAGAAATATGTAAATCAGGTTAAATTGTGTGTTTTTTGATTATTGTCGATCAGAATAATCAAGAAGACAATTAAGTAAATATTTAAAAAGTTATGGCAATTTTTAATTTTATTGAAAAAAAAATAAAAAGTGTTTTTTTATTGTTCATAATAAGATATTAACGCATGTAAATACTAATAAATTATTTACATAACATTTCTGTATGAGATTTCCAAAAAAAAAGGCATGGCCAATTTTTTGGACAAAAAATACACAGTGAAGGGCCACCCCGCCGCAACTTAACCTACTGTTACACATGGTATATGAGTGTAATACCATAATTTTAATGTTTCATAAATATGCGTTTAATTACCTCAACCGTGTTTTCATTATGTCGTTCCATTTTATGCATATTTGTGCCTTGTGACAGAATTCGTTGAATTTATTATGACAAAAAAATATGCCTAACGAGTTTATGCCGAAAAACAATTATGCCAAAGTATTATTATGACAAGAAAAATTATGCCTTACGAGTTATGCCTCATTAAATTAGGACAAACAATATTAGTCTAAATGATATTTATGCCTAATGACGTAGTATGCCAAGAAACCATTATGCCAAAGTATTATTATGCGTAGTAAAATTATGCCAAGTGAGGTATGCCAAATGAAATTATGACAAATAAAATTATGCGAAAGAAGAGGATCCCTTTACAAAGAGCAAGCCCTGCAAGTTTCAGGTCTCTACAATCAGCGGTTTAGGCTGTGCGTTGATCCGTCAGTCATTCAGGACAAAGGATTTTATATGTATAGATTATGAGTTTATTCAAGTTTGGAAATAAATTTTTGAGAGTTGGAATACTGCACAAAAATCGGTATGTACTTTAAATAGTACTCTGTGCTAATACCTAAAATACTGAGCTTAAAATCAAACACTCGAGTGTCGTGCTGTCATAATGGTTTGCTCCAGACCAAATTGGTACGTGTGTAAGCATTCTTACAGTTCTATTTAGTGTGATTTCAACATGTAATAACTTCGCTTCATGCGCTTAAGCCAACACGCTCTAGAACTATAAACGCAAAGTTTAAGCACTCAATCTGCAACTTACAAACTAACATAAAGATAAAATATCGTTTTGTATAGTTCCTTTAAAATAATTAGCTATGTGTCTAATACTATTATGTATATACTTACCCACGCCTTTATATTTATCCGTTCTGTCGTTGAAAATTGTACAAATTATGCTGATAGTCATCAAGACGACGATCAAAACACTGAAAAAAAAGTATATGAGCATATTATGCTTATTGATGTTCCTGTGGAACACCACAAAAAAAATCATATTTAATAAAATATGATTTTTTTCATATTTAATAAAATATGATTTTTTTTCTTACATAAACGCATAGAAGAGGCCGTCGTATCGTTTGTCTGCGTACACATCCTGGCACGTGTCGTCGACGGCGATATGCGCGCTGAGGCCGGCCATGCTGAGGTGCGTGTGAGACAGCATCACCTTCGTCAACTTCTGCACGGACCGCGGCTGGCACTCCGCCGGCACACACATACCCCATGTCAACTTCTTGATCTCGCGACCGATCTCGGATTTTGTCTAGAAATATAAGACACACTAGTCTTATCGACGATTATAGAGTCGAATCTAAAAAAAGTCGCCGATTGTAGACTGAGGAAAGCCTTAGGCTAAGATTATTTTGTCCGGAATCCGAAAATCCGGACAAAATACAGAGCATTGGAAATAAATAGCGATGAAAATCGAACACATGAGTGTCAAGTCAAATTTCTAAGTCAAAATGTCCAAAACAATTGAAATTAGATTTATAAAGTAATTTAACTCCCAACAATATGGTTTTGAATAGCAATTGAGTAGGCAAACCTCTATCAACTGCAGAGCGGACTGGTAAGGGTCTTTGCTATTCCACTGCGACTTCCTCCCTTGCTTGTCCGTCCTCTGCAGCTCGATATCGGCCAGGCAGTACTTGGAACGCAGCTCCGGGTTACTGTCCCGCCACGGCATATTCAAACACTCGTCGAAGTTGCCCAGGTGGTACTGACTCCCGTACAGCAGACCGAGCGGCTCCGATGACATGGAATCCCATTCTATGCAAAGAAGAGACATTAAAAAGCCTTAAGTCTCCTTCAAATTATTATATTTTTGAAAGTGGTCCATGTCAAATCTAAATCAGATTTAGATTTCCTGTGCATTTATTTCTTGCAAGAAATTAGAATTCCCTAATATTTTAGCGTATGTAATTATGTATATGTCACCGTAAAATTGTAAAAACCATTAGATTGTAAAATAACTAACGAGATTGTAAAAATATGTCGAAAGATAATATAGAAACTATACATTTATAATCTAACGAAAAATAATGTGTTAAATTATAGGCAGCATATTCGCGTCAGAAGTCTATCAACATTTTACAATTCCACTAGTTTTATTATAATCTAACGGTTTTTACAATTTTACGGTGACATTTACAAAACTTACCCCATACAGACCAGAGTGTAAAATTTTGTAGATTTTTAAGAAGCACCAGCGTTCTATTTAGACACGGAATCTCTTCTGCTGTCCAATTTTGTTTTTTCAATGCATAAATAACGTCCTCCAGATATACATTACTCTCACTGGAATTAAATTTACTCTTCGACTTCTCAATTGCTGTGTCCTTAGATAAGTCATTGTTGGAAAATATTTTTAACGTATCTGGTACCTTCTTTGCCGAAGATATTTGGTTAGCAGTAATACTCAGGCTCTTGGCTAAGAGAATTAGAGCGATTACTCGTTTCATGTTGTTCTTTTAGCATTTATCTGTGTACTGAAGATTACCGAAGGTAACTATATAAGTACTGAAGAAGACAGAGAGGGTGGCATTAAATATAAATTCCATGTCATAATAGGGTATTGTTATTTGTTAAACATTATTTATATAATATATCTACTTACTTATAATTATATTATTGTTCGTTGAAATCTAACATTGTTGGATTAATTATTTTTAATTTTACTGATATTTCTAGAAGAGACTTATTTTTCCGCGAAGTCGTTCGCATGTTTAATCTGTTTGTTTGTTTAATCGTATATTTTGCCCGAGCAAAATCTAGGAAATGTGAAAAATCCAGGTTATAAAATATCGCTGCATCAAATATCAATACCATCTAAATCAAAATGTAATGTAAATAACATTTGTGAACAGTCTACGGAGAGAAGCCAGTGTGTACTATATGTATGTTGTATAGTCCTATCTACAATCGGTAGGTAGGTACTCATGTCCAGCTGTTATTAAAACTGCAATGAATGTTGTACATAATTTATTCTCTTTAAATTATCAGTGAGTAACCGAGCTTAGATGGAGTTCTGATAAACTAAGGAAAATACCTAATAAAAATATTTATCCGACCGGGAGTCGAATCCACAAATTCCGAATTTTCTAACTTAGCAAAAATTATACATACTTACGCATACCAAACTGCCAATCGGGCTGACATTATAGAGTCGAAATTATTGATATATTGTTGCACGACGAAAGAAAAACATTTATACCTTAAAAATACCAGGGATAAGAACTAGCTAGATCGATTTTCCTCCACCAAAACTCCCTGCATACTAAATTTCTTGGTAACGCTTTGAACATCATTTCATATATTATACGAGGGGCGTTCAATGTATTCTCGATATCGGGGTGATTTGATATTATTGTGGGTAATTAAAATATATCATTAGCTAACAACATTATCTCAGGGTATTGATATAAAATTTCATATTGATAACTTCATTGGTTTGTTTACGACCTCTAGTCAAAAACGACGAAAATGACTGACGCGATAATGTTGAAGAAAATCGAGCATCGTGCGGTGATTAAATTCCTCACTAAACAAGGAAAATCTCAAAAAAACTATCCATAAAACTTTTTCCTTTTTCCCAAAGGCTCTGGGACGAGCCACTCTGCAGACTGGTACGGAATAATCTTTTTAATACGTCCTCCTGTCCTGTGGCTTGCCTTTTAGCTGGGAGTCAGGCCTTTGGCTACAAGCGTTGCCGTCACCCAATAAGGCCACATTGCTGGATCGAACCGCTTTCCAATTTGCCACTTCCCTGCGTCTTGGCACCCCCCACGTCGTCCCCCACCGCTGCATTTGTGGCGCAAACGTGGACAACCTCGGACACCACGGTCTGTCCTGTCAGCGAAGCGTCGGTCGCATCCCGACATCACTGCCTGAACGGCCTCATCCGTCGGGCTCTTGTCACCGTCGGAGTACTAGCTGTGCTGAAGGCCGTGGCTTGGCACGCGACGATGGCATGAGACCAGACGGTATAACCCTGGTTCATTGGAGAGTGGGACGGGCTCTTGTATGGGACGCTACTTGGGTCGATACACTTGTCTCGAGCACTGCAGGTGTGTTGCGCCGCTCGAGGTTCTCCGCCTGATTGGCGGAGAACCTCGAGCGGCGCAAATATGAGAACCTTAGTGGGGATCTCATATTTGAACCGTTTGGGGTTGAAACCCTAGGTTCATGGGGTCCGGGTGCGCACAAACTTTTCAGAGAGATTTCCAAAAAACTAATTGAGGCCACCCGAGACCCCAGAGCCGGCACCTATCTGGCCCAAAGAGTGAGTATCGCAATCCAGCGGGGAAACTCTTTGAGCATTCTAGGTACTCTACCTGGTGGGGACGACCTGGGAGATTTCTTTTTATTGTATCTTATTAAGTTTTTCTAGTTTTAATTTTCTTTTTATTACTTTTATAGTTTTTAATATTTTTAAGTAGTTGGCTATAGATATTATAATATAATTGTTATTTATTAAGAATTATAGAATTGAATAAAGAATGTTATAATATCGAAGGACCTAATATTTATATAAGTTTTATATCTTTATCTCTCAGTCAGTCAGTCATTCAGGACAAAGGTTTTTTTTATGTGTATTTTGGTTTTTGAACTTCGTCGTCGTAATTGTCGATGGCAACTTGGCTAAAGGCTCTAAACTAATAGCACCTTTAAAAAGTTGTGTGCCTCTCATTTTTGAGTTTTTCAGTGACTATTATACCTACTACTTATAGGCTATAGTCGACGCTGCTAGTATTAAATTACTACTTCATAAATATTAAATAGGCAAGCGGACTGATTTTTTTTATTGCAAAAATGAATAGTATTTTTAAATATGCGTAACATCTCAAAAGAAATCTATATCAAAAGTCAATATTTTCAAAGGTACAGCGATTTGTATAAAAAAATTCGCAAGTCTCGTCAAAACGCTCCATACTAAATTTAACCTACAAGTGACGTCACTTGTAGGTTAAGGTGTATGAAGTATACCTACAGCTGCAGGAATATATTTGTAAATATCTCTGATATTTGTGCGTTTAAGTTCATACTTACCATAATGAATGTTTTCGTATATGATGTAGTTAAATGAATGATGTAGGTTTTGTTTAACAATTTCGCAAAAAAAAAGTTGGTAGTTTTTAAATGTACCTATTTAATTAGTAAACTACACATAAAACAATATTTTTTTTACATTTACCAAGTAGTAATGCCTCAATATTTCTGAATATATTCATGAAACGAAATATTTTAAATGTAGTCTGATACCCTATTTAATTTAATATTACCTAATAGTAGGTATCTATTATCACCTAGTGAAGATATGAAATGGACAATGTTAAAAAGACAATGCTTTAATGTGGAATTAAATCTTATTTATTCTATAATATAAACTTATGCTTAGGTACAAATTATAGGTATTCGAAGTAATCAGTCTAATTGTAGAACTTATCGTTAAACAAAAATATCCCATAATTGCTAACATTAACACTTGGACGATATAATTTGTATTGTTGGAATCGTATTCGGCAAATTTTCTTCCAGATATGCGCGATTTTCATGTGTTGCCTTCTCTTCTGTGTTTTCTACTTCCGTTTTATTTCTTTTGTATCTGAAAAAGAATTTGGTAATTAATTGCAACTCATCTTATATATATGATCAGAATCCGATTCAACAATGTGCATGAAATTACTAAATTTCATGCACATTGTTGAATCGGATTAATCGGATTACTAAAGCCTTTGTTTCTTTTATTAATTTAGTTAGTTTTAGGGGCAAACATTGCTCTAGTCTCATCTCACAGAATCTGTGATTTTTTTAGTTTCTATATTTTTTATATAAAAACTAAATGTTAGTTATTTCGCTCTCAGGTTATCAAAATACGTGGCTCAGATACGTATGCATTTATAGACTTCTTGCTTTGTTGGAAAATTTGTGCTCCGTTCTCGAGTCCAGTCATATTCGATTTTTATTTTTTAAATACTACTAGAACTCTAAGAGCAAAGATCGGTCTCAGAAATCAAATAAACAATTTATCATTCACTTCTTTTATTCTTTATTACAGTTATTTTAATGTGATTTCATTGAAATTGGTTTTCGTGAGAAACTGTATTTACGCGAGAGTGGCCGCGAGCAAAAGTAATAGTTGTACTTATAATTTTTTCCTCGGGCTTAAAGTTGCCGAAAATGTTGAAGGTTTGCGAGCAACTTCAGTTTCGTCTGTTGCTTTTACCATCACTAATAAGTAGGAAATTATTGCCTAGAGGAAAAGAGGATTTGATATAAGTGTCAAGTTCATACCCCTGTTTCAACATTAGTGTGACGAGGTTGTTAATGGGTGCCTCTGCCACCACCCACATGAACAGCGCCGCCAGGTGGCTCCAGAACACGATGCCGGCGCACGATGTTGCCTGCAAAACATCCATTAATTGACGACCTCTGTGGCTCAGTTGGTTGAGCGTGTTGGTGCTCAAGCCGGGGGTCGCGGGTTCAAATCCCGCCGAAGGAACAAAAGGTTTTTCTGTGTTCCTGGGTCATGGGTGTGTATTAAATATATGTATAATATACTAAAAATCTTAAATATGTGTGTTGTATAAAAGTATTAAATATATTTTCGTTGTCTGGTACCCGTAACACAAGTTCTTCGAGAACTTACCACGGGATCAGATTGACGTGGTGTGAAGCGTCCATAGATATTATTATTATTATTAATTTAGGACTCACATTTAATGTGGTCTTATGGTCAATTCACCCTGAAATGAAACGATACGCGCCATGACGCTGCATTTTTAAAATAGCTATTAAAAATTGAATTTTATTCATTATACAAGAAGATACACTTTTCATTGTAAGAATTCGAATGTCAGGTTGTACTGCGCTGCATATGCAGTGTATGACTGATGTTATATGAAACATATTTCTTGTGTAGAAAATAAAAATCTGATTTGTAAAGATATCTTTACAATGCAGCGCCAGATAGCCTCACGTACCTATCGTTGCGATTTAAACTGACCCATACTAATAGAAGACGTAATCTCCGTCAACCCCTTTAGTAAGCTGTCGCTGTGATATGCTCAAATTACAAAGTACCACTGGCATCCTAGGAGCTAGTGTGACCGTGAGGATCTTTATAAATGGACATATTTTCAACAGTAGCTTTGCATTACGAGAGTTTTCTTGCTCAATTCAACCTGGCGTAAGTTTCGTCGAATAATTTACAATATTTACCAGCAGAAAAACGTCGTGGAACTGGAGATTCCGCGTGATGAACACGTTGCGTGAGATGAACATGGAGTGTATGAGGTACACTCCGTAGCTCAGCCGGCTCAGCGGCACCCACGGGTACCAGCTCAGGATCGCCTTTATGTATGCTGTAAATAAAATAAGTAAGTTTTTCAGGGCATATTTATGTTTGTTTTGTAAAAGGTAATTGATCTTCTAAGTATAAAAGTCCGTAAGACTACCTGCCTAAGCAACAGCAGAACGAATCCCATCTGGCTGAAGTGGAAGGTTGAGCGCGACGTACACTGTGCCCGTCGCTACATTGTGCTTCGCAGCACATCAATATACACTCAATACACACGGACATGGCCGATAGAACAGCACAGCACGATAAGCGACAGCGCCAGCGCCGACAGTGGGCGGTTGAGAGCGGCGTCGCACATTGTGCTTCGCAGCACAGCTATATACACTTTTGGGGAAGCGGACGGTGGCGTTGGTAGACCGGAGTCTCCCCAAATGAAAGTCGCAAAATCTACACGTATATTATATGCGATACAATTGAAAACACTTTACACTCGTAGTGCACTGAGGTACACAGCAAACACATAATAGTTACAAATCCGATTAGCAGTCCTAAACTCTCTCCTCAAACATGAAAACATTTATCTCACCCTTGCGTTTTGCGCGGGGTCAGAGAGAGAGAGAAAAACTGCTGTCAAAGTACTTGACAGCCTGGCTTCCTTTCCTTCTTCTTAACGGTGTGCGTTGCGCTTTGTGCCACGCCACACACTCAATACTCACGGACATGGCCAATAGAGCAGCACAGTATGATAAGCGACAAGCGGATGGTTGAGCGCGGCGTACACTGTGCCCGTCGCTACATTGTGCTTCGCAGCACAGAATTATATACTCAATACTCACGGACATGGATAACGGAGCAGCACAGCATGATAAGCGACAGCCCCAGCGCCCAAGCGGATGGTTGAGCGCGACGTACACTGTGCCCGTCGCTACATTGTGCTTCGCAGCACAGAATTATATACTCAATACTCACGGACATGGATAACGGAGCAGCACAGCATGATAAGCGACAGCCCCAGCGCCCAAGCGGATGGTTGAGCGCGACGTACACTGTGCCCGTCGCTACATTTTGCCTCGCAGCACAGAAATATATACTCAATACTTACGAACATGGCCGATAGAGCAGTACAGCATGATAAGCTACAGCGCCAGCGCCCATAATAGGCGGTTAAGTGCGGCGTACACTGTGCCCATCGCCGTATTGTGCTTCGCAGCACAGCAATATATTATACTCAATACTCACGGACATGACCCACAGAGCAGCATAGCATGATAAGCGACAGCGCCAACAGTGGGCGGTTGAGCAAGGTGTACGCTACGCCCGTCACTGCCGTGTGCTACGCAGCACATGAATATACACTCAATACTCACGGACATGGGCGATGGAGCAGCACAGCACGATAAGCGATAGCCCCAGCGCCCAGAGCGGACGGTTGAGCGCGGCGTATACTGCGCTCACCACCGCATCGTATTCGCGCCAGTACAGTATGCTGCCCAAGTACATGCACGCAAATATGCCCACAGTACTGACGTATGCGATCGTCGTCAGCCAGGTCTGTAAAATATAAAAAGAAGTTTATCCAGAATTAAAGCGCATTCAGTTCGCACTGGTGCGAAGCGTTAGTCGGATGCAATTCCTAGTATAATATATTTCCAGTAGCTAGATTCACGCGACTTAGTAGTTTCATAGAAATTATGTCAAAATTTCTACTAAGTAGTTATTTAAGGCCCGCTTGCGGAGATCTGGCTTAAAGTTGACCCTGGGTTAAATATCATGTTCTCTTTCGTTTATCGTATTTTTGAAAGAGAAGGCATGATATTTTAACACATCTGCGCAAGTGGGCCTTACTAAGCATTAAGTGTCTTTGAGTGCAGCTTAGATTACTGAAAAGTCTTTCCAGTTTTATAGTTAAATACAATAAGTAAACTAACCTGAGATAACTTTTTCAGGTGGTTAATGAGAGACGATCGGACGTAGATGTAGCCGGCTATGAAGCCGATAATGTAGGTGGAGTACCGCATGTGGCTCTTGATGTAAAGCTCATTGAACTGCTTAGCCCCGCGAGGGTTTGAGATGAACCTGAAATTAAATAAAAGTGGAAAGTTATTTTACAAGGAATAAAAAATTATGAGTAAAGTATACGAAATATAACCAATAATAAAATATAATCAATAATTAAAAAAAAAACCAATTGAATTTTGACAACTTTATTTAGTGTACAGGTCGCGCAACGGTTAATGAGCGCTCAGTGAAAGTGAAGGGGATCGTTCGCGCATGTGACCAATAGCAAAGAATATACATATTATATTACTAACGTACCAATAGCAAAAAATTGCGTCTCGGCAGCCATGTTCGGCATACGTTCGGCGCATCCACACCTCCCCGCCCGAGCCCGTTACCGCCAACAACTGACTTCGGCGCATACCCCCTCTACTTTTATCGAAAGATCTGAATTCGTTGCGCGACCTGTATAATTGTATCCCACCAAAAACATTCTGTAAAAAACTAGCCAAGTCTCGATGGAGCTGCTTGTTTATCTCTAAAAAGTAATGAAATCTAGACAAAATCGTGCCAAGTCTAAGGTTCCTTACTGCGGTTTCTTTATTATTATAGTTAATGTTGAGTGACTTGGCCGTTGACAATTCTTTATACTTTAGTGGGTACAAGTCAATTTTGTTTACATTTGTAACTACCTATGTTTGTTAAGCGAGATAATAGCCCATACTGGTATTGGTAATTGGACGCTAGTGTCTAATTTTAGGCTGTTGTTGATTGTACAACACACGTATTGGAGCAATGGTGTTATGGAGCCCTTTTTGTACCCTTGTGTGCCCTTCAACGGCCAAGTCACACAACATTAACTATAATAATAAAGAAACCGCAGTAAGGAACCTTAGACTTGGCACGATTTTGTCTAGATTTCATTACTTTTTAGAGATAAACAAGCAGCTCCATCGAGACTTGGCTAGTTTTTTACGGAATGTTTTTGGTGGGATTTCACTTCTTTTTGTAGAAACGTGGACATATTGATTGATTTTCCTAGATTTTAGTGTAATTTGTTTATTTAATTTGTGTAATGTTCGAGTAGAATAAAGTTCGAGTAGAATAAAGGGGCCTGAAAATGCGGCAAAATGGTTCTAGTAAAGAATGGTACGGCAGTGTTTGCTTCGCGCTCGACTTGGCGGGGGCACTGCCGTGGCCCCAGATCGACGTTCTGGTCTTATCTAGAGGTTCTCAAATAGGGGCTTGAAAATGCGGCGAAATGGTTCAGTAAAGAATGGTACGGCAGTGTTTTATTCGCGCTCGACTTAGCGGGGGCACTGCCGTGCCCCCAGATCGACGTTCTGGTCTTATCTAGAGGTTCTCAAATAGGGGCCTGAAAATGCGGCGAAATGGTTCCAGTAAAGAATGGTACGGCAGTGTTTGCTTCGCGCTCGACTTGGCAGGGGCACTGCCGTGCCCCCAGATCGATTATCCTAGTTTTTATAGTTTTCCCTTTATGTGGCTATTAAACCCCAACTCTGTACCAAATTTCAGCTCTCTAAGTTTATGGGAAGTACTAGTTCTATTTTGATGATCATGAGTGAGTGAGTGAGTGAGTGAGTGTCGAAAATGCGAAACTTTGCTTTCGCTTAACTTCGGAACTAAATGACCTACAGACTTGAAATTTTGGATTTTAAGTACGTGATTATAGCTTATTGGATGACGAAAATTTCTGCGTTCTGGTCTTATCCAGAGGTTCTCAAATAGGGGCCTGAAAATGCGGCGAAATGGTTCCAGTAAAGGATGGTACGGCAGTGTTTGCTTCGCGCTCGACTTGGCGGGGGCACTGCCGTGCCCCCAGATTTTAACCTTTCATGTAGCTATTTCTTTTTCCAAGATCCGAACGATTGATTGGTGAAAAATAGATAAGAAGCCATTTTCTTAATTTAGTGGCATACTAATCTAATTGTTACCAGATTTAAGCGACGAAGTATGATCATTAACATGGAAAATAACTCCCATTACCAATGCGTAACGACTCATTTAATAGCGGAGTTCCGCTTTGACGCACAACAATCGTTTCGCAACAAAACATAAAAACAAGTGAACTAAACAACAGTCAGCTCTTGCACTGTGCGATAGTCATTCTTGTTAAAATTACATAATAATTTATTGCGTCTATGCAATAGAATTCTCGTTCTTTTAGACTAGTCAACAAGTTCAAAAACGTGAAAAATAGAGATAAAGGTCCTAAAAATATGAGCGATGGCTCATTCGATTCGGAATCACCTCTAGAAAAATGTTTTTGAAGGATTTTGGTGCAGGTTAAAAATTGCAATTGTTATTAACAAAATAAGATGAAAAAAAAATGATATTTCGTTTTTTGTTAATAACTCGAAAAATATTAACATTTAAGCAATTTTGAAAAAAGCTCGTTAAAGAGGAGGAAATTTCCAATAAAAAAGTCCTAACTCCCGGAATTCTATCTCCATTATTTATAATTTTAATTAGACGTTGAAAATAGGGCTCCGCGCGGCAGTTACGGCATGCGCGCGCCGCCGCTAAAGAGAGTTCAGCAATAAAAATAATTTTTTTATAACATAAAATGTGATTTTAAAAATTTGAAAAAATTCTAGTATCTTCTTAACACTTGAAAGAATCGAGCCCTGAAAAAAAAAAGGTTTAATCACCATTTTTCAAAAAGTTATTCAATTGTTAACTAACCAATTTTTTCTCAATCTCCATGGGCATAAACAATGGGATGAAAGGTATAAATAATTGGCCTATAAATTTTAAACTTCGTGGAGCCCTTTTGATATATGTACTTTATAAGATCCTGCGGTTTATTTTCATTAAAGTTTATTAATTTGTTAATTATGATTTTTTATAACTATTGAAAAATTTAAAATCTAAAAAATGTTGGTAATTTTTTTTTATTCAATTAATATTTAGCTATGCCTGTTTTCACATTGAACAATGGCAGTAATTAACAAAGGTTATGAATTTTTTACGTAATTTGTTTATAAAATTGTTATAAACAAATAGAGAAATTCAATATGTATTTAAAATTTTTTTTTGCTATTTTGTTGTTTACAAAAAATTATGATTTAAAAAAAAAAAAAATTTTTTCTAAATTTTAATTTTTAATTGTTTAAAAACGATTTTTTTATATTTCGATTGTTTAAATAATTAGTTAAGAAAAAATTTTTCTTTTAGAAATCATAATTTACACTTTTAAATAGTTTAGCAAAAAAAAAAAAATATTTATAATTTAATTGTTTATTAGTTTAACAATTTGTTATAAACAAATATCGACCAACGTTATATTTTTTTTCTGAAGCAGAAAAAAATTATAAAAATAGCTATATATTATAATAATGTGCAAAAAAAAAATTTTCAAGTAGGCGCTATAATTACCGTATCGTATGATATTAAAAAGTATTATAATAAATAAATAATATTTTTTTTTGCACTTTATTATATATATAGCTATTTTCATAATTTTTTTTTGCTTCAGAAAAAAAATATAACGTTGGTCGATATTTGTTTATAACAAATTGTTAAACTAATAAACAATTAAATTATAAATTAAAAAAATTTTTTTTTGCTATACTATTTAAAAGTGTAAATTATGATTTTTAAAAGAAAATTTTTTTCTTAACTAATTATTTAAACAATCGAAATATAAAAAAATCGTTTTTAAACAATTAAAAATTAAAATTAAGATTTTTTTTTTTTAAATCATAATTTTTTATAAACAACAAAATAGCAACAATAAATTTTAAAAAAATATTGGATTTCTCTATTTGTTTATAACAATTTTATAAACAAATTACGTAAAAAAATCATAACCTTTGTTAATTACTGCCATTGTTCAATGTGAAAACAGGCATAGCTAAATATTAATTGAAAAAAAAAAATTTATCAACATTTTTTTGATTTTTAATTTTTCAATAGTTATAAAAAATCATAATTAACAAATTAATAAACTTTAATGAAAATAAACCGCAGGATCTTATAAAGTACATATATCAAAAGGGCTCCACGAAGTTTAAAATTTATAGGCCAATTATTTATACCTTTCATCCCATTGTTTATGCCTATGGAGATTAAGAAAAAATTGGTTAGTTAACAATTGAATAACTTTTTTAAAAATGGTGATTAAACTTTTTTTTTTTCAGGGCTCGATTCTTTCAAGTGTTAAGAAGATACTAGAATTTTTTCAAATTTTTAAAATCACATTTTATGTTATAAAAAAAATATTTTTATTGCTGAACTCTCTTTAGCGGCGGCGCGCGCATGCCGTAACTGCCGCGCGGAGCCCTATTTTCAACGTCTAATTAAAATTATAAATAATGGAGATAGAATTCCGGGAGTTAGGACTTTTTTATTGGAAATTTCCTCCTCTTTAACGAGCTTTTTTCAAAATTGCTTAAATGTTAATATTTTTCGAGTTATTAACAAAAAACGAAATATCATTTTTTTTTCATCTTATTTTGTTAATAACAATTGCAATTTTTAACCTGCACCAAAATCCTTCAAAAACATTTTTCTAGAGGTGATTCCGAATCGAATGAGCCATCGCTCATATTTTTAGGACCTTTATCTCTATTTTTCACGTTTTTGAACTTGTTGACTAGTCTATTTAATAATATGCAGTCCATCTTTAAAAATTTCGCAAAGAAATAGTAAATTAAATTTTGAGTTGAAAAAACTTAAAATTGATTTTCCACATTATCTACGTAATATATAAATATCATATTATGATATTTATATATTAGCAGTCGAATTGTTCTAATTATAAAAAAAAAAGATGTGTGGCACTCGGGGATTGCCGCGGTAAAGCTATTGCATAAAATATAAATACAATAATAGTATAGCATTTTTTCCATTCCGTTGTACTTTAAAATAAAATCCATATTATTTAAAAGTACAACGCCATCTACCAATCAAGTACTTAATTATCTTCAGCAATGTGTAGGGAACATACACACGTCGTAGTTTAAGCTTAAACACATAGATGGCGAAACTAGTAATTTAAATAACACATAGCTCACGTTACACTAGACGGAAAGCGATTCAGTACCAGCGGCTCGAATATAACCAAATTTATCAGACCCCCACCCCATCTCAGCGGTGTTAGGTTTTTTTTTCGTTACGGAATTTCTTGATTCGGTCGCCGCGCTCAAAGCCCGCGATAAAAATATATATGCAATAGCTTAAAAATAATACAGGGAAAGGTAAGGTAGATTGTAGATAACTGTTAGTTTTAGCGGTGGCAAGAAACATAGACAATGGATGCCGTGAGAGCAGTTCGTTACAAAAGGGTCAAGGAACTAAATTAAATTATGATTTCGTGACAAAACAGGATCTCAATTACCACATCGCAAATTGATATTCGTTTTTTTTGCATTACTCGGATCATGTTTTGACTCTTGTCTAAAGGGAGGCTAAAATTATTATAGTGCTTTTATGCACTATAATAATAAAATATTAGATAGATTGATTGTAGATAACTGTTAGTAACATAATATTATCTATGCAATAAAATAACATTAATAAATACGAGTTTGGTTATCGCATAGTTTTTTGGGTTCCGTACATCGAAAGGAAAAACGGAACCCTTATATTATCACTTTGTTGTCCGTCCGTCTGTCTGTCAAGACCCCTTTTCTCAGGAACGCGCGGAGATATTAAGATAGAATTTATATCAAATACTCAAGTCTACTGTCCCTTGGAGCTGTAAAAAGTAACTTCTAAGCCAACGCACTCAAAATTTACAAAATCAAAACCTACAGGGTACTTCCTGTGAACTCAGAATCTTGAAATTTGGTACAAAGAAACGTCTTATAGCACCGATAAAGAAAAAATTGCGATAACCGTAAATTTTTAGTTACATCATATAATAAAAATATTTTTAATAATTTTAAACTTACTACCTCCTTTCCTCATGAACGCGTAGAGGTAATTGAAATTCATATCAAATACTCAGGTCTATAATACCGGTTTGTACGGAACCCTCGGTGCGCGAGTCCGATTCGCACTTGGCCGGTTTTTTATTATTTCAATAAGAAATTAAATCCTCGCGTGTCGTCTACAGACACCTGTTGCATTGTTTAAGAATTAATTTGTTTACGCCCTATATATTCTATCGTAGGTAGGTACTTAATGAGTAATCATAATGTATTATGCTCTTATATTATTAACACTTGTTTTCTGTAAGTTATCTTAACGTTAATGGCATGTCTTTGTAGCAGTTATTTGCTATTATTTTATATTATTATTGCCTTAGCTTTTAACCTGGTAAAAAAGTATCCCACGAGAACAATGTACTTTTTCGAAATAAAATATAGCCTGTTTTAATCCAAAGCCTTCTACCTTACAGTGGCGTAGCGTGGTGTTCCTGTAACGCCATTCCCATCGGCTTTACTTACCACTTACTTTATGTAGACCCTCATCTAAATCCCTACCTGGCTTGGGCTTCCCTAAGAAAGATAACCAGTCACAATCATCACAAACTATCACATCTAGTAATAGGCTTTTATAGGATCAGCGAAATGCGTCATTACTTTGTTACAAATTAGACTTACTCAAAGTTAAAAGCTTGTATGGGCGGAAACTCGTTGATGTATGTTGAGACTCCGGGCAGCACTACGGACACCACGATGATGGCGGCCACCAGCACCTTACCCAGCGTCGGGCTCCGTCGGTACAGCTCGTACAGGAACAGCGACACCACGAAGAAATGGAAATCACTCGGTATGTACCAGCTGATTATTATGCACTGAAAAATAACGTTATGATGTAAATTACAGGTTTTAAAAATTATCCCCATACTGAAGGAAGACAAAAAATTAATAGTAACAAATTAAGGGTACGGGTTAGTGTTATATTACGTAACTATCAACTTAATCACACTATAGTGCGATTCAAATGAGAATAGGATCGAGTCAGCGCCATATTGTTTTGAATTTAGACTGTTTTGATAGTTTAATTTATGTTTAGATAACAATAGTTAACAGCATTTTTGCGCACGGGTTATACATACATTATATTTATTGCTTCTATACCTAGAAATAATAATAAGAACAAAAAAAAGTTCTGTATTTGCTTTTAAGTGTAAAAAATGAAAAAATTCAAATCAATGAAAATACACGAACATTTTACATACAGGTGATTTATTAAAAGATATTGAGCATCAATTTTATGATATAATCTTACAAAATAAGTTTTAAAATAGTGTTAAAATGTCTAAAAATTAACAGTTTTGCTTTTCCTGTCATGTTCAGTAGCAGTTATATTAACCACCGAATATAGTCCATCAATCCTCAATTTAATTAAGCTCCCATAATATCTTTAAACTTATCAAAATGAGAATGGAACATTTGTTTCTTTAGAGACATCCTATAGCCAAAAATGAGAAAAATCTTAATCATCTCGTTATTTTATTCATACATTTATTTCAAAAGCCCATTATTGGTCTGGATTTGTAACAGGTAGATGGAAGTAAGCTTGTTATACCTCGCAAATCTTTAAATCTGTAGTTACATCACACTTTTTCTCTGTCACTTTAATAAATCCACTACAAATATTGCAAAACGAGTCACCGTCTCCTTTTCAACTTCTCGTAGCCATTTCTTACAAGATAATACAGCGAAAAAAATATTAAACACGTTATTTCTTTATAATATGCTAGGTAATACCGTCGTACACAAGGAGGAATGTAACAAAAGACAACCCCCATACCATACCTCTCTTTCGCCAGGAATAGAGTGCAAAGACCGACTTTAACTGGAAGCAAAAATCATAAATGTACAAATCGCTATAACTTCTTAAAAAGCAAATATTTTCGATTTGTAATCGCACTTTTTTATAAATATTTGCTTATATATTCAGAATAAATCAAGTAAAACCCATGCGCAAAAAAAAATATTTTTTTTGTTGACCGGTGTAATTGATAACAATTAAGGCGCTCTTACCCTAGAAATACGCTTCTTTCAAAAATTTTTTGAGACGAATGGATACATTTTAGTGCAGCAAAAAAATATATGTTAATTTTGATCATATTTGCTAGGGGACCTTCGTTTTCAAAACACGTTATCTGAAAAATTTCTCGATAAAAAAAAATCATAAAGTAACCATTAAAATAGAAATTCTTGGAGTTGTAACTGTATTATTTGTGAACAGAAATGAGAAAATTATTTGCAGTTTCGTAAAACATAATAAAAGGAAGGGAATTGTTGTTTTGATTTTTCGTATAGAATGTGATATTTGTTAGTATTAATTTATTTCAATGATAAATAATTCGTACGAGTCGAATGAAACATCGCGAAATGGCGACCTGTCATTCCTTCTCTTTCATATCTATTGAATAAGACAGTACCGGCTTAGGCCTCTTGCTAATGAGACGTATGTCAAATTTTTCCCCTCTTTTCTGCTCAAAAATTATTCGAATTTATTGTTGAAAGTCCGTTCAAATTTATTTTACCCCCGAATGGACCTTTATGTCGTCTGCATAAAGGTCAAGTCGGGGGTAAATATTAGTTTTTCTTTCGTCGTGTAATACTTATAACATATGCGTAATTTCGCTCACTGACGTAAGACGCTTGGTAGCCCTTTGGCTTTTTGCGTTGTTGCGACCAATTGGTCTCGGGTTCGAATCCCGGTCAGACGATTTTTTTTCTTTTTTTTTGTCGCACTATAAAACTCCGAGCGATGCTTGTTTTCCCAGTAATAAAAGTATATGGTTAATTATGTACTTATTTTATTATTAGTTACTTTAAGTTGTTGTTAATATAAAGGTAGATTATATTATATAAAATATGAAAAGATTGTATTCGATGAATGTCCAAATTTTTAGTCCAAAGTTTTAAGATGGAGGTACAAAAACTCTTTATAAGTAGATACTAGGGAGACCGAGCTTGGGTCGTAGTTTTAGTACAACGATAAAAATTAATAAAAAATAAATAAAAAAATATTAAAGAAAAACAAAGACATTATAAGAATCACAAAAATAATATTTATCTTACCGGGATTTGAACTCACCACCAAAAATCAAACGTCGGTACGCAAACCGAGCTGCCAGTCAGACTGACGTAAAATAATCGAAATTATTGATATAATTTATTACACGACGAAAGAAAAAACATATTTGATTCAAAATTGACAACATTGATTGACAACAGAATAAGTAAATATATATATACCTAAATATTATTCTGTTGGTTTGTAAAGTTTATACATATAATTTATCAATTATTATAATCAATTCTAATTCTAATCACCATGAGCAGATATTAGGAACATGTACTTATTCAGTAATCTACGTTTATTTTTTACTAGCTTTTGCCCGCGACTTCATCCGCGTAAAGTTCGGTTTCCATACAAAATTTTAACCCCTTTGTTACACCCGTAGGGGGCGAATTTTCAAAAATCCTTTCTTAGCGGATGCCTACGTCATTACAACTATCTGTGCCAAATTTTAGCAACATCTGTTCAGTAGTTTCGGTTGTGCTTTGATAGATGAGTCAGTCAGGTTTGCCTTTTATATATTTAGACTAGGTGTTGCCCGCGACTTCATGCGCACAAAAGGAAATCTCGATGGAACCGTACATTTTTCGGCAATAAAAAGTATGCCTATGTGCTTCCCCGTTGTCTATTCTATATCTGTCCTAAATTTCATCAAAATCATTCCAGTAGTTTCGGAGCCTATTCAATGCAAACAAACAAACATACAAACAAATAAACCTTCTCTCTGTATTATATTAGTAATAGATTAAATAAAACAATATTTACAATTAATATGATGTAGCCGAAGAGACTATTTGGTTAAACCACAAATGTCAGAAACTAGGTACTTATTTGAAATTGTATTTTTTTTTGCTGTCAGATAGCCGAAGTTTCATGTATGTAGAATGGGAATATTTGATATTGAATTTTATTGTGTACTAGCTTTTGCCCGCGACTTCGTCCGCGTGGAACAATACTTTGGGATATCGCTGAAATTTACCCGCGACTTTATTTATGACTAACGAAAGCGGAATCCTATTTTTTTAAACGGAACCCTAAAATAAAAGTAGCCTATGTTAGACCCTATAACATCAGCTATCTGCTAGTGAAAGTTCCGTGAAAATCGGTCCAGCCGTTTCAGAGATTAGTCGGAACAAACAGACAGACAGACCGACTGACAGACAGACAGACGGACAGACAAAAATTAAAAAAAAAATGTATTTTATTGTAAGTACCGAATATACTTTCAGATTCATTATGTAAAAAGCTGTTAATTTGAAGTTACAAACAGACACTTAAATTGTATTTAACTGTATAGATGTATAGATATAATGTATTAAATTTTAAGATATTATCAATTTGATGTTTATAAAATAACTAAACTATTTAACTAAACTAAACTAAACTAAACATTAACCCGCACGCGCACCCCGCCTTGGTGACGCCCACTTCGCAACGGGCCGTGCAGCAGAAATCGTAATATTTTAATTTCGCCATAACTTCAAAACCAAACGTCCAATTTTAATCATTCAAAGACCAAATATTATCTACATAAACTGTACTTAGTGATGAAATAATTTATTTTGATAAGGATTAATAACATGAGTAAAATAATTTTTGAAATCGGTCCAGTACTTTTTGAGCCTATTCATTACAAACAAACAAACAAACAAACATACAAACAAAGTTTTCCTCTATATAATATTAGTGTAGATTTATGTATTGTATAAAATCAGTCGATAAAATTTAGCTTTGTGCTACGCGAACGAAGTTGCAGGCAAAAGCAAGTTTAGATTTTGTAACCGCTGAAAAATGCGAAATATATAAAATTTTGAAATGTCGTCCTAGGAAGAAACGTCAATGTGTGTGATGTCATAAAGTGTACTGTGTAATGTGTTACATGTTGTAGTGTGCGTATTCCGCACTCCGCAGTACTTCGACTGCATAATATTATAATAATACTAGCTATCCCGGCAAACTTCGTACCGCCTTAGAATTAAATTTGTTGACGTACTGACTACTGACAGCAGCGCCACCTACCAGGTCCGATTGCAAATCTAAACCATTCTCGAATCAACCTGAAGACACACAAAATTTTTCATTACTTAATATCGGTACAGCCGTTTAGGAGTTCAGTGACTTAATTGAGCTTTTTTTTAGATTTTTTTTTACCCTTTAACTACTTACTAAAAAACTTAACTTTCTCGAATCGCAATGGCTAAATTTGGCACAAAATTAGGAATTAGACTTTTTATAATCGACCTAGACAGAAAATAGACATTTTGAAATATATTAAATTGTAATGAGATTTGAACCTAGACGCTACGCTTTGCTTTAGGCGGGCAAGATACCGCTAGGCTATGAAGCACATCACAATTTTATCGAAATTACGCTTTTATACATTATAGACACATCACTTTGACGTATTTCGCATGAAGTCCCACGCAGTAACAGGGGCGGCACGTCCCCCACTCATCTCCTTCACCCCCTCGAATACTTCAAAGTTGACTACTCACAGCGCCTTAAACGTTTTTATATAATTCGATACAAGACTATTAATATTTATATGCACCTAAGTTTTTCTGAAAATCGCACTTTTCAAGTGACATTTGACAGGAAAAGGTCATTGACGTTCCTATTCTCATTTGAAACCTGTTATACTCGAGGATAGTAAAAGAAACAAAAATCATATCATGCTAAATTTTAGTAATTTTACTGCATATTGAAAAATTTACTATATCTAGAATCCCGGGCCTTGTGCACTCCAAGGCGCTAATCCCGGCCTTTAACAGAAGGCACGCGGAACTGGCGCTATTAATGGGTAGGAATCAACTAAGAATCCTTACCAGAACCCGAACTGGGCACTGCAAGTTCCACAAACACCTCAACAAAATAGGATTTGGTGACACAACAACTTGCAGATACTGCGGGTAGAAGGATGAAACACCCCTTCACCTCGACTGTCCGGCACTCCAACAAAACAAACAAGTACCTTGGGCAGCACGTATACTCCACCACAGATGAAATTCGTGGCACCAACCCCAACCATATCATTCACTTTATGAGCAGCATAGGCCTGGGGCAGGTACAATAACGCGAAGGAGTCACGATAGATCCACTTGGGTCGCAGTGACGTTAGGCTCAATTTTGACCTGCCTTCGGATAAAAAAATATCTAGAATTAAATCATTGTACTCACCGCGTTGTCAGTGTCGACGTAATTGCTGACCATGAGCAGGTTGAGCCACCAGTTCTGGTGGCACTGCACGGTCTCTGCTGCGACCGCTCTGCTCCACAGTGGGCCTGTCCCCGTGTAAGGGAATATGGCCACCACGTAGAATATCACTAGGGCGTATGGCACAGCTAATCTGTTAAAAAACAAGAACAACAAGAAGATAACGCCAAAATCAGAGTAGGTACTATAATTAAGCTTTTACCCGCGGCTTTTATATTAACCGTAACCGGGAACCGTACATTTTCACGCGATAAAAAGCAGCATATGTCCTTCCCCGTGGTTTTCTTTATATCTGTGCCGAATTTCATGATAAGTAGTTTTTAAGTAAAAGCATAATAACCACACAAACAAACTCACATTCACATGTAGAATATTAGTAAGCAGAACATATATTTTTGTATTTCCTGGGAATATTATTTTATTTCTAGTCTGTCTAATGTAATAGTGTAAAATAAAGTATAAAATTATAATTATTTCATGTTGCCAAAATCGAGATCTATGTACAATGTATAACTGTACCAAATTTCATCCATTTAAATCAAAATTTCTTATCATATTATTTATATACATACAGACAGACAGACAGACGAACGGATAAACGGAGAGGATAAGGGTTCCTTGTGTACTACAATACGGAACCCTAAAAGAGGTTTTAAAAAATATTGTTATTAAACGCCATGCGCTCGTATCCGTCGTAGCGCTACTTTGTAGCACACGTAGCTAGTGCGTAGACCTCAAATTACTACTACGAGTTCATTCAAAATACTATTCCGATCCTTTCATTATTTTTTTACTAAGAAGTACCTATGTACAAATAAATAAAAAAGTGTGTGTGTGTTACCTTTACGCGCGATTGAAGTAAAACTATATATTTTTGGAAACTAGAATAAACATTCTATACCTTAAAATCAAGAAATATAACGTTTAACATGCAAAATATCAAATATGATTTCACCGGGGATTAAATTGTTGGTGTCAGTTTTTAAATCTGAATTACGGCGAAAATTTACTTCGAAAGTTGGTTAAATATTTAATTATATTTATGTGATATTGAAATTTTACTCATCTTACCTCATATATCTCTTGAATATGATAATAAGTGGATTGGGAAGATTCTTCATTTTCGTGATAGTTGTTGCTGTGAGGAAGCCAGAGAGCATGAAGAAGGAGTCCACTACAATGTCGTCGTGTAGGAACAGCAGACCGAGGAAAGACGTGGAATCCTACAATATTGTAAAGTTAGTCTCTCTTCATCGGTGTAAAAAGCATGTTAATTTTCGTTACTTACATTTCTATGTAGCAGTTATACAGACAGGTAATCAATCTATCAAGTAATCGTTTATTGCAATATAGTGGTATACATATGGTCTTACAAAATATTATATGGTCCAATATTCTACCATCACAATGGCGCACAAAATTTCCTGAACATGCAAGGTGTAGGAAGATAATAATTAACATTAATTAATTGAGGCAGATTAAAATTAAATTAAATATATGGGCTATATTGTTAAAAATTCAGGAACATCAGTAATGCTCATTTATTTAACAAAATGAGGCCGATAACTCATTTTTGCAGTAATTTTTCTGCGGTTACGTAAAACATAATATAATAAGGTGGTTTTTACATTGGACACAGCGGATACAGTGCCAAAACAACCCAATCCGCCAATAGCGTGCACGGAGACGGATTGTACGAGCAGTGCTGGCGGGATCCGAATTCCGAGCGCGATTCCGCAAATCCGCGAATCGAAAGAAATCTGCGATGTATTCCGTGTTGTTTAGCGGAATCCACGGATAATGCGTGAACGCATTGTCACTTAGCAAGATACCTGATTGTAGCAATGTTCATTTACCTCGTCCATGTTGACGCCGTTACTGACGGGCCCGCTGTTGAACATGCCGATCTGGTGGCCGATTACCACCACGCACATGGACATGAACTTGATGCCGTACAGCACGTGCAGCTCGTCGCTCGACGTCATCATGTTGCTCATGTTGCTTCGGATGTCGAACGCCTTGATTATGCCACTGCCTAAAATTACGATATTACGTCACTAACTTTTGCCCGCGGCTCCGCACAGTATTCCACGGGAATACTGAATCGGGATATAAGTAGCCTAATCGTTTATCTAGAGCTTAAATTACTATTATACCAAATTTTATCAAAATCCGTTCAGAAAAGTTACAAACATCTATATATTTATATAGATATAACATAACATTTATATATATATATATATATATATATATATATATATATATATATATATATATATATATATATATATATATATATAAATGTTATGTTGGTTTGTGTACGCTTGAAAAACTCAAAAAGTTCTGCACTGATCGAGCTGAAATTTATCATGATATATAATCCGCATCAAGGATTGTTTTATCTATTTTTTGCATCAGTCACATATCCGCGACCGCGAAAAAACTATATTTACGGAGACGGAGCCGCGGGCAACAGCTAGTTATAATTTAAAATATAGTTTAATACAAAACTATTTTATAAAACCTATATCAACTATCAAGTATCAAAGCTTTGAAAGTGGTTAGAATGAGTAGCATTTTATATTTTAATTCATAGATGTGAATCTTACCTAACTGTAAGCGTAATTAATAAAATAATACACTCACCTACGCCTTTATATTTATTCGTTTTATCGTTGAAAAGCGTGCAAATGATGGCGATAGTCATTAAAAGGATGATTAACCCACTGAAAAACAAAAAAAAATGTTACTACCTACTCATAGCATATAGAAAACATATTTACTTTTTTGATTCAATATTGCAAAAAAAAACCGAACTTAAAAATATGTAATTGAACACAATGAATAAATTACTACAAGGTTTTTTTCTACATGACAGCAATACAAAACCTCTAACGCCTTCCTACTACTGGTTTGATGATTTTTTAACAAGTTCAATAAAAGAAATGCAAATTGTATTGAAGTGGTTTAAGGCCGCAAACTGACCACACCAACATGACATGTCCACCGGTTCTGTCATAACGTATATCGTGTACTTTAATTAATTAAGAATGCATACATAAATAAGCGTCAGTTCATACTGAGACTCGCGAGAATTTTGAATCGCTTTCTTTATATAGCGATTCAGCGTGGCTATATAAAGAAAGCGATTCAAAATTTAACTTTATTCACCACACGAAAAGATACACGTTTCAATGCAAGAGCACTGCTCGATATTCTAATTCTTGATTTCTTGCAATGAAACGTTCTATCTTAAAAATGACGCGCCCCGCTTTGATGTGAGCTGACCGTAAGTATGTTATTAAATAATAATATAATAACAATAAGTATGTTATTAAATAATACCTAAGTACTTAATAATGTCGATGCGAGGGCAACAAATTGACGCCAAATGCGTGGCGCGAATCCCGCGCAGTATGGTAGAATTCGCAACGGATTTTGACACGACGCGATTCATGTGGTAAAGCGGAATCCAAGACGGGTTCTGCGCCCACACGCATTATCAATATGAAAATCTCACTCTCAAAATACTTACATAAACGCATAGAAGAGGCCATCGTATCGTTTGTCTGCGTACACATCCTGGCACGTGTCGTCGACGGCGATATGCGCGCTGAGGCCGGCCATGCTGAGGTGCGTGTGAGACAGCATCACCTTCGTCAACTTCTGCACGGACCGCGGCTGGCACTCCGCCGGCACACACATACCCCATGTCAACTTCTTGATCTCGCGACCGAACACTGATTTCGTCTAATAAACATTCATATACTTTAAAGTTTTCATAAAGATTCTTATCGATTCTAATAAAACACACAAATGCCAGATATACGGTGACTCTGGGATGAATAAATGAAGACTTTAGTCTTTGGTAAAATATTCGTGGACTTTCGTTTGTTTGCATTAAAGAAAAACAAGCACTTTCAAGAGACATCTCTATGATTTGTGCAAGGTGAGACCACTGACTAATGTCAGTAGCCTCTATTAAATAAGTGAGTAGTTTACACATTTAGCTAAGTAGAAATGCTATAACTAAACTAAAAATTAAAATCTTATCAATCTTCATAAGAAAATTATACCTCTATTAACTGGAGAGTAGACTGATATGGATCATTTCTATTCCACGGTAGTCTTTTCACGTGCCGATCGGTCCTCTGCAGAACTATATCAGCTAAGCAGTACTTGGTCCGCAGCTCTGGGTGACTGCTACGCCACGGTGTATTGAGGCATTCGTCGTAGTTGCCCAGGTGGAACTGACTCCCGTATAGAAGACCAAGCGGCTGCGATGACATGGAGTCCCATTCTATATAGGAAAAAATCAAACTTCAGTCACAAAACAACTGATTCGTTTATTCATATAGGTAACACACAGTAACACTTATTACCGTAAAAATTATAGGAACTACGTAGAATTTACAAATGAATTGCAAAAACTGTCAATAAAAAACAAAATTAATTTATTTTGTTGGTAAGAGACTTTTTTTCCTTGTTTTATTATCTATTTACTTTATTTAAGTAAAGAAAAATGTTCAGGAGTAATACCAAAAAACTAACATTAAGGTGAAATAAAAATTGTTTACATGAATTTAATACAATATAACAAGTCCCACTTATGAATTCTTAATATTTTATGTAACTTTACGACTGCCTTATACGATGTAGGTGTTCATCTCATCTGAAGTATTAGTGTGTAATGTAACGTGACGAAGTTCGCCTCTATATTATGATAAATGTGTAATTTTATAATATTATAGCCGAATGTCAGGTGGTGGAGACCACCCTATTATTCCAATATCAATACACTCATAACATTTTATAAAATGTATAACATATTAATATTAAAACAAATGATGTCGGATTTCTCTTAAATCTTATGTCTTGCAATTATCGCGACAGAAGGTGCTAGAACAGATGTGCTCGGTCTATTAGAAATACGTAAAACCCAGTATGAGTCGGGGTGTCTTACCCGTAACTTCATCTTGCTTGACCTTCCCTATAAACTTTTCATTGGCCGGTTACTTAACATCTAGGCCGAAACTTGTATGCAGCGTGTATATTTTATATCATGTTATCTGATTTCTACTAATTATTTTTAAAATCAAAAGAAAAATGGGCACAAGAATTTATATTTGCATGTAATAACTCCATGTTATTAACTCCGTTATTATAATTAGTTAGATATCTTGAATCATTTGTTGCACAAGAAGCAACAATGAACATGTCTAACAAAGAGAGATGATTATATCACAAATCATAGAAATCAGACGTGTAATTAAGTCGGAAGAGGAACATTTTGTTATTTGCATGAAATAATAATTAATTAGCAAACTTTTATTGACAATCCTTAAAAGATGAACGTTAAAGCACGCTAGTAGAATTATTTTTGAAGTGAAAACTTCTTTAGCAGCGTAGTGCACTTTTTGGGATGGGTAAAAAATGATAAACTCGAGTCAGGACATGTGAGCTGATCGGAAATTCGTAAGACGGAAGGAGAGTGGACCGCCCGTGTGGCGTAGGAGAGGAAGTAATATCCCCCTCTCTTTCTAGTTTCTACCGCGCGGCGAAAATCTATGCCTGCTCCTGCTGATTTTCACTTCTGCCGGCACTTTTGGAGTGCAACCCGTTGTTTTTTTTTACTGTTAATTTTAATTGATTTATGCTCTCGTTTTTATTAATTATTAATGATCGTGTTATAAATGCTTTAAATAGAGCAATCATTGAGTTACTTTGCTCTTTACCTTTTTATCACCGACAGAGCCGGTCTACCGCTTTTCTACTTGGCAATAAGGTTCCAAAGCGATACACCGGACTATCGGCGACTGTACAGTAGAATTATCTTTATACTGCGTTAGATTTGAATATCACAAAATCTAAAGACGTCGAAGAAAGAAAATAATTAAATGGCTCTTCTTATGTTACTTATAAAAACCGGTGGATTTTGTTGATGTTGAAAATTGCAATTCAACTTTTTAATTTTTACCTTTTTTTATTAGCCGAAAGGAACGGAAATGATTTTAGCAGTCAATGTAGGTAAAATAGGGATGAAATTTTAAACCTAATTTCACGCCGTGGGCAATTAATACTTAAATTTTATATATTTTCTTGCTTGGTATAAAAATCCCTTTTGATAATGAGTCAAAATCATGCGAAAATCATTATCAATACTTTATTTATAAACCAATCGAATTTGCTCACTATAACTTACCCCACACAGACCACAGTGTAAAATTTTGCAAGTTTCTCAGCAGCACAAGCGTCCGGTTGAGACACGGTATCTCGTCCTCACCCCATTCCTGACTTTTGAGCGCATACAGCACATCTTCCAGGTACACATTACTCTCACTCGTATTGAACACAACTTTCGACTTTTCGACCAATTCGTCCGTAGAAAAATCATTATTCGACGATATCGTAGATGTCTCGGTAACTTTCTTTGTCGACGAAACTAAGTTAGTCGTAGCACAGAGGCACTTAGTTAAAAGAATCAGAGCTATTATTCGCGTCATGTTATTCTTTTTGCGCTTAATTGTATACTGAAGATCAATAGGGATGGCATTATATTATGAATCGCTAATGAAGGCAAGCGCGAGCGCGTGCGCCGATGTTTGATAAAAAACTTGAGAACTGGCTGGCAGAGAGCACAGTACGTCTGTCTCTTATTTGTAACACGCTTATAATAATAATAATAAATTCTTTATTGAGAGCAACTATGGCCCAATTTAGTTAGTATACATATTTTGACTTAAATATTATGACAAGTATATTATATTATTTTCTTACTAGACATGTGATTTTTGGGTACCAAAATCATAATTACACGATTCGTTTTAACTTTTGACATCAGTTAGGTAAGTCAGGGAACAATGTTCCCTAATAGACTTACCCTGTTCCCGGAACATGCATTTGTTTTAAATCCGCAAAGTACTTATATTTTCCGAAAGGCAATATAAATATGGACCGAATATAAAAATCACAGTAATAGGGGATGGCACTACATCTAAAATATTTAGTTTCAATAATATACTTAGAAATACTGAGGCATTACTACTTGGTAAATGTAAAAAATATATTATTATGTGTAGTATATTTATGTGTAGTTTATTAATTAAATACATTTAAAAAGTACAAAAAAAGTTTTTTTTTGCTAAATTAATAAACAAAACCTACATCATTAGTTTACTTACATCATATACAAAAACATTAATTATGGTAAGTATGAACATAAACACACAAATATCGGAGATATTTACAAATAATATTATTTGTAAATATCGATATTGTGTCCATATAAAGTTCCCACGATTCTCAGGTTTCCACTTTAGTAATTATAAAGGGCCAATGTCGAATTATACCCCTTACAACGACAAAAGAATTTTGGAAATAGGTATACCTACGGATATGTTTGAACATTACTCTGCTCTTTGTGGAAACAGCAGAGTAATGTTCAAAGATATCCGTGTCGGTGTAAAATACTATGAGAAGTACCTTTTATACCATCATAATTAGAGGTGAAAATTCCAGAATGTTTCCGAAATTTTGGAAATTTTCGGGAAAGTTTCAGGAAGTTTACTTGAAAACTTCCTGAATATTTCCTCATGAGGAAGTTTTCAAAACTGATCATTTATCTATTAAAAATAGTTGTTTTAAATGTAAATTACACTAATATTAGATAGTTTTTATAGTTTCGATTCAATTGAACACATTAAGCACGAACCTTGACTCAACGCCATCTATTGACACCAACATGTAGGTATTTGGTTATGTTTTATAAGATCGTATTAAGTCTATGTTTTCTTTTTATTTAAAATTTAACTTATTGATCGTATAGTTCAGTGTACCTACCGTGCCTATGTCTCGCAGCGATTCAGTACGCGATTTCAATTTTTAAATACCTACACTATCGCTTTATCTTCTTATTATCTTCTATTATACGAGTATAAAGTAACAACGCCTGACTGATTCATCAACGCCGAAGCAAAACTACTGAAGCTAAAAACGTAAATTTTGGACCGTGGCTTCCTTTTGTGACGTGTAGGTCCACTCAGAAGGAATTTTGCGAAAAAATTCGATCTTTTAAGGGGTACAAAGGGGTACTAAACTTTGTATGGGGAAAAAATATTAAATGAGCGTTTAGGCTTGGAACTTTGTAAATGGAGTCCTGAAAGAAATTAATAAACACGCGTTTCATGATTTTTCGATATTCAACCCCTGAAAGGATGAATGGGGTATGAATATCTTTTATTTTCATCAACGCCGAGGCAAAACTACTGAAGCTAGAAACGTAATAATCGGACCGTAGCTTCCTTCTGAGACGGATTTTGCGAAATTCACCCCCTAGAGGGGTAAAAACTGGTATCAACAATTGTATGTAACTTTTTTTTTATAGTCAGATCTGTTTGAAATTTCGTGATGTTGCCCTTTGGCATGATTTGCTAAAACTCTAATTCAATATTTTCTAAAATTTGATCTCTTAAGGGGTAAAAAGGGGTACTAAACTCTGTATGGGAAAATTTTATTAAATGAGCATTTCGGGTTGGAAGTTTGTAAATGTAGTCCTAACATAAAAAATAAGCACATGTTTCATGATTTTTCGATATTCAACCCCTAAAAAGATGAACGGGGATATTAATGTCTTTTTTTTCAGTCAAACTTATGCTTGACCATTTTCCATATACATCTGTTGTATGTTTTTGGAATGGTTCTTTATTTTGATAACAAATGGCTCTTTATTTTGATAACAAACACCTTCTGCAGTCAGGTAATAATATGCACAGACAGCCAAAATCATTATCCTTTCTTTTGACTTCGCCGTAGTCGGGTATAAAGGTTTTCGTTTCCATTTACTATTTCCATGCAAACAAAGTTGCGGGTACCAGCTAGTATTATATAAAGTAACAACGCCTGACTGATTCATCAACGCCGAGGTAAAACTACTGAAGCTAGAAACGTAAAATTTGGACCGTGGCTTTCTTTTGTGACGTATAGATCCCCTAAGAAGGGATTTTGTGAAATTCATCCCCTAAAGGGATATAAACGTTTATATGTAACTTTTTTGTTTGTGGTCAGATCTCTTTGAAATTTCGTAAGATTGTTCTTTGACATGATTACCTAAAACTCTAATTCAATAATTTCTAAAGTTCGATTTTTTAAGGGCTAAAAAGGGGTACTATACTTTGTATGGGGAAAACATATTAAATAAGCGTTTCAGCTTGAAACTTTGTAATCGTAGTCTTAAATAAAATAAATAAACATGTGTTTCATGATTTTTCGATATTCAATCCCCAAAGGGATGAACAGGGGTATGAATGAAATTTTTTAATCAACGTCGAGGCAAAGCTACTGAAGATAGAAACGTAATATTTGGACCATGGCTTCCTTTGGCAGGGATTTTGCGAAATTCACCCCCAAAAGGGGTTAAAAGGGGTCTCAACATTTGTATGTAACTTTTTTGTTTGTGGTCTGATCTGTTTGGGATTTGGTGATATTTAGGAGATCGAAGACCGGTCATATTTTAAAAAACCGGGTTTTTCGGTCCCAGCCATCTTCAAAACCGGGTACCCGGGTTTTTTCGGGTATTTCGGGTTTTTTGTTGATTTTGTAGAATTTTGTTAGGAATGTCCTAACTTAACTTTTATCAGCTGCTTTCTATTGTAACAACGTAATACTGGTAAAATGTGATCCCACCATAAACATTTTCATGTAAAGTAATTAATAATTTCACAAACTTTACACCTTAGTCAAAATACGTTGCCTGACGAAATGGCCAAGCCACATAATTTGACTAAAGTGTAGAGTTTGTAAAGTTAGGCTTGTAGAGTTAAGGCGTGTAGAAACAGAAGTGCCTTGCCGGCCTTTTAGGAGGGAATACGGTGCCTTCTTGAAGGTGTGCAGGTCGTAATGGTCCGGAAATACTGTTGCGACAGTTGGTGATGAGGATGATAAATATTTTGTCCCTTCGAACGATAGCGAAAAGTTGCAGCAGGTATAAATCCGAACAATTCCTCGGAGCACTCCCCGTAATATAACCGATATATGATGCAGAGCGATGCTCATCTCTACGTAGCTCTAAGGAGTAAAGCCTGTTTGAAATACTATGGCAGTCGACAATTCGAGCGGCCCTTCGTTGGATACGATCCAGAGGGAGAAGCTGGTACTTTGGCGCTCCTGCCCAGAGATGAGAACAATATTCTATGTGAGGCCGAACCTGCACCTTATAGAGTTGTAGGCGTTGGACTGGATGAAATACTGCTTTGACCTGTTCAGAACACCAACCTTCTTAGAGGCTAACTTGGCCTTGCCCTCCAGATGATATCGGAACTAGACCTCGCTCGATATGCTAACACCAAGTATTCCGATGTTGGAGGAGACAGTTATGGGTATGCTTTCAAAACGAGGACATACGACCATCGGTAACTTATTAGCGATGAACGCGCAAACTTGTGTCTTAGAGGTGTTGAATTGGACTAAGTTAAGTCTACCCCATTCGGAGATCTTCTCCAATGAATTCTTAATTTGAGAGACAAGTTCGTTTCGACTCTCAATGACATTTTGCCGAGAGATGTTCGGGCGACCTGTATATAAGGCATCACCCGTACTGTCGTCATCACATAATATTATCATTGATATGCATTATGCAGTATGAACAGGGCAGGCGATAGCACACCAAAGCTGTCTACCAAGATGCCAGGACTGTGCCATAAGAGCAGGTGAGCCGAAAAAGATGCGTTAAGACCGGTGCCAACTCTGGAGCACACATTTTTAACACAATGGGACGGATTCCGTTAGGCCCACTCGATTTTTGGGTATCATGGGAACGGAGAGCAATTCGCAAAAAGCGCTGATGGAACCGAATAATAAATTATACCAAGTTATGAAGGTCCAAAAAATCGACGAATCGCTTCGAGAAAAGGTAGTCTGGTCCCTTGCGCTTCGCTCACTCGTCCTGGCGGGGCGGGGGCACTACCGTGGCCCCAAATGTACTACATACAACATGAAAACATTATAACTATTGTTCTAAAATTCTACATTGACAATCACAAGCCACTATAACGTTCGGTTTGTGACTGTAACTGTTATAAACTGTTGTAGAATTTCATAATGAAAAAAAGCTCGAAAAAACCGAAAACCGGTTTTCAATATTTTGAAAACCGGGTTTTGTTGTAGGCCCGAAAACCCGGGAAAACCCGGGTTTTCGGTTTCGGGTAAAACCGGTCTCGATGCCCTAGTGATATTGCTCTTTGGTATGATTTACTAAGACTAATTCAAAATTTTCTAAAATTCAATGTTTTTAGGGGTAAAAAGGGGTACTAAACTCTGTATGGGTAAGTTTTTGGAATGAGGCTTGGAACTTTGTCATTGTAGTCCTTAAAGAAAATAATTAGCACACGTTTCATAATTTTTCGATATTCAACCCCTAATGGGATGAATGTTTTTTTTAGAGTCAGACTCATACTTGACCATTTTACTATATGTGTTCTAGATTTTTGGAATGGTCTCTTCAAGCTCTTTATTTTGATACCAAACACCTTCTGCGGTCAGGAAATAATATACACAGACAGCCAAAATCATTATCCTTCCTTTTGCCTTCGCCGTAGTCGAGTAAAAAGGGTTTTGTTTCCATTTACTAATTCTATGCAAACGAAGTTATGGGCACCAGCTAGTAATTAATAAAACAGTTTACAATAAAATTATTGACTACATGAATTCACTCGTATATCTGGTTAAATTTGTCTTCATAATGAAATTATGTTATTTACTAAAATGATATACATAAATAATTATTTACTGAAATTAGAATATAAAGCTATATTCTAAGGGTGAAATTGAAATCATTCGAAAAACTTAGAGGGTGTGTTCAGACAATGAAACTCAGACGTAAAACAAAATATACCTAGTTACAACTTTTCATACTAAAGTCAATCAGGTGATCTGATCTAATCTGAATAGTAATTTATTATCATTATTAGTCGTGACGAGTCGCGAGTCGTTGTAAAGACAAAATTTTTGGTGACGAATCGAAGGAGTGACGAGTCGGGGGTAACTCTTGTATGGAGAGACACATTTTTATTTAATTTTTCCTTAGGTAAATTGTTTAGATTTTAGGTACAATCATCCCTGGTAAGTTATTATTCATAAATATTCTACAAGTCATATATATTTTGAAAACTTCCAAATTTGTAAATTTTCAGGAAGTTTTCAGGAAGTATTCCTTAGAAAAGGAAACTTTCCGGGGAATTTTCATCTCTAATCATAATGTGATGATGTATGGTGTGATGATGGTTGTGATGATGTTGCTTACTATAATCAACACAGTGGCATATACTTGCAGTTCTTTAAACAACGCCGAAATCCCCAAACATGTATCTATAAGGAGTCAGGAGTTCTGTTTAGTACTTTTGGACCCACTTACTACCTCAGAAAAAGTCAAAATCACCATATGTGTCCATATAAATTTCGAGGAGTTCCCTCCATTCCTCATGGATCCCATCATCAGGTCACCACTTTGATGTCAAACAAATTATACCCTATACATCACAGCAAAAAAAATTGAAAATCGGTCTACAGACGGCGGAGTAATTTATTTATTTATTAATCAAATTTATAACAAAGTTGCTGAGGTTTTTACCCATTGAGAACGGAACTCAATCGGTAATACAAAATAGCTCGATCGATTCCAAGAAATTATTTATTAATAATAATGTCCTCTTCAAATTTCAGTTAAACTACCTGTAGATAGATACTATTATTTATTCTGTAGTTAAACTAAGATATGTAAGTACCTATGTATAAACACAGCGAAATAAAGTTTCTGATACATAAGGTTTTACACCTCTGACCTGATTCTATGTTTATCTATATTTACCAACAAGTAAATGCAAATTACAAAAGATTATAATAATATACCTATCTACATAAAAGTACGTACTTACGTCAAAATGATCTTAGCAACAATAAACCATGTTTTTTCACTTATGGGATCTAACCTCTTCATGGCATTTAACCATTTTTTTCCGTATTTTTAAGGTCATTGGAACTAGGAAAAACAACTTTTCCAGCATTCTTGATAGCAGTACTTGTACATTTTGGCACAATACAGGATTTCCGAGAATTAGGATTGGACATACCCAATGATTGTAGGGAAACGTAAGGCCGCTGTACGGAAGAGCACGAACGGACTAAGAGAGTGTTAAAATATGACGTCACGCGGCGCGAGCGCGACCCAGCGGTCGCGAGCGCACTTTAAATTCTATAACTTGGGAATTAATTGACGTATCAAAATAATTCTTTCACATATTATATTTTTTATTTTTGACAGAGAATACATTAAGCTAAAATTCAAAATTAGTGAACATTCTTCAATTCACCGTAAAATTGTAAAACCCGTTAGATTGTAAAATTACTAGGGATATTATAATATGTTGACAGCCAATATTTTCAAACGTACAGCGATTTGTATATGTCACCGTAAAATTGTAAAAACCATTACATTGTAATATAACTAGAGATATTATAATATGTTGACCGATTGTCAAATAAACATTTCTCCTTACTATTGTACGCATTATTTTTCGTTATATTGTATATTTGCCGTGCCGATCGGTTAAACGGCAAGTACCCCGTAGTAATCTGTCAACATATTACCTCTAGTAATATTACAATCTAACAGTTTTTACAATTTTACGGTTACATATTATACAAATCGCTGTACGTTTGAAAATATTGGCTTTTGATATACTTCTGAGAAGTTGCTTATATTTAATAGTACTATTAATTTATATTTTATGCAATTCAAAAATCAGCCCGATCCCCTATTGCTAATTACAAAACTAAAAATAACCTAAAATGACGATTTGTTTTGCTATGATTGAATAACCTAAACAAGAGCATATCAGGACATATTTATGGAGGGTTCCGTAACTATCAACGCGCAATAGGTTTTCGTTGAACTCATATTATAATGGACAAGGCATGTTGAGGCAAAAAGTGTATCCAGTTCAATGGCCCCCACTTTTGAGATTATTGGTCATTTTGACATTTGACGTATCGTGAAAACACCAAGATGGCGTAACTTTTTACTGCATGAAGATTTGTTCTGTCAAAATATGTACGTCATAGCCTATCTTGCGTTTTGAAATCTTTGGTTAAAAGCATGGAAACTAACCAGTTTCTATCTTCTTTAGTTTAGAAATGCCAGGGGGGGCAACTTATACACCACTTTGGAGGCCAATTACTCAAAAAAATATCGACTTTGTAAAAATGTCATGTACTAAACCTTGCCTTTTTTAAAAAACCTATTCAACGATACCCCACACGATGGTGTAGAATGAACAAAAAATTTTCATCCTCACTTCACATGTATAGAGGGCCTTACCCTAAAATATAAAATTATTATTATTTTATGATTACAAAACCGTGATCTCTACACAATCCATAAATAAACCATATTTCATCCATTTATTTTCATTATTACAGAGGCTAGAAGCGCGGACAGATAGACGGACGGACAGAGCGAAACTATAAATGTTCTTTAAGTATTACGGAATCCTAAAAACGATACACCATAAGGATTTACACAGTAACACTAATTACTGTGTAAATCCTTATGTTATTTCTGACATTTTTTGTTACAACAATAAAATACATAAATTTTTAGGGTTCCCTAATACTCAAGGAATCCTTATAGTTTTACTCTATCCGTCCGTCTGTATGTGTGTCCATCTGTCTGTATGTCATGTCTGTCCGCGCTTCTGGCTTCTGTAATTATGACTATAATAGGATGATATTTGGTATAGTTAAAGAATAGATCTCAGTTTAGGCATCACAAAAATAAAATAAATAATTAAAAAAATAAAAAAACCCGACTGCAAAAAAGACATATACTTACCTAAGCAACGCACTAAAAAGACCGAAACAAGTTTGAGAAAACTGACTACACTATGTAGGTAAGTATAATTATGTCTTTTTTGCAGTCGGGTTTTTTTATTTTTTTAATTATTTATTTTATTTCAGTCTTTTCAGTTGCTTTTGAATTGTAGTTATCTATGCAGGCGGGTTTTTGTTTTTTATTATTATTATTTATCGTTATATTTAATATAAAACTGCAAGTTATATACATATTTAGAATCAGTGTTTAAAATCCTTAATTTTGATACCCCACTCGATATACTTGGTAGATATTTTTTTTTTTACCTCACAACATGGCGTCAAACATCCGCCATTTTGTTTTTTTTTTTTAATGTCACCTATCTAAGAACACTTGGGCTATTAAGACTATAGGTAGATATATAGGAGATAGAAACTTGTAAGTATCCGTGCTAAAAACTCTTTAGGAAATTTCTTTTCAGCGAAATGGAACAATAATATACGAAGTATTTCAAAGAAAACATATTGCGCGTTGATAGTTACGGAACCCTCCTAGACATGTCCTTGGTTAGGTTATTTATGTTAGCAAAATCAATTTTGTATTTATCCTTAAACACTTTCAACTACTGTGACGTCAGTCGTGCATAATTTTTTGTATCAACATATACAAAAAATTATGAAAAACGCTCTAGCGTTTTTAATCCTCTCTTTTGTATCTACATATACAAAAAATTATGAAAAACACTCTAGCGTTTTTAATGCTCTCAAGCGATCTTACTTTTGTGATGACTGTATTGAGTCAGCGGTTGATCTTAGATAAACAATTACTATGCAAAAATAAATATATACTAATTTTATAAAGAAGAATAGAGCTGGAGGCAAGGTAATGCCCCTCTCCCCCAAGACTAGCCGAGCCAACCATAAGGCAATACCAGACTACCTTTTCTGGAAGCATTATGTCGATTTCATGAACCCTCATAACTTGGGTTTGGAAACCAAATGAACGAAATTTTCACGATATTTTATTACCAATAGCGGACTTATTTACACATTTATGAATTATGATGGAAGTTTGAATGTGATTTTCGGAAATTTTTGATGCTCTAGCATCAGAATTTCCGAAAATCTATTTTCCACCACTATTTTGACTAAAATGTAGAGTTTGTGAAATTAATTCAAAAGATTGGCCCTAGATGAGATCGGATTACTTTTCTTAGAACTTTTTGATACTGCAAGTCACTCTCACACAATAGGCTCCCAAAGTAAGGGACCGATTTTGATGGGATTTGGGTCAAATATACCGTAGACTACGGGGAAGGATATAGGAGGCTTTTATATTAAAGAAGTCGGTTAAAAATGTACGATTCCCGCGTGATTGCCACTATGCGCACGAAGTCGCGGATGCATGAGAGTTAAGTTTTAAGAATTAGAGTCACGATTAAGAGTAAAATATTTTTGAAATAATGTAATGGTCTTTCCAAAGATTCAAATTTTTAAAATATTTTTAAGTTATTTGTTTATTATATTAAAAACTATAGTTCAGAACATAATCACGTTAGTAGTTTACTTACTACGTCATGAACTCACGAGTGAACCGTGAACATGTACGTTATTACGTGCGTACTGAAAAAGTCTAAACAATACTGCTATGTCATTATTTTTATTTTTTATTATTTTATTTTTGGCCCTTCTAATGAAAGCCATACACCATAGTCCATACTGCGATGCGATGATATATAACCAGCGATGAAGTGATAATATGATGAGACATTTACCTCAGGAAAAAATTATATAAAAAATTATGTAAGTAATCAAAAGACACATTTTTAGGGTTCCGTAATACTTAAGGAACCCTTATAGTTTCGCTCTGTCCGTCTGTCTGTCTGTCTGTCTGTCCGCGCCTCTAGCTCCTGTAATTATGAATATAAATTAATGAAATTTGGTGCAGTTATAGATTGTGTATAGATCACGGTTTCGGGATCATAAAAAAGTAATAATTTTATATTTTAGGGGTGGCTCGCCATACATGTGAAGTGGGGATGAAAAATATTTTTTCACTCTGCCCCATCGTGTGGGGTATCGTAGAATAGGTTTTTTTAAAATAAAGGCAAGGTTTCATACGTTACTTTTTTATAAAGTTGACCATTTTCGAGTAATCGGCCTCCAAAGTAGTTTGTAAGTTGGTCCTCCCCTTAGCATTTTTCAACTATAGGAGATAGAAACTTGCAAATTTCCATGCTGATAGATCATGCTAAAAACTCTTTAGAAAAATTATTGTGAACCAAATCGGACAGTAACTTCTGGAGTAATAAAAAAAAAGCATATTACGCGTTTATAGTTACGGAACCCTCCTTAGACTTGTCCTGGCATGCTTTTGGTTAGGTTATTTTTATTTCGTTTTGTGATTTAAAATAATTTATATGCTTACATGCTCTTGTATCTATACAAGAGCAAGTAAGCATGTACATTAATTTAAATAATATTTGCTGATTAACAATTAGGTACCTCTAGATCAAGCAGTTCTAAAACTTAATTACAAACTAATATAATATATAATATTTATTAGTTGTAGGATAATACAAAGAAATTATTATTTACGGAATAAAACTCACATTTTATTATTTTTTTTATTTTTCGTTTTGTGATTCAAATTAATTTACATGCTTACTAAATAATATTTGCTGATTAACAATTATCTCTAGATCAAGCTTAAGCTAAAACTTAATTATAGTATATCTAATATAATATTTAATATGTCTAGTATATTATGGTAGGATAATTGAAAAATTAGAATCCTACGATAATCCTAGGATCTTTTAAATAATGAATATTTGATACGGAGATAATATTATTAGCCATCTTCCTAACAAATCTTCAAGATCCTAATTTTCGATCATTAAATAAATTACTATATAATATTTTAAATGCAATGTTTATTAAACTTAAAATTATATACAAAACAATTAAATACCTTATTTGTAAAAATTAGGTTTTGCATTTGGTATGTAAAACTAAACTTTTACAAAGAAGTAACTCAACATGTATTTAATTGACTGTTGTCTTGGTTTAACCTAAGATTTAGAAGTAATAAAATTGATAAAAGTAATAAAATTAAAACTATAGCGACAAAATATTAATATTATGATCATTCGTTCGTATACTTTTTTATTATAGGTAAAAATAATAAAAAAATAAAAAAGACTTTTTTTTTAATGTTAGTCTCGTAAAAATAATGATGAGATGTACAGATTTTTTTTGATTTTTATAATATTATATTAGATAATTTACATAACCTTTTTACCTAAACTTAAAAGTTATCTTAGATACTAATAGCATAAAAGTTTATATTAGGTAAATATTAAATTATTTATATTAATTTTTTGAATAATATTTAACTATTAGAACAAATATTTTGCTTAATATACAATTTATTTAATAGAAAAACTTTACGCGATATGTATAATTTATAACTTTAATGGCTCGACTTATAATATAGAGAATAATTTGGGGAGCAATTCCCGTGATTACTTCCAATCAATTTGCAGCTAAACTTCCAGGGCCTCTAGTCAAGATGCATTCGATAATTTCGGCGGCGAAGTTCGATAAGAAAAATGTATGGGATTTGACATAAGTCATCGCTAAGTGACAAGTCGCTTGCGATGCCTTATGTCAGATTCCATACATTTTGTTTCCGAACTTCGCCGTCGAAATTAACGAATGCACCTTGACTAAAGGCCCAGTATCAGAGCATGTTATCACTCTAGTGGACACTCGATTGAGTGTGTGAGTGACACTGCATGCGCTAACACTGGAACCACATTGCCTACTGAATTATTTGAATTGGGCATCTGATGTCTCTTCATTCTTCTAATCTATACGGTAGTTTTGCCCCTGCAAATTTATTGCATCAAAATCTCGCGAACACCGTATTTTTTTAAAATAATAATATTATACAATGTTAATAAAGAGAATCTTTGCGGTTATAAAGGTTTACTTTACGTCTTTTCAAATATTCTTATACCTTTTTTTAATATTTACTTTTACTTGAAGAAAATATAAAGTTTCTGTAGTAAAAGGAAACGTTTCACTTTTGTATGTAAAAATAAAAATTATTTAGTAAAAAATATTTGGAGATGTTGACACAATCCTCAAATGAAAAGATCGATAAAAAGCATTCTGTCAAGTTATTTCTGTAAAATTATAGAAATATATAAATAAAATTTACAATAATATATTAAATCTATTAAATAATCTAAAATATAAATATGCGCCATTTAATGTACAACTCTTTGGAACGCGTTACGAAGAACACACTGACTAGATTCCACTCGATAGAGATTTCCTTACAAATAAATTCCTATAAAGATATAGGGACTATAAATAAATCCTTTTTTTTACATTGAATCGTTTATTTGTAATATTTTAAAATGTAAACACAAATATTAAATGTAAAAAGTAGACATTTCAAATGTTCAAGAAAATAATTTCGAAATGAAATTTTCACCAGTTGGCCAGAGTCCGCTAATATTGATTTGGATGTTCTTAGCAATTCCATAAAGAAAAGGTAATTTTTGTTTGACTAGATTTTTTTTACTTGATTTTAATTAATCATGACTAGAATTCAATTAGTGACTTATATTTGATTCTAGAATCTAGAATCATAAAAGTAGACTAGACTGTGTGACTAATTAAAGCATTTCTCGAGATCCTCTAATGTGGGTATAATATTTTTTTCATAAAATGACTAGATTTTGGACTAGTTAAATACATTTACATTAATTAAATGAGATCTTCGTCTAGGTAATTTTTTTCCGAGACACTTGACTAGATGTTTTAAAAATAATCATTATTAAAATTACCTACTAGATGACTTATTTGGAATAAAATATAGTAAATTGTAAATAAAAATATATATATTTAGTGTAAACATAATTTTTAAAGATTTTTGGTTCGCTATTACTGACTAGAAGTTCTAAGGTGAGATCATAAATATATTTTTGTATTTTTTTTCATTATAAATCAATATACCTAATTTAAAAATGACTAGCTTCAAAACGACTAATTTTGACTAGATTAAGATATAAAACAAAACAAAATATTATAGTTATTATTAAATTCTTACTATAATTAATTAATGTAGAAATAAAAATGACTAGATAAATACCGATTAGATACATTATAGAATGTTTGTTAAACATTAGGCTTATGATACCTCTATCGATTACACAATCTGGTATGTAAAATCGATTAATTTGTTTCTTCGCCGCGATTTTCAGCGAAGTCGGCCGACTTGTGATGGGTGGTGAAAGAATTATGAGATTGTGGAGTGGCGGCGGTGGTCGGTGCATCTAAAAATATGTCCGGGATCGATCGACTGACCCCTCACGACTCGAACGATCGAAATGCAATGCTAAGAACTGTCTCGTCGGAAACACAGGTCATAGAAAAGAGTTACTTAAATGTAAAAAAATAAACGATTCAATGTTGTAAAAATATTCGTATTCTAAACACTAACTTATTGACTCTATGAATCATAACTTAAACTAGTACCCTATGGGATTTTGATTTGGAATGATGCCGTAGGAGATTATATGTACACGAGACCTTAATATATACAGCTTAGCGCTAAAACAAAATATACATCAGGTAACTAGTGGAGTAACTTAAGAGAAGTACAACGGGTTGTCGGCGCAGTAGGGCGCGTAGGGGTACAGGGAGTTGACCATGTAGGGGAACTGCGGCACGGGCCGCAGAACGCGGCGTCACCCGTCACGGTCGCTGCTCCCCCCGCCTTCATCCTCGGACCCCGTTACGTCGAGGCTTCGGGAATCTTCCGAGGAATAGTTTGAGGGACACCGTTCTCGGATATCACTCCAACCTACCTCCTGCTGCGGCGGCTTGCTCCAGTAGTTGTTGAAGTTGTTGTCGCGCACATTGTCCTGTTGAAAAAAAAATTGTAGCTATAGAGATATCCATTTTTAAGCTATTTTTACTACTCTACTCCTCTTAGGCCCACTTGCGTAGATCTGGATTAATGTTAACCCTGGGTTAAGTATCGTGTTACCTTTCTAGTTCTTCGTATTAATGAAAGAGAATGAGGCATGATATTTTAATTAACCCAGAGTTAACTTTAACTCAGATCTGCGTAAGTGGTTACTTTACTCCCAATAGTCTTCTCTATTTCGATGGATATTTTTAATAAAAAAAATATTATTATATAAGGTTTGGTAAAATCAACTACGGATATTTTGAGTATATAATCTACTACTCATATAAAGATGTTTAGGCAAAAAAAATGTTATTCTTAAAGTTAAAAAATCATCTCATAATGAGTGAATTTCCGCTCAAAGCAAACTCATCCATAAAAATGAAGATTTGTTTTCGAGTATATCAATTATTTTTCTACCTAAACGTCTATACATAAGCAGTAGATCATACGCCCAAAATATCTATAATTGACTTTACCGAACTTTTTATTATTATAATGTCCTAATAAATAACAATCAAAATTCTTTATTCTTATAAAATAAAATGTCCAAAATTTCTAGCAAAAACACGTCAATCAAAATTACCGCTTGATAGGCCGGGTATTCCACGTGGACCTGGCGGAAGGCTGAGGGTTCCTTCTCCTCCTCCGGCTGGTCGTGAGCCAGCAGATGCTTGCGAAGGTACGCTTGGCGCCGGAACATCTTGCCGCAGCGCTGGCACGGGAACCTGCTGGCGTCAGTCGCCGGCGGCTCCCGGCGCTTGGTCGCGCCTGGCACCCGGGGCTTGTGCCAGCGACGGTGGGACGCCAGGTTCGCGGGACAGTTGAATACCTGAGAGTTATAGAAATTCGGACTATAAGTGGTTGGTACTTTAAATATCGACGAGAAAGAAGCTATGTTATCTCAAGTAGGTAATTGACAAATAACTAAATTGTTTTTTATAAAAACTATTACTCGACTACGTAAATTATTTAGCCTATGTTACCCGGGCTATTATTAAAATTCAATTGACATCTCATTTATTAAAATCAAACCAGTAGTTGAGGCGCTATGATGGAACAAACATGCATACAAAGCCTGCCAAAATCTTCTTTTTGGCAGGCGGTCGGGTAAAAAGTTCAAAAACTCGAGTGAAAAATAAGCAGGAACATAAGCATTATCTTCCCGATCACTTAATAAGTCGACGTAAACTAACATCATCATTGGCTCTATCATTTTAATAATGGTAAAGTTTTCCAAGAAAATAATTGATTAATTAAAACAATAACGTAGAGTAATTTTTTTTCAGGTTAGAATTATTTCTGTCAGTGTTATTATGTTGTATTAATTATCGTTAACTAGTCACTACTAATGCAATTAATGGCTGCCCCATCATTTGAGATAACAGTGGTGTCACGCACCGAGTAAACAAGCGTGTAGAGGGGACGGTGCAACAAAACGTGTGAACGTTTATAGCCCAATCATAGTGCTGTGCACATTTGTACGTACCTACACAGAAAACATGAAATAATATCGTTTTATTGCAGCAAGACTAAATACACCAATAGTGGATCTTACTACAGCAGGAGGTTCCTAAAAAACTTCCTAATGGCTAGCACACATACTTACGTAATATTATTGTCATAATAAATTTGTCAATACTACTTAGTCAACACATACAAAAAGAACGGCCCGCAAATATGCAATAGTATTGTCAATATGAGTATTATTCCCAATAATGTTGTGTGTATGCGGCTAGCCATAAGCTCGTCAAATATTATATAAGTGTTTTCATCAGATTTGCCTGATACAAAAATTTAAATAGGTTATACGAGTATTAATGATTTTTATTAATGAATAAGTTTGATATTTTAATAAATTCCTACTTAGTTATATGAAATAAGTTGAAATTGTGCACATCCGTTGAGATCATAACTGCATGCGTGTACGTAAAATAGAATGCAACTACCCCTCTGTGCGCCTATTTGTTCGTGCAGTGTGAAGTATCAATTAAGGTGCAAAACATTTCGTTCAGCGATTCCCATGGAACTGTGCCAAGTGCGCGCGACCCTCCCTCAGGTTCCCACACACAATTGTTTATGATCAACATCCACTAATTGTACACTTTGACGAGATAACTAATATGTTTTATCAGAAAGGGGTTAGTTATGGTCAATTTATAAAACAATTTTCAATGGTTTGTTATAATGAAACAAATGGATGTAGTTTATCAACATCCAATTATCTAAAATTATAAAAGTAATGAAACGAAATAAAAACAAAACAATAGCTAACTGGCTCTATAAAACACCATAAGTGGTAACAAAGTTTCAGCACAAGTGGATTGGGAGTTATAGTAAGAAAGTTTCGACTTTTGTTATCCTACTAATATTATAAATGTGAAAGTTAGTGAGGATGGATGGATGTTTGTTCCTCTTTCACGCAAAAACTACTGAACGGATTTTGATGAAAATTGGTATGGTAGTAGTTCGGACTCTGGATTAAAACATAAGCTACTTTTTATCCCGAAAAAGTACAGTATTCCCGAGGGATACTGTATTTACGCGGGCGGAGCCGCGGGCAACAGCTATTTAATCTATAAATAAAACCTACTTTATCACATTCAGGACATCTGTACTCGATGTGCACGATCCTGGAGCACCGGTGCTGGGCCAGCGCGAACGCGTCGCTGTACAGCCGCCGACACAGCCGGCAGATATAGCGACCGAGGCGGTTCTCTATTGAGGCTATCAACGCTTTCGCTTCTTCCGTCACTTCTACTACGTTGAACGCTGGATCTATATCCCCCTGTAGAAAACGTAACTGTTTAAATGAAAAGGAATGAAAAGGTAATTTTTTCTCTACATCGATCAGTGTCTACATCTTGATCTTACTGATATTATAAATGTGAAAGTTTGTGAGGATGTATGGATGGATGTTTGTTCCTCTTTCACGCAAACTACTGATGGGATTTAGATGAAATTTGGTATGATAGTAGTTTAGGCTCTGGATTAAAACACAGGCTACTTTTTATCCCGGAAAAGTGCAGTGTTCCCGCGGGATACTCAATAGTACGCCTACTTAGTCTACTACTCAAATTACTGTAAATTCTAAGTTTTAAAGTACCATGAGAAACACAACACTTGACTTAAGTAAGTTTAATGTCCGAATATGCAATAAATGACTGAGGTTTATTTCACATTTTATGATCATAAAACAACCCCTTGCTGTGAAATTTGCAGTTTACCCGTGAACTGTTATTAGAACAAAAACATAGCATTAGGCGCGACTTCATAGCGTTTAATTGCCGTAGCGATAAGAAACCTACCCCGACCTAAAGGACTTTCAGTAATGCTACGTTCACAACGTAAAATTAAGAAATAAACGTTGACTTTGCTACTAGTTTTTTCAAACTTCTTATCAACGTGTCAATCGAAACAATTCGTAAGTATTTCCGTTTAACCTAGCGTTTTTCATTATGTTTTTACTAAATTCCAGCGCAAAGATATTTTAATTGTATTGTAAATTTTTTAAAAGAACTCACCTTACGTACTACCAGAGTTTCGTCTTCAGCCAGATCTCGTATGATGGTCCCCGATACAGGTGATGTCTTATCTTCATCAAAATTTAGTTTTCGGACAGCTTTACTTTTTTTCAGTGGATGCTGAGGTTTATTCACTTTCTTTGGCCTCTCTTCAACATCTTTGATTTCGACTACATCTGGCGAGCTTCTTTCACTTTTGTTCTCAGAATCGTTTGGAATGCAAGTTCGAAGTTCTTCGAAAAATCGTTTGGTGAATTTTAGTTTCTTAGCTTCCGGACTATCGCTGTCATTAGAGTTTTCTTCGTCTGATTTTTTCTTCTGATTGTCATCGTTAGTTTTTTCGTCGTCATCGGGATCTTCAAAATGTCGGAATATTTTCGCTTTACTCGTTTTGTTCTCATCGGTAGCTTTTCTTTTTTGGGATGGCGGAGGTGTGCATGGCGGTGTAATGGGTATCGTCGATTTGAGTGACAAGTCTAAAGGAACCACAGGCTCATGGTAGTAATCGAAATATTGTTGAAGAAAAGTAGGATGCTGCTGAGGAACAAAATCATGGAGATAGTCGCTGGACAAGCGTATTGGAGGAGGCAAATACTGCTGATAGAATCTAGAAGAAGCTAAGCGATTTATGTTGATCGTTGCTTCCATATCCATAAATATATTTAAATATTCTTAAACTCTATTTTTTCTCTTACAGTATTCCATCTTTGTTACCTGCAACAAAGATATTATTATTAAGTTTAAAAGAAATGAAATAAAAACAATGTAACGAAACAGGTGAGACATTTTCCCGATTGTCCTCGACGTCCATTTCTCTAATTGTGGCCGCGGGTCGTATACTTCAGGTTAGAAAATTGCTCTTTTGTACGACTGTGAAGAACATAAACATATAATTTGAAATCAATTTCACCCTAGACTTTTAGATGTCTTCCTTACGTACATGAATCTTATATATTATATAAAACTCTTGTGCCAGTGTTTGTGACAGAACTCCTCCGAAGCGCCTGGACCCATTTTAATGAAATTTTACAGGTGTATTCGGAGTAATGAAAAATTTGAAAGGAGGTTGTAAATTATTTTTCATACCCCTAAGTGATAAGGGTTTTTTGCACCTGCATTTTTTCATTTATTTGTATTTTTTTATTTGTCATGATTTTAGATTTGGCAAATCTAAAATACAAAAATAAAAATACATACAACCCTTCTATCACCAACCCCTAATGTTTTATAGCGATATAAGTACTGTTTTTAACCCTCAGTGGTCGATAACTCTTTCACACATCACCTAGGGGGTAGGTTATGAGTGTAGATAGTAGGTATAGGTAGTAGATGTAGGTCGGTGTAGGTAGTTGCAGATGTCTACGTATTAGACAGAACAACGTAATTTGGGTTCATTTAGTAAATACATATAAGTTTAACTTAGAATAATGTAAATGAGATGATGAACTAATAAAATATTGCTAGAAAATACAAAATAGAGTTAATGATTCAATTAAGATGCAACGTTTTGCAATAGTTGTTGCATCTCGAGCAATTTATTATTACGCTATAATTTTATCGTACCTCCTTGTTTGTGAATCATCTACTGACAGTCATAAATACTCATTTCCGCTTCTGGATTCCATGTTTAATTTCAATTACTTTGAATAGGTACTAGTCAAGACTTAAGCCTTATTTACACAAGGAGAGTTTCTCGAACGGGTGTAGGCGACAATGTCAGGCGAGAATATTCTTGCGTAGTGTAAACAATCTTTGAAGGCGAAAATCATATGGCGAGTCTCGTATACGAGAATATGATACGATATTCTCGCCCAAATCGTACGATAAACTCTCCTTGTGTAAATCAGGACTTAGCCCTCGTACCCACGAGAGTTTTCATGTGATCGCGACAGAAAAAACTGCACTGTTAATAGAACTCTAATACCATAATACCATAGAGCTGAAAACCTAAGTGTCAAATGTCAGACTTGACAAGTCTACACGATTTTCAGCTTTATTGTATTAGTGCACAGTTCTATTTACGCTTGTGGGAACGCAGTCTTACCGTCTCAAGAGACGACAACTCTTGACCTACATTTGCAGCTTTTATAAATAATAATTTATGTATAAGTCCTTCCAGCGTAAATACAGTTATTCGCATGATGAGATAAATCGAAATGTTATTTTTGATGTTTCCTACACAAACGCGCGTAATTAATATCCAATGATGTAGAACAATACACCATCCATTATTTTGAGTAGATTTCATATCATTAAATATTAATGGAAACAAAAGAGCCATTATAGGGCTAGTTTACATTAGAGATGGCTCCCACGGTCACCCCAGCCCCTCTCAGGACGCCGCGGCTTAAGCAAATACCATATAAAATGTCAGTGTGTTTAGCGTAATAGATTTCTATAAGCCATTACTGCCCCACCGCAGATCGCTTTTATATCTTGTGATAAATTACGAATTAATAGTTTGGAATGGCACGGCAAAACTCGTGCAAAAGCAAATATGCTACAGTTATCGTAATCGTTATAATGTGCCAAGAAGGATTATTAAGACGATATTATTATATATGATCGATTACTTAAGTCTTTTATTCAAGGTCGAAAAACAATTGCTAAAAACTACGATTCTCCTTCATGACGTCATAATTTTTTACTGACCCATAGAAATAGTAGATTTCTTTGAAATTAGGCAATTTTCCTTAAATTTACACGTAAAAAGTGAGGACTTTGTTACATTTCAGAAAAAATAACGCGTCATTAGCGACTAGCGTAGTAATTGTAGAACAATAGACATGAGTATTTCATACCTAAATGAAACAACAACAGATCCAAAGTTAATATTTCTTGCTTCCAAAAATGACTAGGCAGTTCTAAACCGAAACAAGAAATCAGGGGTTAATCGCATAGTAAAAAAAGGATAATCTCAAAAAGAAACCATATTACAATTATCTAGTGCTACGAATAGCAACTAAAATGTTATGATTCCGAGTATTTAGAAAAAAATGATTTTTATTGTAACGCCAAGAACAGTCCTTTTAATATTGAAATATGTAATGTAATTGTACGTGTAAAAGTCATAAAATAGTTATAAGTAATAATATCACCAATTTATTAATAAAGGTTATTTTATTAATAAAATAACAAGAAACAATTGAGCGAGGCGTGCGGTCCGATAATATCATTTTCCTAATGTGTCCGAATGGGCGGCGCAGAGGCGGAGTCAAAGGAAGATTTCATAATATTATATTATATTTCTGGTAATATCGTAGTAACTCAAATTATTGGGTGTGAATTCAATCCCTTTCGATATAATTTTCTCGTAAAATTGAAATCTGTTTTAAATATTATACTAATTTCATAGCAGCTGTGAAAAACAAATGACTTACTAAAATATCTGCTATTAGCAAAACCATAAAACCATAAGTAACTGTTATAGCAATTACCTTAGAGTCTAGACCAATAAACTTAAGGACAGCCTGTGCTACTTGTATATGTCACCGTAAAATTGTAAAAACCGTTAGATTGTAAAATAACTAACGAGATTGCAAAGTATGTCAAAGATTCATTACTATATATTTATAATCTAACGAAAAATAATATGTTAAATTATGAGCAGAATATTCACGTCCAAAGTCTATCAACATTTTACAATTTGACTAGTTATATTACAATCTAACGCTTTTTAGAATTTTATGGTCACATATATAATTTAAAAAAATGTTGAACCTGTTTCACCAATAGTGTGTATGTGTGTCCATATTATGTGTGTTTAAACTAAGGAAAGACGTAGAATATTTTTTATTTTTATTTTCGGGATATTAAATATAAAAGATTTCATATTGATGATAACAATGATGATAATAAAAGATGACATAAACCTTTTAACAATTCTAAAAAACATGAATTTATAAATGAAGGAACAAACTCCTAAATTCAACAATTAAATGCGCGGGGACGATGGGTGTTAGTTTATAAATAAGTAATACACAGACCGTGAGCGCGGTAAACCACACCTATGATTATAATTTCACAAATGGAAGGCGACAATTCACACCGATATTTATTCACGATATATAATGGTACTTTTACAAGGTTAATAAAGAAGCTTTCACAACGAAAAAGCGTCGCCGCACGGAGACTCGTCCCGAATTTCTCTACATTTTGAAAAACCAATGCGGTGCGCGCAGTGCATTGTTTTAAGAGCGTTACAGTGTTTTAACGCCAACTTAATAATGCTTATATTGCTTTGATTCCTTCTTTATTATTAGATGATTTTTATAACTTTTACTGACTGATCAGCAATATTCAATAAATAATATAATAATAGCTCCCCAAACCAATTTCGGTGACGGTGGCCGGTTTCATTGAAACCAGGCCAGCTACGCAGGAGTTATTTTATAGTGCCCAAGTGTGTGCGCAGAACACAAGAGCACTCTCTCCTCCTTTACTCTCTAATGAGTTTCGACAGACAGACCGACACGACTGGCGAGAGATCAGGCGCAGGACCGACTTTTTACATGCCCATCCGACGCATGGATCATCTTTCTTGTCAGACAATCAGGTAAATCAGCCTGCATTGTCCTAATCAAACTTAGAAACAACAGTTTTTTTGTTGTTCTAACGCGGGAATCGCACCCACGACCTCCAAGTCGAGAGCCAAGCTCTAAACCACTAGACCGCGGAGGTCAATATAAAACCGATAATTGGAGTAAAAATATAGTAACGCCATAGTCAACGGCGTATCTTGTTCATGTGACCCAAGTATCACAAATTCTTTGCTGACATAACTTTGAAAAACGTTTTAAAAATGTTTGGCAGTAGAGGTTGCTTAAAAATTAAAGATACATTGCGTGCATTCGAATAACAATTATCCACCCTTCATCGAAAGTTGGGTAAAAATCTAACTGAGCTTGCGTGCGTGTTAAGTCCGTCTGCCAGGACTTAGGCACCACAAGTACAGACTGACTCAACTTAATTTTCTACTAATATTCACATGATAGAAAAAACGGACATACTAACAAAACTAAGGGTCCATTCACACCGCGACGATGATGCGGCGCTGTATTTTTACACGACTACAGCGAAGCCAAAAGGAAAGGTAATGATTTTGGCAGTCTATGTATGTTTATATGTATTTATGTTTAAAAAAATAGATTCGAAATAATAGCTCGGGTAACATAGACTATATAATTTATGTAGTCGGGTTATAGTTTTTAACTCTTGATGATTAAGATAGTTTTTCAAAATTGAGCTTAATTCACTACACAAAAAAATGCACTTTTTTTCGCCTTCGAACTTCGACTTGACATTCAAACTGTTGCAATGAAAGTTATATCTTCTTGTTTAGTTATTAAAGTTCAATTTTGAATAGCAATCTTAAAATGCACCACCGCGTCACGACTCACAGTTGCGTCTCGTTGCGGCGTGAAAATGTTAAAAGACTATCCGTCATACTCGTAGAAGGCTGTTGTTATTATAATAATGAAAAGCGTAATTTAAGTACAAAGACTTAGTTCCCAAACATTCTATGTAACACTATCTCTACCATAGAAATTCCCAAGTACTATGAACAGCTGAAGTTGTATTGTGTTACAATATATTACACCTGGGTATCGCAAGTTTAAACTGTGTAGCTTCATTAAGTTTGCCTGTGGAAAGTTTTTGGTACATAGTATCAAATCAGTCTGAAATATTAGATGTTTGGGAGAGAATATGGTAAAAGTTCGTAAAGATTCACGTTAAATAGTTATTTAGGTCACGAACAGCCTCTGTGGTCTAGTGGTTAGAGCATTGGCTCTCGACTCGGAGGTCGTGGGTTCGGTTCCCGCATTGGAATAACAAGAAATGTTTCCAAGTTTGGCTGATCACCTGATTGTCTGACAAGAAAGATGATTCATGCGTCGGATGGGCATGTAAAAAGTCGGACCTGTGCCTGATCTCTCGTCAGTCGTGTCGATTATCCGTCCCACTGGATTATGAGAGAAAAGGAAGAGAGAGTACTCTTGTGTACTGCGCACACACATGGGCACTATAAATAAATAAAATAAAATAAAATCCATTTATTTTCAGACAGCATAGTCCATAAATAATAATAAATAATATAAGAATTAAAACTTAGTACTTAATTAGAGAGGGGAACCAAAACTTATTAAAATAATTAGCACGCTCCCTATCTCGCTACCCTAACATGTAACTCAGTGAGTCTGCGAAGGAGAGCAGTGTCAGTTCTGTCTCCTATCATTCTCAGGACACTATTCCGGCTCCCCCGCACTCGGTGTACTATCGACGCTACTTTTTTACGCATTACCGCGTAAAAGTCGTCTACTTTTGCATCAGCAAACATCCCGGATGCATTACAGTACCGAGGGAGACGGAAGAGAGACCTGAAAATGTTATTATAGAGAACACGCAAGGCGCCATAGGTGCGCTGTGTAAAGTTGGCCCACAAGCCACCAGTATAAAACGTCTGACAAAATGCTTTGAAAAGCGTAATTTTGACAGGCGCCGTACACCTGGCAAACCTGTGTGCCAACATATTACCACGAACCGATAGCGCCCTGCGTTCCCTCTCTATATCCTCTTCGTCACTTAGACAGTCTGTCACCATATGGCCTAGATATTTAAACTTAGTAACACGACTTAGGGGTACTCCGTTAAGTAAAAGTGGTGAAAAAGAAAAATCCTGAAAATTGAAAATATTACTTTTACATTTAAATATCATGTACTCACTTTTACTAACATTGTATTCCAAGCCGTGTTCAATAGCATAGTCTTCACAAATTTTTAATAGTTTTCTAAGGCCGCTAATTGAGGGACTCAGCAGTACCATATCGTCAGCATAGCTTAAATTATTAACACATACATTATCAATATGGCACCCAATATGAGTATTGCTGAGTTCCTCAATTAATTGGTTAACATAAATATTAAATATACGAGGAGAAGTCCTCCCCCCTTGCCTAACGCCGCACTCTAAGGAGTAATCGTCAGAATAGACATTACCCCACCTTACACAGTTCTGTTGATTACTATACCAGTATGTTAGCATCTCTACCAGTTCATCTGGGACACCTAGATTTCTTAGCTTTGTCCAAAGCTTATTATACGAGACTCTATCAAAAGCCTTGGACAAATCTAAGAAACAGGCAAATACTGGCGTTTTTCGCTTAACATAATAATCAACAGTCTGCTTTAAACATAGTATGGCGCTTTCTGTGGACACTCCCTCTCTAAAACCAAATTGATTATCCCCGATCGAATCATACTTCTTAAGCTGTTTATCCAGTAACACATCCAGTACTTTAGCTAATATGGTAGCAAGAGATATAGCTCTATAGTTACTTTTACTGGAGGTATCAGCTGTGGTATTTTTTACTATCGGGACAACAACAGTCCTCATAAGGTCTGGTGGTAGATAGGAGTGTCGGATACAGAAGGTAAAAAACATTCCTAACACGCTGTAAAGGTGAGCACCCGCATGTTGCAGGTGCTCGACACTGAGTCCATCATGTCCAGGCGACTTGCCCCGCTTCATGCTATTTATTACACTGGACACATCTTTACTTGTGAAGCCAATTACCAGGTCTGTATTTATTCCGCACTCAGTGTCGAGGGCCCGCGTTAGCAAGGAATTCACCTGAAAGTGCTCTTTAAATGTGTTAGCAATTTCCTTTGGATCTTGGCTGCCCTCTACACTGACAGGTAACCTAACTTTACCATTTAGTTGTATGGTACCCCTCCAAAACTTATTAAAACTCTTGGTAGAGTGATGAGCGGCAAGTATGTCCATTCTGACTTGCTCCTGATTACTTTGACAAAATTTGAGTCGTGATTTGAAAATTTTGCGACTTTCACACATTTTATCAAATAAAGAGCCGCTCTCGGGCTTTCCTCCTAACAAGTACATTTTATAATCTGCCCTAGCCTGCTTATGTACCTCCTTTACATGTTTATTCCACCCATACACACATTTACCATTAAAACGCTTTTTAACCAGTTTATAACTCGATATAGACGCCTTACATAGTGTGCTAACAATCTTACTATATAAACTGTCAATTATAGCCCTATGATGGTTATCATGACATATTCTGTCCGTACAGTTCTGAAACTGTTCTGGAAAATGAATATTTTTTAATTCATCATTACATATCTCCTGATATTTACTTATTTCATCTGTCCCCCTTACACCCCATATAATTTTATTACAATAACTATTCCTAATCTCTATTTTTGGTTTAATTAATCCTAAATTACACACTAGTTCAATGGGCAAGTGGTCAGACCAATACAAATCTTGTAGTACTCTAAAGTTACTAACTGTTTCCAAGTCAGCATGGGATAAAATTATTCCTGTGGTTTCAATGAAGCCGGCCACCGTCACCGAAAAATTAGTGTTATAAATTTTAAAGTCATCCAACTTAATACGTTTGTGGTTATTGTTTAATTTGAGATAATATTGGTAATTTGCGATACTACTAGAAGCTTTTACCGGCAGTTCTACTATCTATAGGTATACAAATATGAAACTCTCTCCTAAATCATTGTCTATTGGTGAAAAATGCATTGACTTTAATCCGATGCGACGTAATCAAAGATTTGAGATACTTTGTTTAATACTACTAATTTGGAATGTATCGCAGTATCTTATTAGATAATTTTATAAAAAAATTAGCTATCTGACCTACAATAATAATAAATTAAAGTATATTAGATACAAAAACAGTTAAATAAATTATAGCTTTTAGTTATCACCGTGGCCTAGTGGGTAGACCGTTTAGTTTGCACTCGAAAGAGTGCAGGTTCAACTCCCAGGTTGTGGCGTGTACCAATGAGACATTTTCAGATCTCAAGTACATTATACGGACGCTCTAACGGTGAAGGAAAACATCGTGAGGAAACCCGCACATGATTGGCCCCAGACGTATTGACGTAGTCATTCCTCTGGGCTAGGCTGACTATGTTGTGAGAATACCGTATGTGCTTGGGCAACCATATGACATTTAAAAACCGACTGTCCCAGGCACTACAATATTTCAAGAGTGGTTGCTTCGCTCGGAGAATACTGTATAAATCATCCATTAAACGGATGTAAAGGCCTAAGTTTAGTTTATTTATCACCATATTATGAGTGATAACTAAAAGCTTAAAAATAATTACAAATTTATTTAATTGGCGTTTATAATTTTAATGAAACAAGAAAATGTAACTTTGTAATATGTAACAAATGTAAAATGTAACTTTCCTTATAGGTATTATTCTACAAATATAATATGCGTTTATAGTCATAATTAATAAATTAATAACCTAGAAGACACATGATATAATTTAAATTATGTAAGCATGGGTAAATAAATTTTAGCTTTAAAATAACAGCTGTCGTATAAAATATTTTACAGAACATACCTCATAAATTTTATTTATCTGAACATATATTACGCCTAGCCCTAATTACAAGTGTGTATTTGCGACTTTAGGGTGTTACTATGGCGAAAAAAAAGTGACTCATACCTGGCTCCGCTCCTGCTGACTCAGCCGGCACCCCTTATGCACTGAACTTTAATTTAAATTACTTATATTGATTTAATTCAATTTTTAAAATTAGTTTGTAAAGTTTTGAAGTCGGTATACTGTCGGTCGGTGAGGGGTGCACGGTGTCCGCTCCACAGGGCGGTCTGAACAGGACTGAGGCCTGTCTCCGGGGTGTGTACCCTGGCGCGTGCGGTGCCACAAGCCTAACTTGTTTCCCTTATACAGCGTGATCGTGTTTCGATTGCATATTATTATCATTTTGATGACCCTTTATGACCGACAACACTAGTTATATGTTTTAATTGATCTAAATTATTTTATGCCCATTTGATAACTATTGATACAGTGATAACTTTTTAGCAAATATTTTAAAATTGTCAATATTTAAATTATAATATGATTTCTTTTATATTATGATTTATTCAAATAAAACCATCTCATATATAATTTTATCGTCTAAGTTAGACATTATTAAGAAAGGTCGATACTTTCATCAATTTTAAGGCAAATATCCCCGAGAATGTTTCTTTTAAACATAGTATTAATTTAATATGATATGAAAATTATTATTTCATTTTTAATTTGTTTTATTTTTTAAGTTTGCCATCAGCCTGTATACCCGCGCGCGCGAACGAACAACGTGTTACGGCCCCCATACATACACCTCTACCACTGTTTTGTACAGCCGTAACCTTTGCCGATAGTGCCCGCATCTTACATCACCTACGATTACAGATCACCACCTATGTCTATCTCTGTCAAACTCTATATGTTAGAATGTATAAAATATATGTTTTTATCTATAGCGTGTTCCAACTAAACCTGAACTTGAATATGTAATGAGCCGGTACATTTTGACGTAAAAACATTAATTGAATTACATTTATTTCGTTTTTAACGCGATGTGATGTAAATAAATATGTTAATGGCAGTGCACTATGACTATAAATTTTGGTTGTGATGACATAGGATTGTGGGTTAGGTAGCAAGTAACAACGTAGTGAGGTTTTAACTTAAAAATATCTCACCTCTTTCAGAAATGATTCAACTTCCTATTGTAACTAATAAAAATTTTTGGATTACTCGAAATATTAAAACAGTTCGTGGTGTTTAAAAATTCTGAGAATATTAAAAATATAGGTAGAGAGATCTTTTGTTACATCATAGGGTTGAGAAAAAGTATATTAAGATGAGATGAGGCTAGGGCGGGATGCGCCGCCCGCCCTGGCGCCGCCCAGGCCGCCCCGCCCACCGGCCCGCCCAGCTCGCTCGTAATTGAGTGTAATTGAATCATAACGGGCATATTCAATTAGAGCATACACTGAAGTAATTAGTGCGATTGTTTAACTAAATTCACGCGTGTCGGCGGAGTAGTGTTTGGTAAAAGACCCGCTACACGATACGATATTTAGGACCATACGACATTATAGAAGTATATTATGACGTTATGACTTATGGCGTAGTATATTAACAGTGGTTACAAACTTTACCTTGAGTTTAAAATATAAATATTATAGTCAGTATACATTGAGCTTCTAGTTTATGTAAAGCTTTATGAAGCTTCTTATGTAGTACGGTGCTCTAACAAACAGTTCACTTTACTTGATATAGTATTATTGTGAAGAAATAGAACGTTGCAAACTGAAGGTGTATTAATTTTGATGAAACAAAACTTTGTTTTATTGTCATACTAGCTGACCCCGACAGATGTTGTTCTGTCTTAAATATGAACTGGAATGAATATAAAGTAACTACACCTATTCCTACATCTACTCCTACACCAACTTATACACCTACTCCTACACATACTCCTATACCTACTCCTACACCTACTCCTACACCTTCTCCTACAATCTACACCTTTTCCAATATTAAAAAAGGTCCAAAACCCTATACCTATATTTATACGATACTAACGTCACTCAATTGTTTTGCCTTCCTGGAATCTCCCCACTAACACTTGAACTTTATCGTATGGTATTGAAGTTCAAATTGACTTTTAAGTATTATTACGAATCGTCGTTTTTAGACTTTTTCAGGCATTTTTTTTATTTTCTCTCCGTAAGAACCATCCTCGTACTTCAAGGAATATACATACATATAATCAGGCCTCTTTCCCGTAGGGGTAGGCAGAGACCGCCTCTTTCCCGTAGGGGTAGACAGAGACCACTTCTTTCCACTTGCTACGATCCTTACATACTTGTTTTGCTTCATCCACTTTCATTCTTACTATCCATTCCTCCTCTTACATTCAACGTAGCGAAGCGGCTCTCCATGGGCCACTTTTCGCCTCCGCGAGAACGAGACGTGATGGGTGGCGAACCACATCGCCGCCATTTTGGATAATTAAATTATTTTTATATAATTATCCATTGCGTTCCCACGGATTTGTGGAGAGGATAGGAATAGGAAAAGGGAAGGATAGGTGGTGTGGAAAGGAAGATTGGTAAGTTAGAGTGGGAAATAGGAAAAGTAGGATATTACCGCCCAGGAGGGCAAGGGATAGGACAGTAATAGTTACGGAAGCCGGGTTCGCGTACCCGTATACTATACCACAACTACCGGACAGGTAAGTTGGGATGAGTATCCCATGACAAGGAATATAATAATCTCAAAAAAATTAGCGAAATCGGTTCAGCTGTTCTCGAGGTTTGTGCGCTTAGCAACAGATTCAGCGATTCATATTTATATTATAGATTTAATAGGTAGAGTTGACGATAACACTCTCATACGGTTATTGACACAACAATCACAATACAGCATAGACGTATATTATAGACGAGGCATGTTGAGGCAAAAAGTGTCTCCAAAAAAATGGCCCCAATTTTTAAATTTTGGGGCCATTTTGACAGTTGAGGTTTGGCACTTGTGATCTTACCATTTCTACATTTGCTATATATGCAGTTTATCCAGTCCGCATATAATTCATAAAATTCCGAGTAGTTGCGTAATTAAAGGCTGTAAAAACTATGACAAACGTGTAAAAAAGATAGACGGGATATCTTATCACAGGTAATTATCACAATATTTTTTGTTACAATTAAAATACTTATGGAATTTTAAATAAATATTCAAAAAATGGCGGCCAACTATGAAATATAACACTGGTTATTGTATTCGCAACAGTGAAAAGGTAACTTTGTAGGGACGTCATTTTTATTATTGTAAATTACAGAAATAAGAGATTCAGTTTTTTTTTATTTCAGTACCTAACCAAACCTAACCTTACCCGTCAGTATTCACATTTTTGATTAATTTAAATAAAATGAAACTAAGGCTTACTATTTATTTGATTTTTACATATTATATTTAAAAATATTATTTACTATCTGGCCTGACAGACGTTGTTCTGTGAATTATGAAATTGAATAAAAAATGCTCGGGAGAATTTTCTTTCTACGGGAGAACTACACTTGAAGGTTGTAACTTTGTAAGCGTAGGTTGCTACACCCATAAGTCATACCCTACACCTACAACCAACATCTAGACCTACTACATACCTATAGTTGGTAGGTGATAGGTTGGTAGGTAAACAGTAGTTACCCCACTAAAAACCTACAAGCTACATCTACTAGATGTAGATCACCTATAACCTGCACCTACTGTCTATTCTACTCCTAAACAACCACCTACAATGTTCAGGGGCCAGCCGATTTAACATTATGCACTTTTGGAGAAAAAAAAGTAATATTTCTGAAATATTACTATGTTACTGGAAGCACCTTTATACCGAGTGATTTTTTAATCCGTTTCAAGAGAAACAGTGTATAATAGTTACACAAAATAGAGTACTTTGGCATACTTAGTTTATTATTTTTTTCTTTTGTCTAATTTAGTGAACATTTGTTGTAAACATCGCAGAAATTTAAAGTATTTAAATTACAGATTTCCCAATAATCCAGAGCGCAAAGAGATTTGGACTCGCCTTATTCGAGAACAACGAAATGAGCCTAACAAAAAAGTTACTCATAGATCTAAACTCCCCTCCCGCTCGCGCCTTGGTGACACCCACTTCGCAACGGGCCGTGCAGCAGAAATCGTAATATTTTAATTTCGCCATAACTTCAAAACCAAACATCCAATTTGAATAATTCAAAGACCAAATATTATCTACATAAACTGTATTTAGTGATGAAATAATTTATTTTGATAAGGATTAATAGCATGAGTAAAATAAATGCGTTTAAATATAGTCCAAAAAAAATTCAAGATTTCTAAATAAAAAAAATGGTTGTTATGCCTCACTTGACATAGATAGGTATAGTGTGTCACGGACTTTTTTGTAGATATTTATAACATCTACAATTAATTAGAACATTTTATGGTTCTATCTTTTATAGTATAGGCAGCGTACGCAAAATAAGTAACTTTTCTGGTTGATTTTTACACCTTGTGTCCGAAAAACCCAAATATCTTACGGAACCCTATTTTTTTATAAAATTTAGCCTTTGTTCCTCGTGGATAATGTAGCTTTCGAAAGGTGAAAAAATTTTTGAAATCAGTCTAGTACTTTTTGAGCCTATTCATTACAAACAAACAAACATACAAACAAAGTTTTCCTCTTTATAATATTAGTGTAGATGTAGATTATTACTTTCAAACTGAATTAGATTATGTATAAGTTTTTATAAATTATAATTCAATATTCTTTTTATGGTACTTAATATAATTAGTTTTGTTTTTAATGAGTCTTGTTTTATTTATCTAGGTAATAAAGGAATATTAAGTGCTGTTGCGCTAGGATTTGTATGTAATTTTTGCTGCAGCGCTGGCTGTGAAACGTCACAGCTCCTACGGCTCCGCCCCTTCTGTGGCGCCGCTGGAGCTACGGCACATGTGTAAAAACAAATTTGTTGTCTGGTCTAGGTCCATACGCCGTATAGAAGAAAAAAATTGGTTTTCTTGTAAAATCCTTTAAAATATCTTGCTTAGGTTAAAATATCTAGTATCCATACACCATAATAGCCATTGCACTAATCTATTACACCGATATAATATCTGTATAATATTCTAGTATGTAATTATCGTCATCTATGGGTACTAATCACCAGAGGAGTTAAAAGTGCGTTCCTGATCTTTGGCATACATTTGACAAATAATGTAGGTATAAGAAAAAGTTACGCCATCTTGATTTCAGAAGATTTATTCAAATAAATGTGGACTGAAAAATCTGCGGAAAGCAAATGTCGAAATGTCAAGATGACAAAATATGAAACTTCGACTGCCCCAAAAAACCCCAAAAGTGGGGCAGTTTAAGTGTGGACACTTTTTGCCTCAACACGCCTCGTCTATGCTTTATGATAATGAGAGTAATGTAATAAGAAATATGAAATATTTAAATTACATTACGTACCTGTAAAATTTATATTTGTTTGTAAGCCTTATTGATTTATTGTTGCTAATATTTTAGTAATTCCAGTATTAATGCGAGCTAAACTTATATTAAATACGCCGGACAATTTTATTAACATTTCTTTAGTCAAGATATGTATTTAAAAAAAATGTATGCGTTGTACGCCCTTACAAAGTTATATCATACGACTAGCGACTGTTCCATCGGAATGGTAAAATCGTAAAATCAAAGGAACATCGAAGTTCCGTTGATTTTACATAGATGGCGTAATTTTTTCTTGTATGAAAATTATTTCGGCTAAATGTACGTGATAGCCTATCTTGAGTTGAAATCTTTGCAATACAGTCAATCCATGTCATTTCCAAGATGGCGGCTGGCCGGCTGCGGCGGAACTGGGAAGCCCCACTCGCGCACGCGCCGGAAGCGCTGCGCTTGCGCATCCTACTCCCCGGTGTCACTTACCCCGTAAGTGTAATTAAATAAGTACTTGCATTGTATCGATTACAACTTACATCGGTATTGCACCAGAAGGAAATTTATTGAGTTCAGTACGATAGTGACCACAACCGTCTTAATATTGAAGCTCGAGATTCGAATCTCTTCTTGTAGAATATTCTGCTTATATGTAGCTTAGTATGGATTGGGTATAATTTATGCGTCTTCGATGATTGTAAGACTTCTTGTTTTAAGTTTAAAAAGTTTTATCCTTTTTTTTATTAGTTTATAATTTAGTATTAAAAGTAGACAACCCACAATTTTTATCCTTCTAACACCAATCCCATTGTTTAATAACGATATTAAGATACGGTAATAATCTTCAACCCTCGGTGAACTTTTTCACACATCACCTGTAGGTTGTAAGCATTAGGTGTCGTATCTAGTAGGTTGTAAGTAGTAGGAGTAAGTAAAATGTGTAAATACTATTGGTGTACGTAAGTAGTTATTTGTTTATTCCAGTTCCTGTATAAGACATAGCAAATTCTGTTGGGTACAGCTAGTCTATACTATATAATATTATAAAGAGGTTGTTTGTTCGTTTGTTTGTTTTGAATAGGCTCGGAAACTACTGGACTGGAATTTTGATAAAATTTTGCACCGATATAGAGTAGACCACGGGGAAGGACATAGGTTACTTATTACTGGGGCAAAATGTACGGTTCTGGATTTTTTGCGCACGAAGCCGTGGGCAATATCTAGTCTACTATAAAAACTTATTGTAAAACCTGCCTACATACCTGTTATATTTGTAATGTGTAATAAATAACATTACCTACTCATTTATTATACAAAATGGTAAGAAGATAGGGTCAAAAATTGTCACAATAACTAAATGAGTATGTGTGCATTCTGTTGATACATTTAAAATTAGTATACAGAGTAAGAAAAAATTATTGAAAAGCTTATAATTATACTATTGGTTCGGAGTGCTGATAATTTAGTGCAGTGCTAGCATTTGGATCGGTACCCAATCAGTCACCCTAGTCTTAAATAGTTTTGAAAATTCAACACCATAAAGTATTCTCATCCGAAGTGCACTAATGTCCTAATGTTGATGTAGTCGTGGGAACGGTGTGGTCGGAAGGATGTTGTTGACGCCACCGCCGCCGAGTGTCCGCTACCCCTGATGAGGTTAACGTGGGATCTCGCCATGTGATCAGTCTGATCACACCAAATCACCAAAATGTTACGTTGTGAGGAACTAGAAAAAGAGTCATTGTGAAATATTTATACCGTCAATATTTATTTTTCTAAATTATTATAATAAGATTGTACAGTATAATATTGAATTGTTTCAATATTGTACAGTCTTATTATAATTTTGATGACCTCTGTGGCTCAGTGCTTAACAATCAAACTTAACAACCAGACGGATCGCCTGATGGTAAGCGATTACCACCACCCATGGACCGCACTACCAGAGGAGTTACAAGTGTAACTTGCGTTCCAGCAGATCTAAAATGGCCACATGAAGTGAATCATACATTAATTATTGAAATTCATTACATGATGTTTCATAGTATTTTTTACGATATGCACTTAATATGGCCATTTTAAACTGCTGGATACATTCCTGGTCCTTTAAATCCCTAAACCCCTTTGGGCCTCCGGTAGTGTTGATAGTCCAGATTTTTTGCACATTCGAGTGTACCACTCAAAAGTCAAATATAATGTTAAACTACTTTGAACAAGTTGACTTTCACTTTTCAAGGTGCAGGGAACATTTTGCGTAAAAACGCCAAATAATATTCCCTAAAAAGTGCTTTCATCGGAATAATATATCGATCAGTTTATTAAATCTGTGAGGGTGCGCGGGACCAATCCGTGCGGCGCGCGGGGCAGATGCGCGTGCGCATTGTGCTGCACGCTATTGTTAGGGGAGGTTGGGGTGAGAGCGACCGTTAGTATACTCTAGTCCAGTGTTTTTCAACCTGTGGGTTGCGACCCCCTGGGGGGTCCCGATGCTTCTGTAAGGGGTCGCCGGAGGTCGAGAGAACTTTAGTAAAAAACAATAAAGATTAAAAATATTGACTTATTAAGTAAGAGAATTTTAACAAAAGGATAATTAGTATACTCATAAATCGATCATCGATATCATCTATGTATGTAATTGTAAAATAATATGTTTGACGTACTATATTATGTACTTATATCCGAATCCTAATTATGGAGACGCATGAAAACGTCGTATGGAATGAATATCTCTAACACTGTAACATACACATATACATACATGATAAAAAAGCGAAGGGTCGGGGGGTCGCGAAATATTTTTTCATACAAGGGGGGTTGCATCATGAAAAAGGTTGAAAAACACTGCTCTAGTCCATCTCTTTTGTTAGAAACGCTAACGAGTGTGTGTTTACCCACGCGATGTCCATAGGCATCCAAAATACCAGAGCAATCTATGGGCGGTATTCTTGGTCGATTCTTATTTCTAAGTTCGCCTTAAAGACATGCTTAAGGTGACATTTCGATTCACAGTCGTAACCTAAGCATTATTTTAAGTATAATTTCATCCAAACAACTTATTCGAGAATGTTTAAGTCTTTTCTTGAGCAACGACCAAGAATTCCGGCCTATATTTTGACATCAGGAAGAAATGTTTAAGTTGACACTCGCAAAGTTTAAATTGTGTAATATTGTACACTAGATGTTGCCCGCGACTTCGTGTTTTTTTTTTTTTTTTTTTATGAAATATGGGGGCAAACGAGCAAACGGGTCACCTGATGGAAAGCAACTTCCGTCGCCCATGGACACTCGCAGCATCAGAAGAGCTGCAAGTGCGTTGCCGGCCTTTTAAGAGGGAATAGGGTAATAGGGGAGGGTAGGGAAGAGAATAGGGTACGGGATTGGGCCTCCGGTAAACTCACTCACTCGGCGAAACACAGCGCAAACGCTGTTTCACGCCGGTTTTCTGTGAGCCCGTGGTATTTCTCCGGTCGAGCCGGCCCATTCGTGCCGAAGCATGGCTCTACCACGTACTCAAAAGGAAATCATTTACATTTACAGACATTTTGTCACAGCAAAAAGTAACCAATGTCCGTTCCCGTGCTCTAATCTATATAATATTTGCCAAATTTCATCAAAATCGCACCAATAGTTTCGGAGCCTATTTTGCAAACAAACGAATATTTCCTAATATTCTAGTATAGATGAGCAATACATGTAAACACATTGCTAGAAGCAATATAATATTTTCTTAAAACGCACTCTACGTTGTCTTCACCTATCGAAAGTTTTTGACTGAACAATATTAGTACTGAAACATCTATAATAATATGCGAGTCTTTATAACATGTAACGAGAACATTACATACAGGTTAGCTCGATTTACAGTTAGTTTTAAGTAAAATAAATTATAGAGATTAATTATATTAAAAATACACATACGAATGAAAAATTTTAATGAATATATTTAGGTACAGGTAAAGATTTTTCCGCAACAATATTACTCAATTTTTCAACACAATTATCGTAATTATTTTCGAAGTAATAATGGGGAGGTACATCTTTGGGGAGGGCTACCTGATGGACGTTGGCACATTGTTTATCAGCGGCGTTGCCAGGCGACCCCCCTCGCCCGCCTCCTGCAGGTGTGCTTGGATTTAATCAGCAGATTGTAGCAGCCACCCTCAACTATTACTGCACTCTACACTCCACAGACTACTCCACTATTTTTATCATCCTGTTGACCAAACGAGATTAAATTTTATCCTGAGGATAATTCAGTTTGACAGCTAATCCAGGTGAAATCGCAAAATACAGTTCTTAATTATACGGATATTTAATTTATTGTTTTAGCAAAAAGTAAGCTACCTGTTTTAAAGGAAAGGAAGAATTTATTAGTCAAAAAGTCTAAATCAGTAATTTAAGCCCGAAAGTATTAGCTTAATCTGTCTCAATATAGAATGCTATATTGAGACAGATTAAGCTAATACTAATAATGACACCTATTGAGGTGCCAACTTGAAAATATGAATAAGATAATGAATGTAACATACTTGAGTAGTAGTGGCCTAAGAGAAAATCAGTGAAAGTTGCTAACAACGAAACATTTGATACCCTATTTAATTTTTTCGCATACGAACAACTACTTACTCTCCAATAAACTCCCCTTAATTCATAGCTGTGTTGTAATTTATAAATTTATACCCGATTAGTTCCGAAAGGAGAAAACATAAAGAAACGAAGGGCACCTGAAACCGTCCGCCTTGACAGTGCAGTTCGTTTGATGCGCACGCGCCCGGCACGCGCCGCGCCGCCCGTGACGCACCTTGGTATGATCGCAAAAAAAATTAATACAATACATAACAAAATACATAACAATTTTAATAATAATCAATTCTGTCCCTCACTTAGTTTATTTAAGTAATTATTTTTCAGAAAAGTGGTATGTGCTGCGTCAGTCTTTTGTACCTAGCACAATAATATCAAAAATATTATTATGCTCTGTACAACAATGCCCAAAATCAGTAGGTGGATTCTGCTAATTAAAAATTTACAATTTCGATGCAGTTTCTAAAAGAATTAACAGCAGAATGGTATTCTCATAAAATTTTGAATTAGTTGTTGTGCTGTACATTTATATAATGTTTTTATTTATTAAATTCACTTCAATTATTTCACATAAATTTGAGAGTGAAACAATCTGAGGGCCTACCAGGAACATTTGACAGCGGCGAATACTAACGTTATTAAACGGCTCCCAAATAGGATTAAGCCCAAATGGGATAGAGCCACGTTATCGAATAAGAATTGTATGGGCGCCGCGTTGTCATGATTTTCACATATTTTCATACAATTCTCATTCGATAACGTTAGTCTAATACGCTGCTGTCAAATTTTCCTGGTAGGCCCACAGATCGTTTCGCTCTCATATTTATGTGAAATAACTGAAGTGAATTTAATAAATAAAAATTGATTCCTAAATCATTCTATAAATTTACAGCACAAAAATTAATTCACAATTTTATTTATTGCGATTTTGCTAACGGTACTTTGTCCCATACAATTCGTTGGATTATTTTATTGTGTATTTCGGCACACGCTCACAGACGCAGGGGGACGGGAATACCTATATGTGCCCTCGTGATCCAGAGACCGTTGTGTTGTGATTATGTTCTTCCGTTTTTTGTTCAAAAAGCTCCCCGAGTAATGCCATAATACATTATTAATCCGTACATTATCAACAAAACTTTGTTGCCGTTGTATTTGTGAAATGTTTTATCAATACAAATGTATCGTACCTTCTTTTAGTAGGTGCTTTGTTTAAAAATTAATTTTGTTTCTATTTGTAATAAATATTTTATATCAACTACAAAAAATGTTAGGAAATAACTTTATTTAATAATAAAATATTGATCAATTGAGATTATTTACTAGGTAATTAAACAAAACTTTCTGCCCCAAAATCAGTAGGTCGATTTTGCTAATTAAAAGCTTACAATTATGTAGTTTCGAAGCATTCTCAATAAGAATAAACAGCAAAAGGGTATTCTCATAAACCAACGTCAAACGCATTCAAACTCAAAAAACCAGTGTATGATATCAAGACAATTTATTTATAATTCACTGAAAGTAAATTGAAAGTCTAAGTTAAATACGAGAATTGGAGTTCTGTAAAACTTTTAAGCCGCCAAATTGCCATCACACTTATGATTTGCATTCACGAAAAAAATCATTAGCATATAAAGAGATTCACCTCGAACAATCTATGCAAATTATGAATTGTCGTACGAGGGTCGTTTATCTGTAGTGTGGGCCCTTTATCGCGTATTGTGGCCCGTATGAACGGGTTCGGGCAGCTGCGCGCGCGCACTGATACGGGCAGGTGTAGCTTGTACTGGGCACACATGGGTGAGTACACCTCTGGTATACATCAGGGTTCCGTATGTTGTGGAAATATGTTTGTAACATGGTTTCGTAAATTTTTATTCTATTCTAATCTCGAGATCGGCGCGGCGCAGCTCGCAAGTCGAAGTTTTGCAATGAAACGTGTATATTTTTGTGAAATATGAAATAACTAGTAAATAAAGTTCAATTTTGAATCGCTATCTTAAAATACTAACCACCAAATACTTGAACTATAGTTAAATTAAGTGACGCTCAAGTTACATGCTGTCCTTGTCATTTCAGCTAGCAGAGACAGCGATAGCCTGTGAATAGGAGGGCTCTTAATTTTGATTAGCTTTCCAGTATTCGGTCGTTAGAGTTTGTAAAGTAAGTGCGTATAGAGCTAAAAGTTTGGGTCTACATGAGATCAGAGGGTCAATTATTCTGCTAAATAAAATGTGCATTAATACAATTACAATAATACAACTAAAACTGTCAAACGGTAGATATTCACGTAAACGTTAAACCAATGTAAAACGTGCTCTGATTGGTCGAAATTTCATAAAATCAATTTACGATAACATAACGCTTCACTTACAATATAATCAAAGTAAAATGAAAGTAATTTAAATACGAGAATTGCGGTTCGGACTGTATTGAAAGTGTGAGGCTCTATAATATGGTCTCGCCTAGATAACACTTTACATGGAATAACATAGCCGAAGGAGCTAGAGTACACAAAAGTTATGAAACTGGTCAGTCATTATATAATATTAATCATTATACTTAAAGTTTCAGTTACCTGCATAGGCATTCAACTATCAAGTACCTCTAAGTACGCTTTGTTTCCTAGTTCGTTCAGGCGAACAAATGCGGGTACTTGGCATTATTTTCGCACTTTGAATGCGAAGTGTCCTTGTTCCGATCATACCGCTGCTGTTTTAATGAAATTGCTAATGAGTACACGGAAAATGGTTTTTAAAAAGGCATGAGAATGGAATAGAGCTTAATTAAAAGCTGCTAGATGCATATTTCACGGCGACAATTTTTTATTACTTTGCGTTTTTTGATCGTGTTTTAAAATTGTCAACAAAATATAATGTTATGTATAATAATAATTCAACATTTCTAAACAATGTTATAAAATATATTATATTTTTTGGAAGTCGGTTAGAAATAAATGTCTGTCCTTTATGTCATTTATAATCGCATTGAATAAAACTATGCATTTGATTTTTTTTTATATTGGAAAAGGTGTAGGAGTATTGGTAGGAGTAGGTGTATTTAAGACAGAACAACGTCTGTCGGGGTCAGCTAGTTATAATATAACTGTTGCCTTACACCTTAAACTCGGTTTTTGTAGTTGAATATTTTCTACTTGCTTTTCCATGTGCCATGTCGATTATAATTAAACCAATAAATTGAAGTCCATAATGATCATTTTCACGACTATCCTTTGATATGTATATTATGACGTCATTCAATACTCTTGATGCACTTCCGCTAATGCCGGCGATCAGTGCTGTTCGCATATGGAAGCATCATTATCATCAGTCATTAATGAGTTTGTTATGCTTTCACGCCCCAACTTCATAATGAAATTTTAATGCCAAATAATGTCTCGATTATATTATATTATGTAATACTCGAATATACTAACATATGAAATTATTTAAATATCGTCGTCCTTAGTTTCAAGACCATTAATAAATCATCTTATAAATGTAAAATGTTTGACTGCGCATTTGACAATATTATTTATAACTGTTAACTTTAAAAAGTTGTGATTTCTATTTATAGCATTTTGTGTCAAAGTATCAATATTCTATTGAAACGTCAATTAACGTACCTCGAGACTTGACACGGGGTTACGTATAACCAAGGAATTTGTAAGTTGTTTACTTACAAATTCCTTGAGTATAATGCATATTATAAAGAGTGTATTTGTTAACTGAATTAAATATTAGGCTAAATATTACGTAAGTAGTATGAAACCAAAAATTTTCGTAATTTGCAGAAAAATAACATGATTAACATTTCCTGGTAATTCGCACTACGCGTTGACACCCTTACACTGCCATACAAAGCATACAACGCGCCGGCTTTGAAGGTCTCGCGCCAGCCGTGCAGTATGCGCCGCGCGGTTGTGAGTAGGCGTTAAGTATTTTATGGGATTATCTAGTCAAAATTTGATGTCACATATTGTATAAAATTTTGGACCAAGAATCGATTACTGAAGGTCAATTCTGCAAGGGTCAAAGAAAGCTGCTTACACTAAAATGCCAAACGGTATTCTCTTATACGTTAAACCAACGTGAAACGCGTTCTGATTGGTACAAACATAACAAAATAAGTTTGTGATAACATGTCGCTTCACTTACAGTTATAATACAGTCAAAGTAAAATGAAAGTCTACTTTAAAAAAGAGAAGGTACTGATCACGCTCCTTGAATTTCTATTTTTGTTTAAAAAAATATTCTGTATTATTTTCAATAAACTACGTCATTGTAACGCAATTTTTACGCGTCGTTTACGCGACTCATATAACAACTAGATGTTGCCTGCGACTTCGTGCGCGCAAAAGTTAATTTCGCAGAAACCGTACATTTTTTCGCGATAAAAAGTAGCCTATATCCTTCCCCGTGGTCTACTCTAAATCTGTGCCAAATTTTATCAGAATCGGTCTAGTAGTTTCGGAGCCTATTCGATACAAACAACCAAACAGACAAACTTTTCCTCTTTATTATATTACACATTGCAAAAAAAATTACGGATTTTATCGCGGTCTATTTTCATTTTAGTTTCTACCGACGTTTCGTCCACTTTCTCTCTCTACTCCAGGAGACAGGGGTAAAAAAATAATAGCGCAGAGGCAAGCATGCAGCGCGCGATCACCCGCCCGCCCTACCTCATGTAAGGCTCATACCGCACCGGTGTAACAACTAACAGTGTCGCAAGTTCAAGAGCTTTTCCCCATGTCAAAAATTCCCCAACGTACCTAAAGGAGCTTTTACCGTCAAAACATAAATGTAAATAAATCAAAACTACAATGTTATAATGATTAATGTGCGATATTATCAAGTGAACAGCTTAATAAAATGAAAGGCGTCTCCCCTAATTCTTAAGGGCGCAACAGGTGCCGCCTTGACCTGTTTCTTGAGGGGTGCCGCATGTGACTTACACTTGCACTGTGACGTCACAGGGTTATCGCCAGGTTCATTATAATATCTTGTATTTACAAAAACAACTTTGGTTATTAACCCCTAACGAAAATAAAAGGGTGTTATAAGTTTGAAATGTCTGTCTGTCTATGTGTGTGCGTGTGTGTGTTGTGTGTGTGTGTGTGTGTGTATGTCCGTGGCTTCATAGCTCCCAAATAGATGAACCGATTTTGATTTAACTAGTTTTTTTTTTGTTTGAAAGCTGACATGTACGAGAGTATTCTTAGCTATGATTCATCAGTCATCACGTCGCTCGCTCACTACTTGACGATTTGGGGGTTGCTTAAAATTCTTAATTTAGTTTAGTTTGTTATTTCTTCTCAATTTCTTTTTATTAAAGGAGAAACACTGCAATTAAAACCCGTCATTTTGTAGGTGAACTGTACAAGTAGATAAACTGTATTGAATTAAATGATGAATCTTTTTTGAATTAAATGATTAATGATGCAAATTGATACGTCGTTACCTATTAATGTTTTTATTATATTCATGACATATTTTGACATCTACACCAAACAAAAAAGCTGGAACTAAAGATGTCAAATTTATTTTTATGCTTTAGGTATAATAAACCTACTTATTATATTTTTTTGTTTAAACAAAAGCGAGGGATGTTTCAAGTTTTAATTATGATATTATCAACTAATGATTATTTACTTTTTGGTTATTAATTATCTGTAAGTACATCTTCATTTATCTTTCATCTTCACTCAACATATGTTGTATGATGTTACAAAATATTAGAACGATGTGGTCACTCCCTAGACCGTATCATACAACTAGGTGACTCACCCTTGACTATTAATGTATCTACCGGCATTATTGAATTTTTGCTATTAATTATTCTTATTATTAATAATAATTATAATTACAAGGTAGTGGTGACTAAAGGCGTAAATGTTAATACTTATTATATTATGTAGGAGTAAGCTTCGTGTCGCTAAAAGAGCTATGTTTGGAGTCTCTCTACGTGATACAATAATAAATGAGGAAATCCGTAGCAGAACCAAAGTTGCCGACATAGCCCAACGCAGCAAGCTGAAGTAGCAATGGGCTGGACATATAACCCGTAGAACCGATGGCTGCTTGGGTCGAAAGGTTCTCGAGTGGACTGGACGTCGAAGCGTAGGACGGCCTCCCACCAGGGTGGTTACAGGCCGCGAGCGACCGGTCGCACTGGAAATCTATGAGGGAGGCCTATGTCCTGCAATGGACGTCACCAGGCTGAAACGACGATGTACGAGAATAATACCTAATTTTTAAGCTATGTATAGGTATACATAGCTTAAAAATTACATATTATTCTATCTTATCTTATCTAGAAGGTTCTAGAAAAGAGCGTACTCCTTTCTAAATGGCCGGCAACGCACTTACGACTCCTCTGGTGTTGCCCATAAACAACGGTACCTAATCACTTTCCTTTAGTCCTTAGGGGACTTATTGTTGCTTGTTTGCCCCCTATTTAATAGAAAACTATATGTTTTATGTAGTAAGTCGTTGCAAAGGCTATAAATATGTGTGTTACTTATGTAGGTCTAGGTCATTCTTTGAGCATTTGTAATGAAAGTTATTGTGGTTAAGATAATGTTAGGATTGTTAGGTAGTTAAAATTTTGATGTACCTTTATATTTCAACTAGTGGTATGGATGGCCATGTGGCCTGTTATACCTCTAAGTCTGTACAGTACAACAAATTTATTAATAGCCTTCAGTAAAATTGTGAAATGTATAAAAACGTTTAATCCCGAAATACATTAGCATACGTAGTTTTACTGTACCATGCATGGTGTAAGGATAAGTGACGGACACTACATCCTGTTAAAACCTTATTTGGTTTGCAGGGTTCTGTATGGCAATGAAAAAATGGCTTGGTACTTTGAACACACACGCATAAGAGAGATAGCTGCTTTCCTACATGATACGGAAATACTTTTATTTCTACTAAACTCGGATTTACGTTAGCAAATAACATATTCATTTATAAAACGGCGTATCGACATTAAATCTATACAAAAACCCCAAAAAACTCCAACTCCCGAACTCGCCCCATTGAACATCTGACGAGGTGAACGTATCGTAACGTAGGGGTGCTCGCGATACAAAATGTACTACAGTCTACAACAATTACATTCCGCCACACATCTGTCAGTGCTTAGACAATCACGATACTTCACGCGATTTAGGGGTAGCACGACTGGTTTTGATACTTGCATTGATACGCGATGGAATTTTTAAAACTTTGAATTAGGAAACTTAAAAATATATCAGATCACTGCAGCTAAATCGCATCTTAGTTTTAAATTATGATGCTTATTTACTATATTATACTATATTACTATATGTTACTATATTACTATATTTGCTCTATTACTATCTATACTATATAACTATATTACCTATATAATCTATACTATAATGTTATAAATGCGAAAGTGTGTCTGTCTGTCTGTTACCTATTCACGCTATAACCGCTGAAGCGATTTTTATGAAGTTTGTTATAGACATACTTTGGGCCCCGGGAAAGGACTAAGGATATTTTTTATCCCAAAAAAGTAGTGTTCCCGCGGGATAATGTATTTACGAGGGCGAAGCCGCGCGAAAATGCTAGTTTACTATATGAAGATACGTAAGCACTTTTTAAAGGTATTCATTGAATCATTTAGATTATGTAAAGGTCATTTTTAGAGCAACGTTACTAACGACAGCCTAAACTGACTGTCACGACAATAGGTAAGAGATTTTCCAAAGACAATAAAAGCAATTGTTACTTTGTAGAGCTGTAAGGGTTTAAATATACTTTTTTTATTTTTTACCGAGAGAAAGTAAAAGGCAAACGACAAATAGTGAAAAGGTTATGCGTTCTTCATTGGGTATTTCATAAATTGGCACATTTTTTATTAGTGGGTGTTAAAAGCCCTAAAAGGTTAATAAGCCATGGTAAATGACATTGTACCAAATTAATATGTATCTTGAGGCGGATCAAGTATCAAAATGTGTCGGTCCTCACGCGAGCGACAGCTGCGGCGCACACGCACCCGGTCTAATGTTCGCGTTTAATTACACGCTGATAAATCTGCGCGCGTGCCGTACCGCTCGCGTGGACACCGCCTTAGGTCAATCGTAGGTAATAATAAAATTTTACCTGTATGCACCGCTCACACACACATAGTCTACCACTGATTATAGTAGAAAGTAAAAAACATAGGTAGTATTTTAGGCGAAAACAAAGAGTATATAAGTCAAAGGGTAGGTTATAAAAAACTAAATCCTATACCAAAGAATATATATTACTAACGTACCTATACTAAGTAATGTTAGTAAGAGAAGGTAAGAGTATGTTTATGTTCGTAGTCATTTCATGGCAAAAAGACCTAAGCGACCTTAATATTACTTTAATATGATATTAAGGCAAAGAAATTACTAAGTAATATAAAATGTTAAGTTTTTAATATTTTTATTTGTATTTTGTGATGTGTCTATCAATAATTATGATCTTCCCGGCATAGTAGGTACTATAAGTAGGAAGCGTTGTAGGAAGTAGATATGCTTGAACTGTTCCTGTTGTTGAACTGTAAGATATATTACTTTAAAGTTTCACCACAAGTAATTTTGTACATTTCGCGTGAAAAATTAAAAAAATCAATAGTCATAAACTTTAGCTGTTTCAGCTTTACCACCTCAGGCGTGTGCTTATTTATTTTCACAGGCGTCAATATGAAAATCCTTGAGAAAATAAAATAGCAATATCTCGTTACGTAACTTTGTTTATTACATATTTATATACCTTACTCCATGTAAAATGAATAAAATTTGAAAACATGATCAATTTGGACAAATGTATTGCATTTTTTGACATAGCTACGTTAGGACAAATCTATTGCATCTTTTGACATAGCTACGTCAGTAATTTATATTCTTTGACACAGCTTCATCCCAACTTGCAACCTCATCACGCTGACAAACCTCATGCGCCTGGCCACATTATCACATCAATAGCCAAAAACTCATACGCTTCTGCTAATATCAAATCAGGACTGGAATGCGGGGTGTTACGACGGCTACACACGTCCCCACACGTCCCCACGCCCCACACGGCTCCACACGTGTCGTAATAGCTCCGACATTCCGCGCCCATTACGCGAATAGCTCCCACATAGCTGCTGTGTCGCCGGCCCACCACTAATTGCCTTTATTAACGACACGGAGACTATTAAACCCTTATTATATCACCTGTGCAGGAAATACTTTACCAAATCACGGGAAATATTTATATCAAGCCATATTGAATAGGACCGTAAAATGTTGAAATCTTACGTCGCGTCCTAATCTTTGTATCCTGTACACAATGCAGCCAGCACTAGCACACGGTAGATACAGATAACAGAGGTTTTATCCAAGTTGCCATCGCTAATTACGATGACGAGGTTAGTAAACAAAAAGTATGGGATTTGATGTAAGCAAGTGACATAGTGATGCTTATGTAAAAAGTAAGTTTTATATGCTGTATTTATAATATTTCTGTCATGGGGATAGAGTATCTACTTTCATTTTAATTATGACATATTAATTATTATAATACTAGATTTGCATTTGCTGCGACAAAAAGTATCTATGTGTTTTAAATTCTAACACCCATATCATTAGTTGTTACCTCGAGATTTCCTCCACTCGACTCAACCTCAATCCACGAAAGTTGTATCATTAGTTCAACAAAATTCCCTCGACTTGAGGAATTTCCTTACGCGAGTGGAGGAATCAACTGTCAAACTTAAGGTACCTCAGGACGTACCTTGAGGCTCCCTCGAGCGTCTATTTCCGACATTTATATCAATATTTTTACAATCAAAGTGGAATTATTTTAAGCAATTTTGTAATTACAGAGGGATACTTATTTAAAGATAAGTATGGAGGATTTTTTGGATCTTTACTTTACGAAAATCCGCCACTGCTTTTACGAAATTCCGTATAATTATACAGCGCATAGATATTCATCATTCTGTAAAATTTGGATCAAGTTTTAATGGGTAATGTTGGTGTTAACATAAAAAAAAATATTTTTCCATGATTATTTATGATGTTATACCTCCACTCAACCTTACTGGAGGAGTAAACAGCTGAGGTAGAAATTATGTTTAAGAATACCAAACTCGAGGAACTTCTCAAGGATACCTCAGATGAGGTTGAGTCGAGGCGGATCTGAGGAAACAACTAATGATATGGGTGTGAGTCTAAACTGTTATAACAATAACCTACCAATTAATATACCCAATTGAATTAAAATCCGTTCAGTAGTTATTGCGTGAATGAGTAACAAATAAATATCCACATATTCTTACAAACTTTCGTTAAAAAGGTTCGTAAAATATAAGTAAGGAGTACCAGTGGCGTAGGGTTCCTACAACTCCATTCCTATCGGCTTCCCTTGTCACTTACCTTTTGCAAACCGTCATAGAAATCCCTACCTATTATACAGGCTCCGGCTTCCTTATGAAGGAGAAGCAGCCTTCGCCACTGAGGAGTACCAAGGTAACCGAGCTTTACTCGGAGTTCTGATAAATTAAATTAAATAAAAAGAATCACGTAAATATGTATCTGACCGAGATTCAAACCCACGGCCCACCATATATACCGAATTTGCAAAGCAAAAAACGCATACCAACCTGCGAATCAGACTGACATTTTTGATATCATATTGTTGCACGACGAAAGAAAAAACATATATAGCTTAAAAATGCGCAGTTTGCCAGGGATAAGACCTAGACCTAGCTAGATTGATTTTACCCCTACCCCAAAACTCCCGGCATACTAAATTTCAGGGTAATACTTCTACCCCTTTTCAAGATATATATATATAGATATATATATATATATATATATATAGATATATATATATATATATATATATATATATATATATATATATATATATATATATATATATGTAGGCGCGTGCCTACATTTACGGGATATGTACAAAAAAGTATCTTGCGGGTATGTCGCTATCTGTGGCGACATGGTTAAACGTCAAACGTCTAACTCGCAGTTCGCGCCGTTTTAAATAGCAGTACGAACTAGGGCTAGATAAAATACGGATAACTTATTATTTTCCCGTAGTGAATGTGATAATTTAATTGGTTTTATTGTGGAGAAGTGATAAAGTGACGTGATCTATGATAATTCGTTAATTGGAAATAACCTACGGACTTTATATGGATATACGCCTAAATCAGTCCGTGGGATTCGAACTTTACGACCCACGAAAAGCATAAAAATGATGCTATTGCTCGGTTTTTCAATTTTCGGAAATATATTGACATTTTAAGGACATTTTTATCGTGTACTTGTGCTAAATATGGATGAAGGAATACAATTTTTACATGAGCATGTCGAGACATGCTGTGGAAAGAGATGGTACTACTGAACATATGAGATGGAAAGAGATAGATATGGTTTATGAACGGGTTGATTATAATATGACCCCCTGGTTTCTGTGAAACTACAAAACGTGAACAATGTGGGACCAGTGTAACGCAGTGGGACAGTGTTTAAGAGCCAGGACTCCGCAGACTTGCGGTATAGCTATAGCGGGCTCCATATTAGTGCTGGTCTACTATGTACGACCTAATGCAATAATCGTTCGTGCGCCGGGACGTGTCGGCGCCAGCAAGACGGCGGCAACACGACGGCGGTAGCATGACGTCGACGTGACGACGGCAACATGACGGTGACGTGACGACGGCCGCGGCAGTGGCACGCTGGAGTCATGAGCGCGGTGGTACTATGTTGAGAACGACGACTCAGTGGCGGCTGCACGTGACGTAAAAGGCTGTAACCCACTTTTTTTATTTCTGATATAATTTTAAAGACAGCAATGCATTAGTTATTCCCCTGCTGTTTCGAGTGTCTGTGGGCGATAAATTGCTTTCCAATAGGCAGTCCGTCTACTCATTTGTTAAATCAAGTTTAGTTTGGTCGCTTGTTCTCCTGTTGTGCTTTTCTATTCTCTGTGTGCAGATATTATGGTGGCTACATCATGAGCGGCGCGGGAGTCGCCTAGTGCCTACTGTGAACCGTCACACATGGTAGTGTAGAAGCACTTCGAAGTGAGTCTTGTGGAGGAGTTGTATGCGACTCCAGTCCTCTTTTATTACTAATAGAAGCTTTAGGGTGAGTCTAACTGTTATTTTTACAACTCTGCTGCAAAGTACTCGAGAAGCAAAGTTTGATAACTGTAAGTACATACGCATAGAGTAAATGGCCAGTATGGGCCATATATTTAGTACTGAGTACAGAGCAGTAAAGTTGTACGTTATTTTATTTTATATTGGTTTTAAAAAAGTCTAAAACATTTCTTATATACTGGTGTTTAAGAGAATTTTAGTGTTTAAGAAGAAATATTTGTCAGAGTACATTTTGAATCTAGTTGGTGTTAATTACTTTGCGTGTTATTAATATCGAGTTGAGATATCATAGAGATCGATTACAATTTGCGGTGCATAAAACCTATTTTTACTGTTTATCCAAAAGTCAAAATCGCCTTACTTTTGAAGCATTGAAAAAGAATACGGCTACGTAGTAACCTCTCTGTGCAACGTGCGCTCCGTGAGTATTATACCTGGTTCTGTGGCGGCACCTCGCTCGCCTGGGCGCCTGGGTCGCGCTAGGCGCGAATCGCGTAAACTTTTACAAAGTCGACATCTCGATTTAGTGTTCTTGTGTAAGGCCTACCGTACCGCCCGTACGGAGGCGATTTCACCCAGTGAACGCGTGACATTGAAGTGACGTCACATATCGGTAACACAGAGGTCCAACGTCCAAAGTCCAAATTTTACATAGGTATGACATGATTGTGACTATGTTTGATTTGATGTCATATGTATGATATGACCATGACCTCATATTGGCTGTCGACTCGAGCGCTATGTGCACGCGCGGTCGATTAGGTGAACTAAAACCTCCTACCTCGCCTAATAGATGGCACTAAGCGCGAAAAATGCAAACTAGCGTTGTTTTGTATTATAATAGATCACATACTATTTTATCAGCCAACACAGGTTTAGGCTAGGCTTAAACTAAATAGCCTAGCTTAGTAACAAGGGCGAAACTCTAGAAACACCACAGGATTTTGCCACCCCTCTTATTGTGCCGCCCGGGTTTTCAAAAAAATCGGATTTTGCATCCCCTAGATAGATTATGAGCAAAGTTAAATCACATTGAAGTAAATTTGAGAAGGTAAGATTAAGGTCATATTTACGTCATATTTATTACGTAAAAGTTTTACGTCAAGAAGTGTGAAATGTGACTCATTTGAAATGTTTACTGGGCAGTTCTTGCCTGTAGATTTAGAGTTGCAGTGGTGGGGATTTGTGGCGGGCCATTTGCCCGTATATTTCAGTAGTAAAAAAAAAAAAATCTAAGAAATTCCCTGTATAAAGGCAATACATTGCAGTGATATAAAGTTAGTTGCGTGTGTGGAGCACACAGAATTCAAAACATGCAGAGTGAGTGTTCGATCACATTTGTATGCAGCACACTGTGTCCGAAACCATGGCGAGATACCGCTCCGCCCGCACTTTTTAATTTTTACTCTTTACACTTACAGAACAGATCGCGTTGTTATATTACGACGGTTAGGTGTTCAATCAAAATTGATTGAAAAAAGGGTTGGTTAAGGCATTTCGTTGGTCTGTGGCAACATATTATGTGTGGATAACCATTCCAATTTGGAATGGTTGTGACGGCCTCACTTTTAGGCGTGTTGACGGCTTCTGGATGATTTCTGTATACTGTGGTGGAGGAATTAGAAATCTTTATGACTTGTTTTATTACTAAACACACATTATCGTGGTAATTTTTAGAAATGCATAGTAATCCAGATATCTACCGTAAGCAGATAGTAGCAATGACTAAAAAGATTATAATTGAGGTAAATTGCTTTGGTTCAGTACAATATAAAAATAAGAGAATTTTATTAAATTATGCTCGGTGGTTTAGACTCTGGTCACTAAATAGAGAATGTGCATAAGTAGGAATATGACGTGCAGTACTTGTAGCTGGGTAAAAAAATGTGTATTACACACATAATAAACGCGTTTTCATAAGATTGGTTAAGTATGCTGCGTGGAAGAGGATTATTAGGTACCGTCGTGGTGACTGACGTAACAATGAAATCGCTTACCTGTAATTTGACACCGATACACACTATAAGATGATATTCGAATTACGTTTAGTATGCCTAATGAAAAGCTAAATGCTTTCATACCTAGTTCAATAGTGATTTACGAAACGGGGTTTAGTATGAGTATTGCAGTCCACGGGGACTCCGGCGAGCGGTCTAAATGTAACTAATTCATATTATGTGCTATCCACAATCCACATGGATGCTTGGGCTTTAGTTACATGAGGTTACAACTAATGAGGATAAGCCGTTACTATGAACACTGTGATGTGAGGTGTTCTTGTTGCGCCAAAAAATATAGCTCTATATCGTTGACGAAACACTACTGCTATAGTCATAATAAAGTTTGTTGCTATCTAAGCAATCTAAGATCCGGGTTCTGGTACCTACCGATTAAGTGGTGCAGGCTATCGGGGGCAAAGGTTTTGTTTCCATATAATTTAATGCTCTGTATTTTAAAAATAACACCCCACTTCCCGCATCAAGTTTTCTAATAGCCTACAGATAGCCCAAGCTACCTTCTGTAGCTACCAGTTCTATTCTAGTTCGATTCTTTGAAGAGAAGTCCGAGCGCTTCTTTCGCTTCTTTCATTTCGCAAATCGTGTTACTTCGAACATGCATTCGAACATGGTTATCAACCGATATTAGTTTGCACGAAGTTCGGGAGAGATCAAAGAATTTACCTACATTGCGGGTAACCTGCTCCGGAGACGAGGCTCGCCTGGTAGTCGCTTTTGCGCTTATTTCGTGTCACAATGCATTGGTGTTAAATGTGGGCTGACCTCAGCCGTTGGATATGGCTATAATATGGTAATTGAACGTCTGACCTGACAATCCTCGTCGTGTGTTTGGGTATTTGCGCGAAAATGACCATGTAGGCGATGATGGGCGATGTTATTGACATAGAGATGTTGACGTTAACTTATGAGGACGTAGAAGTTGACGCAGAAGTTGATGCTGAAACTGCGGTTGTGTTACATTTTGGTTATTGGTTTTGTGTGGGTGTTGTCTTCCGCTTTTGCGTTGCAATTGGAAGGGGAGCACACCCAATGTGTGAAGTGTGTGGGGTTTGTAGACTGCGGCGCCGCAGCGCAGGAGCGATACAAACCTAGAGGATTTTGTGTGTGGGTGTTGCAAAGGAGAGCAAACCCAACGTGTGAAGTATTGTTGAGTGTTGTTGAGCTCAGGTAATTCAAGGGAGACGGGTGACCGTTGAGTCAGTGGGTTTAATCTTGTGAGATGGCGGAGTCTGTCATTGCGGAGCGATCTACAAATCGATGCAACGAATTTGAATCTGCCATCACAGCAAATTTGCCAATGCTGGTCGACACTTATCACCTGATCCATGCCTTTGAATCATTTGGCTCTTGTTAGCGAGTGGTGGAGTCTCGCCGGTGAGTTTGGTGGCATTTGATGACTTTTGTGATTTTTGATAACTTTTAATGACTTTAACTTTCCGTGACCTTTAACTTTCGTTGACCTTAAACTTATAATAACTTTTGGTCTTCAAGTTTTGATGACTTTTGTGATTTTTGATAACTTTTGATGACTTTTGAACCATCGGACTTTTGAGAATTGAGAAGCTGCCGGAAATTACAAACGTTAAGTTTACTCGTCAGGGTGGACGAGCGTAATGATTTGATAAATTGCATTGAGAGGTTCCTTCGCGCAGATACACCTACACTCTACAGCCTACTTATTCGCCCGAGGACGTGCGGTTGTCAGTCCGGCCGTGTAGGCGCGTGCCTACATTTACGGGATATGTACAAAAAAGTATCTTGCGGGTATGTCGCTATCTGTGGCGACATGGTTAAACGTCAAACGTCTAACTCGCAGTTCGCGCCGTTTTAAATAGCAGTACGAACTAGGGCTAGATAAAATACGGATAACTTATTATTTTCCCGTAGTGAATGTGATAATTTAATTGGTTTTATTGTGGAGAAGTGATAAAGTGACGTGATCTATGATAATTCGTTAATTGGAAATAACCTACGGACTTTATATGGATATACGCCTAAATATATATATATATATACAAGATTGTCTCGTATAAGGTATTTACCATTTACCTTCTAGCTGTGTCATAAAACTTTTTATAAATACTGATATGACTTACAAAGACAAAATAAGATAAAAGGCATGTCAGCGGCAACATTTAAATCAGTAAGCTCAAGCGGTGATCTGAAATCGATTCCTACGAGAACATAATGTTACTGTGGGGACATCCATGTTCCTGGCAGTATCGAATGTCCACAGGATATTACTGGACAACTTCAAAGGAACTATTACTGTCAAAGGTCCCTAGCGTAGGGATGACCGCAGACCGTGTACTTTATAATTTCTGAACTGCATAATATTTTTAGTTGTTACGTTGCAAATAATACGCATAATGTGCTGGTACATTAATTAAAGATACATACTAAACTAAATTATAAGAATCAAAACTAAAAACATTCAGAAATTAGTTTGATTCAAATTTACACTTACTGACCATCAATATGTTTCAAGTACGTACTTAACCATTGCATATATGGTTTTTGCAATGATATAAAGAAAGAAATAATGAAAAGATAGTTTAATTGGTAAAACACTGAACAATAAAAATATACATTAAAAATAAAAACACAAAAATAATACCAAATATATGCATATGTTGCAAACATAATTCGCAACGCTGATTTTCAGTGAGCACCGAAATACAAAATGTAATGTAATAAAAAATAAAAATAGCCTAAAACTAAATTTTTTTAAAACTTAATATAGGTACAAAAAAGAGATCTATTAACATCACAAATTAATAACTTAAAATAAAAAGTTCCAAGGTAGTGGAGATAAATACAGTGAAGATACAAAAATATTAAATAGAAGATAGATTATTTAGGCTAGAAATTAAAAAAGCTTGACACGTGTTGGGTTCGTAGTACATTATAATTTAAATAGAATGTTTTGTTCACTTTGAAGGTATTTGCGTAATTTACGTTTAAACGCACAAATAGTCAAGCAGTTTCTTATAGGTGGAGGAATGTTGTTCCAACATTTTGTAGCCGCATACCTAAAACTACCACGAAAAGCAGATTTTATAAAAGTCGGATATATTAGCAAATCAGAATTTCTGACGTCCCGCTTTGAAAAGTTTAATTTCTCATACAGGTATTGTGGTTGATGTGATTTTATAACTCTAAAGAGCAATGTGGCAAAGTGAAGAGATCGTCGGTTACCCATTTTCAGTATATATTGGAATTTAAACATAATATAATAAGTGTTCAATCCAAACAAACATATTCTTTAACGGAACAATTCAGTGTCATTTTCAAACGGAAAACCATCACATTCGGGATGGTTCACACTATTACTGACCAGGTGCAAACAAATCGTTGATCTCCATAGAGACAAGGTGACGGCGTTCACACGAGGCCGGAAGCCAAGCTGCACCACCCCCGTAATGTACCGTACGCTACGGAAGCCGGTGTATGTACACATCCCTTTAATACAACAAAAAGACTTACACAATTTACAACCCTATTCTTACTGTCAAGAGGTCTAAAATACGTTAGCAGCGTTGATAGAGGCATCAATGATGTCAGCACTTTAGTAGAGTTCCGTTAGGGTATGTTTACACTTTACATGTTTACAATGATATAAATATCGAAAGTGGCCGCGATCGTAAACAATACGCTATTCTTTTATATTCTATTGTTTGATGGTTCGAAGAGCTATTTAACATAATTTTTATTAAATATGTAAAATGCAATAAACATCACTAGTGAATTTATGACACTTTGGCTGGCCGCACACGTGCAATATTATTGTCAATAATTCTCATATTGACAATAATATTCCTTGTGTGTGGACCATATTGCTGTTTTATTTATATGTGTTGACCAGTATTGATTAGGGAATGTTATTATTCGACAAATTTTACTATTCGAATAATTCGAATAATGGCAAAACACTATTCGAATAAATTCGAATAATTCGAATAATACGAATATTAGTAATAAACTTTAAATACAAGTAATATAATGCGTTTATTTTTACCTGCATATTTAATAATATCAAAATGTGACATGTTTCACAAATTAATCTAAAAAAATCAACGTCTTTTTGATAAAAAAAAAATCTTCTTTTAAGTTTCAAACTTAAAATACTAAATCGCAATTACTTTTTTAAATCTATTAACACATGAACGGTTTAGGTCTGGACCAGACCATGGATTTGGTTGTCAACTAAGTGGTTTCTTCCAAAAATTATGGAAAAGATCCTCTAGGGGAGTATTTTTGGGGTTTGTTTTAGAGGTTCGTATTTTCTGGTTTTTAATTGAGTTAAGCTATCGACCGATTCAACATAGTCAATCGATTTAAAGAGTCAGACCTACAGTCTGACTTTTTAAATTAAACTTTTGGTAGTATAATTTAATATATTGCTGTATAAAGAATACTAATATTACAGAACATATTTTTTATTATTTATATATCAGTTAGTTTAGGATTGGAGAGAAATATATTTGCAGAGTTGGAACACTGCACAGAAATCGGAATGCACTGTAAATAGTGCTCTGTTCTAATATAGTGCAGCTGAAAACTCTAAACACACGAGTATCGTGCTGTCATAATGGTCTGCTCCAGACCTAATCGGTACATGTATATATAAGCCGTAATAAGTAAACAAGATAAACAAAAAATATTTAATGTTATGTTATCATAACAAAAAACTTCATAGTTGGTAAAAAATGTGAGGAAAATCTTTAAAACAAAAATAACCTTTTTCCATTTTCAAGTTATCCGTGTTTTTGGTATCTTTATGTTTTCAATTTTTCTTGAACAATGAGCCTTATTACAAAAAGGAAGTTAGAAAACAGTAGATTTAAAAATTGTATCATAGCCTGAAGAATGTGTTGATGGTTTTTCTGTAAGTAGGCATCAGTGCAGAAGAAGGCATCAGGCGTTGTACTGCAAGAACAGAGTGTGTCATGTTACGAACCGTTCAGAAGATTAAGCGATGGTACAAAGAGACTGAAAAATATTTGACAAGGCCGTGCAAGACTCTGGATTGAATTGCAGCGCTTGGCAAGACCGTTCAATTGTTTCCACTTGTTCAGAAACAACTTCTGCAGACCCAAAGGAACTATGTTACTGACGGCACAGTGAAGAAGATTTGCTTAAGTAAATCTGAATCCCTTAAGACCGAGGTGAAGGGCGAGTGGTCTCAGCTCGAGACCAAACTCGAGAGCCCTAGTATCGAGTAGCAACACTGTGATACGTTCGTGAACACATACAAAAGGATGAACGAGAATGATCCAGAATTTTTGTCCCATATGAGTGGATTTACTCACTAACTTCACAAGTTAAAGTGAACTTCTAAAGGGAGGCTAAGTAAACGTGATCTGGTAGGGGATATCTTCAAGCTTACTTTTCAGATAGAGTCCAGTATGCTCAGGTATAGTACATATACAATGGGCTGGCATACTTTCAGGAATACGCGCTGAGTATGTGGCCACATAAGGCAATTGGACCTCTCTCCGGAGAAAGATATGGTCAAGAGATTCTTAAAGATTCTCTTTAATGTCCTCACCTCAACGCTATTAAGTATACCCTGAAAAGAGCTTAGAAGGCTAGTCAGAAGCCGAAAATTATCACCTACAGTTAGTACCCACACAGCACTAAAACACGCCCTGTTATAAGAATAGGAGAGAATATTGCATAATTTAGCTCTAAAACCTTTTCAGTATGACAAACCTCCTCCAAGCTGTTGTCAGGCCTCGAGAAGTTATTCAAAACTGCAATTTTATATAACATGTAAATGTAGTCTTTATGACTAAGATTAAAATGGTTAATTTTTGTTTAGAGATAAAAATAATATACTGATATATATAATTTAATACTTTTAAAGAAAGCTCTTTAAAAGTAATAAATTATATAATACTTTTAAAGAAAGAAATCTTGTTACAATATTTTGAAAAGTATGAAATTTGAAACGATTTGTAATTAGTTTTGCAGGCCAGTGTAATACTGTAATAATCAACTAATAACTAATAACAGGTATTCTTTATCGTTTCACTCTGTTCGTCCACCTGTCTCTCTTTCTATCTGCTCTTCTAGCTATATTGCGTCTAGATATCGATTTTGGTTTGATAAAAAAATATAATTTTATTATATAGTTATAAACACTTCACATGTATGAAAAGTCATCCCGGGTTTCCATACATGTGAAGTGTGTGTTGAATATTATGTCTTTTAAAATAAAGGAAAAGTTATATACATGACATTTACGAAGTCAACCATTTCCTAGTAATCGGCCTCCAAATTCGTTTCACATCCCTCTATCATTTCTGAACTATGAAGATTAGGAACTTACAATTTTCCATGCTGGTAGATCATGGAAAATTCTCTTTAGGAAAGTTATTTTAAACGAAATGGAATAGTAAGAAACTAAAAATCGTATTACGCTTTATAGTAACAGAACCCTCCTTAGACACCTCTTAACACGCTCTTGGTTAGGTTATTTTGACAAGCGTGTGTGTATTTCTTTCGCTGACGCCTGTAGGAAATATTCACCTTAAATATTGTTTTATTTAAAGACAGCTTTGTATTCTTTCATAAACAGTGTAGTAAAATCTGTTTTAGTAATTACAATATTACTAAATAATAAAAGTAATGTATTAAATAACGAAACATTCCGGTTTATGTACAAGTTTATTACTATTATTAACATATTTTTGATAAATAAATAAATTTTTTTTATTATTCGTTTTATTCGAAATATTCGAATATTGAACCCAGTCATATTCGAATAATGAAATCGTCGAATATTCGAATAAAACGAATATTCGAATATTCGAATAATATTCCCTAGTATTGATAATTTTATTCTGTCAATAATATTGCACGTGTGCGGCTAGCCTTTGAAATAGAATTATCTACACTAGCAAAAGTAATAAACCTGTTTTAGAGGCATCTAAAATCTTCATGATTGTAAATAGTAATATAATTTGTACCATTGTTGGTATTTAGATGATAATATTATTATTATAAGTGCAGTGTGTAGGTAGGCACAATGATGAGAGCTCCAGGCGTGCATTATAGTGTAGGGTTACCTGCACGTAATTACATCACTTGTGCAATCTGAATATTTTGTTTTGATCTAATTTTGAATTCATAATACATCTACGAATCGAGAGTAATTGAGAGAGTCCCTACCATCAAGTAGGTACCATTTGAGAATTGTTTACATAATATACAGTTACTTGCAGTATGAGTACCTACCTACAGTTTACCGTACCTGCCTCATAAAAATATTTTATCATAATGAAATAATGGTGAAGCAGAAAAATTACAGTAATTTAATTTTGAATTCATAATACATTATACGTACATAGCAAGGGAAAAACGTACATAGCAACAAGAAGCGAAGTTTTTTCTCTGTATATTATAATTAGAGATGTGATAAACGGCTTAAAATTAAAAGTTAACTTATCCGTTATTAAATATTCAATAGCAGCTTTTTTAACTGCTTAGTTGCTTAGTTGCTTATTTGATTATCTACTTATTGCCACTTATAAGTTATAATATTTTTTGCGCTTATGTTACGTTTTTCGATCGCTTAAACTGATTTAAATTAACTTTCCTTCGTACTTTGCAGGCTTAGGACTGTCTGAAATCTGAATAATTATTAATATAATAATATGAACTCATAAAAATGTTTTTACATGTTGATAATATGCATTAATCTTAAATGTTGCTTATCATTAGTAATAGTTGATTTATAGGATAACAAACATCGCCACTTTTTCCACCTCATTTCTTTCAAAGTAGTTCCATAAATTACTGTTCCAATTCACGTCGTTTATTCGTCATCTTACGACAAAAACTTAATAAACTTAATACTAAAACACTACACGAAAAGTTTATATTACGTCCATATGGACCATTATTATATTTATTATTTACATTAAAACTTCACGGTAAGCCACCAAAGCACCACTATTACGATTAAAATACGAATTATTGCGTAACGTAATATAATGTGTTTTCGTCAACCCGCAAAGCGCAACTAACAAAAAGTGAATAAACACGAAAAAGCTTAATAGTTATAAGTACAAAAAATAACCCGTTTAAATAAGTGATGAGCTACATTAAAGAATTTTCACTCTTATTGCGCTGTCATAAGAACTATTTTTCTTTGCTCATACCACACTTATGGCTTTATAACTATAAACGATATGAACGATAATTATAAGTGATAAACGCTTAAATTTTTAAACGACTTTACAACTTATTTATAAAAGCACGCTATTTTAAACGCTTTACGTTATAACGGCCATCTCTAATTATAATAATGATAATAAATTTGTAGACGCTTTCACACCACGTCAATCTGGGCTCGTACCCCGTTGTAAGTTCTCGGATAACTTGTGCTACAGGTACCAGACAATGGAAATATGTATATTTAATACTTTTATACCAAACACTTAATTAAGATTTTTAGTATATTATAACATGCTTATTACACGTCCGTGATCAGGGAACGCAGAAAACTTTTTTATTCCCGGGTGAAATTCGAGCCCGCGACCTCCGGGTTGAGCGTTGGCAACGCGCTTACCAAAGCCACATTAGAGGTCGTGAATTAATGGCTAACCGCACAAACACATTATTATTGGCGATATTAATGCTCATATTGACAATAATATTCCTTGTGTGCGGGGCCCATATTGCCGTTTGTTTTTTTTTGTATGTGTTGACTAGTAGATATTAACAAATTTATTGTGTCAATAGTATTGCGGCTTGCCATTAATGTATGCATATTTGTATGGCTTTTCTTTGACATAGTATCATATTGAAATAACTCTGCATTTTGAGAAAAGATGTTGATAGACATATTTTGATAAATCCGTGTTTGAAACAAGCTAACGATAATTTGTAATAATGAACGTTGAAGAAAAGAATTCTATTAACTGCGATACCCCGGATTCCTCACTAATGAAGTATTGAGTTGAAAGTTTGTTTAAAAAGCATCTTATAAAGGATGTTTTACATTTAATTGTTATTAAATTTTGCTGCGAGGTTGTAGCAGAGTTTATTAAGAGGCGAGAATAATTAAATTAAGCGAGTTTCTTTGACGTAGCCTACGCCTCTCCCGTTAGCAGCTATAATATTTTCTATGAAAATATGAAAATAAGAGCAAAGAAAAATTTAATTGTCAACAAAGACATGTTCTACGTAAAGTAGGAGTTCTCATAAATTTATTAGAACCTTTATTGTAGTTTTTTAACCTTCATTTATACTTCATCAAATAATTGTTAAATTTTTTTATTTAGTAAAATAACGTAGGTGTAAATTTAGTTCAAAGTAGAGTTCCAAACAGCCAACTTCATATTAGAACCAGTTAATTCAATTTGACGACCTCTGTGGCTCAGTGGTTGAGCGTGTAGGTGCTCAAGCCGGGATACGCGGGTTCAAATCGTTATTGGGTCAAGGAAAAAACGTTATTGGGGCATATATTGGATGAGTGTTATATAAAAAAAAATGTTACATAATAACCCCCTTACTAATAAACGCTGTATAAGCTTTGAATAGTTATACAGTGTTTTGTTCCCGTCACACAAGTGACATTTTTAATTCGATAGAAGGAGACAAAACACTGTGTAATATTCAAAGCTTTATACAGCGTTTATTAGTAAGGGGGTATATGTATAGTAGGTATTAAAAATATTAATAATAATAATAACTCCCACACTGATCTCGGTGACGGTGGCCGGTTTCATTGAAACCAGCCCAGTTACGCAGGAGTGATTTTTATAGTGCCCAAGTGTGTGCGCAGTACACAAGAGCACTCTCTCTTCCTTTTACTCTCATAACCCAGTGGGACGGATGACCGACACGACTGGCGAGAGATCAGGCGCTGGACCGACTTTTTACATGCCCATCCGACGCATGGATCATCTTTCTTGTCAGACAATCAGGTGATCAGCCTGCATTGTCCTAACCAAACTGGGAAACAACATTTTTTTTCGTTGTTCCCTTGTGGGAATCGAACCCACGACCTCCGAGTCGAGAGCCAATGCTCGAACCACTTGACCACGGAGGCTGTTGAATATTACCGTTGTCTTGTACCCGTAACACAAGTTCCTCGAGAACTTACCACGGGGCGAGATTGACGTGGTGTGAAAGCGTCCATAGATATTATTATTCCAATCAACATGTTTATCACTTTAATTTTGTCGAAAAGGACCAGTTAGAACCAATACGAATTAAACAATTTATTTATGTCATCATTTTATAGATCAAACCCTTGCCTAGACTAATAACCTAACCAAGAGCATGTCAGGACATGTCTAAGGAGGGTTCCGTAAATGTTGAATGTTGATTAATAATCAAAATATATATAAGTGAATAGTAACCAGATGTTCTTTAAGAATAAGTTTTATTCGATTTCTATTTAATATTCGCATTTCGCTAATCACATAACATTTGAGCATATTATTTTAGTCTATTACGATACCGCCTATCACAATCAAAGAAAATATTTACTCTAGCGCACTCTAGCGAGACCTCAAAGTAGGTACGAAGAATACAACCAGATACTTATAAAAATTTTAAAGCGCGACACCTGAGAGGTTATACATATCAGCGAGGTTTTCGATAGCGTGATACAGAATTTAAATCCAATAACACAGCGACAGTATTATTTTTCAAAAACAATCCACGATTTAAACAGGAGACTAGCGCCATATAATATGATATACCTAGTTTTCGTAAAGTTACTAGCAAATTGAAGCTTTTAATATTAAAGGTAGGTATTAAATTATAATAAAAAACAATAATATTATGGTAATTGATAACATAATTATATTCATGTGTTTTTAGTGTTATTAAATTATTGTAATAATTGGTAAAAGAGGCACATATTCGTAAAATTAATTATTAATTAAAATTTTACGTGTTTCAAAACTTAGCTCTAATTCTGGTAAAGAAACGTAAATTCGCAATAATCACTATAATTACTGTAGCTCAATTAATCATAGTGTTTGTCCTTGGATGTAGGTTCAAACCCGACAGCATGTTTTATTTATTATTAATTTAAGTTATTTTTATTAATTGTTAATTTCAGTTTTTTTTTAATTTTGCAACCAGTTTTGAAACATTATATTTTTAAATGATAATTTCACATGATGTATAATTATTCTGATTTGCCTTAATATGTTAATTTGTTTTTCTATAATTGCTCTAGAAATAGAAATTATGATGCGATTTCGTTCAAAATAGTTTTCCTAAAGAGTTTTTAGCATGATCTATCAGCATGGAAATTTGCAAGTTTCTATCTCCTATAGTTTAAAAATGCTAGGGGGGGGACCAACTTACAAACTACTTTGGAGGCCGATTACTCGAAAATGGTCAACTTTATAAAAAAGTAACGTATGAAACCATGCCTTTATTTTAAAAGACCTATTCTACGATACCCCACACGATGGGGTAGAGTGAAAAAATATTTTTCATCCCCACTTCACATGTATGGAGAGCTACTCCTAAAATATAAAATTATTATTTTTTTATGATCCCGAAACCGTGATCTATACACAATCTATAACTGCACCAAATTTCATAAATTTATATTCATAATTACAGGAGCTAGAGGCGCGGACAGACAGACAGACAGACAGACAGACAGACAGACAGACAGACAGACAGACAGACGGACAGAGCGAAACTATAAGGGTTCCTTAAGTATTACGGAACCCTAAAAACGTGGTGTACACACTCGCCTTGATTTAGGAACCTAAGTATCTTCTCCATCGCCTATAATAATTATATTAGGTTCATAACTTCCTAGGCTGAAGAAAGGATGATTTGTCCTGAAATATCGTACTACTATTATATTATTATAAACTAGCTGATGCCCGCAACTTCGTTTGCATTACTTCGTTGCCCGCAACTAACGGAAACGGAACCCTATTTTTAAACGGAACTCTAAAATGAAAGTAGCCTATGTTAGACCTTATAACATCAGCTATCTACCAGTGAAAGTCCCGTGAAAATCGGTCCAGCCGTTTCAGAGATTAGCCGGAACAAACAGACAGACAGATAGACAAACAGACAGACGGACAGACAACAATTTTAAAAATTGATATTTTATTGTTAGTATCGAATATACATTCATATGCATAAAGTGAAAAGCTGTTAATCTGAAATTACAAACAGACACTTCAATTATATTTATCTGTATGTATATAGAGTATAGATGTGAAAGTTTGTGAGGATGGATTGATGGATGTTTGAGACGATGATGCAAAAGCTATTAAATATTTTGATGGTTATGATAGTAGACTTTAATATTATGTTAGTAGGTATAATATTAGTAAAATTACAATGGCACGTGGGATACTGTGTTTACGCAGGTGGAGTCGTGGGCTCAAGCTAGTCATATTATAAAGAGCAAAGATTTGTCGGTTTGCATTGAATAGGCTCCGAAACTATTGGAGTGATAACGATGAAGTTTAGTATATATAATAATATATAGAATAGACCAGTGTTTTTCAACCTGTGGGTCGCGACCCCCGGGGGGGTCGCGAAGCTTCTGTAAGGTCGCCGGAGGTTGAAAGAACTTTAGTAAAAAAAAATCAATAAATATTAAAAATATTGATTTATTAAGTAAGAGAATTTTAACAAAAGGATATACTCATAAATCGATCATCGATGTATGTAATTATAAAATAATGTGTTTGACGTACAATATTATGTACTTATATCCAAATCCTAATTATGGAGACGCATAAAAACCTCGTATGGAATGAATATTTGTAACACTGTAACATACACATACATACATGATAAAAAGCGAAGGGTACTGGGGGGGTCGGGCAGTCGGGGGGTCGCGAAATATTTTTTTCATACAAAGGGGGTCGCATCATGAAAAAGGTTGAAAAACACTGGAATAGACCATGAGGAAGGACATACGCGCACAAAAAATAGATATCTCTACGTATTTCTTACATAATTCAGCCATCTGCAACATGTCTCTGTACAGCAGTGGCGAAGGGTTCCTATAACTCCATTCCTATCGGCTTCCCTTGTCACTTACCTTTTGCAAACCTCCATAGAAATCCCTACCTATTATACAGGCTCCGGCTTCCCTATGAAGGAGAAGCAGCCTTCGCCACTGCTGTACAGTTGCCCTTATTTGTTTTGTCTAGAGTCTAGACCATGAAATTTAGTATCCTACATTATATACGTTATATACACTACTACAATATTTAGCTTAAAATACGTAGTTTCTCAGAGATAAGACCTACGACCGATTTTTATACCCCACATCTCCTTGCGTACTTACACGGTAATAAATGTAGCCGTTTCCGAGAAACCGAGTATAAATATACAAGATAGTATAAGATATTGTCTTCTTTCATGTCACGTGAATTTTCACAGTAGGTTTTTTTTACTTTTCATGAAACGTGTTTATTTCTTGATTTTTTATTAATTTTAGAACTTATTTTTAAATTAAATTAACACGTGTTCTTTATAATTTGTCGCTAAATGTATGTTGTAAGTGAAGTGGCGTGGAAGTTTTCCAACAGTAGCCACTAGCCTCACGCCAGCGGACCCACTCGAGCGAACATATTGCCATAATATTGTTATTATTTGCCAGTTTTATTTTCGCATTAATTTTGCATGACATTGCTCATATTGTGCATTTAATTTTACAAATTGCGCCGTATTTCAAGAAAATAATTATTAATTAGCATGTGACACTCTTTCGTTACCACGAGACAGGAATAGTGGCTGGAAGTGAATAGGAACAATAATATTTTTTTTATAAAAACCTACAACCTAACTACATAAATTATGTAGCCTATGTTACCCGGGCTATTATTACGAATCTATTGACACTTTAATATATTAAAATAGGGATAAGGGACAGTAGTATACGCGCTACGGTGGAACAAACATACATGTATATTATATGTACATTACATAGACTACCAAAACCATTACCATTCCATTTGGCTTCGCCGTAGTCGGGTAAAAAGTTATATTTTTTAACCGACTTCCCAAAAAAGGAGGCGGTTATTCGTTCGGCTGTATGTATTTTTTTTATTTTTTTTATTTTTTTTGTATGTTCAACGATTACTCCGCCGCCTGTGGACCGATTTTCAAAAATTTTTCTGTGACGTATAGGGTGTAATCCCAAATTGGTCCTTTTGATATCAAAGTGGTGACCTGATGATGGGATCCATGAGGAATCGAGGGAACTCCTCGAAATTTATATGGACACATATGGTGATTTTGACTTTTTCTGAAGTAGTTCAAGCATATGCTACCAAAAAGTAAGATTTTGCTCCTAGGTATACCCTGGATCCAAAAGTACAGCATAGAACTCCTGACTCCTTATAGATACATGTTTGGGGATTTCGGCGTTGTTTAAAGAACTGCAAGCATATGCCACCCTGTCAGTTAGAGTAATCATCATCATCATCACCACTATCATACCATACATCATCAGGTTATGATGATATAAAAGGTATTTCTCGTAGTATTTTACACTAACACGGAGATCTTTGAACATTACTCTGCCGTTTATGGACCAATTTGCAAAATTATTTTGTTGTTGAAAGGGTTTAATTCGAAATTAGTCCTTTAGTTACTAAAGTGGAAACCTGATGATGCGATCCATGAGGAATCGAGGGAACTCCTCGAAATTTATATCCATACATATAGTGATTTTGACTTTTACTGAAGTAACACAAGCATATGCTACCAAAAAATAAGATATTGTACCAAGGTATACCCTGGATCCCAAAACACTGTACAGAACTCCTCAGTCTTTAAAGATATGCGTTTGGAAATTTCGGCATTGTTTAAAGAACTGCAAGCATATGCCACTTTATAACTTACAGTAATCATCATCATCATCCTAATAGCAATACCTAATGGCGCATATTCAATTATACATTCGATCGTTTAGTTTAGACGTTCTTAAGACGTATTAATAATAACTTAACAAAATATATCACTAAAAAGGGTGAAATTATTATTTTTAAACAAAAAATGAAACCGACTTCCAAAGTAAAAATACACAAAAAAGTATGAAATAAAACTTAATCTCTAAATAATTCCCCTTTCAAATTCGGCTAAAATTTTTACTATTTCTCTAATCAATCTTATTAATTTTGAAGTCGGTACCAGCAAATATGTACGTAAATTCTGTAAAATATTGTAGAATATTGTTTGGACTGGTACCGATTTCAAAATTAAGAAGATTGAGTAGAGAAATAGTAAAAAATTTTGCCGAATTTGAAAGGGGAATTATTTAGAGATTAAGTTTTATTTCATACTTTTTTGTGTATTTTTACTTTGGAAGTCGGTTTCATTTTTTGTTTAAAAATAATTTTATTATGACTTTAGAAAGTAAACCAGTAGCGACTACTACGAGTATAAGCTTCTAGCTTATATAGCTAGTTCAGTAATATAATATAATGTTCAGTAAAAATAATTACGGATATTTTGGGCATATGATCTACTGCTTAAAATGTAAAGACGTTTAAGCACAAAAATAATTGTCATACTCAAAAAAAAAATTTTTTATATGTGCGAGTTTGCGTTTTGCGGACAATACAGTAGATGATTTTTTACTTTGAGTATGACAAATATTTTTTTGCTTAAACGTCAAGTTACATAAGCAGTGGATCATGTGCCCGAATATCCGTAATTGATTTTCGGAGACGTTATATACAGATAAATTTTATTTATTCAATAAATTTATACGAATGTTACATTATCAAATAATGGTAAATAATGTGCTATCTAGTGGCAATAGATATCACATTATTTACCTACCTAATACCTATCTGGATGCTGGTGTGAAGCAAACAAAAAGGCGTGAACGGCAAACAGCAATCTGAGTCCCTCAGCCCCTCAACCACTCGGTCCCGCTGTTCCCAGTCATTTCCCGTGTCGCGAAACACACGCCCGCCAAATTGGAAGCTAAATGCTGAATAAAGTTATTTGCCATGAATGCCTCCGGGCACAAATTTCAATTATTGTCGCATCCGAATAGTTGAGTTGGGGTCCTTGGTACTGGTGCAATCAAAACTCTTAAATCAAACAGAAGTTTCCTAACAATTGATTCGTTCACAAAGTTTTTTTTTTTAATTCAATAACTATTCGGCAATAACGAGTATGGTAAGGTAATTTACTACTTATCATAGTCGTAGTGCAATACGTTATGTTAATTTTGCAATTAGTAGGTAGAAATTAAAATATTAGCTTTGCCATAGGAATGTTGGCTAGTGATAGCAAAAAATATTATGATGTTTTCATGAAGCCTCGGTGGCCCAGTAAACTCGGGAGTCGAGAGCTAGGCTCTCTCTTTTCTTACAATAAAGATGTCACATGAGTTGGACGGGCATGTCAAAAGTCGTTTCTGCGCCTGATCTCTCGCCAGTCGTGTCGGTCATCCGTCCTACTGGGTTACGAGAGTAAAGGAAGAGAAAGTGCTCTTGTGTTTTGTGCACACACTTGGGAACTATAAAACAACTCTTACGTAGCTTTGGTTTTAATTAAGCCAGAAACCGCGTGTGGGTTATTATTAATATGTTTTCATAGATTATAAAAAGAGCAGGAAAGGTGGAAAGAGATTGTAAATATTTCCTAATCGAGTAGTAGGGAAACTATAAAACCTCTATCATAATTACAAAGGCCAAGAACTCTAACGTAATTTTTTCTTACCTTGTAAGTTGTGTGCGATTGTACTTCATATTGGGCGTATTCGTCTAGTAAAAGGGTCAAAATATTTTATTAGCCTTGCGATTTTAACTGAGTAGCGGGGGCGCCAACGAGATTAGGGGCCGGGGGCGACGACAAATCGAGTGCTACTACAAATCGGCACCTTTCATATTACATTTACATTTAGTCGAGTTATTTTCTGTAAACCCACATTTTGGTCCAACCGACATAATATTTTAAGAGCCACTGCGCACTCGTGATTTTTAATCGGCCGATAGTTTGATCGATCTGGTAGTATGGAGTTAATTGGCATACACGCATTAGATGATTAATAATAATAATCGACCAACCATCGAAGTACGATTGGCTCTAAGGATAAATATTAGATGTGATGTAACCTGGCGATAATATATCTCCCGCTATGCCAAAGTACAAAAATGTTCCTCATGAGCCATGAATTTTACTAGCTGATGCTCGCGGCTCCGCCCGCGTAAGTACATTAACCCATGCCCCATGGGAACCTTCTATGTCCCGCGATAAAGTAGCCTATGTCCTTCCCCGTGGTCTACTTTATATCTGTGCCAAATTTCATGATAATCGGTTTAGTAGTTTTACGTGAATCTGTGTACAAAATTTCATTTAAATCGGTTCAGTAGTTTTGACGTGAAAGACGGACAAAAAGACAGACACACACTTTCCCATTTATAATATTAGTATAGATTTTATATCGTATTATATTTTCTGTAATCAACGAAGCTCCTCAATTTTCCTATGACCGTGACAATTTAGGTGACAGGTATTTATCAGACACGTATTACAAACGTTCTCTGCTTTCAATGTTTATTTTTATTTATTTTTTTAACAAGTATTTATCTTTTCTCCGCTCCATTAGGTAAATCTGTGGGATAAAACGAATTACCTAAAATATTCATATGTTTTTCCCTCATGGTTGACGAGGTCTGCCCCTTTTAAGAGTTTTAAGCGTTCAAGATTGTGAATTTACATATTTTTAAAGAGGGTCGTTGGTGCTATATCCTTCGGTGTCCACAATATGTAGCTACTCCAGCATCACGAATATTTTCAATAAATTTAAATATTATAATAGACTAGCTGGTGCTCGCAACTTTGTTTGCGTAGAACTATCGGATACGGAACCCTATTTTGTTAAAACGGAATCCTAAGATAAAAGTTGCATCAGTTCCTTCTTATATCATCAACTCTCTGCCAGTGAAGATCTCGTGAAAATCGGTCATAAAGACAGACGAACAGACGGACAGATCGACAGTCAGACCGTATTTACTTTCATATGCATTAAGTGAAAAACTGCTAATATAAAATTACATACGTAGATATATCTATTTTATTTGACAATTTGATTATAATTAATAGGAAATGTCAATCAAAACTGTACATATACTTAGTAAAAGCTCAATCACAGGTTGTCATCATCACAGCATGTGACTTGAGATTTATCTGTATAGATTACCAAGTTTGTAATTACGCAGGTGTTATTTTTCCTTTTAAATCTTCTTGCAATTCCAATGTATCGCTAAAATTCGGACCGATTTGGCTATTTTTGGTCTTGAAATAATTGTGAAAATTCAGGGAAGATTTAAACGGTGATAGATATTAGAAAAATTGTGGGGAAAATACTATTAAAAGATGATTGAATTTCTCCACACTAATTGTTCACTGTGTTAAAATATTAGGTTGGGGAAAAAGTTTCTTCGTATTTTATATAAAAATTCAAAAGGTTTTTTTATAAAGTTTATTTAGAAGTGACTAAAGTATATAGGTGCCATTTTGTTCGATAACTTTTTGCCATCTTGTTGGTAGGTACATGATCCCATTGCTATAAAATTTTTGGGGCTTCTGATGAAAAAACTGCGACAAGTGGTTTTGGCAGTCCTCTTGTGATGTCAACCTGACACTGCCTAAGGAATTCTGCAGCGACCGAAACAGGTGGAAATCTGAAGGTGCAAGGTCAGGACTATACGGCGGATGCATTAACACCTCCCAGCCAAACTCCCGTAATTTTTTCTGAGTGGCTAAAGATGTGTGAGGTCTCGCGTTATCATGGTGAAAAACCACACCCCTTCTGTTGATTAATTCCGGCCGCTTTCTCTCAACTTCTTGCTTTAATCTCATCGGTTGTTCGCAGTACAGTTCAGAATTGATGGTCCTGCCTGGCGGTAACAGCTCATAATGAATAATGCCCTTCCAATCCCACCACACACACAGCATCACCTTGTTGCGAGTTAACCCGGGTTTCGCCACAGTCTGTGAAGCCTGACCGGCCTTTGACCACGATCTTTTTCGCACGTTCTTGTCGTACGTGATCCACTTTTCATCACCAGTTATCAGCCTCTTCAAAAATGGTTCGGTTTCATTACGTCGTAATAAAGAATCACAAATGAGTACACGGTTCATTAGGTTTCTTTCAGTGAGCTCATGAGGCACCCAAATATCGAGCTTTTTTGTGTACCCAGCTTTTTTCAAATGCGCCAAAACCGTTTTGTGGTCAATCCCCAGTTCTTCAGCTACATCGTAACTACTAATATGCCGATCATGCTCCACTTTTTCAAAAATGGCAACAGTTTTGTCCGTAACAGGGCGACCAGAGCGACGTGCATCTTTGATATCAAAATTTCCGGATTGAAAATGCTTAAACCAAATTTGCGCTACTCTCACAGATACTGCATTAGGTCCATAAACATCACAAATTTTTTTCGCGGCTTGTGTTGCATTTTTACCTTTTTTGTAATAAAATTTTAAAATGTATCGAAATTCTTCGTAAGAATCACTCATTTTAACAATAAGAAAAACAAATGAAAATCTCAAATTTACCTAATTTGAATTTGGAATTGTCTTCTGTAAAATTAAAACTTTTTAATGATACCAAAATCAGCCAGATACAATTGGTATAGCCTAAGATATTTTATGACAAGTTCATACATACTATAATGCGAAAAGACTTTTTCCCCAACCTATTATATTTATAATATAATAGGTGCGTTCAGTTTACCTGTTTGTTTTATTTAAAAGAAATCGGCCGGCCTTAGCAGGTTGGTAGGTGTAGGTGTAGATGTTAGTGTAGGTTGTAGGTGTAGGTTAAGACAGAACGTATGTCAGGACTCCTGATTTCTGAGTCAGGGCAGTTAATTTGGAATAAAATAATTCATATTTAAAAATAATAATGAATGCGTTCGTTAACGGTGGGAATGTCGGGCCGTCAGTCGCATCGTAACAATTAGAGAGTTTGACGGAGCTCACAATGCAGCTTGCGTCAGGCGCACGCTCCGGCTGTGCTCCGGCGCGGTGCCGCTAATGACGATACGCCTACCTATTTACAATAATTATTATTATTTAAAAAGGAGGTTTTTGTTATGAAACTCAGCCAATTAGAGCAAGTGTCAAAATATGGGTTAGCTACGAAAATGTTTAGCGAATACTGCGGAATCGATATTATGATGGTTGATTGAGAAGCGATATTATATTAGGTTGGGGAAAAAGTTTCTTCGCATTTTATATAAAAATTCAAAAGGTTTTTTTATAAAGTTTATTTACAAGTGACAAAAGTATATAGGTGCCATTTTGTTCGATAACTTTTTGCCATCTTGTTGGTAGGTACATGATGCCATTGCTATAAAATTTTTGGGGCTTCTGATGAAAAAACTGCGACAAGTGGTTTTGGCAGTCCTCTTGTGATGTCAACCTGACACTGCCTAAGGAATTCTGCAGCGACCGAAACAGGTGGAAATCTGAAGGTGCAAGGTCAGGACTATACGGCGGATGCATTAACACCTCCCAGCCAAACTCCCGTAATTTTTCCTGAGTGGCTAAAGATGTGTGAGGTCTAGCTTTATCATGGTGAAAAACCACACCCCTTCTGTTGATTAATTCCGGCCGCTTTCTCTCAACTTCTTGCTTTAATCTCATCAGTTGTTCGCAGTACAGTTCATAATTGATGGTCCTGCCTGGCGGTAACAGCTCATAATGAATAATGCCCTTCCAATCCCACCACACACACAGCATCACCTTGTTGCGAGTTAACCCGGGTTTCGCCACAGTCTGTGAAGCCTGACCGGCCTTTGACCACGATCTTTTTCGCACGTTCTTGTCGTACGTGATCCACTTTTCATCACCAGTTATCAGCTTCTTCAAAAATGGTTCGGTTTCATTACGTCGTAATAAAGAATCACAAATGAGTACACGGTTCATTAGGTTTCTTTCAGTGAGCTCATGAGGCACCCAAATATCGAGCTTTTTTGTGTACCCAGCTTTTTTCAAATGCGCCAAAACCGTTTTGTGGTCAATCCCCAGTTCTTCAGCTACATCGTAACTACTAATATGCCGATCTTGCTCCACTTTTTCAAAAATGGCAACAGTTTTGTCCGTAACAGGGCGACCAGAGCCACGTGCATCTTTGATATCAAAATTTCCGGATTGAAAACGCTTAAACCAAATTTGCGCTACTCTCACAGATACTGCATTAGGTCCATAAACATCACAAATTTTTTTCGCGGCTTGTGTTGCATTTTTACCTTTTTTGTAATAAAATTTTAAAATGTATCGAAATTCTTCATAAGAATCACTCATTTTAACAATAAGAAAAACAAATGAAAATCTCAAATTTACCTAATTTGAATTTGGAATTGTCTTCTGTAAAATTAAAACTTTTTAATGATACCAAAATCAGCCAGATACAATTGGTATAGCCCAAGATATTTTATGACAAGTTCATACATACTATAATGCGAAAAGACTTTTTCCCCAACCTATTATACTGTACTGAATTTAGATCGAATAAACGCTGTAACTTGAAAGTAAACAGTATTTCCCCAGCGTCTTGCCTGGCTAGTGGCTTGTTTTAAATTATTATAATCCAGTGATACAAAGTACAGTAAGTAGGAATTGAAAGACGCACTTGTTTTAAAACAATTAAGGATCATAATAAGTAGAGAAAAAAAATCGGTCAAGTGCGAGTCGGACTCGCGCACCGAGGGTTCCGTACAAACATGTAGTGATTTTGTTACAACTTAAAGGTATTATAGACCTGAGTATTTGATATGAATTTCAATTTAATACCTCTACGCGTTCATGAAGAAAGGGGTAGTAGGTTTAAAATTATTAAAAATATTTTTATTATATGATGTAACAAAAAATTTAGGTTTTCGTAATTTTTCCTTTATCTGTGCTATAAGAAGTTGCTTCGTGCCAAATTTCAAGATTCTAAGTTCACGGGAAGTATCCTGTAAGTTTCGAGTTAGCGAGTGTCGAAAATTTGTGACAATTTGCGGCATTAACGGCTGTATCTTTTGATTGCGTTGATTTAGATGTTTGATTTTTTCACAGATCCAAGGGACCGTAGACCTTAGTATTTGATATAGATTCCAGCTTGATACCTCCACGCGTTCCTGAGAAAAAGGGTCTTGACACACATTCGGACGGACAACAAAGTGATCCTATAAGGGTTTCGTTTTTTCCTTTTGAGGTACGGAACCCTAAAAATTATATTAATCAATTATTATTTTTTCGTTTCTCTTACAGTATCTTATAAAAACGCAACAACAGCACTTATCAAATATTGCAAACATTAAAAATAACTTCAGTAGGTAAGAGCATTTTAAATACACATTCAATAAACCAGTGTGTTCAAAACGTTGAGAGGCTTAAATCTGAAGACGCCATTGCTCGATTCCTCGGGGACCGCCGCCTCTGATGTGCCTTGAAAAATTCAATGTTTCATACAACGACTGAAATGTGATAAAAATCCATAAAATGCGAAACGTAATCTGTCGCGAGATGCGCCTATTTCACATTATTGAGTAAATTTTGGCGACAGGTGTAATGATATAACATTCACGTGTTGTCTATAGAAATGTTGATTTTAGAAAATCAGTAAATTGTTTTAGGCTCTTGGAAACGTAACCATAATGTACAGGTTTAATAAATTTTTTGATGCATTACAAGCTATATTTTGATTCCTCGTGTTTATTTTTGGGACAAAATATATCGCCACCAAAATAAACCACAGTATAATTTTGTTAAACACTACGTACTCTAAAATAATGTTAACATAGATCCAAATATTCTATAAACTTTCAAACAGCTTAATATTATGCCATCACCGTCAGACTTATAAAAACTAAAAGGTGGTCACAAAATAAATGGCCTATTTGTAGTAAATAAATGTTTAAGCCGAGGAAGAGTGCCTTACTCCCCTGATAGTTATTTGATATGATTTATTCATACGCGACGCGCCCGCCGCGTCACATGGAAGTTTATTTAATAGAAAATACTTTCCAAAATCTATTTATAAAGCCATTAACCTCGCTTTTTATTATAAAGCTGCTCCTGGCGCGTTATGCTAATATGTTGGGGTTGCCAGTGTTTGTTCTGCAATATGTATGTTTAAATATGGTTAAAACTTAAACATAAGGTGGGATAAATTACGGTAATAGAGTCAGATTACAAAACAGCTAGACTAAACGCGGTGAAAAGAAAAATAATAGCATTTACTACATTTTACGATGCTACTGACCCAATAAGTTACGTTAGTACAACATAGGTGATTGACATGATTAAACATTATGCTTAACTTAATAATAACTTATTATTATCAACTTAAAATAAATTTACCAAGAACCAATAAATAAAGGAATATTTTGCTTGGCGTAGCGTGGCGGTAGCACACCGTAGAGCTTCGTAGAACTCACGTAAAACCTGAAAAAGGAATTGTTAAACGTTTTATAATATTTTGCTTCATTACAAAAAACAAAATTAAAAAAATTTAAGTAACCTTTGAATTCATACGGTATTTTTTTATTACATAAATTAATAGTGCTCTGAAAAATAAGACAGTTTGCAAAAGGAATAGTACCTACATTAAAAATCAAAATTTTCAAAGATGTTGCAGATTGTTTGAAGCACGTTTGTGAGTCTCGTGAAAACGCCCCATATTTATAAAAGTCGTACTAGTAAGTGACGTCACACGCTAGTGAGTTGCTATGAAATGTATGGCCACATGCACAAAATTTCTGATATCTCGTAATTTTACGCATTTATGTTGATACATATCATAATAAATATTTTTGTATTTGATCTAAGTAAACTAATTATGTAGGTTTTATTACACTAATGTTTTAAAAACTATTTTATCTTTTTTTGATTTCAAAATGTATATGTTACTGTTAAAACCAGTTTTTCGTTACAACTCGTTTTCCCTAGTTAAAACTAGGTTTTACTAAATGCCTTTGTTAAAACTAGATAGGTATACCTAGTCAAAACTAAAATTTACTACTAATATATTTGATTTTCAGATAAAACTAGTTGTAGAAACTAATTTGGGATTTAAAGCTAGATATAGTTTTAAAAATCTGGGGGCACGGCAGTGCACCCGCCAAGTCGAGCGCGAAGCAAACACTGCCGTACCATCCTTTACTGGAACCATTTCGCTGCATTTTCAGGCCCCTATTTGAGAACCTCTGGATAAGACCAGAACGCAGAAATTTTGGTCATCCAGTAAGCTATAATCACATACTTAAAATCCAAAATTTCAAGTCTGTAGGTTATTTAGTTCCGAAGTTAAGCGAAAGCAAAGTTTCGCATTTACGACACTCACTCACTCATGATCATCAAAATAGAACTAGTACTTCCCATAAACTCAGAGAGCTGAAATTTGGTACAGAGTTACGGTTTAATGGCCACATAAAGGGAAAACTATAAAAACTAGGATAATCGATCTGGGGGCACGGCAGTGCCCCCGCCAAGTAAACACTGCCGTACCATTATTTACTGGAACCATTTCGCCGCATTTTCAGGCCCTTATTTGAGAACCTCTGGATAAGACCAGAACGCAGAAATTTTCGTCATCCAGTAAAGTATAATCACATACTTAAAATCCAAAATTTTAAGTCTGTAGGTCATTTAGTTCCGAAGTTAAACGAAAGCAAAGTTTCGCATTTATGACACTCACCCAGTCACTCACTCATGATCATCAGAATAGAACTAGTACTTCCCATAAACTCAGAGAGCTGAAATTTGGTACAGAGGAAGGGTTTAATGGCCACATAAAGGGAAAACTATAAAAACTAGGATAATCGAAGATCTGGAGTACCTGGTGACCCTTATTAGAAAACACAAGAGCCCAACCAAACTATTAGAGATCGACATACTGCCTTTACAAAAAGTATTCAACTTGGTGGGCCACTTCATTTGATGTCAAAAATCGAAGGTCTGAAGTATCTGATGAAGAACCCTCAGCTGGTCTCAGCTGATTAGAGATATGGTAATGCCCCCTTCTACTATTGGTACATAAAAAAATCGACTGTCATTGCAAAAATCCAGTGAAGTGGGACACATCTTCTAATTTAATCTAGCCCGTAGCGTCCCACTGCTGGGCGAATGCCTCCCCTTCTGCTTTTAATACGCATATAAATAAAATATCATAAACAAATATCATGTCATATCATCAAATCATGTCATGGGATACTCATCCCAACTTACCTGTCCGGTAGTTGTGGTATAGTTACGGGTACGCGACCCCGGCTTCCCTAGCTATTACTGTCCTATCCCTGCCCATCCTGGGCGGTAATATCCTACATTTCCTATTTCCCACTCTAACTTACCAATGTTCCTTTCCACACCACCTATCCTTCCTTTTCCCTATTCCTACCCTCTCCGTCAATCCGTGGAAACGCAATGGATAATCATAAAAATAATTCATTATCCAAAATGGCGGCGATGTGGTTCGCCACCCATCACGTCTCGTTCTCGCGGAGGCGAAAAGTGGCCCATGGAGAGCCGCTTCGCTACGTTGAATGTAAGAGGAGGAATGGATGGTAAGAATGATAGTGGACGAAGCGAAACAAGTGTGTAAGGATCGTAGCAAGTGGAAAGAAGTGGTCTCTGCCTACCCTTATGGGAAAGAGGCGGCATCTGCCTACCCCTACGGGAAAGAGGCGTGATTATATGTATGTATGTATAAATAAAATTAAAGGAAAACTCTGGATAAGACTAGACTGGCTTTTATACTTATACTTACAAGTTTACAAGAAGAAATAGTCGAACAATTAACTTTATTCTACTCGAACATTACACAAATTAAATAAACAAATTACACTAAAATCTAGTAAAATAAATCAATATTCCTACGTTTCTACAAAAAGAAGTGAAATCCCACCAAAAACATTCTGTAAAAAACTAGCCAAGTCTCGATGGAGCTGCTTGTTTATCTCTAAAAAGTAATGAAATCTAGACAAAGTCGTGCCAAGTCTAAGGATCCTTACTGCGATTTATTTATTATTATAGTTAATGTTGTGTGACTTGGCCGTTGAAGAGTACACAAGGGTACAAAAGGGGCTCATGACATGACACCATTGCTCCAATACATGTGTTATACAATCAACAACAGCCTAAAATAAGACACTAGCGTCCAATTACCAATACCAGTATGGGCTATTATCTCGCTTAACAAACATAGGTAGTTACGACAGAATCTGATATAACATTACGTGTAAACAAAATTGACTTGTAACGTATAAAGAATTTTCAACGGCCATGTCACACAACATTAACTATAATAATAAATAAATCGCAGTAAGGATCCTTTGACTTGGCACGACTTTGTCTAGATTTCATTACTTTTTAGAGATAAACAAGCAGGTCCATCGAGACTTGGCTAGTTTTTTACAGAATGTTTTTGGTGGGATATTTATTATGAGATTTAAGACATAGAGTAATATTATACTTACCTAGTAAAATTAATAATCTTACACAAAAGAAACAGTTTAGGGAACATCGACTAGTAGTTGCTAAGGTGACAATCCACAATAATATTTATTATTAATGGGAAAGTGCGTCTGTTTGTCCGTCTGTAACGCTAAAACTACTGAATCGATTTAAATAAAATTTATGAACATAAAATTTTTGAGAAAGGACATAGACCACTTCTTATCGCTGGGAAATTTACGGTTCCCGTGGGATACTATATTTTACAGTTTTACGTAAAAACTACTAAACTGATTATCATAAAATTTGGCGATGCCTTACCTAAGGTAAATCCCATACATTTTATTGTCGAACTTCGTCGTCGAAATCTTGCATGCATCTTGACTAGAGGCCCAAGATCTTCACTAGAGAGTACTAGTACTAGTAACTAGAGTCAAGATGCATTCGATAATTTCCATGGGATTTGACATGAGGCATCACAAGCGACGTGTAATTTAACGATGACTTGTGTCAAATTCCATACATTTTTGATTTCGAAGTTCGCCGTCGAAATTATCGATTGCATCTTGACTAGAGAATCTTGTGACGTCTCGCGACCAATCAGTATACGATCATCCGATGAACTTTGACCTCGGTATGAACAGTTTTAACTGCGAGTCTTTGGAAAAACGCGTTTTGACTAGTAAGAACTAGTTTTAACTGATATTAAATTTTGAGCATTAGTTAATTCGAGTTTTAACAAAGGTGTTTAGTAAAAACAAGTTCTAACTAGAGAAAACGCGTTCTATCTAAAAACTAGTTTTAACTGTAACATATATAATTACAAAACTACACTTAAAATCCTAATTCTATTTAGTTTTGTCAAGTTGTAATACCTTATTATTTCTTAATTTATTTTAAAAAACTAAATTTGTCAAGCAGCGAGCGAGCTTATGATTATGAATTAGAGCTTGGAACGCTCTCGAACATGTCAGTAACAAACAAAACAAATTAGATAAAATCGGTTCATCTGTTTGGGAGCTAAGATGCCACGGCTATCCGTTAAAACTTAAACATAAGACAGACAGACAACACACACACAGACAGACAAGTCAAAGTTATGACACCGCACCCCTCTGTTTTCGTCGCGGGTTAAAAATGAGCTCTCGTGGGTCTTCTGGCTAATGTTAAATAGGCCTATTATTATTTTGAAGAAAACATCTATTCCCAGGCGCCGCTATATGTTCAAAACCAAAACCTTTTTTCCGCTACTTACGCCATCCACCGTACCAGTTCTTTTCGCCAAGCTAGTTTCCGAACCAGGGGTAGGTATCAAGTAGGACAATTCTATAAGTGTTATTTAATATGGAAATTAAAAAAAAAATAGTTTTGAGTTTGAGTTCAAAACCGAAATCGGGATCCAAGTAATTATTTTTAATATCGATAATATGGTCGTAAATACACTCCCCCTTACTAATAAACGCTGTATAAGCTTTGAATAGTTACACAGTGTTTTGTCTCTTTCTATCGAATTAAACATGCACTTGTATGATGTGAACAAAACACTGTATAACTATTCAAAGCTTATACAGCGTTTATTAGTAAGGGGTAATATGTATTGAAACTTGTCTATTTGTAGTTATAGATAGAGCCTATTTTTTTTAAGAAAACATCTATCCCCAGGCGCCCGCCGCTATATATTCAAAACTTTTTTTTTGTGAGTTTCTTACGCTGGTCTTCTCGCCGGACTAGTTTCTGAACTGGTAGTGGAAATCATGTAGAACAATTATATAAGTGTTATTTAATAATCTACCTATATAGTTCAAAGCCGAAATCGGGATCCAAGTAATTATTTTTAATATCGATAATATGGTCGTAAATACAATATGTATTGAAACTTGTCCATTTGGCGTCAAAGGACCTCTGATCAAGTATGCACAGTCCGCCCCCATAATCCGCCAGTGGTGGATCGCGGCCCGCCTCCGCGGCGAGCCTCATACTCCGTGCATACCTCCCAGTTCCCACATAAGCCGACGATTCGACATATCGTCGGTGCGCGTGCGAATCCGCGTAAGAGCAACCTGTAAAAACCGCGTATTTGCTTTTTGACGATTTTACAGGAGGAAGAAAAAACTTAATTTCTCAGCGATTTCAATTCTTATTATCGACTGAACTTAACCGCTAGTTCTTTACAACTTTCTTTATTGGAAAACAATGTAAATTTACTCGTAGTTGGCTTAGATTTTGTGTAAAGTCACTTACGCGGTTTTGTTTTACCTGATTACAAAATAAGTAGACTTTTATTAAAGGTACGCGGTTTTGAAATAAAACAATTTAGTAAAGGGCTGTATTTATTAATAGAAAAACAATCTAAAATAATATAATCTAACAAAAATATTATGTATTTATTATCGAAATCAGAGTTTACAAAAGGATATTACCTAGGTATTCATAATTTTTAACAGCTAGATCTTATTACAAGGGTTCAGACTTCTTATGCAAGAGATCAAAATAATCATCTAAAACTAAAAATAGTAACTATTATATAGGTAGGTACATACATTATACATACCTAATGAAGAAAAGAAACATATTTTTATAAGAATAAAAAACTTGGAATAACAAAACTAAACCTTCTCCTAAGTTTTTCCATGATAATCACAAAACCTTCATCACAAAGTCTTGTGTCAGGTACTTAAATGTTTTATAAACAAATAACAATCTTAACAACAATAACCTGTTTGGTACTTACTCTTAACTTCTAATTAAATTCTATTCATCACAGTATTTTATAGTCAAAATAGTAACTTAAAATTATTTAAAAGGTAAATTATCGTAAAAAGTATGGCAGTCTTTAGGTATGACATTCTTAAGCTCCTGTAGGTGATCATACTTTGTCTTGGAAATTGGTTGCCTGGATTCATAAAGCGAAGGCGTACTATTAATTAAAGTCGTAATCTTCCTTGGTCTTCTAGGCAATAGGACAAAATCATCTGAAAACTGGAGTTTATATTCTATGGTGCCATTTGGATTATATCTCAGTGCTTTTATATCAGTAACACAATGATCACCCGCTCCTCGGCCAGGTCTTATTGATTCATAAATCAGGTAATCTTTATGACCATAGTTTTTAAAAAACGTATAATCAGGTGTAATAACTTCATAAGGACTTGGTACTTTTCTGGCTTCCTTTGTTACTGTGGCATATTGTGAGGGTAAAAATATTTCTCGATTTTTCAATTTCCTCTCAATCACCGAGTGGACTGAATCAACTTCCATCTGCGTGTGACCTTTCTCCAAGTACTTCTGAGTTATTACTACGTTCCTAGCCATAGCTAAGTGCAACAACGCATTTGATACAACATTATTTCTATTCTGTGCTGTGCAACCATCTGTAAATATAACAACATCCTTGCAATCATTATCCAGTAACTTAGTTATATAGTCTACGAAAAAAGACGCGTAGGTAGTGGCTTTTAAGTCGCAAGCAGTCTCATCGAACCAGTAACACGTGACTCCATTATTGCCAAGATTGTACACTGAAAAGTTATGCACAGCGAGTTTTGTTTTAAAATAAAGTGCACTGGCATTGAGGAATGGACATAGTTTGACTGCCTGAAGATCAGCTGTTAATGCATGTATGATTCCTTTTTGTGCCAATTCTTTGTCAGAATGTTTTTCAGCTCTAGCTAAGTCTTTTCGTTCCAGATGTTTAGCATACTGTTCATCTGATAAATTACCAACTTTGTGAGCACAGCACTGGTCGCAAGCATCTTTTTTTGGTTGAAACAACCCAATATTCTCCTCAAAGAAAACGCTTTCAAATACTTTTCTGGATGTCACAGGTTTATTTTCTGAAACCGAGTAGTCGACATACAGACGATACAATTGTGATTTTGATTGTATAATGGGTTCTAAGTACAACTTTGAAGTAGATTGTCTGCAGTAATGGGACGGTAGTTTCGGTAGTGCAGTTAAATATCTTTTAGCTAATTCTTTTTTGGATATTTTTTGTATGACTTCTGTTGTTATAGGTTCGTTATTATTTATCCCATCTCCAAGCCAATAGCGAACTGTCCATTCTTTTATACCCAATGTCTCCAAAAACGTTTTCAGACAAACTCTTTCTTTTTTATCATTAACTTTTAGATAGTACATTTTAGTATCACTTCGTCTTGAATTTGAGCCCCTGGTTTTTCTAGATGTAGATTTTTTATCCACCATTGAAGATATGTACATTTTTTTTTCTTGCCAAGTCATCTTCCAATAGTTATTAAATATTTCAGATCGAACTTCTTCTGTTAATTTTGAACAATACATAGCTTTACCACTGAAGCATTTTGTTGACATACATATTGGACCCATTATTCTTGCTGGCTTAGGATCGTTCTGAACAAATTTTGTGCCCTCTTTTTTAAATCCAATGTACTCTTTTCCCATCATTCTCTGTTTCTTATTTTTAATTCTCTTCCAATTATTTTTATCTCCTTTGCGTTTTTTAATATTTTTGTCATTTTCTTCTATTTCCCTTTCGGGAAACCACTCTATACATTCTGGCGATAATGGCTTTAAATTTGTAATGTTTGATAAGTTGACAAAAGAATGATCATCAGACGTAAAATCAATGTCATTATTGTGATTTTCTGCCACATTGGATTTAATCGGTGTAGGAATATTATAATCTTCATTTTGCATCGATTCTGGAGGGTCCAAAATCGTCGTAAGTGTTGTAAACTCGGATGTTGAATTCTCAGACAAAGGTATCTCTGGTGTTAAATTTTGATTCTCAAGCAAAGGTTGTATTACTATTTGATTTTGATAGTTAACTCTATTTAATATTTCTCTCTTCTTCTGTAATAATATTTTTCGCCTTTCAAATAGATCTCGCAAAGTTACGACGTTTTCATTAAAATCCGCATTTTCAAAAATAAAGTTATCTTGGTCCTCCATCATTTGGGTACTTGCTTGAGAATGCAAGGAGTTATCTATAAATAAGAAATTTACAATTATTAGTTTCAGTAAAGTGCAATACCGCGTAACTTAAACAAAACAAATAAATTAGGCAATATCAAGACCGCGTAAATACTTGTTAGGGGTTATATTAGCCTTATCCATAAAATTAAAACAAAATGACATGTAATTTAAATATTCTAGCATAAACACATTACAAATGAAAAGTAATAAACAATTAAAACATACTTACATGGTGGTTAATCACGGTAAAATAATCACTTTCAGGAGCACCAACTAATAGCGTTACATTTCTCTTACGGCCGTAGTAAATACGCGCACTTGCTTCCAACTTCAGGCCTCATACTGTTCCGCGGTATTGTTTTGATTGCAAAAACTGAGTTTCTCATTGGATAATTCAAATCAGGTGAAGTCTAATATAAGCCAATAGGCGTTTAGAATCGGCTAGCACGATATTTGAATTTTGCGCGTTTTGCTGTTACGCGGTATTTACAAACTGCTATTACGCGGTATCGTACGCGCAGCGACGATATTCCATTATGCTTATATTTTAAAGACTACAAAGTACAAAGTAACGATATATAGTTCTTGCTTGAATATCATTTTTAAAATTTGTATTTCAGAGATGAAAGGTTTATTTAAGTATTGATGAAAATTCATCAAAGCATTCGTCTTCAGCGTCTTCTTCAGAAAAGGACCAGGGCCTCTAGTCAAGATGCATTCGATAATTTCGACGGCGAACTTCGAAATCAAAAATAACGTATGGGATCTGACATGTCATCGTTATGTGACATGTCGCTTGTGATGCGATAAGTCAAATCCCATACATTTTTGATTTCGAAGTTCGCCGTCGAAATTATCGAATGCTTCTTGACTAGAGGCCCAGTGTAGAAAATAAATGACCTTAAATAATATGTCATCTATCTATGAAACTTAAACACATTACTTGTAAAGTTATCGTACAATATACCTGCTGAAACATGTGCATTGTGCGCGGTGTCAAAAACATGTTCTCTCCTTATAAAAAAGAAATAATTAATGCGCTAAGCTCTGCGGGTCTAAAAAGGCCACTTGCGCAATATCACCGCAATATTGTTATTTGACACTAAAGCAATTCTGCTTGTAAATCTGTCAAACGAATGCATTTCAGCCAATTTCTGCATATGAATTGTATCCAAATCATATTATGAATTGCAATTCTACTGGCCATTTTACGGTCGCTGTCATCTTTCATACAGTAATTCATAACAAGAATTGAAAATGAATTGCCAAAACGGCCTTTTTAGACCTGCTGGAACATTTTGCGGTATCGTTACGTGTAATTAAGTGAGAAATATTCTATGAAAACCATGAAAGCGCCTCTAGCGGACGTAAAGGTAACTAAAATTTTCATACAAAATTTCTCATATTTCACGTTTACGTACACGTAACGACACCGCAAAATGTTCCTGCTTGGGGTACAGTAACTACTACGTAAAGCAATCCTATAGTTGAGTACGGACATTTGCTCATATTACTTATGGACCGTAATACCACAATAATTAAAGCATCTTCCGAACTGACGCATTAGTCTGGCCGGAGCGGCGGCGGCTGCGTGAATATTGTATGACGTTTAATGCGCGCGCCCGTAAGCCGATTGCGGCTGATGCCATTTGCTTTGTTGCTCATCTAATACCTTATGTACATAGCTGTACCTTGTCATGTAAATATGTACAGTCACGAAGTAAGCTCCACTTAAACGTCAATGCTTTTGGGCAATTAGGTGTTTGGTTTTAATGCGGCGAAGTGATAGGCACAAACGTTTGAATATATTTTTTTGCAAATCTGACTCGGCTAGAAAATGATACTTTTTAGGGTTCCGTAATATTTGAGGAACTATTATAGTTTCGCTCTGTCCGTCCGTCTGTCTGTCTGTCTGTCCACGCTTCTAGCGTCGGTAATTATGAATATAAATGGATGAAATTTGGTATAGTCATAGATTATGCACATATACGAGTATCTCGGATTTGGCATCATAAAATAATAAAAATTTTATATTCTAGGGTTGGCTCTCCATACATAAAAAGTGGAGATGGATTTATTTTTTTCTTTCTACCCCATCGTGTCCCCCACACGTCGTATCGTCATATCCTTGAATAGGTCTTTTAAAATAAAGGTAAGGTTTAATACATAACTTTTTTATAAAGTCAACCATTTTCGAGATGCCTCCAAAGTGATTTATAAGTTGGTGGCCTTGGCATTTCTAAACTATAAGAGTCAGAAACTTGCAATTTTCTATGCTGATAGATCATGCTCAAAATTATTTTGAACCAAATCGGACAGTCACTTTTTAAGTAATTTGAAAAAACATATTACGCGTCTATAGTTACGGAACCCTCCTTGAACACGTCCTGACATGCTCTTGGTTAGGTTATTTACTACTTATAAAAGTATGAGCATTGAATCGTGTCTATGAACATTTAAAGTAGTATAAAGTAGGAGATGAAATTAGCCGAGCCCGTCTCCTAAGAATGTTCCACTTTATTAGATTCCATAAGCTCTATTCATCGTTTTTTCGCCCTCTCAGAGGGAACCTTTGAAGGCATCAGTACGTATTAGCGAATAATGCGATCACCCGATCTCGCATTACACGCGGTCGGAGACGAATTATATAACTGATAATAGGCTATAAGTATTAGCCGATTATAATATGCACTAGTTATTCTCAAAGTTTTCGATCCATATTGTACATATATTATTAGCGTCGTATATTAAGCTCGAGCGAAGGATTATTCTCTAGATATATTTGTGTAATTTAAGTTTTTTTTGTAATAATTTTTAAGCACAACCACAGACTATAAAATATGCTTACATACAGAGAAAAAACTTTCGTAGAACGATCCAAATCGATCCAAAATTGAAAACTTTTCAAAGACACACAAATTTTCCACAGAATCGTGATCACACCTATGCTTGTAGTATAGGTGTACCAGAATCTCATGGCAAATAGGGAAATAAAATTTTGTAGTGTGCAATACTGGGGAAACAGGATTAAACGATCTTGATACTGGTTAATTTTTAATTATGTCTTTAGTATTATTGAACATGAATTATAATAAGACTGTTGTTGAAGAATGTTCGGTGTATAATATAGAAAACTAGCTTTTGCCCGCGGCTTCGCCCGCGTGGAATAGTGTTCTTGGAGAAAAAACTACTTCGGCGAATAACGCTCTACCTTCTTACAGCAATATACTTCTGATACAATATTGAAAATGCTTTTAGGTTTGCCCAATGCAAATTGTTAAAAATGGGACCCTATAACCTCGACACGACATGCGCGACCACTTGATAATATACTTACATAATATTATATTTATGGCACTTGAATATAAATTTTACCATAATCTTAAAGACTAAATACTTAAAGATTTGCGTAGATTTAAAGATCTAAGCATACAAGATTAAGCATACAATATACTATACCTACATAGGGACAGACAGATAAAGCGACTTGTTAAAACAAACTTTACTTACTAAGTACATAGTACATAGTATAAATACTATGTACTATGTAGTAAGTAAAGTTATTTGACATTCCAACAAAACTGACAAACCACCTCTGGATATTCCATAAGAATTAAGAATTGCAGTTACTATTATGTATACGTCCCGCGTTTTCGATAGCGCGATGTAGAAACGCGAGCGCCCGCGCCGCACAGCAACACTATATCCCTGCATTTTAAATCTGTAATATCTTCGAAAATATTCATTTAAATTACATGCCGTAAAGGGCAGTATTGATCTATCTTAAATGCACAATGTATTTAAGGTATTAATTGGATAAGGATTAATACTGTATTGCTTAAAATCGCTTTGTAAATAAGCTATTTAATTAAAATCAAAGTAAAGGATAAAAAAATGGTTATTGTGGGTTATCCCTAAGAGATAGACATATGCCATCGCGGACTTTTTTGTAGGCTTTTTAAACATGAATACAACTGTAGTACATAATTTTGATCTATCTCGTAGTGTTCAGCCAGCATTTTCAATGTAAGCGCAAAATATGTGATTTTTTAGGACTTTAGAAACCTCTAAAATTATTTGTGTACCTCTACTATGTTATGCATGTTACATACCTAAAAACCTTCCCGTTAAATCACTCTATCTGTTAAAAAAATGGCATCAAAATCCGTTGCGTAGTTTTAAAGATTTAAGCATACATAGGGGACAGACAAATAAGGGACTTTGTTTTATACTATGTAATGATAATGATATTTCATGAAAAATAAATCAATCGTGAATTACTTTATATACTTATTTATTACGAATAACATACAATTAAATTAGCAACAGTTTATTTAATGTTGTAATTTCCTTCCGAACTGTATAGAACTCGTTTACTTAATTCTTAATCAACTATAAATCGAAACTGTCTTATATTGATTTTCTTTTTTCCTCCTCTCCTCCTTTTACCAGGCATGGAAAACAAACCATCATTCTATGTGCCATCAGCTACGATTCACCTTATAGTAGTACTGGAAACACATTTAAAGAAGTCACAATAATTACCTAAGAAAATATAAAAAAAACTAAAAGTATCAAAACAGTTCACTCTAACTTACCGGTCAACTCTACCACAAGCTTTAAATTATAAGATTGAGTTCGATTTACACCTTCTTCTTTCTGTATTTTACTATAGACATAGAAAACAATATTTCTCGCTTGAGATCGAATTGCCTTTTTGGATATTTTTTCAAAAACAACAAATTCCAAGAACATAATCACAAAATTTTAACAGCTGTTGACAGATCACGTACTTTGATTTGACGGGTCATACTTGACATTGCCATATGAAAATCACATTTTTTATTTTTTTTTAAATTGCCATCAGATTCTGGTAGACCTATAGTGCAATCGAATCAAAAGTTTTAAATACTAACTAGCTTTTGCCCGCGACTACGTCCGCGTGGAACAGTTACTTTGGGATATCGCTAAAATTTACCCGCGACTTCATTTACGTAGAAGGAGAAGCGCTTCCACCTTACGACTTCCCGTCGCGTGCCGTACATTATGATTTCGCGCATGATTATTTTATTACTGCGATATCTTGGGATACTCATCCCCACTTACCTGTCCGGTAGTTGTGGTATAGTATACGGGTATGCGGCCCCGGCTTCCCTAGCTATTACTGTCCTATCCCTTGCCCTCCTGGGCGGTAATATCCTACATTTCCTTTTTCCCACTCTAACTTACCAATCTTCCTTTCTACACCACCTATCCTTCCCTTTCCCTATTCCTACCCTCTCCACAAATCCGTGGAAACGCAACGGATAATCATAAAAATAATTTAATTATCCAAAATGGCGGCGATGTGGTTCACCACCCATCACGTCTCGTTTCTCGCGGAGGTGAAAAGCGGACCATGGAGAGCCGCTTCCCTACGTTGAATGTAAGAGGAGGAATGGATGGTAAGAATGAAAGTGAACGAAGCGAAACGAGTATGTAAGGATCGTAGCAAGTGGCAAAAAGTGGTCTCTGCCTACCCCTTTACGGGAAAAAGGCGTGATTATATGTATGTATGTATGTATGCGATATCTTCTAAAAAACTCATTAAAATCAAATGATATTAACGGCATATTTCTTCTAGATTAAATGCTTGTAATGAATAACGTATGGATAAAGATTAATATCAACTTTATGAAAACACCTTCACAAATAATGCTTACTTTTAGAACAAATTTGATTAGCATAAAAAGGTTATAGTGAGCCAACCTTAAAATATAGACATATACAGTCGCGGACTTTTTTTAGAACTTTTAAAGGGGAACAATTCTGTCATACATAATTTTATGGAAACTTTTACCGTTTCCGCAGCGTACGCAGCGAAAGCTCTCAAAAGGGAAAAAAACCGATTTTGTTTGGTGTTGTTGATTCTTGATTAGTGCTCCGCTCATCTTGAACTTAGCATGATGTTATGTAGCCTAAAGCCTTCCTCGATAAATGGACTATCCAACACAAAAATAATATTTCAATTCACACCAGTAGTTCCTGAGATTAGCGTATTCAAACAAACAAATAAACAAACAAACTCTTCAGCTTTATAATATTAGTATAGATTATAGCGGGCACGGCGAATACAAAAAGTAAAATTAAAAATTTTAAAAACCCCCGAAACAAAAAATAAACTTTAAAAACGAATAAATAATATTTTAACCTAATATAATTATTATCGTCACATATAATATTATGTAAGTTGAAATATTTTTATTTTCCAATCGTCGCCTCGTCAGGGGACCGCTAAAGTTTATAAAGTGTTTTTCCAACAACAGCTATGTAATTAATTCTTACGAATTACATTAGGTACGAGCGAATTTTTTCCCGGAGTAAAGTCTTTTGTTGCAATCTGCGACTACACCTCTTTTCTCACATAGCGGTCCCCCGACGAGACGACGATTGAAAAATAAAAATATTTCAACTTACATAATATTATATGTGGCGATAATAATTATATTAGGTTAAAATATTATTTATTCGTTTTTAAAGTTTATTTTTTGTTTCGGGGGTTTTTAAAATTTTTAATTTTACTTTTATTTTGTCCTTTTTAAATTAGGTGTAAATAATGGTTACCTTACCATATACTTTCAATATCATTGAAGTAACACGGCACCGAATTTCGAATCGATAGAACATATGGAAGATAGTCAGATCCCCTCATCAACTATTAAAGAACTGATAATCTTCAAACGGCTAATCAGGTCATGGTTACCTAACCATGTTCTTTAAATATCGTTGAAGTAACACGGTACCAAATTTCGAATCGATCGGACATAAGAAAGTTAGTCAGATCCCCTCATCAACTAGAAAAGAGCTGATGATCTTCAAACGGCTGATCTTTCCACCACCAATTTTCTCATCAAACGAAGCTAAGAACACTCTCCATTACCTAAGTCATCAATATTCTCTTACAGTGCGCTTTCATTTGAGACCCCACTCGAGTATATTTGCAGACATTCAGTTTCTTTTCTTCTTCCCCACTTTCACCCCCCACAACTTTTAAACGGCTCAACCGATTTTCATCAAACATGTCTAAGAACACTCGCAGATAAGTCACCTTTAATACAAAAAAAACTAAATTGAAATCGCTTTATCGGTTCGGGAGCTATGATGCCACAGACAGACAGACAGACCGAGAGACACGTCAAACTTATAACACCCCTCTTTTTGCGTAGGGGGTTAAAATGGCGACTGTAACTATTTCACTAACAGTTTGAGATTCAGTGCAAGCTTAGAAAGTATGTGGGCGATCACCTGTTTGATTCCATTAAGAATTACGGAGGATTACAGATATGTTGCTTTGTGTTACGGGAAAATGTCACTGACTATTTGGGCGGAAATAATAATAGTAGAGTATAAATTATAGAGTGATAAAAATACTATAACTAGATATTATGTAACCACTAACTTTTTCCCGCGGCTCCGCCCGCGTAAATACAGTATAATACGGGAACACTACTTTTTCGAGATAAAATGTATCCTATGTTAAACCAGAGCTTAAACTACTACCATATCAAATTTCATCAAAAACCGTTCAGTACTTATTGTATGAAAGAGTGACAAACATCCATACATCCATCCAGGGGCGTGCGCTCCTTAAAGGCAGAAATGCAGTGCATTACTTACCATTCACAGATATTTTAATAAAACGTTCGTACGTTTTAGATGACTTTAATTAATAGTAAATAAATGAATACATAAAATATAATAACTTAAAAACGCCTAATATTTTATAATAGCACCTATTTGCATGAACATTATATTTGCCAGGCGTATATTGGTGATGCGACTCATGAGTCATACCTTGTCGTCTCGCAGGAGATTTGTTCGCATGTGTGTAGTAATTTTAGTGTCCGTACACAGTTCGCAAACGCACACACCTATGAATATCCCAAGGCGCGACTCGTCCGCCTCCAGCGGCATGCTATCGACTTCGGCGAAGTTCGGCAGTTGTCGGGTCTCGGAAGTAATCGGGTATATTCGTGGCACGGTGGCCTATAATGCGACTAATTATAATTGACGTAAAATCTTTACTCACATGAGGCAATTTTGTTTTAGTAAGGTTTTATTTGTTTAAATATCAGAAATGTGTTTCAATGAAGCCATTTTTTCATGTGAAAACGCATTGTTATTTTTCGTTTGCTATTATATTTAATATTTATAGTTTTCTTAAAAGATTTTTCATTTTAACATTTGAAAGTGTGTACATTTAACAGTTTATTACTGAAGTTCTATAAAAATTGTAGTGATTTGCTTTTTAATTGATTTGATTTTTTAAAAATGTTATTTGAAAATGTTGTGTTGAAAATGTGTGTTTATTAAAAATTAAAAATAATAAGTTCTCACAATTGTCATTCAGTGGAAAGATTCAAATGGTGTCTAAAGGTAGGTGTGTACCCGAGTTACAACAATTAAATCAGCAAAAAGGGAATGTAAGTCGAAAGTTTCATGTTAAAAGTTATGAAGTTCTGTTAGTTCTGTTGGCATGGTTTCCGACTTAGAGATCCGTCGCTTGGCTGTGGCTATGCTAAATATCTATAAAAAAAAAATTTTTGTGACCGACTACTCCGCCGCATACCCAGTGTCATAATCTTGTGCACGCCGCTGCATCCATCCATACATCCATCCTCGAAAACTTTCACATTTATAATAGTAGTAGAATAAACCACACTGTTAATAAAACCTTATGTTGTTTTTTATTCAAAATTGAACAAGCTATTGCCTAGGTACCTTGTCGTGTCTGATCAACCAGACAAAAATTAGTTAAAGAGTATCGTTATTTACAGAAATTAGTTTTATTTGTTACAAATAAAAAATAAAGAAACTAATTTCTGTACATAATTCTCTAAACACAGACACGTGTCCCTCTTTTTAATATTATATATCTATGCACGTATCTAAATACTATTCTTAATGTTAAGGAAAATGTATGAAAAATAAAGATAAAGAGCTTCTTTTCTTTTCTCATTTTCTTTTACAAATTACAAATGTGAGAAAATCTAATACAAGTAAAGACTCCGACACTGTCGCTTTGGAAAAGTTAAGCCTCCAGATATTGTTTCCAATAAGCCAGCCTTTGTGTGGTAATCTTATAAGACTCGGAGACTCTGACCACGGAGGTTTAAGTAAGCTTTGTATGGGCATCTCTAATACTCGCATTGTCATGAATCGAGACGGCTTTGTCAAGCAATTTGTTGCTATATTCAATTACATTTTCAATTTTTAAGGAAAAAAATTGTTTCACGTCGGTATTAGCCAGTAGATACTGCTTTGAAATCAAACACATATACCTACTCATATTTGATTTCAAAGTCTTACCCGGACGATACATTGGAGACGATACATTGAAAGGGACATTTAGCCAAGCTTGGAAATATGATTAGGCTTATCGGTATAAGTTTTTCGTTACCGCTATTATGAGGGTTTTTAAATTCGTGACATCTGACAGCTTTTGACACGACAAGGACCGTCGACTTATTGACCGTTTTTGATACCACTTACGCCACCAGATGACGCTTTATGTGTGTTAGGTCAATACCTAACAGCAGAAAAAATATCAAACAGCATAAAATTTTCATGTGCATAAATTTTTGCCGCACGTGGAGTCATACATAGGTACTATAAAGTTGTTGCATGTTTATAATGAATGTAATGGCAATGTTTGAATTTTATTTCACTATCATCGGAATTGCTAAATACTACTAGATAAAGTATTTAATTTCTAATTAGCTTTATAAATTATTGTATAGATTAGTAAATATTTAAGTAACCGGTTAAGTAAGCCACCTTCCTCACGGGTATTTTTTTTTTGCGTTAAAAAACATTGGAATAGAACAAATATATTTCCATATTTTTGTTTAAACGGCGGCGGTTTATAAGCTGTAGTGATTGATATAGGTATAGGTACGCATTTCAAGCGTTGAGCGCTGGGCACTAACTAGAGACTATATTCCAAAAAGTACATTAATGTAAATTGCTATAATACGATAGAATTTATAATAATAGTTTCAACTATTTATTACTAGCTGTTTCCTACGGCTCCGCCCTAGTAAATATAGTAACTGGTTTTCCGTGAAAGAGTAACAAACATCCATCTATCCTCACAAACTTTCACATTTATGTTATTAGTAGGAATATTAGTTGGATAAATACAAAGTTATGTTAATTTTATGCAAGTGTCCATACAAGGTACAGAATTGTTTTTGTCTATTTATTTTGTTAACTATGTACTTAAGCTGATGTAGTTTCGAATTTAAAAGCTTTTTACAGTCTTCATAGTAATTCATTCTCCATACAGTATAACAAACTCGAAACTACCCTTTTAAGTATATCTATTGTTTCAAAGCATGTACCTATTCAGAATCCCTTTTTTCCTTCATCTTCTTCTTCTATATGCTATTATATTTTCACATGAACAGTGAAGTAAAAATGTGGCCAGTATTAACGCGAAGGAAAAAAGCTCCCGTGCGAACTAGGGCTAAGTGTTAGGCGCGTTACATAAGGTCTGATCTTCTCATTAGTCATTACTTAACTTGACACCTTACAAAGTAAAAACTTGAGAAGTCTACTTCAAATGTTCACAAAAAAAACTTTAAAAGTAATAATGCTTATTTTACGTACGAGTACAAGTAGCTGAAATATAGTTTAGGCGCTATTGTGGAGCAAACAAATAAACATACATACATACATACATACATACCTGACTGCCAAAATATTACCCTTTCTTCGCCGCAGAAGGGGAAAATTGTGGGACATACTACGGTACATTTAACGTAACTCAAATCGAACTTGACATTCAAGTTAATTCGAAGATAAAACTACATAATATGAATTTGAATAATTATTATAGAACCGGCCTGATAAAAATAATAATAATAAATAAATTCCTAATAAAATTCATATGACTACAATTAACTATTCTACCTCACCAGCACTTTAGGTAGTGACATTCAGCAGTATAGTCACCTACGTTCCGTTAATCGTAATTTCTTATATACTGGTATTAAATTTTTGATTCGGAAAAAAATATTAAAAAAAATCGATGATGGATACCGCAGAGGTTATGCAGGTAAGGGACACTTCAAATTTGTAATTTTTGAAGACATAATTGCATGTAAAGTAAATTATTGTGATTCATTATTTTATAATACCTATTTGATTCTTGTAAATTGTAATCAAACTAATTTATATAATGTCTCCGAAAATCAATTACGGATACTTCAGGCACATGATCCACTGCTTAAGTAAAGACGTTTAGGCAAAAAAATAATTGTCATACTCAAAGTAAAAAATCATCTAAGTAATGTATGGGTGGGTGACTCTTCGCAAAACGCAAACTCGCCCATATAAAGAAAAACATTTTTAGCTTCCCGCTAAGAAAATCTAAGATTTTCAAAAATCGGAAAGTTGTTGTTTTTACCCCGTTTTGCAAAAATGGAATTCGACATCAGATCTCGACATTTTGAGGTCACAGGAAGCTTCCCTGACTACCCCCGCGAGGTAACGATACAGATAGATTTCAACAAATCTGTAAAAAAGAATTTTTTTAATGGTTTTCTGGAATGACTTTTACACGGCTTTATCGACCAACTCCAAAAACTAATGAGCTCTTAACCTTAAAAAACCAAGTCGATCGCCGCTAATCCGGTCAAAATCGATTGATTCATTCAAGAGATATCGTGAAGGAAAGAAAACCGAAAAAAGTGTTTTTACGGAAATACTTCAAAATTTTTTATCTAAAAATTTTTTGTTGTCAATTTTTTCAAAGGACATGAAAAACTACAACGATTTCCGCTAATCGCGTTAAAATCGGTTGATTCATTTTAAAGTCATGACAGTTTAAAATTAAAAAAAAATGTGTTTTATTAAAGTTTGATGAAACAAATTATCAGTGAAAATTATTAGAAGCGCTTTTATTTTTAAGCTCGATAAGCACAAAAATGACGCATTAATTAGATAAAATTTAAGCGCTTAGCGGGAAGTTGCACGGATGGCCTGTAGGTAAACTGTTTTGCTAATATTTTTTTCTAGTATGACAATTATTTTTCTGCATAAACGTCTTTACTTAAGCAATAGATCGTATGCCCAAAATATCCGTAATTGATTTTACCAAACCTTATATTTTTATAAGAAATATCCTTCAATAAATTCATAAGTTACAATTATATTATTATATCCAAAACAAATGCATGTTATAATTTATCCTGATTGAAATGTTACCCTGAAATTCCTGTTTTCACTCTTGTGATTCATGTGGTCATTCAGTAATTAAAATTAAACCAAGTCAAAGAGGAAAGTTGAATATATACCTAACCATCAAGTGCGTCAACTACCAATTCAAATATTATATTTACGGGCTATTGAAGTTTATGAAATGTTTATAGTTTAGACCATATAAACTACTAGCTTTTACTACATATTTTTTTATTATTATTATAAAAATACAGCCAACGTAACTCAAGGATAATGTAGCATTCTAATGATGTAAGAAATGTCGTGTAATCAAGCAAATCAAAAAAGCAAATCTTTGCCTTTTTTAAATATTAGCTTAGATTTCGATAGAATCTAAATATCTAATGAAAAACTATTTTATTTGCTAAAGTAGATATTTGTGAAAAAGTGTGTCTCGGTTGATGCATATCTGTTCCCGTGTCCAGGCGAGGCGGCGAGGCGGCGGCGCGGCGGCAAGGCGGGTGGCGACCGATTTCCACGGAATTTTTCCATTACGCCGACAAATTGCGCGCCCGCCTTCAGCGCCTTCATTTATCAGTTTTTCCAATAACTTACTCAACACATTTATTCATAGTGAAGTATATTTTATTACCATAACATTATTATGTAAACTGTGACGTTTACTAAATTAAATAGCTACAGCTTGTAAACTCCTAAATTCGGATTTAGATTTCCGACAAAAATAGAAATGTGCGTCACTGCGTTATGATTGTAATTTTCGCCAAAAAAATTTTGGGACTTAATTACTTATTACAACATTTTTCTTAGTTTATGTGTTCATAAGTACCTATGTGTACTTAACCCAGAGTTATGATAATATTATAGTAATTACGAACATTAAAATAATAAATCTAAAGAAATCCAGCAGAAATAAATTTAGATCTTAATTGTAAAATTCAAGTAACAATAACAACTTTTGCAGTAAATAAGGTACTTTTCGGCAAACGGCTGTTACCTTTCGGGTGTCAATTTGAAAACTTGTTTTTCCGCGCATTTGAACTTAGAATGCGGTTTGTTTGATCAAGTCGTGGACTGGACAGTGCACAAAGGGTAACGATGCGGCCGGTAAAGTTTTACTTAACGCATGACTATTATTATTTTAATGGCCACTCCTTGAACGTCCATCCATCTATTATGTTCCAATTTCTTGAAGCGCGTCCGATCAAAAAGAAATTACGGATGAATTTTTCACACAGTATTGCCATTTTGTACTGGAAGACAATGACGCAAATTAAGTAAATTAAGTCCCATACCCAGATATGATACCATTAATATTTTAAACTTTAAATCAATTTTGCCACTTTTATGACCATATAAAAATCAACCACAAATAATGGAACTGCTGAAAGTGCAATGGGCAGAAATAAATCGATAAAAAATCATACTAAAGATACCCTATAATTATTTTATTTAAACCTCAAAAAAAACTTGAAATGAATATTTTATATTAAGGAACTTCGTTCCTATCTGGTGTTCCAGGACACCACACGGCTTTTTTTTATGTTGGCTATAATAAATCGTTTCCAAATGCCGGTAAAACAGAAACCTCTGTTTTTATAAAGATCTTTTTAATTCATTATTTTGTAATTAAAATGTTGCTCGATTGCATAATGCCGCAGCTGAACAAAGGTCTGAGAGGTTTTTTCAGCTGCGGGACATTAAATTTTATTTTATATTGGTGAGAAAAATAGGCATCCCCGCAACGAAAATCTCTCATGCGTCCTCTTAAGTCTTTACTACCACTTTTTGTACCATCGAATTCAAATCATAACGATCCTGAAGTTTTCACTTTAAACAATTAGAGCACGAATCAATGAAAAAATAAAATTCAATCCTTTGATTTTAAAAAATATACCAACATAATTAAAAATTATGTTTGGTTCCATTTGCCCATTTATCAAATTTGTTGTACACAATAGCCTATTATCTACAATTATAGTAAATCTTGTCATAGATAGACCAAAAGAGAACTGAATTTGAATCTTATATGTGAAGTACTACGATCCCTTTTCGAATTGAGTGTAAAACATGTATGAACATTCAATTACACACACCAGCGGCGGTCAAGTATTTATTAATTAACCGACAATTTAATACAGGGAACATTCTGCCATGTTTCGAGGGAAATTCCACACTGATGACAGCGGACGCAATATCACAGTTACCGAACTTATATTATTTACCCTGTACAGTGTGCATATATCGAGGAAAGTAATAGAAGAATTTGCCAACATCACAATATAAAAATTGTCCCATAAATATGGAACCTGTATAGTCTAACCCCCTTACTAATAAACGCTGTAATAAGCATTGAATTATACAGTGTTTTGTTCCCGTCACACAAGTGACATTTTTAATTCGATAGAAGGAGACAAAACACTGTGTAACTATTCAAAGCTTATACAGCGTTTATTAGTAAGGGGGTAAATCAATAATAATATTAATTTGGCTATGTCCCATTTGAGCTTAATCCCATTTGGGAGCCGTTTTTAAATTTTGATAAACCTCGGCGTGTACGGCGTTACCTTTATTCTTTCATATAATATAATATATCGTATCTTTGTAAGGTATAGTCAGTTACATTAGTTTTCTATCATATTTTGTGGAAGCTATTCTGCATCACCTATAAATCATCGCGGGAAACAGCTAGTACTATCATAATGTGATGATGTATGGTGTGATGATAGTGGTTCACGTTAAACAACCTCTGCATCTACAATACGTCTTTTCTGCTTCAAAGGATCACAAATATTAAACACTGTTATAAAATCAAATCCACTGTCCATTTTCTATTTTATAAATATGTACCCACAAATAATAATTTCAGTAGGTAAATACAGTACGTATTACGAAAAATTAACGCCCAAAAGTTGAGTTTGACGAAATTAACGAATTCTAATTTTTGCACAGAACTCAAATATTTACCTGCTCTACATTTGTGCAACAAAATGAATATGATTGGAGCTTCCATCCACATCAGTGAATAGGCGGTGATTCCCGTGACCCCTCGACATTCAGATGGCTAATCTATAAGAGGGTTCGTTGTAGTATATTCAACAAAATTAGATAAAGTACCTATAATATGAAATCATTCTTCTTACTCTACTAAAATTCTAAATAATCTCCCGACAAATTAATAACCTTCTCCTTTTGGAAGTCAGATAAAGCACATCAGTGTTCGTCCTGATACTTATTTTTCTTCCATTTTTTGCTGCATAAACTACCATTTTATCCCATAGCTACCCCTTGGCTTCAAGATACATTAGTGCCCAAATCTAATGTAGATGAATAATTTATAAAGTAGATATACTAAAGAGTATAGAAGTTGAGTAACTACCAACTACTCAATGCCAATTTATTTTTTATTTTATTGTTCTTTTCAATACATGTCTAAATAATTTCAACAATACCTAATTTTAAAGACGTGATGATTTAACACTATGACCAAATAACAATATCCCCAACTAAAGTCAGATAAATCTATATTTTGAATCGAGTTATTTGACATTTTTCGATATACTAACCCTAAAATTCTTTTTCATGGACAATTTAAAATGTAATATAGTTGTCGGAAGTGAATGCCCCTCGCGAATCTAATTTGCGCCTGTATGGACGGTGGGTTTCTGAAGTATCCGCCATAGTGCACCCAATAGAGGTGCACAAAATGTGTCACTAACAAAAAGATAAGATGTGTATACTGTATAATATATCATTTGAACTCGGTGAACTATATCACTCTTTTAGTTCAGTAGTTCAATTATAAGTCCACTGTGCATTGTCCAATGGGCAACGGTTCAAGCATATATTCTCACTGTTCGCCTCCTCGGAAAAGCTGTTTTATTTTTATCATTAATTCAAGTGGTTTATTATCATCTGCTGCTAATGAGTAGATTATGTCGCTTCGTCCATCACATTAATTTTAACGTATAGTAATGTGCAAAAGTGGTGTAATACTATTATACCACTTTTGATCCTTATTACTATGAAAATAAGATTCAACAGTTTGAACTTTAATTGTACTATCAGAGAATTTTACAAAAAAAATATTTTACTTGTTTGTACTATTTGCCCATTCTCGTAGTTTTTTCAACATTCGACTACAATGAAGTTCACCAAATAAATATAGTAGGATTTAGTAGTTAGACCTAGGCAAGAAAAAAGTTTTACTTCTGAATAAATTTGAAATACCTAAATGTTTTCAGAATTGTCCTACTTGTTGACCTACCACCGGTTTCGGAACTAACTAATTAATTAGCGCGAACCACCTTTTAGAAAAAATATGAAAAATTGTTCTTTTAAAAAATATTTTACAATGTAATTGATAGCTTAATCTATATAATGTAGCAAAAGTATGTATCCTACTTATAGCACATAGAAGTAGCCTTGCATGTGGCCATCTTATTCCCAAGGTGTGCATTTGTAAATAAAATCATTGACCCTATAATAAACTTTAGCACACAAACGTTCTTTAACTCTATTTTTAAATTTATTAATGGAAGATTTTGATCATTTTCTGGGATATTATATAGGCGTATACATTATACAATGACCTTTTTAAATATTTACTTACTATACTTAGTCTGGTAACCGGTATTGTTACCACTAGAATATATAAGCTTGTGCTTATATTTTCTAATGTGATTTTCGCTTTTCGTTTTAAAATGACAGATTCCTATAAACACATCGGTTGTATATCTATATTGATACTGAATAAATAAATAAACTACATGGCGCAATTGAACTAGTTCAATTGAACGACTTATCTGCGTTCGCAGATAAGTACCTACGTCTAATACCCAACTACCCAACCACACACTATAAGCAAAGAAAATACGTAAACTTATTTATACTATAGTGGTCAAAATTCAACCATAATTCGTATTTTGTAGTCGACTTCCAGAAAAAAGAGGCGGTTATCCGGTATATATGATGGCGGTTTACCAGCCAACTGGAACGTGAGTTCTATAAAATATTATTTTATAAGGATATCGTTCGGGCGGGTTCCAACTTTAAAATTATGAATAATACGAAAACGCCATAAAAACGTTGTATAGATTGACAACAAACACCTACTGTTAGTGATAGTGTAAGTTATTATTTTGATTTTTTAATTAGTAAGGTCATAGGAACAAGGTCAAGTCATACGTCAATCTGTTCGTCTCCTAGTGTTCTTTCAAAAACCGTCGGTCTGGCATGCTCAAACCTGGCCAAAACTCAGCCAGACCGGGATGAAGCTTACTCCTGTGATACATACTAAGAGATATATTATGATTAATTTGCACTTAATAAAGAGTGATGTTAATAGATTTGTATGTATTCTTTCCGAATTTCAAATTTGCCATCTCATATTACTCGATCTCAATCCTCGATCCGCCATCATGAAGAAATGGCGATATATTTAATATTTTGTCAATAACTCTTCAGTGACACATTTTACGTGAAAAGTTTGTTCAGCAAAATTTAACTAGATGCAATTTTCAACAATTTATGCTATGAGCAGTTTTATGTCAAATTAATAGTTTTTGCGCTGCGAAGTCTTAGAAAGAAATGTTATTTTTGGTGGTATTTTTATAATTAATTATATCCTACTTTTAATGTCCTTTCAGATAATATCCATGCCGAGAAGTTTGTATATTGGATGAATATATACTGGGCCACTTAGTTATAATAAGTTTATAACTAAGTGGCCCAGTACAAAAAAATATATATAATTTAAAATTCTGTGACTGATTTTAGATTCCAAATTCGAACAATCGGTCTATATCTCTTAGTTATACGAGTACATAAGTAACATATAATACGTAATCATTTAGCATGCAGAGATCAATGTCAAGTGAATAACTAAGAAACATGTCGAGTTCCTAATGTTATCGCTACTTTGTTGTTTAATTAATGATAAGCATACTGTTGCTGACAAATCCGTTGAATGACATTAAGCATTTAATATTATTTATTATATTAAATTAAAATATTTTCAAAAGCAGTAGGTACACCGCAGGTATAAATTGCTATATTATAGCCTGCTTCGGATATTGGGAAAATTAACAGAAATATCAATTTTTTCACAGAAATCTAAACCGCGTGTCTGCGTTATCGGAGCTGGGCTTGCGGGACTGACTTCAGCTAGATATTTAAAAGAAGAAGGTATCAACTTTACGGTTTTAGAAACTACTCGTTATGTGGGCGGTACCTGGCGATATGACCCCAGAGTTGGGATCGATGAGAACGGCATGCGTGTACACACCAGAATGTATAAATATCTGAGGTTGGTATAATTTTAGGCATATTATGTTATCAAAAAAAATATTAAAAAGTGCATGCGCGCTTTGGCAATCAAATTCTACTGTCGATAGAGTATGCTAAATACTCTTTAGGAAAATTATTTTGAACGAAATCGGACAGTAACTTTGAAATAATTTGAAAAAACCTATTAGGTACGCGCTTATAGTTACGGAACCCTATCCTTAGACATGTCCTGACATGATCTTTGTTAGGTTATTTATGAAGTTCTCTAGTTGCACACAAACTTATAGTTGTTATTATATATACTCTATACTTAATAATATAGGTAAAAAGAGGAAAAGTTTGATTGTTTGTATGTTTGTTTGTTTGCATTGAATAGGCTCCGAAAGTACAGGTCCGATTTTTATGAAATTTGGCACAGATATATATTATGGAGCACGGGGAAGGATTTTAGTGCGGCAAAATTTACGTTTCCATCGAGATTTCCTTTTGCGCGCACGAAGTCGCGGACAATAATAACTGCATAGAATATACATAACTTCGCAATACTAAAAATAATTATATCCATAACATTTATGTTTTAGAACAAATTTGCCGAAACCCACAATGGAGCTCAGAGGCTTCAAGATGTCTGACGACCTACCGTCTTTTCCTAGCTGGAAACAGTACTATGATTATATCCAGGAGTATGTTACGCATTATGGTTTAGAACCACATATAAAGGTAAAGTTATATTAAATAGATCTAGAAAAGATAGTATGTAATTATGTATTGCCGCTTGAAGACTTGACGAGACGGCTGCCGCATTCTCAGATATTTTAATTTAAAACCTTCTTTCAACCTTAACGAAATTTATTGAAGTGAAAACTTCTTTAGCGGCGTTGTCTCCTTTTCTTGGGATGGGTAAAAATGTTAAACTCGCGTCAGAGCATTTGATCGAAAATTTGAACTTGCAACTGTTTGCTGTTAACTGCCTTACGCGAACATAGCATGAAACTATTTTAGTTCGTATTTTTTAACCTAGATGGCGGTTTTTCCAATTTAATGCTCAAAATTTCACTTTATCGGCACTCCCAGGGTGCAGCCCGTTGTTTTTTATTCACAGAAAATTCTAATAAAACGCTTTGTAGCTGTTTGAATATGAATGAATGAGCGAATGACTGTTTGCTTGTCATAAAGCATACACTACGGCCGCTGTATCTTGACGGGTCTGAACATAGGCTCTGCGAACTTTAGCGCGTGTACAACTCGTGAAGAAAACTGTTATTGTATTATTTTTATATAGGTACCTATGTACTAATAAAATTCCCTAATACAGTTGACCAATTAGTACAAATAAAATAAATATGAAAACACTTAGAAACAGATATTGCGCAACCTTCTGCGCGAAGTTCAGACTCGCCAAGATACATCGGCCGTATTGTAATAACTAATATTTTAATATTTTGGATTCTAATATCAACATACACACATACAATCACGCCTCTTTCCCGTAGGGGTAGGCAGAGACCACCTCTTTCCCGTAGGGGTAGGCAGAGACCACTTTTTTCCACTTGCTACGATCCTTACATACTTGTTTCGCTTCATCCACTTTCATTCTTACCATCCATTCCTCCTCTTACATTCAACGTAGCGTAGCGGCTCTCCATGGGCCACTTTTCGCCTCCGCGAGAACGAGACGTGATGGGTGGCGAACCACATCGCCGCCATTTTGGATAATAAAATTATTTTTATAAATATCCATTGCGTTCCCACGGATTTACGGAGAGGATAGGAAAAGGAGAAAAGGGAAGGATAGGTGGTGTGGAAAGGAAGATTGGTAAGTTAGAGTGGGAAATAGGAAATGTAGGATATTACCGCCCAGGAGGGCAAGGGATAGGACAGTAATAGCTAGGGAAACCGGGATCGCATACCCGTATACTATACCACAACTACCGGACAGGTAATTTGGGATGAGTATCCCATGACATCTAATATCAATCACTGCACAAATCCATTTTCATTGAAAATTATTTTTAAGCTTATTATAATGTTACAGTTCCTTCATAATGTGGAATCAGTATCGAGAGTTGAATGTGGTTGGAGGATTAAATATCAAAACGTGGTCACTCACGAAAAGTTTGTCGAAGATTACGATTATGTTTTCAATGGAACGGGACGTTATACCAAACCTAAGGTCCCAAGTTTTCAGGGGATTGAAAATTTTGCTGGTATGTAACACATTATTCTGTGTCTCCGTTCTTTTGTGTGATACTCGTAGTCTACCATTGAACTATTAAGCACTTAATTAATCTATAAGGCCCACTTGTGCAGGTCTGGGAAGTTAACCGCGGCCTATTTCTCTCGTTCTTCGTGTTTATGAAAGAGAAGGCATGCTATTTTAACCCAGGGTTAACCTAAACCCAGGTCTGCGCAAGTGGGCTTTAGTCATAAATTTGATCACCATTTTAGTTCGCCATGCAAACAAAAACTCTTATTTACTATCCTACTAATATTATAAATATGAAAGTTTGTGATGGATGGATGTATGGATGGATGGATGGATGTTTGTTACTCTTTCACGGAAAAACTACTGAACGGATTTTGATGAAATTTGGTATTTTAGTAGTTAAGGCTACTTTTTATCCCGAAAAAATACAGTGTTCCCGAGGGATAATGTATTTACACAGGCGGAGCCGTGGGCAACAGCTAGTCCATTCATTCATAATTTCTTCATAGGGTCAATAGTACACAGCCACGACTACAAGGAGCCCAGCAGATACAGGGGTCGGAAGGTTATGGTGGTCGGAGCCGGTCCATCCGGCCACGACATCGGGATAGACATCGCCAGGTCCAGCAGTAGGCTCATACACAGCCACCACTCCGACACGAACTTTATAACGGGAGATTTTCCGCCGCACTACATAGGAAAACCCGACGTGAAGGAGTTCAAGGAAACTGGCGTTGTTTTCGATGATGGTAGCTATGAGGAGATCGATGATGTTGTTTTATGTACCGGTAAGCTTCTTACCTTTATTTTCTATTTTACCCGAAAATGTATAATATTATGATTATTTTTAAACCATAGTTTTATGGATAGTTAGCTGTCCCCAGACACATTGTTCTGTCTATATGAACTGGAATTAATAAATAACTACACCTACAATGCAACATACGTCCTAGTCCTATACCTACTCCTACTCCTACAACCTACACCTTTTCCAATATTTTTCACAGTTTAAACCTTCCCTGAACTTCCATAATTACCTATGTCAAGACCAAAATTAGCCAATTCGGTCCAGCTGTTCTCGAATTAAGTGGAATTGGAATCCATTTTTATATACGTAATACCACGTACTATGTCATGTCCCTCGGGAACGGGATAAAAGTATCCTATGTCCGTCTCCTGGTCCTAAGCTACCTCCCCACCAATTTTCAGCCAAATCGGTTCAGCCGTTCTTGAGTTATAAAGAGTGAAACTAACTTTCTTTCTTTTACATACTCATATGGATATCTTTGAAACGCCCTAAAGACAATTAGATTTGTCTCAAACTCTCAATCGGTACAATGGCACTGGGTAAGTACGAGTATACTAAAACTATAAAACTGCTACAATGATTTACAAATTAAGTATTTCACCATTATAAATACCACACGTTTTGGTAAGAATGTTGTATTTAATAGCAATTGCTAAAGCTGCAACCTACAAATAGTATACTACATTTTCAGGCTACTACCTGGACTATCCGTATATAGACGAGAGCTGCGGACTGAGTATCACCTTAGACAGTGTGACCCCTCTACACAAGACCATCGTCAACATCAACCACCCCACCATGATGTTTATCGGCCTCATGATCGCCGCTTGCAATGTGGTCGCCATTGATGCCCAGGTAATAAAATGTTACTACTACTTTTTGTCTGCTGTTTTTGTCAATGATACTAGAATTAATCTAATATATACTAATAACTAGCTGTTTCCTGCGGCTCGCTCGTGTAAATATAGTATCTGGTATCCCACGGGAAAACTGTACTTTTTCGGGATAAAAACTAGACTCCTAAACTACTAACATACCAAATTTCATCGAAATCTGTCCAGTGGGAAAACTGTACGTTTTCGGGATAAAAAGTAGAGGGCGTAAATTACTACCTACCAAATTTCATCGAAATCCGTCCAGTAGTTTTTGCGTGTAAGTATATGTACCAAACAGCCATCCATCGATCTATCCATACATCCATGCATCCTCAATAATTTTCACATTTATAATATTAGTAGGATATTTTAAAAAGGAAAACTTTGTTTGTTTGTTTAGGAGGCGAAACTACGGGACCGATTTTTATGAAATAAATACACCACTACCATATACGGTGAAAGACATTGGCTACTTTTTATCGCAGCAAAATGTACAGTTTTTGCGGGATTTCCTTTTGCACACACGAAGTCGCTGGCATCATCTAGTATAATATAATGAAATGAAATAGGTAGTACGTAGGTTGAATTTAAAATATTATGTTCCGAGCATAGATTTATAAAAAGAGGGGTCCGAGGATCATTGTAAAATGACGTCATTAAAAGTCAAGAGGCGCTTCCTCTTCGTTAATGTTTAATTCTAAAATTAACAACTCCTTGCATGCTTATTATTTATATTTCAGGCGAGGTATGCAACAGCTTTGGTAAAAGGTAAATTCACTCTTCCACCGAAAGAACAAATGTTAGAGGTATGGCAACAGAAAGCTGAAGATATTCTGTCAAAAGGCCGACCGATGGCAGATATGCACGTCCTTGATGATTATGAAGTAAGCATTTTTAACATAATCTAATACTTTAAACAAGACAATCTTGTATATATATAATCGTATGTTATCTTAGCAACGGCTGCAAGTATTTACATGAAAGAAAAAGGGGAATTTTTGTATGGAGCCCGTCCCCACTACTGTAGCAGTACAAGACATATATCAATTGAAAGGGCTTAAAAAGTATGTAATGTTATTGTATGACGAAAAATCTCTAAACCATGGGAGAAAAAAGTTAATGAGGGTTAAAAGTTAAAAAAAAAGTTGAAAAAATCATCCTGTATTAGTGCACCATTTTATAGTGTTGCTAATAAGAAACAATTTTTGGAAAGTAATGGTATACAGCAAACTTCATAAAAGTGGTATATTTTGATAAACTGCCTCATATTTTGAAGAAATGTATGGAATAATAATAAAATGCTAAAAAAAGCTATTTCCATGATTTTTTCGCACATAATTTCTTTCTGGAAATTGTTTCTTACTTGCGACACTATCGAATGGTGCAATATACAGAATGTATTTTTTTTTAATAATCTATGGGTTCGAATCCTGGCTAGGAAAATTGAGTTATTAAAAATCTAATGATGCAGTTTAAGTTTTCATCAAGTCGGACTCGACACTCCATAGGACCAAAGTGCTATTCCTAATTTATTTTAGACTTCTCTTACAACGCCCAGAAGAATAGTTCACCATATAATATGTTTCTTTTTACTTTTTTCAGTGCATAATCGTTTTAAAATATTTTTTGCTTTAATTATATGTATTTTCATGTAATTGTTTTATCTGCATCATTATATTTTACATAAACCAATTTTCCAGGTCAGGCTTCGAACCCGCAGATTAGGAAAAAAATACATTCTGTATTATTGCACCATTCGATAGCGTCGGAAGTAAGGAAATAGCTTTTTTTTAGCATTTTATTATTATTCCATACATTTCTTCAAAATATGAGGCAATTTATCAAAATATACCACTTTTATGACGTTTGCTGTATACCATTACTTTCCAAAAATTGTTCCTTATTAGCAACACTATAAAATGGTGCAATAATACAGGTGATTTTTTAAACTTTTTTTTGACCTTTAACCCCCATTAGCTTTTTTCTCCCATGGTTTAGAGATTTTTAATTTTTTTTAATCGGAATATGGTGGGTTCGAACTTTCGAAGCCAGGTAAAATATTTTTGTGATTCTTTTTATTATTTTTTTAACCAACTTCCATAAAAAGGAGGCGGTTATACGTTGTATATTATATATGTACAGCCAACATAAACGTGAGCTCTATAAAATAATGATTTATCAGGATATTGTTTTGGCTGTTAAAATTTTAGCCGAATTTAAGAGGGGAATATTTAGAAAATTTATTTCATACTTTTTTGTTTATTTTTACTTAAGAAGTCGATTTATTTTAAATCTACTAGAGCTCCGAGCAAAGCTTGGTTACCGAGGTACTAATAATAATATTTAAGGTTTTCATTCAAAACTCTACAAATTTAAATACTTCAAATTTTAATTTTAACTCTTACTAGCTTTGCACAGGTGGAACGGAATTTGTATTTAATAATAATAAATACATAATATACCTAAACCCTCCGTTTGAATCATGATCTCTTTCTACCTATTGCTAAAAACTGCATTATAAAATCCGTTCGATTAGTTTAAAATATTTTAATTTAATTTAAATATTAATATTAGTGATTATGACGCGGAAGCGACTTCATTTTAAACTATGTACCTAAAGATTTACCTCTTCATCTAAATTGTTTATTCTTATGTTTGTTTTTTACAATTCGGCTCCGAAACTACTGGACCTATTTTGATAAAATTTGTCATAGATGTAAAGTAGATCACAGGACATAAGACTCCTTTTTGTCGCAGTAAGATGTACAATTCCCTCGAGATTTTCTTACGCGCACACACTAGTAGTAAATAAATACCAATGACTTATATAAATATCAGTAACTAATGTTATCAGTCAGTAAATTTAATTTCCGAAATTAAATTTCAGGATGAATACTACGGAGAACTATCAGCTGAGTCTGGAATAGAAAGAGTGCCACCGGTGTTATTTAAAATCAAACTCAAAGACGCTTCAGACAAGAGAAACAACCTGTACACGTATAGGAAGTATATCTACACTGTCATCGACGATGCCAACTTCGTAATGTCGGTAGAAGCCGAACCTAATGGTCACATGGACGACAGTTTACTTAAACTTTAAAATAAAATAAACATTTTTGTTTTGATGCATAAATAATTAATGGTAAGTGTGTGAATGAATAATGTGATAAGATAGTTATTTTAAAAGTTATTCTTAAAGTAAAGTTATCAGAAGTTGTATTGTTTCATTTCATGACCACCGTCACGTAGCATTCTACCACCAAAGATTTCAAAACTAAAGATAGGCTATGACGTACGTATGTACAATGTACATTTGACAGAACAAATCTTCATACAAGAAAATGTTAGGTACGCCACCTTGTCCTAATGGTCACATGGACGACAGTTTACTTAAACTTTAAAATAAAATAAACATTTTTGTTTCGATGCATAATTATTGATGGTAAGTGTGTGAATGAATAATGTGATAAGATAGTTATTTTAAAAGTTATTTTTAAAGTAAAGTTATCAGAAGTTGTATTGTTTTATTTCATGACCACCGTCACGTAGCATTTACCACCAAAGATTTCAAAACTTAAGATAGGCTATGACGTACGTATGTACATTTGACAGAACAAATCTTCATATAAGAAAAATTTAGGTACGCCATCTTGTTTTCACCATACCTCAAATGTCAAAATACCCCCAAACAACCCCAAAAGTGGGGCCATTTAAGTTGGGACAATTTTTGCCTCAACATGCCTCGTCTACAATATATACGTCTATGCTTAAAACTGGATAACTGTTTTATTTGTGTTTTATTGAGTTTTGTTTAATACGGGTCATACTTATTGTAAACAAAGAATTAGCATTTATAAAATAACAGTAGAAATGGCGTAAGTTTTCTTTAAGGCACATTTTGTGGTTTTCCTTTTGTCTTTTAATTATTAACAGTAACAGGAAACTCACAAATTATAGGTATTTCTGATTCATGTTTCCAGACTAAGATAGAACTTAATTTAGAACTTTTAGGAATTTCGTAGTATTAGGTATCATACTAAATGGGATTTATAATATAACTAGCTGCGAAACCTGGCGTTGCACGGGTTAAAATATACACCGTATGTTTAATGGTGTAAAAAATACAAGAATATACATTTTTGATGTAGATATTATAGATTCCTATCGTAGATATTAAGACTTATTCGACCATTAAACTTACGGTGGATATAGAGTACATCTTATAGACTAATAATTAGCAAATCGAAATAATGTAAAGAAAGAATTTAGTACTTAAATATAAAATTTTTCATTTTATTTATATAATTGTCTATACATCATATCATTCATACACAGATTACATAAAACGTTATACACTAATACTATTACATATTTACATTTGTTATTTTAGTTTTATTTTTTGTTTTAAATTTATCTTTATAATATTTGCTTGTACACTACATTTATGGTTCTGTTGTTTGGACTGTAAATAAACAAATGTTGAGGTGATCCAACTCGTGAGCATGCGACATATAGTTGGCCATGTGCAAAGCATGGTTCCTTCAAGTCAACGCCACAGTACTGAAATGTTTGACCTTGTGCTTTATTCACTGTCATACTGTAAGCCAACTTTACCGGGAATTGTAATCGTTTAAAAGTAAAGGGCAATCCATTTGATATCAAAGGTATCCGTGGTATACTTAAATACTGTCTGTCCTTTCTCTTTACCAGTCATTATACTGGCTTCGATAATGTTATTGTGTAATTGTTTGATACAAAGTCTCGTACCATTACACAGTTTCGGCGAGTTCAGATTTCGTAGTAAAATAACTGGTGAACCAATTTTTAATTTAAGGCAGTGTAATGGCATTCCTGGAACATTTAATGAATTCAAAAATTCAGTAGGAAAATTAACGCTTTCTACCTCATCAGTCATTGTATCGATTGACGTGTAAATTTTCTCTTCTCCCGGAATCATTCCCTGTATGATGTTGTTGATGTCGTTGACAATGTCGTTCTTTGTGGCTAGAATAATTCGTTCACGTAACCATTCTGAATGAGTATAATTTTCAGCAATATTTGGATATACTTCATTTATTAGTTTTTCAGGTGTTTCAACGACATTACATAACTCCTTAGTTAATACTATTTGACCAGTATTTTCGTCTACTGGATAGTTGCCTTCTCCTATTTGCAATAGTTTTTCAGAGAATTCCTGTGCCTTTTTATCTCCTGACATTTGCGCTCTCGTGTTTGTTGTTAACTTAATAATTTTCACGTGGTCCCATATGAACGATTTCTTCAAGCAAGCATTAATTTCATCAGCCGGCGTCGATTTGGGAATAACAGGCAGAGTTTGACGAAAATCGCCTGACAGTATTAACAGCACACCTCCCATTATATTATTATTGTTGCATAAATCTTGAAGTGTTGTATTGAGCGCTTCTAGAGATTTTTTATGGGCCATTGTACTTTCGTCCCATACAATAGCTTTGCACTGTTTCAATAATCGTCCACGCGCTGATGATTTTGAGATGTCACATACCGGAAATTCATAGTCAGCTACATTTAATGGTAATTTTAAACCAGAATGTGCTGTTCGTCCACCATCCATAAGAGTAGCCGCTATCCCCGATGACGCCAGGGCGAGAACGATATCTTTATTTGCACGGATTTCAGCTAGAATTAAATTGATTAGAAATGTTTTTCCGGTGCCACCAGGTGCATCTATAAATATTATGCCACCTTGCTGTTTTCTATAATAGTCCATTATTATATCATATGCTTGTTTTTGACTCTGAATTAATAGGGATTTGTTGTGTTGGATGTAATGTTTCAATTCTTCTATATAATAATTTGTTTCTCTTAAAAATTCACTATTCATAGCATCTAAATGACTTCGTTGAGGAGATTGAACACCTAGTTGTTCTAATGTTTGGTTAGATATTGCTAAACATTTGTTTTCTATCAATATCAAAGCTTTGTTAAAAATTTCTTCATTAAAAGTTATTTCTAAGTCCGGATTTTGTCGTCGTAGTTCAGCCAAAATGTCATCGCTCATATATTCTGCATATTTTAGCCATAGTCGATTTGGATTAGAAGGGTTACATGTAGTTATTACAATTGCAAATAGCTCACGAATTTGAGTCGCTGTTGCTGTTTGGGCTGCTTCGTTCATAGCTAACTCCCAATGATTATCGTTTTCTAATAGACAGTCTTTGACATGCCTCACGATATGTTTCACAAATGAAACCTTTGACACTTCTGAGGTCTTCAAAACACGTTGGGCCACGAATATTGTGTAGTAATAAACGCAGATAAAAACATTCTGCGTTTTTTGGGTGCACTGTATAGACTCGTCCTATTGCGTTACTTTAAAATATTCCATCATGTCCCTCTACTGGTATTCGACGTTTTCGAGGATTAAATTCTTTACTTGTTGCATAAAATAAAGTCTTAGCAAATGAATCTTTCTGGCATAATTCAAAAAATGCTGTTCTTGCTGGTGGTTCTGTCGCAACTTTCTGTGCTGTTTCTGTAGTAAAAAACACACGTTGTCCATTTTCTAAGTGCACGGATAAATGGAGAACTGGCGGATCTCGATCGTGAATTGGGAAACTTAAAATTCGCCAAACCGCTTCATTAGTATTAATGTAACGACCCATTTGATATTGTACTATTTCATCATGCTGATTTTCATTGGTCACCGTAAAAACAGCCATATCACTGCCTTTGTTAATATACTTGCATACATATTTAATTGATTTGACAGAACTGCAGTATTCGACATTGATATGGGCATTAAACATTTTGGATAAAAGTGGATTGTATGGAACTACCCATTGATTGTTAATTAGAATTTCTTGATTGCCTCGTATTTTAATTTTAGCTGTAAACCCACCTTGTTCTGGTGATCGACGCCTGTATTTCGGATATCCATCTTCACCCGTAATTGTTTCATTCAAAAATGGCTTTGGATAACGTTTTGTACATGTTTCATCTTTCATACACGGAGAACTTTTATTTAGTACACCACACGGGCCATGAATCATATTTCTCACGATTATATTATACAGGTCAGGATCTTCGTCCGGGTTTGGAAATTCAGCCTTGATAATATTATCTATTTGATCCGGATGTATTTTATTTTGAAGCCAAATTAAGTTGTGAGAATGTGGCAGTCCTCGTTTCTGCCATTCGATTGAATACATCCAGCAGATAACAGCACCAAATATTTGATTTTTTACGATGGCATCAATAAACTTAATTTGTTTTTGGCGAAAAACTCGGGCAACAATATCATGTCGATCGCTGGCCGTTTGCTTATATTGTAATTCATCTTTGATTTCCACCCATGAAGAATTACATGTAAATGTTATGAATAAATCTGGTCGGCCGTGTTTTCTGACATAAGTTATCGCATCTTGGGCATATTCATGCATGTAACGTGGACTTCCAGTAAACGTAGAAGGCAAGATGACCAATTTTCCCATGTTATCAACGTTTCCATCATTTATCATAGCATCTCTCAAATGAATGTATTCATCAGAACGCAACTTTCGTTGATTGTGGCGAATAAATTGTAATCTTTCTGTCTCTATTTTAGCATACATATCCACGATAAACTGCTGAAATAACTGACGACAATTTAAAATATGGTTATATTCATTATTTCTAGTCATAATTCGATAAGCATAAAATTGCATAGCTGACACTTTTTTATTAGTTTCTACACGTGTAGCCGGATTGATCTGTTGAATGTTAAAGTGATAACCATCTTCACCTTGCCAAAAAATTAACGGGTATTGTAGTGCATCATAACTGTGATGTGTTTCAGCAATACGTTGCAATTGATTACTTCTACGTTGAATAATAATATCACGATGGCTATATTCATTATCAACAATTACTACAGCAACTTCTTCCGTTTGAGGAGCATTAAACCTTCGTTCATGTTGACCGGCTGGTCTTTTATCCGCTCGAATGACGATCTTGTAATTGTCTGCAACCATTTTATCTAATGAAGTTTTAAATACATTGATTAGTTGATTATTATCGTGAAGTAGACACTGTAATTTTTGAATGATGTCTCGTTGTAGCCCCTGAATATGAGAACAACGTTGATCTATTTCAAGCTCTTCGTTACCAATAAAATATACTTGAAGAAACTTTGGAGTTCCATCTGACATCGGCATCAGAGATCCTATCCGATGGTAAATTTAAAAGGTTTACGCTTTCATTTATGTAGTTAAAATTTGTTTTATTTTTGATTTCTGTAGTTTCTATGTATGATTTTTTTTTCTAATTATTTTTGTGATTTTCAACGATGTACTTTAGTTTGCATTTATTTATATTTGTTTCTCTTTTATAATTTATTGCCAGTGTGCAAGGTGTATAATAATTTTAGATTTTTTTTTTTTGTTGTGCTGAAGGTTTATTTATAGTCAGTGTGTAATTGTATCATATTATTTATTGTACATATTAATAGTACAGAATATTTATATATTTATATACTTATATGTTATATTTATTTTTAAAATATTATTATAATGATTAATAGTGATGATTTTGAGATTGACAATAGTTTTTTCTCGTGCTCTTCATCTTGTGAGTTTCTTAGCCTTAGCAGTGACTTACCTACTATCGACTCGACACCCTTGGATAGTCTGTTAAATAATATTTTTTCCAATAGCTCGCTTTCCTTTAACTTAGTACACATAAACGCACAGAGTATACCGGCTCACTACTCCGACCTTCTTACATCTTTTAACGGCGTCTCGGTAGACTGCATCCTAGTATCTGAATCGTGGCTCAAACCTTCTCTTCCTTCGACGTTGTATCCTCTTCAAGACTTCACTTTGATACGCAACGATCGATGCGATGGCAGGGGTGGGGGTGTGTGCATTTATGTTAGGAAGAACATCCCATATAAGGTAGTTTGCCAATCTCCAAATAATAATCGTGGTCAACTGGAATTCCTAATGCTTGAAATCACAATTTCCCATAATAAAGTTCTTCTAGGCGTGATGTACAGTCCCTCCTCTACAGTCAACTATTTTGAAGTACTTGATGAACTCATCAGCTGTTATTACCCCTGCTATGAACATGTAATCATCATGGGTGACTTCAACACGTGTTTAATTAAAAACGACCGCAGAGCTCTTAAGCTTCAAAATTTGATTTCCTCATTTAATATGCATGTATTACCACTATCCCCTGCACATTTCCCACCTAACTCTGATCCATCTCTTCTCGACCTCATTTTAATTTCTCAACCTTCTAAAGTTATCTCTCATGGTCAATTAACTGCTCCTTTCTCCTATCATGATCTTCTTTACTTGTCATATAAACTGCGTAACCCAAAACTAAGAGCCAAAACAATCACGCAGCGTAGCCTTTCTAGCATTGATCTCAACGTCCTGAGACAAGACTTCAGTTCAGTCAACTGGAATCCTCTCTTTGAGGCATCAACCATCGACACTAAAGTAGACATTCTTAACTCAGTTGTTACAAACATTTATGACATACATGCCCCCCTTAAACCTGTTCGTGTTAAGCGATTACCAGCGCCCTGGCTGACCACAGAAATAAATTTTTTTATGTCCAAGCGTAATAAAGCCAAGACAAGGTGCAAACATTTCCCTGCAGAACCGAATGTCAAAACCTACAAAAAACTACGCAATAAGTGCAACAGGCTATGTAGGGATGCTAAACGTCGCTATATTTTTACATCGGCAGAGAACTTATCTCAAGCACAATTGTGGAAATTTCTTGGACGGCTTGGGGTGGGTAAATCAGTCATGGCTCCTGCTATTTCAGTAAATATGGACGAACTTAATAAACACTTTGCTGAACCACCTCTTCTTTTATCCGACGCCGACAAATCAGCTTGCTTGAACTTTCTCTCTAATAAGATACCTCCTTCACATGATTCCTTTACTCTTACTAACATCTCTGAACATCAGGTGCTTACAAGCCTTCTCTCTGTCTCTTCTAAAGCTTTTGGCTGCGATGGCCTTAGTAAGGACATGTTATTGCCGATCGCAGATCTACTGTCCCCTGTCATAGCCCATGTTCTTAATTTTTCTATTACCTCTTGTACCTTTCAATCGACGTGGAAATATGGTCACATAATACCGCTTCCTAAAATTTCCAATCCCACTTTAAATTCCGATTACCGGCCGATCTCTATCTTACCTATCTTATCCAAAGTTCTTGAGCAAGCGGTATCTAAGCAATTATCTGACTTTTTAAATAACAACCAGATTCTAAGTCCATACCAATCAGGATTTAGACCAGGTCATAGTACTACCACCGCTTTGCTGAAAGTTACGGATGATATACGGCTTGTAATGGACAACAGAATGCTCACTGTTTTGATCTTACTAGATTTCAGCTGCGCCTTCAATTCGGTAGATCATGACATTTTGATAGCCATCATTAAATCCATAGGTGTTTCTCCAACTGCACTCAATTGGTTTGACTCTTACCTGAGAGGACGAAAACAACGAATATACATTCCAGACGGCTGCTCTGAATGGAGCAATACATGCGTTGGGGTCCCTCAGGGAGGGGTTTTGTCTCCGTTACTTTTCGCAATTTTTATAAATGAGATAACAAAGTCCATATCCTCTGCCTACCACCTTTATGCGGACGACCTGCAAATTTACAGGCACTCTAGTGTCGATGACATCGAGTTTGCGATTAATTTGATCAACAGTGATCTTATAAATATAAATAAATGGGCTAACACTTTTGGGCTCCTTGTTAACCCAAAAAAGTCGCAAGCACTTTTGATTGGCAGCAGGCATCTACGTTCCAGGATTGATTTCAAGTCTCTAGGTAAGGTAATCTACAGCGGCAATGTGATAGAGTTTAGAGACAGTGCAAAAAACCTAGGTTTAACTTTTGACTGCCACCTTTCTTGGTCTGCACATATTAATGAGGTGAGCAATCGTGCATTCGTTTTATAAATTCATTACGCAAATTCGACCATATATCTGAGTTCCGTCACAAATTACAATGGCTTCCTATCCGCCATCGTCGGAATATGCACGTTTTAACTTCACTCTTTAAAATACTTAAATTCTCTTCTTCTCCTTCTTATTTATCTGACCGTTTTACTTATACAGCTCCGAGCGAAAGGCCTACTCGCACATGCAATCCTAGGAAGGTGCTAGATACTCCGTGGTATAACACAATTTTTTACGGAAACTCATACACTGTTAGAGCTACCCAGCTGTGGAATGCTCTGCCTGAAGACGTGCAGCAGAGCCCAACAGTGGGCACGTTCAAAACAAGGCTGAAGAGACACTATATTATGTCATATCTATGAATATTAATATTATATAATTAGTATATGTAGGTTTATGTATGTATGTTTAGGTATGTATTTATATTTTTATGTATTTTTATCGTAAAATATAAGTTATTATGTATTATCATTAATTATTATTATTACTTATATAACTATTCGACGTCTTGTTCTTTGATATTTCCTTTATTCTCTTGTGTATTTCTGTGTCCGTTTATATCTCTTGCAATGTCCTGTCGTAGGTCTGCTGGCAGAGATCTCTTATAGAGATAAGCACACCTATGTACATTCATCACTGTGTTGTCTGAGTTTAATTGTAAAATTTGTGTACATAAAGAATAAATAAATAAATAAATAAATTTGGCCTTGAACCTTGAAAACTGAACTGAAATTTTCTTCCTGACATATTAAAGTCGCTCCAAATGAAGTCATTTGAAAACAACAGTTATATCGTCGTATATTTTGTAGAAAATGAATGGAATCTGGTGTTTCTCCTTTCATATATGCGAGTAATTCTGGTGGCGGTGTATTCAATGGTGGTAAATTTACTTTACCACTTGAGCAACACATACCGGGAGTTTCTCCTGGAAATTTGCGTGCATTACAATACTTGCATATCGTATCCATTTTTCCAATAATTATATTCGGATGTTCACTATATTGCTTTTTACAATCATAATGGAACGCCTGAAGTTCTAAGCTTTGTCGTAATCGATTTCGAATTGCTTGTACTCGGGACTGGGTTTCTTCGTTAGTGCGAACTCTTACTTCGGCGGTTTGATTTTCTCTGAGTTTCTTTATACGTTCACGATTATTCGAAAGTAGTTTTTCCGTTTGTTCTTCTGTTTCATTTTGACGTGCTTCTTTCATTTTTTTTGCTCTCACTTGAGGTTTTGTAAATACTTTTTTACACTTTGGCATTGTGTATATGTAATGTAATAAAATTACACAAAGTCGATCTCTCGCTTATAACGATGATAACACTAACAAACTCACTAAATTTTGGTATATAAATAATCGAACATGAAAATTTCTAGATTTGGAACACTCTAGAACCATCCAAAAGTTTGTTCTGTTTTATTTGTCAAAATCACGTGAATCGCTTTAAGTACTGGTCACTTTTAATTCTCACTGATCTTCACTGACTACAAACACGATTGAACTAACGAAAAGCTACTGATTTCGGGTTTATATACCGTCAGATATTGAAATTTCTAAATTTGGAACACTCTAGAACCGTCCAAAAGTTTGTTTTGTTTTATTTGTCAAAATCACGTAAATCGTTTTAAGTACTGGTCACTTTTAATTCCAACTGATCTTCACTCGACTGCAGACACGATTAAACTAACGAAAAGCTACTGATTTCGGGTTTATATACTGTCAGATATAGAAATTTCTAGATTTGGAAGACTCTAGAACCTTCCAAAAGTTTATTCTATTTTTAGAACTTTCTGAAACGTTCCAGAATGATAATAACCGATATTATTAAAGAAATTTTCAGAACTTTCCTAAAGTTCTAATGAGTTAGAAAAGGACAGATTATTAATTTCAGTACTTTCTAAATCATTCTAAAAATATTAGAACTTTCCGGAACATTCTATATCAACTACATTCAGTTTTATACATTTTGGATCGTTCTAGATCATTCTAGAAAATATTAGAACTTTCCAGAACATTCTATATCAACTACATTCAGTTTTATACATTTTGGAACGTTCTAGATCATTCTAGAAAATATTAGAACTTTCCAGAACATTCTATATCAACTACATTCAGTTTTATACATTTTGGAACGTTCTAGATCATTCTAGAAAATATTAGAACTTCCAGAACATTCTATATCATCTACATTCCGTTTTGCACATTTTGGAACGTTCTAGATCATTCTAGAAAATATTAGAACTTTCCAGAACATTCTATATCAACTACATTCAGTTTTATACATTTTGGAACGTTCTAGATCATTCTAGAAAATATTAGAACTTTACAGAACATTCTATATCAACTACATTCAGTTTTATACATTTTGGAACGTTCTAGATCATTCTAGAAAATATTAGAACTTCCAGAACATTCTATATCAACTACATTCCGTTTTGCACATTTTGGAACGTTCTAGATCATTCTAGAAAATATTAGAACTTTCCAGAACATTGTATATCAACAACATTCAGTTTTATACATTTTGGAACGTTCTAGATCATTCTAGAAAATATGAGAACTTTCCAGAACATTCTATATCAACTACATTCAGTTTTATACATTTTGGAACGTTCTAGATCATTCTAGAAAATATTAGAACTTTCCAGAACATTCTATATCAACTACATTTAGTTTTATACATTTTGGAACGTTCTAGAACATTCCAGAAAATATTAGAACTTTCCAGAACATTGTTTATCAACTACATTCCGTTTTGCACATTTTGGAACATTCTAGATCATTCTAGAAAATATCAGAACTTTCCAGAACATTCTATATCAACTACATTCAGTTTTGCACATTTTGAAACGATCTAGATTATTTTAGAAAATATTAGAACTTTCCAGATGTTTTTAGAACTTTCTAGAACATTCCAGATCGATTGAAACATTTACACACATTCTGGACTTTTCTAGATCATTCCACAAATTTTCAGAACTTTTCTAAAGTTCTCATGTGTTAAAGAAGGACAGATATATATTGTTCCCATTTTCGCCACCCACAGCCACCCACTTCCACCCACCGCGCTCAAACTCCCTTACTTTTTTCTAGGACCCAAGGGGTGTCTACCACCACAATGGGGTGTTGAATGGAATTGGTGGTGATATAGAAAACCGGTCACATACATTTTAACCCAAGCATTTTATATATATATTAGATTAGATTAGATTAGATTAGATTAGATAGATAGATTAGATTAGATTTCGTATATAATCGGAAGCACAATGTTTCCGCGTATATTTTGGTATGTTGCATAACAGATTAAAGTGTTTGCATCACTATTATGGAACTTATTATATTTAGAGCAGAATAATATGTTATTATCACTCTCGTCACATTAACGGCTTGTGGTTTTCTGCTCTATATAAATTATTGAAGTTTAATACATAAGTTTTATAACTGTTTAGTTGTTCAGAACATTTATAGATACATAATAATTAATTTTGCTTGCAAAATGAAGTGTGTCGCTGTATTCTTGTTTGTGTTGTGTGCGATGCAGATTGATAATATAGACACAAGTGAATATGCAAAGGTAAGAAAGAACTGTATACCCGACTACGTAAATAATATAGCCTATGTTGCCCGGGCTATTATAATGAATCTATTGACATCTCATATAATTAATAATTATTGTCACCATATTTTAACCGACTTCCAAAAAAAGGAGGCGGTTATACATTCGACTGTATAGGTATATATTTTTTTGTATGTTCAACGATAATTCTGCCGTCTTTGGACCGATTTTCAAAATTCTTCTTTTGATGTAAAGGGTATATTAATCCCAAGTTAGTCCCGTTTTAAAAAAAAATGGTGACCTGAGGATGGATCCATGAGGAATCGAGGGAACTTCTCGAAATTTATATGGACACATATTGTAATTTCAACTTTTTCTAAAGTAGTCTAAGCATATGCTACCAAAAACTAAGATTTTGCATCAAGGTATACCCTAGATCCAAAAACGCTGAATAGCACTCCTCAGTCTTTAAAGATACGCGTTTGGAAATTTAAAGAATTTAAACATTCTTTAAAGAACTGCTAGCATATGCCACTTTGTAACTTACAGAAATCATCATCATCATCTTAGTTACAATACCTAACGGAAGCTTGGCGCGTATTCAAATACACATTCAATCGTTTATTTTAGACGTTCTTAAGATGTATTAATAATAACTTAAAATATATACTTAACTAAAAAGAGTGAAATTATTATTTTTAAACAAAAAATTTAACTGACTTCCAAAGTAAAAATACACAAAAAACTGGGATTTTACGTACAAACATTAATTTCCAGTAGTGGTGACGTAAATGATCGTTGATGATGATGATGACAGTTATTCGCCGCGGCCCTGGAAAAAAGAGAATAAGAAACTAAAAAAATATGTATTATCGCATCAGTAGTTTGTTAATAAACATACTACATGACAATACACAATCAAATTGTTTATACCTACAGATAAGTAATTTGTTTCGATAAAGTATGTAGATATAGGAATGTATATATTCTATGTACGTAGGTATACGAAATATGCAAATCATGTTAGTCTGAAGCTTCTCTGTTTACTACTAACACCTTTACGTTCAAAAGTGTTTTAATTAATAAGTGTTTAATACTAATAATTTAGCAACGTAAAGCTTAGCTCATAAGCTAAGAATATAATTGTAACTTAAGCGAAGAATAATAATAATTCTTAAGAAATATTGTAAACATGGTAAGTGATAAAGTCTCAGATTTCAAAAGGAAGAAGACGATTGTACATAAAACATAACAATACATAAAATTCAAATGCACAAAATATATCTACCTATTTATTAGATTAATTATTGTTATCGTTGTAATTAGAAATCTTATGTTAAAACTTATAACTAAAATAATATGCATTTATTAAACAGCTGATTACGAACTCTTGAGTACCTATTGCAGTAGTGATTATATTCTCTTTGACCTATTGCGCATTGACACTGACAGTAATAAATGACAGATGACAGTTATATCTTCTTCTTATAAGTTAGTAGGTACAACCGAAAGTTAAAAAAAAAGATTTGCTGCACAGTATGCGTGATAATAATATACATTTTTTATCATTTTCAGAAGAGGACGCGTGTATGTGTCATCGGTGCTGGGCTAGCTGGTCTTACTTCGGCTAAATATTTGAAAGAAGAGGGTATAGATTTTACAGTATTAGAGGCGTCGAGCTACGTCGGCGGGACCTGGCGATATGATCCCAGGGTTGGGACAGATGAACACGGCATGCCTCTCCACACAAGCATGTACAAACATTTGCGGTGAATAATATTTGCATTCCTTAAAAAGAACCAAAAAATTGTTTTAGATATGAAAATGAAACAGTGACTGACATTGAGCTTAAACCTCTTTTTAATAATACATCTATGGCTTAAACTTTTAAATATCTATGGACGCTTTCACACCACGTCAATCTGGTCCCGTGGTAAGTTCTCGAAGAATTAGTGTTACGGGTACCAGATAACGGAAATATATTTAATACTTTTATACTATACACATATTTAAGATTTTTATTATTTAATACACATCCTTGACCCAGAAACACAAAACACTTTTTGTTCCCTGGCGGGATTCGAACCCGCGACCTCCGACTTGAGCGCCAAAGCGCTAACCACTGAGTCACAGAGGTCGTCTTTTAATTATGTGGTTATAATATTGTGGTTTTAAGTTAAAACGTAATATTTTCAGAACGAATTTGCCGAAGCCTACGATGGAACTCAGAGGTCTTAAAATTCCTGAAGATCTGCCGTCCTTTCCGACGTGGAACCAGTATTATAATTATATTCTAGATTATGTGAAACATTTTAATTTAAAACCACACATAAAAGTGAGCATATTTCCATTTTCATTTCTTAACCGACTTCCCAAAAAAGGAGGTGGTTATACGTTCGGCTGTATATATATATATATATTTTTTTTTGTATGTTCAACGATTACTCCGCCGCCTGTGGACCGATTTTCAAAATTTTTTCTGTAATGTATAGGGTTTAATCCCAAATTGGTCCTTTTGATATCAAAGTGGTGACCTGATGATGGGATCCATGAGGAATCGAGGGAACTCCTCGAAATTTATATGGACACATATGGTGATTTCGACTTTTTCTGAAGTAGTTCAAGCATATGCTACCAAAAAGTAAGATTTTGCTCCAAGGTATACCCTGGATCTAACAGTACAGAACAGAACTCCTGACTCCTTATAGATACATGTTTGGGGATTTCGGCGTTGTTTAAAGAACTGCAAGCATAATGCCACCCTGTCAGTTAGAGTAATCATCATCATCATCACCACTATCACACCATACATCATCAGATTATGATGATATAAAAGGTATTTCTCATAGTATTTTATACTAACACGGAGATCTTTGAACATTACTCTGCCGTTTATGGACCTATTTTCAAAATTCTTTTGTTGTTGTAAAGGGTTTAATTCGAAATTGGTCCTTTAGTCACTAAAGTGGAAACCTGATGATGCGATCCATGAAGAATCGAGGGAACTCCTCGAAATTTATATCCACACATATAGTTATTTTTACTTTTACTGAAGTAACACAAGCATATGCTACCAAAAAATAAGATATTGTACCAAGGTATACCCTGGATCCAAAAGCAATGTACAGAACTCCTCAGTCTTTAAATATATGCGTTTGGAAATTTCGGCATTGTTTAAAGAACTGCAAGTATATGGCACTTTATAACTTACAGTAATCATCATCATCTTCTTAATAACAATACCTAATGGAAGCTTGGCGCGTATTCAAACAAACGTAAGAACTGCAAGTATATGGCACTTTATAACTTACAGTAATCATCATCATCTTCTTAATAACAATACCTAATGGAAGCTTGGCGCGTATTCAAACAAACGTCTAAACTAAACGATCGAATGTATAAACATTCGATCGTTTAGTTTAGACGTTCTTAAGACGTATTAATAATAACTTAACAATATATATAACTAAAAAGCGTGAAATTATTATTTTTAAACAAAAAATTTAACCGACTTCCAAAGTAAAAATACACAAAAAAGTATGAAATAAAACTTAATCTCTAAATAATTCCCCTTTCAAATTCGGCTATTACTATTTCTCTACTCAATCTTATTAATTTTGAAGTCGGTACCAGCAAATATGAACGTAAGTTCTATAAAATATTGTAGAATATTGTTTGGGCTGGTACCGATTTCAAAATTAATAAGATTGAGTAGAGAAATAGTAAAAATTTTAGCCGAATTTGAAAGGGGAATTATTTAGAGATTAAGTTTTATTTCATACTTTTTTGTGTATTTTTACTATGGAAGTCGGTTTAATTTTTTGTTTAAAAATAATAAATCTTTATCGTCTTTCTTATGCTAGAATTCATAGAAATTGTATTTAACTAAGCTACCTTATTTCAGTTTCTGCATAATGTAGTTTTAATTTCAAGAGTTGAGAATACTTGGAGGGTGAAATATCAAAACATAGTCACCGAGGAGGTGTTTGTCGAAGACTACGATTTTGTTTTCGTTGGTACAGGACATACTACCACGCCTCTTCTACCGAATATTCCCGGTACTGAAAAATTTAATGGTAAGTACAGTCTTTTCCTTGGAAATTGTATAATGCAAACACGCATTATACAATTTCCGAAGAAAAAAAAACTGTACTGATATGTATCAACATATTAGTACAGTTTTTTCTTCGGAAATTGTAGTAATCCTGCTATTAAAAAGTTCTCAAAATTTGAAAATTTACCTAATTTTCGCTGTTTTATTGCTCTCCTGAAAAATCTCAGAAAATGAAGCGTATTATATACATTTTCCCAAAGATTTCTAAACTCAAGATAGGCTACGACGTACATTTGACAGAACAAATCTTCATACAGTCTGACAAGGATCTTTTGGCACGTGGACAAAATCAGAACTAACATCGCCGTCTTGTAAAATGTCAATTTTGGTATTATGTATTGTTTTGTAGTTGCGACACTTACCTTTTGGCACGTGGATAAAATCAGTACTAACATCGCCGTCTTGTAAAATAATTTCACTTTTAGTAATAAGTATTGTTCTTATTTGCGACACTCACGCTCCCATCCAAGTGCCAAAAGATCCTTGTACGACTGTACAAGAAAAATTTACGCCATCTTGGTTTTCCCCATATTTCATATGACAGCCATCTTGTTTTCACCATACTTCAAATGTCAAAATGGCCCCAAAAATCTCAAAAGTGGGGCCATTTAACTGGAGACACTTTTTGCCTCAACATGCCTCTATGCAACATGTATATAATTTATATACGTCTATGCTTATACCGCGATTTAAAAGTCAATTCTAATGTTGCAGGAACAGTCATCCACAGTCACGATTACCGAGAACCAGACCGCTACGAGGGTCGAAAAGTGCTGATCGTGGGTGCGGGTCCGTCCGGAGTAGACATCGGCTTGGACGTGATTGAGGTCAGCAAGACACTGTACCACAGCCAACATTCCAAGGTGAACTTCAGAACGCCATATCCCCCGCATTACATAAGGAAACCTGACGTGAAGGAGTTCAATAACACTGGCGTGTTATTTGTTGATGGTACCTACGAAGAGATAGATGACGTCATCTTTTGTACTGGTTAGTCTTTCTACACTTTTGAATGGCTAGCCGCACACGTGCAATATTATTGGCAATAATGCTCATATTGACAGTAATATTCCTCGTGTGCGGGCCCATATTGTCGTATTGTTCAATATAATTAATATACGCCGTCAATATCGGGGGGCGGCATGGGGGAGGCAGGGTTATTGCCAATATTTTTGTTTTTTTTTCTAATTCATACATGACAAATGACAATGGATACAAAGTCCTTGAGCCATATACATTTTGACTTAATTTAAAGACATTATAGAATCGATAGAAACAGTTATCAACTTATCATATTAAGAAGTGGAAGAACACTCTTAACATTACAAAATTACATTAAACTAAATTACACAAATTTATCCTTAAAATACACATCTTTATCCATCGTTTTGTTTTTGTTTGCTTTTTTATTTATTAAACTAATTTCCTTACACAATACAACATTTTTCCTTTTCTCCATACTTCTCTTCATTCTGATTTCCTATTTAATTTCATCGCAGTTAGAGGAACTATTATTAACTGAGCCTATTTAATATATATATATATATATATATATATATATATATATATATATATATATATATATATATATATATATATATATATATATATATATATATTATATAGACAATAAAATTGATAAGTATGTGGGGACCTTTTATTGATGAAGAAATTGACAAATCTATTGCATCAATAATATTGCACGTGTGCGGCTAGCCAATAGGTAGACTCGAATCTTATACTTTAAACGACAAACAATATTGTATGTAAGTACATAATAGGTTTCTCGAAAACGTCTGCAAGTATTGCTACGAAATTCAGTGTGCAAGGAGTTTTAGGGAAGAAAAATCGATCTAGTTAGGTCTTATCCCTGGGAAATTGCGCATTGTAAGCTTATACCTACTTACACGTTTTTTCTTTCGTCGTGCAACAATATATCCATAATTTTGACTCTATTGTGTCTGATTGGCAGTTTGGTATGCGTATTTATAATTTTTGCTATGTTCGAAAATTCGGTATGTGGTTCGAATCCCGGTCAGATTAATATTTTTGTCATTCTTTTATTTTTTTTTAATATATCAGAACTCCGAGCAAAGCACAGTAAAACCCAGGTACATACTAATAATAATAATATAATATTGTACCTACCACTTAATATTTTTCAGTCGAGATGTTTAGCAATAATTTATTACGATATTCCGACGACGCGATGGGCGTATTATAAATACGCGACGTCCTAATGCAAACAAACAATGAGGATTATTAAACTTAACATAAGTAATATTATGACCTCAGTAAATTTCTCAGGTTACCAATACTACTACCCTTTCCTGGACGAGAGCTGCGGGCTAGAAATCCATCCCCGCAGCGTGACGCCGCTCTACCAGTACATGGTCAACATCAAACAGCCCAGCATGGTACTGATGAGTCTGGTCGTTCGCGCGTGCGTGGTAGTCGCCATTGATGCGCAGGTAAGAACGCTGGTTAGGTACTAAGTACTAGCGTAGTAGAAAGAAAATCGTAACATCTAAGGCCGGTGCAATTGCTACAGGTGTCTCGGCTTGGCAAAAGGATAGTTTTTGTTTATATTATTATTAATTTTGTATACGAATTACGAGTTATTAATAATTATTGTGCCTAAAGAAATTTACGTTAACTAGCTGTCCCGACATTGTTCTGTGGAATAAATAAATAACCAAACATGTAAACTTAACGCACCTATTACTTACCTATACATCACACGACAGACAAGTGACAAACTGAACACAAACAGTTAGTATAAGAAAAAAAACAATCGTCGTTTTTAGTATTTTCCCCGCAGTGGTTCCAATATCACTTACCGTTTAAACCTTCCCTGAACAAATCAGCCCAGCCGTTCTCAAGTTTTAGCGAGACATTGGAATTGCAATCCATTTTTATACATAAGAGAAGACGATAATATGTAACGCCTACAACAATTTCGATTCAGGCTGATGACAGATTCTAATATTGCAGGCGCGATATGCAACAGCACTAGCCAAGGGGAACTTCACTCTGCCATCCAGAGAGAAGATGATGGAGGAGTGGCAGAGGAGAGCTGACGTCATTCGTTCTAGAGGACGACCGATATCGGACATCCATTTCCTGGCAGAAAAAGAAGTAAGCAAATACTTTCCTTTTTTTACCCAAATTCTACTAGTTCTATAATAGTTCTATGAATGGAAAATTATATTGTGTTTTAATAGGTAGATTTAGTTATTTATAGGTATAGGAAGATTTTATGATAAACGAATTACCTACAAATGAAGTCGATAGCAGCCTTCAATAGAATGCAATATGCAAATGCAATGCTCTAAACTAATAAGGTGCAAGCGTAGTACCCATCACTAGACTCATTTTCAGACTCAAAATCTGAGAAACACTACTTTGTTAAGGAGAGTTACATACTTCATACCTTCATACGAGTAAATCCTATATATTATCATATTAAGTTGGGGAAAAAGTTTCTTCGCATTTTATATAAAAATTCAAAAGGCTTTTTTATAAAGTTTATTTACAAGTGACTAAAGTATATAGGTGCCATTTTGTTCGATAACTTTTTGCCATCTTGTTGGTAGGTACATGATCCCATTGCTATAAAATTTTTGGGGCTTCTGATGAAAAAACTGCGACAAGTGGTTTTGGCAGTCCTCTTGTGATGTCAACCTGACACTGCCTAAGGAATTCTGCAGCGACCGAAACAGGTGGAAATCTGAAGGTGCAAGGTCAGGACTATACGGCGGATGCATTAACACCTCCCAGCCAAACTCCCGTATTTTTTTCTGAGTGGCTAAAGATGTGTGAGGTCTAGCGTTATCATGGTGAAAAACCACACCCCTTCTGTTGATTAATTCCGGCCGCTTTCTCTCAACTTCTTGCTTTAATCTCATCAGTTGTTCGCAGTACAGTTCAGAATTGATGGTCCTGCCTGGCGGTAAAAGCTCATAATGAATAATGCCCTTCCAATCCCACCACACACACAGCATCACCTTGTTGCGAGTTAACCCGGGTTTCGCCACAGTCTGTGAAGCCTGACCGGCCTTTGACCACGATCTTTTTCGCACGTTCTTGTCGTACGTGATCCACTTTTCAACACCAGTTATCAGCTTCTTCAAAAATGGTTCGGTTTCATTACGTCGTAATAAAGAATCACAAATGAGTACACGGTTCATTAGGTTTCTTTCAGTGAGCTCATGAGGCACCCACATATCGAGCTTTTTTGTGTACCCAGCTTTTTTCAAATGCGCCAAAACCGTTTTGTGGTCAATCCCCAGTTCTTCAGCTACATCGTAACTACTAATATGCCGATCTTGCTCCACTTTTTCAAAAATGGCAACAGTTTTGTCCGTAACAGGGCGACCAGAGCGACGTGCATCTTTGATATCAAAATTTCCGGATTGAAAACGCTTAAACCAAATTTGCGCTACTCTCACAGATACTGCATTAGGTCCATAAACATCACAAATTTTTTTCGCGGCTTGTGTTGCATTTTTACCTTTTTTGTAATAAAATTTTAAAATGTATCGAAATTCTTCATAAGAATCACTCATTTTAACAATAAGAAAAACAAATGAAAATCTCAAATTTACCTAATTTGAATTTGGAATTGTCTTCTGTAAAATTAAAACTTTTTAATGATACCAAAATCAGCCAGATACAATTGGTATAGCCCAAGATATTTTATGACAAGTTCATACATACTATAATGCGAAAAGACTTTTTCCCCAACCTATTATATTAAACCTTCTAATAAACCACCGAGCATTTCTCCCATTTACCAACAGGTACCAAAGTATAAATAATAATTAAACATGTTTTGATTATTTCAGGATGAATACTACGAAGCTCTCTCAATTGAGTCGGGAATAGATAGAGTGCCACCAGTCATGTCCAAAATACGTATTAAGGACACCGAAGCCAAAATACAGAATTTTTACACGTTCAGAAACTATGAATACACTGTAGTGGATGACGACAACTTTACGATTAGATTGATCGATGAAAAAGATAGATATAAATACAAGTTCGCTCCTTAACTTATTTAATAATACAGGGCCTCTAGTCAAGATGCTTTCGATAATTTCGACGGCGAACTTCGAAAACTAAATGTATGGGATTTGACATATTGCATCGCAAGTGACATATCACTTAACGATGACTTATGTCCAATACCCATACATTTCTAATTTCGAACTTCGCCGTCGAAATTATCAAATGCATCTTGACTTGCAGGGTATCTTGGGCATGTCCACATACAAAATGATTTGTACAAATTCTAAATAATCATTGAAAATGTACCTAATAAAAGATCACGTTAAAACATTTCTAGCCATTTCCTGTGTATGAGTATTTTAAAGAAAACTAATTAAAATTAATTTGTTACTGTTTTATTTTCTTGTATATAAAAAACAGGCTGTTTTTTTTACAATTATTCTATGGACACTCAACAGCCCATACTGGCAATATGTAAGTGGTAACATTTTACGTCATTATATCAATAAATTATTTTCAACACAACAGATGTGTCTAAGAAATACTGATATTTACATTTTGTTTTAATTATACAGATCAATAAGTTACATAAATTATTTTAAGTACCTACTAACAGTCTAACAAAAATATATGTTTTTAAGTTTTGTTCGTTTTATTCTTAAGTTATAATTATTATTTAATATTAATAATTATATTACTACAATTATACATACGCCAGTAATTAAAAATCTTAATACTTGGAATATAATACACAAATGAAATATTATAATGCGAAGATGTTAAACAAAGTTAGAGAAAAGAGGAAAATTTAAACTAAGTAGGTATTATTTTCTCTATTTCATGTACCTATTTGTTCTCTCGAAACGGAATAAAAAATCATCCAGTTTAATGAGCATACGATCTGCAATCCTTATTATTATTTTAACCGGCATCCGGCACCGGCAAAACGGAGGAGGTTATAATGGACCCTTGGATATTTTGCTTTTTAATGACTGGCCAGAACTAAATAAAAACTTAAATCTATATAAGGTCTCCAAAAATCAATTACGGATACTTTAGGCACATGATCCACTGCTTATGTAAAGACGCTTAGGCAGAAGAATAATTGTCATACTCAAACTAAAAAAATCATCTCTTGTTTGTATGGGTGACTCTCTACAAAACTCAAACTCACCTATATAAAGAAAAAAACTTTTCTCGAGTATGACAATTATTTCTCTGCTACGTCTTTACATAAGCCGTATATCATATGCCCGAAATATCCGTGAATGGCTGGCTGTGTTCCGCGGAAAAAGGCGCTTTTAGCGCTTGCTAGCGCTAAAGAAAAGAAAAACAGATTATCGGCCAACGTTTGTTAACTTCAATACTGCAAACATAATCCGCCAATTTGCTTATTTAATGCCAGCGGTCGCCATTTTGTTTATGTTTTTTTGTTAGCGCTATTTTCGCGGAATACAGCCGTTGATTTTACCAAACCTTATATTTCGACGGGACAGTGTAAGCTCCTGGCGCCGCCGCCCGCGTACGAGCGCCGGTAGTCGTACGGGTCGAGCACCTCGTAGTCGTAGTCTCTGTAGTTGAGCAGGTCGTCCAGTCTGTTCACCGCGTTGAAGTCTCTGATCTCCTTGTATATGGGCGGGACTCGGGTCACGCCGGCCTCCGCTGTTAAGTTCGCGAAGTAGTAGTCCTGAAGACGAACGGATAATTTTCCAATGAAATATTGAATTAAAATTAATTAGATCATTTAACGTAAGTCAATTAGGGCTATGACGCGTAGGTACTATTCCCTCAAAACTTGGAATATGCATTAAATTTGTCCTATCAGTCGCGTGGGATTCCTATAACTACATTCCTATCGGATTCACTTATTAGTTACCACTTACCTTTTGAAGACCCTCATCAAAATCCCTACCTATTACTTATCCCTATGAAGGAGAACCAGCCTTCACCACTGGTTCCTATCTATCTTGATTTGAAATTGATTAACAAAGTAGTATACCTGTACCTCAATTCTCATATTTAAAGTAGACTATCATTTTACTTTGATTGTATTTTAACTGAAGCGACATGTTATCATGAACTGATTTTGTGAAGTTTGGACTAATCAAAGCGCGTTTCACGTTCGTTTTACGTTTACGAGAATACCGTTTGACAGTTTTAGCGTATCGGACCTTGATTGTAATTGTACTAGTGCAGGTTTTATTTAGCAGAATTGACCCTTGCTTGCTGTTTATTTTTTCTGCACATTAACTTATAACTTATTATTATTCTATGTCATTGAGGAGCAGTTCGTCACGTATCTAAAGACACGTATGTAGCAAGATTATATTTTTTTATTTCTTATTTTATTTTTATTTTAAAATAAAATAAAATAAAGATCATATTATTGTTAGCATCAGTCACGACTGCTATTATAAAGCTGCGAAGTTCATGGTCTTGTTTAAAGTTTAAGGGCGCGTTTAAATGAACAATAGAAATTATACAGTCATTACTCTGGACTAGGCTGACTGTGTTGTGAGAATGCCGTATGTGCTTGAGCAACCATACGACATTCAAAAACCGACTGTCCCAGGCACTACAGTATTTCAAGAGTGGTTACTTAGTTCGGAGAATACTGTATAAGTCATCCATTAACACGTTCAGTGCCACCGACTCACCTGTATAGTTCACGTAAATTTGATTCCAGTGCCGACGACTCACCTGTATAGTTCAGTGTTTTTCACTAATATTTCCAAAATGCATCCGTATTTTCTGCTCAAAAATATAGTTTAGACTAAATATATGCTAAACTAAAGATTTATGCGGTGAGCCGGGCGTGGAGATCCCGTTTATTTTTGAAAGGAAAAAAACGATTATGCAATGCCATGAACTACACAGGTGAGTTCCCGGACATAGATCCTCAAACTGGAAATATGTATGACTGTATGTACATGTTAGAAAACGACGTCAACATAATAGCATGGACGACCTACATACTTGTGATATGGAACTAATATACAACAAACTAGTTTCATTAGAATCTATACGGTAGGTATATATATTATAAGTCGTGTTAGTTACACTAATTATAACTGAAGAACGGCTGAACAGATTTTTATGATTTTTGTGTTTTCGGATTTGTCTTCGTCGGGAATAGGATAATAAAAATGAAGAAAAATTAATAATTATTATTATCAGTAAAATGTTGTTTCACGTATAGATATTATTATTGTTGCATATTAATAAGTTATCATTTAATTTTAATTCAGCAGATTTTAAACTTTTTAAAAAAAGGTTTATTTTTTAATTATTATCAATTAAATTCGTCGTTTCCACAATAAAAATAATACATTTTAATCTAAAGCCCGTATTAAAATATTTCAGGGTAAAATTGACTATTCACAAGTATTAGAAATTCAAAATATAACATTAACAATAACCAAAGTTTAAAAGATTGACAACCACTGCTTAAATTACGAAACAAACTTACCTTTTATTTTATCCAAAGAGTTTTTTGTCAATTTTACAAGCTGAATAGTCCTACAACAACACCTAACACTTTTTAATTGCGTTAAACACCTTAGTTACACTGTAACGACCACAGAAATAACAAAAAATTGAATTTACCCTTACGCAGTGCCAGTGAACTCATATGGTGAGTCGATTCAATTCATATTGCAGTGCCGGCGACTCACCTGCTGAGTCCGCCGTACAATGTAGGCGGCATCCGAGAAGACATCATGAAAATCATAGTGGCAGCGAAAGTGTTAAAGGATGAAAAGGCCTAAGTTTGTATCTGTCGCTAAGTATAAAGTAAGCGGCGTCCAAACTTCCGATTAAGCTGTTCGTCAATTTAGGCAATTGTCAAACAGACCCTTAAAGTTTTAAGTTCTCAATTTATCCTAAAGACTAAAGTTCATATATATCTGTTTAACTGAGGAAGGTATTGAATGACATTAGGAACCCGAGTAAACAGCCAGTATTGAGAAAAATTAGTACTTGTTAATTGACCATGCTACTAGTTACTACATAACCTTTGCACAATTGCAATCAATAAAGGCACGGTTTTATTTCAGGGTATAGGAAGTATCAAATCCGAGAGTCATTAGAGAATTGATATTTGAGTTAAGCTCAAAAAAGTAAAGACGCTCAAAAATAAAAAAGTGAAGACAGATCACAGAGCTTTGTCAAACCAAAACTGAGGCAAATTTTTATGTATATAATGCGTGTGTAGGTACGCACTATATACATAAGAAACCACGCACTGCGAGTCGTCATACTGTGTAATTACACGGCGAGGCGTAGTTTTAACCGACCTTTCTATGTGGTTCGTAGCACTCTGTATGCACTTGTTTGATTTGGTGAACTACTAACGTAACATTGACGTTATTCTTCAATAACTAGACTTAACCGTACGTTATTTCCCTCAAGACTTAACCCCTAAACCCCAGTTATAATATTTACCATGTCATCTCCTACTGTATTGACGTCGACTATCTTCTTGTTGTTGTCCTGCAGCGTGTGGACGTGGTCCAGCCAGACCCGTAGCATGTCCTCCTGTGAGGGCAACTTGAATTTACCCGCGATCAGTGAGGCTACGTACTCTGCCTGTAAGTCAATATTTTCTGTTAGCGACATATTTATAGGAAATAGGAATTATAATAAACCTCCAAATAAATAAGTTGAAGTGTTTATTTGTAGTTTCAAATTAACAGCTTTGCACTAAAACCGTACCTATGTTACTTAGAATATACGGTACCTATACCAAAAATCTAATTAAAAAAACAATTACGGCTTGCACTCCGGGAATGCCGACAGAAGTGAAAACTTATTTTGGGCGCGTTGGTAGCGTTTCACTATGTTTATCCAAAATAGGTACGCTAATTATTACTTAATCAAAATTACAAAGAACGCTGCTTACTACAAAGTAATGACCACATTGACGACGCCGAGAAAGGTCATGCTGGGATGTCGGATGTTGACAATTTGTCACTATACCGGCACCGCGAACTTGCTGGAGATGGTTAAACCAGAGCTCTTGTCTACAAGAAGGTACCTAATAGAACTAGCCTTAAGTTAAAGAGTGCTAAAACTGACCTGGACATCCATAGTCCTAGTGATGACAACATTCACCACACCGAGGAAGGTCATGCTGGGGTGTCGGATGTTCACGATGTGGCGGTACAGCGGCAGCACGAACTTGCCGGAGAGGGTTAGACCGGCGCTCTTGTCCACGAAGGGGTGGCTGTACAAGTAACCTGGGAATTGGGAGAAACTAGTATTAATGACGGTTATGTATTGACAATAATAGGTTAAGTCTGATCATTGCCATTCCTTAATTAATTATGATCTTACAGCAGTTTAGGTGGTGGAACCAAAAATCAGTTAGTTGGGTAACACGCAAAACCCAAAATATTTAAATATTTTGGTTTTAGGTTTATAGATCTCTGGAACTGAAGCAGTCAAGTGTGGATTTTATCCCCATATTTCGCTAGTACCTATTATCTGATAGCGCGGCCGCGCTATCGCCAAGTCTTAATTTGTTATTCTGTACTATACAAAAAAAATCATAGAAGATGGATCAATAACTTACCTGTACAAAATATGGCATCATCAACCTCCTCGAACGTGCCATCTTCGAAGATAACACCATTAGGGGTAAACGCCCTGATGTCCGGTTTCTTCACATATCTATCGCCGAAGTGGGGCTCGTTGTACTTTTTGTGGTGGCTGTGGACTAGTTTCACTGTGACGTTACTGAGGTGCATGGCCAGGTCGAGGCCAGATGCACCAGCACCTAGTAGAAGAACTCTGCGACCCGCGTATGTCGCTGGGTCTTTATAGTCGTGGCTGTGAATGATTTTGCCTGCAAACACAAAAATAAGAGTTTGTTGATGAATTATAGCTAAGAACACTCATAGATGGAGAGCTACTAGGAAATTTAGTGCAGGCAGGCAAGCTGAAATCTTGTCCTGTACTTCTCCTATTGTACCTAAACACGACACTGCAGGTCTGACAGGTCAGAAGCGGAACTTAGCCTAAATACAAACAATTTACAAGCCTTAAATACAAATTTTTAAAAAGTTAATTTTATAATGCCCAAAAAATATGTTAAAGGCAACTTGTAAATTGTGATATAGTGTAAGTATAATGTTTAAGGAGTTGGGGGAAAAAAATCCAGGTTAAAAGTAAATTGGAAAAAGGTTAACAAAATAGAAACATGATTTAAACCTTGACATTAAACTCTGAGTATAAGACTCTAGGATACCTATTCAACGATATCTCACACGATGGGGTAGAATTAAAAAATATTTTTAATCCTCACATCTACGGAGAGCCACCCCTAATATGTAAAATTATTATAATTGTATGATATGAAAACCGAGATCTATACACAGTCCTTAACTGTACGCGGACTTGATTTATTATTGGGGCTCACGTTTAGGTAAGTTAAATACACAGAAATATATTCATCCATACCTATTTGATTGGGAGGATCATAAATGTATAATATTAAAAAGAGGGGAAGATACTTTCTGATTACTGAAGAAATCTTAAGTTATGGGTAAGTACTGCTTAAATCTCTACTAATTAAGTTCACGTGCATTCGACATAATACAAACAAAGTTCAACTTTAATTACTATTTTTTGCGTCCCACTATCTTTTATGTTTTAATGTCTTCTGCAGTTACGAAACCATGTAAAATTTTACTTATTTCATTGCCTCATCACATTTTATGTCAAATATCATTTACACAATGTAACTACATTATAATGTACCTACATAATAACGTAACCAAGAGCATTTTAGGACATGTCTAATGAGGGTTCCGTAACTATTAACGTGCAATAGGTTTTCATTAAATTACTTCAAATCAGTATAGAAACTTACAAGTTTTTGTCATCTCTACACCCACATTTCTTGCAAATAAAGATTATTATGATTATGATTATGATTATGATTACTAATCCTACTACGATTATAAATGTGAAAGTTTGGGAGGACAGATGGATGGATGTATGCATGGATGGGATGGCCCGAGGGCCGCAATGAATTTGTATGAGTTTTTCCCTCCCTATGAAAGGAAAGTAGCGTTTTCCACCCAATAATCAGATAAAACAACACTACTTTCCGAGTATGAGAAATGAAAAAATATTTTTCACCCCGGTTCACATGTATGAAGAGCAACCCCTTAAATATAAAATTATTATTATTATTTTATGATACCAAAACCGAGATCTATACGCAATCTATAACAATACCTAATTTTATCCATTTATGTTCATAATTACAGAAGCTAGAAGCGCGGACAGACAGACGGACGGACGGACAGAGCGAAACTATAATTAGGGTTCATTGTAGTATTACGGAACCCTAAAAATGTTTGTTCTTATTACCTACGGGTTACGATATTCTATTTCAGTAGCTGCAGGTACTTGCATAATAATTATGTATGCAAATAGTAGGTACTCGTACTAGTAACAAGTCCTACTACTATTAAAAATATGAAAGTTTGTGAAGATGGATGGTTATAGGTACTGAGTGTTTTTTATTCCGTTTAGTGCATGAAATAGAGTAGGTAGGTAATATGACTAGTAGGTACTATGTGACTATAGGTACTAGACGTAGGTACTAATTTTTTTTTTCTAACCTGACGAGTTTAACAATATCGCTGTACTAATTTTAAATCATTATTTACTAACTTTAAAAATATAACAGCAAATAATGATTAATTAAATAAAAAATATTAAAATATTGAAATTACAAAATATAATAATTGTCATGCTAATATATATGACATTGCGCATTATTATTGGAGCGAACAAGGCGCGCAGCGCGTGGGGAGCCGCTTCGTCTCCTCCGCAGTAAGGTGGCCAAAATTTATAACTTTTAAATATTTTCAACTACCAAATACTTGAGCTTTACTCAGATGCCTTTGTATATAAGGTATAATATATACTATTTTTTATACAAAATATGCCCTGATTATTTCGAAACGTAATAAATAATCAACCAGTTATCAATAAGTTTAGTTATTATTATGAAGTTTTTAATTTAATATAAGAATATTTAATATAAGCTCATACAACTGTCCGACACAATATTATGGTCGGAAATAAAAACTTCACTTCCGTGGTCTAATGGTAAATTGGCGAAGACGCTTTCTCTCGACCCCAGGGGTCATAGGTTCGACTTCCGCAATGAGAAACAATGAAGTATTTTAATGTCCCAATAGGCAATCGGACAAATTTTTTTTATAGCATAAATGAATAGTACTCTTAAATATGAGTAACGTCTCAGAAGAAACCGTATATCAAAAGTCAATATTTTCAAAGGTACAGCGATTTGTATAAAAAATTTCGCGAGCCTCCTAAAAACGCTCCATACTAAAGTCGACCTAAAAATGACGTCACTTGTATATGAAGTAGTATATGAAGTATATGGCCGCAGGAATATATTTGTAAATATCTCCGATATTTGTGCGTTTAAGTTCATACTTACCATAATGAATGTTTTTGTTTATGATGTGAGTAAACTAATGATGTAGGTTTTGTTTACCAATTTCGCAAAAAAAAATTTTTTTTTGGTATAAAGACTCGCGAAATTTTGTATATAAATCGCTGTACCTTTGAAAATATTGACTTTTGATATACGGTTTCTTCTGAGAAGTTACTCATATTTAAGAGTACTATTCATTAATTCAATAAAAAAAAATCAGTCCGCTTGCCTATTCGAATGTACGATAGAAATAGAAGGCTTCTATGGTAGTTAGAGGGACGAATTATGCGATGTTTGTGGTATTTCTGAGGGAGAGCGTATGCCGGAATAAACTATAGTTATATACTGACGACCTCTGTGGCTCAGTTGGTTGAGCGTGTTGGTGCTCACGCCGGGGGTCGCGGGTTCAAATCCCGCCGAAGGAACAAAAAGTTTTTCTGTGTTCCTGGGTCATGGATGTGTATTAAATATGTGTATAATATAATAAAAATCTTAAATATGTGTATAGTATAAAAATATTAAATATATTTCCGTTGTCTGGTACCCGTAACACAAGTTCTTCGGATACTTAGCACGGGGCCAGATTGACGTGGTGTGAAGCGTCCATAGATATTATTATTATTATACTAAACCCAGAGATATCTCAAGTAAAAAAAGCTTGTTCCTCCTACTGCCTTCCTACTTCGTACGTCGAATTCATTTTCGAGCCTACCTTTGAATGTGTCCATTCCCGGGAAACTGGCCATCTTCGGTTTGGCGTACTGCCCGCTGGCGATGATGACGAAGTCGCAGGGCACGGTATAGTTGACCCTATCTGCCGTGTTCATATACGTCAGCTCCCAGTGACGATTAGCCCACTTCACCGACATGACGTAACTGCGGAACTAAAACATACCATTAACGTCACTTAGGGCTTAGGTACTGCTGTCTTTTTTTTTTCGTTTAAAAATATATTTGCAACAGTCCATTAATTGACTTTTTTATTGAAGTTGAAAAAATAGTCGGCAATATTTGAAAAAAACATGGTTGCACCCGTTTAGTCCACAAGTTTCGGAACCTCATCCTAAAAAGTAGAGCTATCAATTTCGAAAAATATTCCGTAGATAAAATGCTCGTTTGGTCATTTAGCGGTGAATGCCACCAATTTGATAATTTATTGTCCATTAAACATCCGTTTTTTACAAAGGATCAGATTCAAAACAAATTTTAGTTATTAAGTATATTATTTAAAACATTAGGGTACCTAATACCTATTATGGGTAAACGGGTTGCTATATTTTAAGCCCAATAAAGATTATGATTTGTTTGGAGCTTATAACACCCAAACATACAAAGTCATTGATCCGAAGTCCTGCTGAATCATCGCAAAATTTTATTTATGGATTTTTATTATCATCAATACAAATACAGTAGATCTAATTTCCATTATTTTCTCATAACTTTATTATAAATCACGTAAACTATAATGTATTGTTCCATAAAAGACATAAACCGTTATTTTGTAAAAACAGAGTAGGAGCTTATATTATCTTTTAAAAGTTTCTTAAAAACAGCGAAATATATTAACATATATTATAATAATGACCTCATAATGATGAATCCATCATTTGTTACTAATACACAATAGTTAATTGAGATAAATTTGAAACTCTTAATTTTTAAAATCAAAAACGCGGTAAAAGAATTGTCTAATGTACAAAAAAGATTATTAGAAATCTTACCGACCTGTATATTGTCTTCAAAACCGAAATGTTTCACGAATGACTTCAAATATTTGTAGAAACATGTTCCTGTTGGATACGAAGGAGTTCCCTCGGGGAAGGGATATCCTCCAAACTCCATAGTCTGTCGTGGTGTGTTTGTCCTGCAAAAATTAACATATTTTGTTTAAAAATTTTTAAAGTATAATACGTTTTTATAAATGTGATCTTTGCCAGAACATTTGTGGGTAAAATTGCAACTTTCTAGGCAAAAGTCACAGCAAGGGACAAAACGATACGTAGACATCCTTTTTATCAGAATATGTTGCAGAACATTGACTTATGTTGAAAATATAAGTAATAAACTAGTTGTCGCGACAGACGTTGTTCTGCCTTAACTTTGAAATTTAATAAATAAATACATAACTACTGAACTGAACGCACCTCTAAATATTTGATAGTCAAGTGGAAAATTTACATAAATTAAAATAAAATTATGTTACTACCTAAGATTTTTATACATGCTAGTGAGTACGGGTATGCCATCCTCGTCGGTCCCCACATGGGGGTCGAACCGCCATGTGCCGCCGAAGTGGCGCGACGCCTCGAACACCGTGAAGTTGACGCCATACTGCTTCAGGTAGCGAGCAGCTGCCAGCCCGGAGTAGCCGGCACCGATCACGCATGTCCGGGAATCTGGCTGTGGATGTAGAAGGTACTTTAGTATTTCATCATCATCATCATCATCATCATCATCAGCATCATCATCACTATCAATTGGCCATGGGCGTAATAGTTTTCGATCCGGCGGTCCCCTATTTTATAAAAAATAAATATTAACCACTAATGTGGCCAGTGGCAGTGGTTCAAGTCACAAGATGTGACTTGAACCACCGAAGTTTTCGCAATGTTACACGGCGTTCCGGCTGCAGGTACACTGCGAAGCAAAATCCTATCCTACTTACTTATAAATGTGAAAGTTTGTGAGGATGGATGGGTGGATGTTGGATGCTCTTTTACCAAAAACTACTGAACGGGTATCGATAATTGGGTATGGTAGTAGTTTAGGCTCTGGATTAAAACATAGGCTACTTTTTATATCGAAAAAGTACAGTGTTGCCGTACAAAGTACAGTACATACCCGATTAACGCGGGTGGAGCCGATGGAAGAAGCTTGATTTTTAATAAAATTTCATGATTTCGTAAACTTAATTCACTTTTGGTACGTTAGACGTTCGTAATATAATATATTATATGCCTTTGGTACCTACCTATTTAAGCAAGTAAAAGTTTTTACAAGATTAATAGTGAACATGTTGTGAAAAAAAAATGTACGAAGTTTTTGGCAAAGTCTTTAGAAAAGCTATGGGTTATTTGCGAGCCTGCTACATACTGGTACATTGCGTCATTTGAGATACGTTTTGGAAACCTAATCAGACTGTGGCACAAAAGACTCATAAAGTTTCAATTAAATTATGTCACTCGGCCAACTACTGTGACATTGAATATCTACGTGAGTTCAGTACAAATAAGGAAAGATCGGAGGAAAGACAAAAAATGTAGTTAGATATTAACTCTACCTCCCTTTTGTGATACGTATTACGTAGGTAGAGCTGATTCATTACAATTTACAATAATTATCTTCAAGAGTTTATTTTTATTTCTAAAATATTTTATAGACTAGCTTGTCCACGGCTCCGCCCGCGTAAATTCAATATTCTACGGGAACACTGTACTTTTTGGGAATAAGAAGTAACTTAATATGTGTTAATCCAGAACTTAAACTACTTCCTTAGAAATTAAAAAAAACCGTTCGAACCATCCATATATCTATCCATCCATCCTCACAAACTTTCCCATTTATAATAGTAGCACGATAAAATATTTGGGGTTGAATTTCGAATCGTCGAAAAAAAAACTACTTAATTTTTTACAGCGAAACACACCAAATCATTATTCTAAAGAACCAAGTAGGGCACAACAAAGACTAGGTACGTCTACATTCACATAATAGTGTAATGACCACCAATGTAAAATCTAATGAAACTAATATTAGCATGCAGAGCCAAATACCCCTTAACCCGCTTTTCTCATTGCGTAAACTATTACGTAGGTATGCATTTGCGGTACAAATTATGTATTAATTCTGTGGACAGTCTTTGTCGTAAATTACTAATATGCAAACATAGTATTACGATGCATCAGCATTAGGCGATATATACCTATACGATCCGGAAACCGGTAGGCCGGGTAAAATTCAGAGCATTGAAGATAGAACTCTGCGCAAATACAACAGAGCAATCGTACACACAAGTGTCGAGTGAAATGTCAATGTCATATATGACAGCTCGAAACTCGACACTTCGATTTTCGACTCTATTGTATTAACGCAGACTTTTAATTTCAGTGCTCAGAATCTTCCAAGGTCTGCCGAATTCCGGAGCATATAATCCCAGCCTTAAAGTGCCTTAAACGTTAATAAATATAAACCAAGTTCTGCCGGAATTTGCTGCCAAAAGAACTTTATGACTAGCCACTAGGCAAGTACAATATGATGTGATAATACATTTTATAAAAGCTTATTATGATTATTTACATAATATTTTGTTTGAATTTGTTTCCACTTGTCCCGGGTAAATAGAGTAAATATTGTTGTTGTGTTCCATGTAGGGAATATTATTCGAATATTCGTTTTATTCGAATATTCGATGATTTCATTATTCGAATATGACTGGGTTCAATATTCGAATATTTCGAATAAAACGAATAATAAAAATATTTTATTTATTTATCAAAAATATGTTAATAATAGCAATAAACTTGTACATAAACCGGAATGTTTCGTTATTTAATACATTACTTTTATTATTTATTAATATTGTCGTCAATAATATCCTAAAACAGATTTTACTACACTGTTTGTGAAAGAATACATACAAATAAAATAATATTTAAGGTGAATATTTCCTACAGGCGTCAGCGAAAGAAATCCATACTCACACGCTTGTCAAAATAACCTAACCAAGAGCGTGTTATGACGTGTCTAAGGAGGGTTCTGTTACTATAAAGCGTAATACGATTTTTAGTTTCTTAACCTTACTGTTCGATTTCGTTTAAAATAACTTTCCTAAAGAGAATTTACCATGATCTATCAGCATGGAAAATTGTTAGTTCCTAATCTTCATAGTTCAGAAATGACAGAGAGGGGTGAAACTAATTTGGAGGCCGATTACTTGGAAATGGTTGACTTCGTAAATGTCATGTATAAAACTTTTCCTTTATTTTAAAAGACATAATATTCAACACACTTGGCAACCGGGATGGCTTTCCATACACGTGAAGTGTTTATAACTAGGTATGTTATAAAATTATATTTTTTTATCAAACCAAAACCGATATCTAGACGCAATATAGCTAGAAGAGCAGATAGAAAGAGAGACAGGTGGACGAACAGAGTAAAACGATAAAGGATACCTAATAAGTTGATTATTACAGTATTACACTGGCCTGCAAAAAACACTTGTACTAACAAATCGTTTCAAATTTCATACTTTTCAAAATATTATAACAAGATTTATCAGCTTTGTTTTAAAGTAATAAATTATATATTATATCAGTATATTATTTTTATCTTTAAACAAAAATTAACCATTTTAATCTTAGTCTTAAAGACTACATTTACATGTTATATAAAATTGCGGTTTTGAATAACTCCTCGAGGCCTGACAACAGCTTGGAGGAGGTTTGTCATACTGAAAACGAGGTTTTAGAGCTGAATTATGAAATATTCTCTTCCATTCTTATATCAGGGCGTGTACTGTAGTGCTGTGAGGGTACTAACTGTAGGTGATAATTTGCGGCTTCTGACTAGCCTTTAAAGCTCTTCTTTTATACTTAATCGGGTTGAGGTGAGGACATTAAAGAGAATGTTTAAGAATCTCTTGACCATATCTTTCTCCGGGTAGAGGTCCAATTGTCATTATGTGGCCACATACTCAGCGCGGATTCCTGAAAGTATGCCAGCCCATTGTATATGTACTATACCCATAATGGACTCTATCTGAAAAGTAAGCTTTAAGATATCCCCTACCAGGTCACGTTTACTTAGCCTTCCTTCAGAAGTTCACTTTAACTTGTGATGTTAGTGAGTAAATCCCCTCATTCGGGACCAAAATTCTGGACCATTCTCGTTCATCCTTTTGTATGTGTTCACGGACGTATCACAGTGTTGCTACTCGATACTAGGGCTCTCGAGTTTGGTCTCGAGGTGAGACCACTCGCCCTTCGCCTCGGTCTTAAGGGATTCAGATTTACTTAAGCAAATCTTCTTCACTGTGCCGTCAGTAACATAGTTCCCTCGAGTCTGAAGAAGTTGTTTCTGAACTTAACTGCATTTAAGTGTTGATTTTCAACAAGTGGAAACAAATGAACGGTCTTGCCAAGCGCTGAGTCTGCCATTCAATCCAAAGTCTTGCACGGCCTTTTCAAATATTTTTCAGTCTCTTTGTACCGTCGCTTCATCTTCTGAACGGTTCGTAACATGACACACTCTGTTCTTGCAGTACAACGCCTGATGCCTACTTCTGCATTGATGCCTACTTTCAGAAAAACCATTAACTCATTAGGCTATGATACAATTTTTAAATCTATTGTTTTGTAACTTCCTTTTTGTAATAAGGCTCATCGTTGAAAATTTAAAAAACATAAAGATACCAAAAACACGGTTTACTTGAAAATGGAAAAAGGTTATTTTTGTTTTAAAGATTTTCCTCCCGCTTTTTACTAACTATGAAGTTTTTTGTTATGATAACATAACATAACATTAAAATCTTTTTTGAGTTCTTTTTATTTTGACGGTTTATCTTGTTATATATTTCTCTCCAATCCAAAACAAACTGATATATATAAATAATAAAGAAATATGTTCTGTAATATTCGTGTTCTTTATAGGTATACATTAAATTATACGACCAAAAGTTTAATTTAAAAAGTCAGACTGTAGGTCTGACTCTTTAAATCGATTGACTATGTTGAATCGATCAATGGCTTAACTTAATTAAAAACCAGAAAATACGAACCTCTAAAACAAACACCAAAAATTCTCTCCCCTAGAGGATCTTTTCCTTAATTTTTTGAAGAAACCACTTAGTTGACAACCAAATCCATGGTCTGCTCCAGACCTAAACCGTTCATGTGTTAATAGTTTTAAAAAAGTAATTGCGATTTAGTATTTTAAGTTTGAAACTTAAAAGAAGATTTTTTTATCAAAAAGACGTTGATTTTTTCAGAGTAATTTGAGAAACATGTAACATTTTGATATTATTAAATATGCAGGTGTATATAAACGCATTATATTGCTTGTATTTAAAGTTAATTACTAATATTCGTATTATTCGAATTATTCGAATTTATTCGAAGAGTTTTGCCATTATTCGAATTATTCGAATAGTAAAATTTGTCGAATAATAACATTCCCTAGTTCCATGAGTGCTTGCACGACTGCGAGTAGGTAAGTCACGACCACGAGTCAAAAAAAATCGTTATCACCGTAATGACAACTAACCTAGTAACGAAACGTAAAGTAAAAGTATTGAAAATAAAATTAAGTCGGTCATAATGATAAAGTACAAAATATTTGAAAAATTCAGATTATTTGCAGTTAAGTTGAAACTAAAAGATTCTATTATAGCCCGTTAAAAACCCACATATATAAAAGCTTATTAATAGTCTAATTTGTTCTTGAGTAATACAACAGTGTACTAGCTCAATTTTGTTATGAGGGCAATATGTTTTTAATTACATACTCACTATGATAACAAAACTAGAACTCCCACTGTTTAACATTAATTACATATTCTGACGACCTCTGTGGCTCAGTGGCAGTTAGTAATATGTATTATATATTAATGTCAGTGGTCAAGTGGTTAAATGCGATCAAGCCGGAGGTCGCGGGTTCGAATCCCGCCAGGGAACAAAAAAGTTTTCCGTGTTCCTGGGTCATGGGTGCCTATTAAATATGTGTATTATATAATAAAAATCTTAAATATAAGAATAGTACCTATAAAAGTATTATATTACATATTCCGTTGTCTGGTACCCGTAACAAGTTCTTCAAAAACTTATCACGGGACCAGATTGACGTGGTGTAAAGGCGTCCATAAATTTTATTATTATTATATTAGACTAATCAAAATATTTATCATATGACTCTCAATGGCCCTAGCGACTTAAATAATAATAATAATAGATATTTAAATCATTAAATCAAAGTGAACATGTCATGCGGAGATTCCGCGACGGAACTTCGGAGGCGGAATTTCCATTCCGTTTTTTGCGAATTCAGTCGCGACGAAATTTTCCTTAAATTTTGCCAGAATACGGTCTATGTTTTGCTACTGATTATTAATAATAATAGCTTTTCAGAACGAATCACGCCGAACTTCCGGCGCGGAAATTCCGTGATCCGTCGAATGTGTATCAAGTTTAAAGTTTAACTATACCAAGGATAGGAAAAAATTATTTTTTATACCACAATATAGGTATATGATCCGGAACCCGGAAGACCGGAGAAAATTCAAAGCGTTAAAAATAGAACTCTGCATTAATACAATAGAACAGACAACTCGACACTCGTGTATCATTTTCAACTCAATTTTATTAGTCCAGAGTTCTATTTTCAATGCTCCAAATTTTCTCCTGCCTTTCGAAATGCGAACAATATAGTTGCAGCTAGTTCATCTATAGTGGCAGCCAGTTTTATAATACATCTATGGTTGCAGCCTAATAGCAGTCTCTACTCTCTACATGTACTGAAAAGACTATAAAACAGACGATTTTAGAAGTAACTAGCTGATGCCCGCAACTTCGTTTGCAAAGAACTAACGGATACGGAACCCTATTTTTTAAACAGAACCCTAAAATAAAAGTAGCCTATGTTAGACCTAACAACATCAGCTATCTTCCAGTGAAAGTCCCAAAGTCCCGTGAAAATCGGTCCAGCCGTTTCGGAGATTAGCCGGAACAAACAGACAGACCGACAGACAGACAGACAGACAGACAGACAGATGGACAGACAATAATTTTAAAAATTGGTATTTTATTGTAAGTACCGAATATACTTTCATATGCATTAAGTGAAAAGCTGTTAATTTGAAATTACAAACAGACACTTCAATTTTATTTATCTGTATAGATGTATAGATTAATTTTATTTATATTCACCCTTTATATTTTAGTAATTTAAAAATTATGAATTAATGCTCTGGTATCTGTTCCCGTTATTAGTGGTATTCTATTTGTTGTGTAGTAGTATTATATTATATTATTATTATGTATTAATACTACAATTCACTGTAATAATAATTCATTAATTAAGTTCAAATTTTATAAGGGTTCTTTTGTACATAAATAGTAATAATAATAAAATAAGGTTATAATAATAAAAATGCATCTGGATAACAACGGCATATCTGCAGGAGGTTGGGGTAAATAGACTAAATACTACCCCCCTTCTAATAAACGCTGTATAAGCTTTGAATAGTTACACGGTGTTTTGTCTCCTTCTATCGAATTAAACATGTCACTTGTGTGATGTGAACAAAACACTGTATAACTATTCAAAGCTTATGTAACAGCGTTTATTAGTAAGGGGGTTAGACATTTTAACTCATTTCAAGGATCTGTTTAAAATAATCTCGCAAAATAAAATGTGAATGTGACTAGTACAATCTAAATGTATTTTTCTTTATGGTCGCGACATTTTTAATAAGGAGGTAAAAAAACTCCTAATATAAAGACATAAAAGTATCAAAGCAATACCATAAAAATTATAAAACAAAAAATGACTTCAAGGATTTTCGCATGTTTAAGCATTTACAGCTTTCCTTGTGCATAAAATATGATGTCTTCTTGGTACTCTTGTATGTATCATCATATTTCCTCTTGACACTGTTACTTAACGAAGCAAAGATATAATTCTGTGGAACAAATTTTCCTGCATACGATAAAGTTATTACAAAAATATATATCCACAAATTTTAGTATTCTGGTTACGATAGTGCTATTGCTGTCTATGAAAATATAATTAACTAGCTTTTGCCCGTGGCTCCAGCTGCGTAAATACAGTATCCCACGGGAACACTGTAATTTTTCGGGAAAAAATCCAGAGCTCTAACTACTACCATACCAAATTTCATCGAAATCTGTCCAGTGGTTTTCACGTGAAAGAGTAACAAACATCCATCCGTCCTCACACTTTCATATTTATAATAGTAGTGTAAATATAGCGGGAACTCTGTACTTTTTCGAGATAAAAAGTAGCCTATGTTTTAATCCAGAGCTTTAACTACTACCATATCAAATTTCATCGGAATCCGTTCAGTAGTTTTTGCGTGAAAGAGTCACAACCATCCATCAACCTCACAACCTTTTATAATATTACCAACTTTTGCGCGCGGCTCCGCCCGCATAAATACATTATCCCGCGGGAACACTCCTTTTTCGGGATAAAAATATCCTATGTCCTTTCCCGGGACCCAAAGTATGTCTACACCAAAAGACATTGGGAACTTTTTGCCCCGCTTTTCGAAAAGTAGCGGACACAAACGAAACTTATCACTGATGATAGATACTATTTTCCACTTTATTACCATGCATTTTTTTTTCTGTAACATATGGGAATATTGAGATAATAAGGTTTTATTATTGATGTAATTTCACTATTTGCACTTTACATTACACCTACATTTTAATAATATGATCACAAAAATACGCCAAATGTCTATGATATAAGCGCTGTGGACGAGAAGGAATACATGGCTATTATTGTTCATGTATCCATGGCCGTCGCACCGTGGGGTGTTGTGCACATATTGCGAGTATGATATACTATCTTTCATGGGCCAGACATGAAGATGTCAATCTAGCACCAGCAGCTTTTTTGGACGATATTATTATAATAGATTATGATGAATAACAAAAGCATGATATTATAAAACTTACCTACTTTTATTTAGCCTTTGTTCGATATGGTTGTTTTAGACTTAAACTACATATAAAAATGTACAAATATTCAGTAAACAACCATATAACTATACAATAAATAAACAATTGGTGATGATGATGATGATGACTATTAATTATTTAGTATAAAAATGTATCCCGAAATTGTCAATGTAAAAAACTAATCATTTTAGAAAAAAATATTTTCAACTTAGTCTCATCATATCTCAGAATTCCCATATGTCACAATATAGCGCTTTACGTGAATATACCTACTGATCTAAAGCTTTGAAATAAAGTATGTTTCTTCTTTGTCCGCCGTGGGGCATTTTTCCATACTAAAGTTCCCAATGTTATTTCATAAAAATCGGTTCAGCAGTTTAAAACGTGAAGAGGTAATAGACAGACAGGCAGACAGACAGACACACTTTCACATTTATAGCAAAGTATAGTATAGTATAGAAGTATAGGTTTAGATGATTATGAAAATAACTAAATAATAAGTAGTGTTTTTCGCAGGGTAAAGCTGTTAATGACAATTTCTTACAAAAGATTTAAACGAGCGTCGCTCCGACCTGTAAAACTCAACCGAATTAGACCCATAAAAAAATTAAAACGTCTTTTATACCAATACTATAATGTTATTTATAACAGATGTACTTCAAATTTCAATACAATAACAAAAAACCTGAGTATGTTGTTATCGATCAATCAAAAATAATAAGTCTTTATTATACTTGGAATTATGAGTCTCACATAAATAATGAAACAACAAAAACCAACAACAATTATTATCATTAGTAAGAATATAGGGCTTACATTTAATAAGAAACGGGTTTAGGTTTACTCGTTAGTTGTAGGTATTCTTGTTGATTTTTTCCGTAATGTACTATGGTGGATAAAATAAACTGTGCCAGCCTTACTAACATAGTTTATTAACCGATACTTCTAATAAATCTATACTACTCGTAATATAATAAAGAGGAAAAGTTTGTTTGTTTGCATTGAATAGGCTCCGAAACTACAGGAACGATTTTGATGAAATTTGGCACATATGTAGAGTAGACCACGGGGAAGGACATATGCTACTTTTTATCGTGGAAAAGTGTACGGTTTCTGCGAAATTAACTTTTGCGCGCACGAAGTCGCGGGCAACGTCTATAGACATTAATAAGTTCAAAAGGTTCATTATTCTATTCTACTAGTGCCTTTTAAGAATTAAATAATATAAGGAAGGACCTACTGAAAAAAATAATTTACAAATTGACTATTGAGTCTCCGAAATCAATAAGACTTTCCTGGAAATTCTGAAATTCTATTACATCCTACAAACTCTTAGCCCTCGTACCCACGGGAGTTTTTTTGTGGTCGCGACTGAAAAAACTGTACCGTAAATAAAACTCTGCGCTAATACAATAGAGCTGAAAATCGAAGTGTTAAGTTTCGAGTCCTCAAATCAGACATTTGACACTTGATACTCGTGGAAACGTAGCCTTAAAGTTCATGTCACAAAACGGCTCGATCATTATTTAAATTATATATGTCACCGTAAAATTGTAAAAACCATTAGATTGTAATATAACTAGTGAAATTGTAAAATGTCGATAGACTTCCGACGCGAATATGCTGCCTATAATTTAACACATTATTTTTCGTTACATTATAAATATAGTTTTTAATCTTTTGCCATATTTTTACAATCTCGTTAGTTATTTTACAATCTAACGGTTTTTACAATTTTACGGTGACATTTATATATTATTTTAAAGTTCGGTATGCTTATAGCGCTTTTGAGTGGTTAACGCATTTGCGTTATCCAATCAATAGACAAATATCTCAGAAATCCGGCAAATATCGTGTGCAATATCCAAAGGGCAACCGGTCCTTTTAATTACGAGCCCTACAATTATCCGCGTCTACCTACACAGACTCGAATTCGCCAGTTTGGCCACTATTTCATCAAACCTTCATATTATTCTAATAAGGTTCGAAGGACCACTGAGCCCGCCCAACGTTCATTTCAGCCAAGTCCCATTTATACCAAACTATTGCACGCCTCGGGTGTGCTCTACTCTCGAAAGGCCGCGTTGTGACAAGTTCACAACATAAATCTGTTGAAGTACCCGAAGTTAAATAATAAACTTATAGAAAAATGGATGTTTTTACAACTAGGAACTTCAAACATGACTATAGACTATTTTTTTACTTATTTAATTTAATTTATGTGATAGAAAATAAAAATAAAAAAAATTAACGATGTCCGTAGGTCTGTGCGTCTGTTTGTTCCATCGATTAAGAAAAATGCCCATAGGCAATAAAATGAATTGAATATTTTTTTAACGTTTCCATTTATCCTGAGGATGAGCCCTATTGCTTGGCGTTATTAAACTCTGAATGGTTTAAAAGATATTTCATCTTACAGTTTCCTGATTATAGTATAAAACGCGTGTGAGACGTGCACTTTTTGGATTTGCCAAATTTTTTAAACATATATTGACTTCAATTTTTAAATCATTTTAGGGTTCCGTAGTACAAGGGTACAAGGAACCCTTAGGCCGTTTGTCCACCGTCACCGGGACGTCACCGAGAACGAGATGACACCGCCGATTTAGCGATTTTCGAACTTCGTCGTCGTAATTAGCGACAGCAACTTGAATAGAATAAATCTCTGTTTTTGACCCTTACGATGCAGTATTTTAAAATTACTAGGTAATTTTTCACTATCGTGTACTCATCGCATACGATACCTTGTCCTTCTCGGTAAGGTAACGAATAAGGCGAGACTTGAAGTGAATTATTGGCGATTACAAAACGTTTCCTGCACGAGTCGCAGCAACTTTCCATAGCGTCTATAAAGCGACTCGATAATGATTGAGTTAGATCATCTATACATATAAAATCCTTTGTCCTGAATGACTGACGGATCAACGCACAGCCTAAACCGCTGATCGTAGAGACCTGAAACTTGCAGGGCTTGCTCTTTGTAATGCGTAGGGATCCGATAAGAAGGGATTTTTCGAAATTCGACTCCTAAGGGGGTGAAAAGGGGGAAAACAGTTTGTATGGGACGACGTGATTCCTTGGTCCAATATACTTCATATTTTGCACAAACATTATGTAACCGAATTGATGGAATTCGTGTATCATAGTTTATTGAAATTCGTCCCCTAACGGGAATAAAAAGAGAAATAAAGTTGTTTGGGAGCGATTTGCTTTAAAGTTGATATAAATACTCCTTAGTGCTTTTGATTTAAAGCTCCCACTCACAAGCGATCGATCGATTTAGTCTTTACAATTTAAACATTTACTGGATTCGAGTTGCAAGTAAATCGGTTTAGATGAAAATTGAATATAGTCTGAGATCCTAGGACCACCTTACTATACTTTTTATATGAAATTCGTATATATACGCGTAAATTTTGTTCCAACTTTTGACCCCCACCGCAAAAACTAGCTGGTAGGTCTTACACTAATCATTTTATGTAATAGTTTGTCGTTAGCAATTTACTTTCAAATACGAATTAATTTCCAATTTGATCGAAGCAATCGATAGCCCGTGAGTGGGGAGCTTTATTTTTATTTTGACATAATATATTGTCATCATGTTGAAAAATAAATCTGACAAGAATGCATAAGTTTTTGATGAAAATCTTAAATATTTGCGAATGCTATATTTTAAATGGGAAAGTGTGTGTCTGTTTGTCCGTCTTCCACGCCAAAACTACTGAACCGATTGAAACGAAATTTGGTACACAAATACAGAGAGTATAGCCTGAAAAAGGATATAGGCTACTTTTTATCACAGGGAAATATACTGTTCCTGTGGGATACTTTATTTACAGTTTCACGTAAAAACTACTAAACCGATTATCATGAAATTTGGCACAGATATAAAGGAGACTAAGAGAGAAGGACATCGGCTACTTTTTATCTCGGATAAATATACGGTTCCCGTAGGAAAATTTATTTACACTTTCACGTAAAAACTACTGAACCTATTATCATGGAATTTGCCACAGATATAAAGTAGACCACGAGGAAGAACATAGGCTACTTTTTATCGCGGTACGTATACGGTTCCCGTGGGTTACTGTACATACGCGGGACGAGCCGCGGGCATCAGCTATCTATACTAATATTATAAAGCTGAAGAGTTTTTTTGTTTGAACGCGCTAATCTATAGTAGTTATCAGGAACTACTGGTTCGAATTGAAAAATCCGTTTATAGAGGAAGTATTTAGGTTATATAGCATCACGCTGCGACCAATAGGACTGAAGAATAAGTGGAAAATGTGGGAAAAACGGGGAAAATTATTCATCTTTGAGGGCTTACGTTGCACGTTGTTTGATTGAACGCGCTGATCTCAGGAACTACTTAATCGAATTGAAAAATTATTTTTGTGTTAGATAGTCAGTCCTTCTGTTGAGAAAGGCTTTAAGCTATATAACATTACGCTGCGACCAATAGGAGCGAAGAATCAGTGGAAAATGTGGAAAAAACGATGAAAATTATTCACCTTTGAGGGCTTACATTGTTTGAACGCGCTGATCTCAGGAACTGCTAAATCGAATTGAAAAATGATTTTTGTGTTGGATAGTCCATTTGTCGAGGAAGGCTTTCAGCTATATAACGTTACGCTGCGACTAATAGGAGCGAAGCATCAGTAAGAATGTTGAAAAACGGGGAAAATTATTCACATTTGAGCTTTATTTGAGGGCTTCCGTTGCGTGCGCTGCGTAAACGGCTCAAGTTACAAAAAATATGTATGAAAGAATTATTCCTCTTTTTCTGTGATCTAAAAAAATCTTTTAAGATTGACTTAAGTACTTGGTAACCTTTTTTATGGTAATCAAATTTGATCGAAATTGATGCATTATTGCGCCATCAGTTGACGCGGACGAAGTCGCGGGCAACAGCTAGTTTTGTACAAAATAATTGCTATTTAGAGACAAAATACCATCGATTACAGATTGGTGTGTGGCCTGTCCGTGGGATCGTAGCTCCCGAACAGATGAACCGATTTTTATCGAGTTTTTTATTGTTAGAAAGCTAACACGATCGAGTTTGATCATTATCATCATCGTAATAGCAGTAAACGTGCTGCTTGACAATTCACTGGTTAGGTACCTACCAGTGGCGAAGGCTGGTTCTCCTTCATAGGGAAGCCGGAGCCTGCATAATAGGTAGGGATTTGGATCAGGGTCGTCAAAAGCTAAGTGGTAAGGGAAGCCGATAGGAATGGAGTTATAGGTACCCCTCGCCACTGGTACCTACATACATTTTTTAGTTTTGCGTAATCGAATCGATTTAATAATAAAATAAGATATCAACATTTCATTAGAAACTACTTAATAGAAAAACAATACCTAATGTGTCCATTTTAATGTTGAGAGTTGAGACTTGAGGCAACAGTAAGACATACCTATCTTGTTTTTCTTGCGATAAAAAATATAAATATTCTTAAATCATAGTTCAATAGCTAGTATTTCAAACAATAAAAACAATTAAAATCTATAACTCGCGTGAACTCTACGTAGAGATAGACTCTATATTGTAAACAATAGGCACAATAGGTTAAATCAGATTATGTGCATCGCGGAAAAGACCTTAAGGTGTACTTATTAGATCATTTATAACTATACAAGTTGCTACAAAATTACATTTGATTTACTCATGGTGTGTCATAACTCTTAAGGATCTTGGATTAACATAAATGGTGCCCTTATGAACTCCTTACAACTTATATATAGTACCTAGATGCATTATTAAATACATACAAATAAATATATTCGGGGTGTCTGTTTGTAATTTCAAATTAACAGCTTTGCACTAAATACATATATACGATAACTAAGCTACTGACTGACTAGACCAATTTATTTTTGTCTGTCTATCCATCTGTCTGTTTGTTCCAGCGAATCTCTGAAATGGCTCGGCCTATTTTGACCGAACTTTCGTGGCAGAAAGCTGATGTTATAAAGAGTTAATTAGGCTACTCTTATCTTAATGTTTTCATTATAAAAAAAGGTTCCATTTCCTTTAAAATTCCACGCAAACGAAGTTGCAGTCTACCAGATAGTTATTAATAATATCGTACCTCGCACGATCAACACAAGGATTGTTTGAGTAGAAGAAAAGAAATCAGTTACTCGCTCCAACGGAAATAAATGGATTATTGTGTCAATTTTCCAGTTAGTCTATAACTCTATAGTATATTCTATAAAAACTTATTTTAAGATAAGTAAGTGTTACATAATAATTTTATGTTATGTGTAACTGCCGGTTTGAGCGGAAAAGTTACGTATGTAGTAATATGTTCAAAGTTGAATAATATTGAGCTTTCAAAACGCACCATTTTGGTAAAAAAACTGCATGCAACAAAATTATTTTGCTTCATCATAAAGAGTTTATAAAACTTTATATTTTTTGAAAAATTTCAAAAGTCTTAAATACTTACATGTATGGTATAAAAGTAAATATTTAATAAACTGTCTGGTCGCCCCGCGAACACGATACTTACCACGGGACCAGATTGACATGGTGTTAAGCGCTCATTGTTCATAATATTGAAGGATTTTTTCTTATTTAAAGTAAGAATCATTAGATTTTCGTAGCAAATGAAAAAAGATTCTGTTCAAACAGATAGAACACCGATAACTTTATGTATAACTCGTAAACAAAACATAAACACAACAATTACATACCGAAAGCAAGTTATGCCAATAACTACAACCTGTTTCTTGCACAATAATTAATATTGTATACACGATTAGCTGCACTCAATGGATTAGGCTGTATTTAGTTAATCTAAGTTGATTAGATTAAAATTAGATGGCTAATTAGATTCAATTAATTATTTATAGTTCTCTACATTTCAGGTTTAAGTACTTGTACTATTATATATTCTGTGGTTTAAGTTTACAAATGAGTTCAATTACCTAATTAACGAAGTTTATCTTTCTATCGCGGTTTAAATATTTTTGCATCCGTGGATGAAACCAAAAAGTTTCCCCTGAAGCTTGTTATGTTCGGTAAAATTTTAAGTTTTGATAACAAATAAAAGAGAATAAATTTTAAAATTAAATAAATATCATAAAAATTTTCGTCTATATTATTAAATAAAATCGTTAAAAAAACCACTTACCAAGGCAAGTCCAACTGCATATTCCAGAAAGGGACTTAGGCACAATAGTGTTAAGGGAAAATTATACATATTAAACGACACTACCACTTGCGACCAGTGAGCGGTTGTGCCGTTGTAAGTGTGAGGCAGAAATGACTGTCTGGGGGCTGTGGAGGGATCAACCTTGGCAGTCAAGGCTCGCCGGCCGCCCGCGCCGTTGACTCTTGGTCACTTTTATAAAGGCTCGATAAAAACGTGTGTATTGTTATGTCAATCGTGAAGGAGGAAATGTATGCAGTATTTATATCTTGTAATACCTTGTAATACCTTAATGTAAAATATATTATCTTTTATCTCTGCTGTATACTTCTAAATTCTTTAGCTACACAAATAATATTAACTAAGTACTTAGATACAAAATCTTTAAATATATAAAAGGCAAACCTGACTGACTCATCTATCAACGCACAGCTGAAACCACTGAACGGATTTTGCATACATATAGTTGTAATGACGTAGGCATCCGCTAAAAAAGGATTTTTGAAAATTCGCCCCCTAAGGGGGTGAAAAAGGGGTTAAAATTTTGTATGGAAACCGAACTCCACGCGGACGAAGTCGCGGGCAACATCTAGTATATTATTAATGGCAAGAAGAAATACCTAGTTTGGCTGTTTGTTATATAATTGAACGTATTATTTTGGAACTACTTACCGATCGGGGTTGAAAATTGTTCCAATAAAGGATCGGACTACATCTGAAATATTCAGAAATATTGAGGCATTACTACTTGGTAAATGTAAAAAAATATGTTATTTTATGTGTAGTTTACTAATTAAATACATTTTAAAAGTACCGAAAAAAAATTTTTTTTTTGCGAAATTGGTAAACTAAACCTACATCATTAGTTTACTTACATCATATACAAAAACATTCAGAATGGTAAGTAAGTATGACCTTAAACGCACAAATATCGGAGATATTTACAAATATATTCCTGCGGCCGTATATTTCATACACTTTAATCTACAAATGACGTCACTTGTAGGTTAAGTTTAGTATGGAGCGTTTTTACGAGACTCACGAAATTTTTTATACAAATCGCTGTATCCTTGTAAATATTGACTTTTGATATACGGTTTCTTCTGCGAAGTTACTCATATTTAAGAGTACTATACATCTAAGCAATCAAAAAAAATCAGTCCACTTGCCTATTTAAATGTCCTAAAATAATGTCTACGACAGCATATTACGAGTAATGTTATAGTATTATAATTTTATTGATCATCTATAATGGTTGACTCACTATAACAATGTTTACGGTAATCAAAATATGAGTTCTAAAAATGCATATACATACTTACGTCTTAGTCTTACCTACTCCCGAAGGTGAATTTTGTGGTACATGTAGCACAATACGTATCACAAAAAAACTAAACTATAGCCTTCATTGATTCCCTAGTCCATTTATTGAAGAACTCCATTTCTAGCCATAGGTATTTCTAATTTAAATCCTTTGAAACGTACATATTTACGTAGAAATTAGACAGGAACTCCACACAGCAGTAATGCACAGTGCTCTTGGAGACTGGGGAGAGAGCAAGTACAGTCGAGAAATATAAAATTTAGCAAACTAATATGTACCTACTAGGCTACGTAATGTTGTACCTCGGATCCAGTTGTACCTTGGCCTATTGGCTTTCTAGGTATTCCTGAGCTTTTGATTTCTAATGCCTAGGGCAGGGATGGCGAACCTATGGCACGCCTGTCATCAATGGCACGCGAGACAATATGGGCAGTTGGAACGTCACTGATCCCAAAAATTTGTAATTAAGTACTGCGAAAAAAGTGTGAAAAAGGTATTATAATATGGCAAACCTAACATAAGGGGCCCCACACACGGTCCGGTCTGCCTTCAATTCGGCCTGAACGGATGCAAAATCGTATCATGTGTGGAGTCTAGTGGTGGGTCGTCGATCGTCGCGTCGCTTTTTCGATCAACGAAACGAGACCGTTTATCGTTCAACGTAAACTAGTTGAAAAAACGGTTTTTTTTCGACTAGTTTACGTGTTCGACGAATATTGAACTGAGCAATAGACTATGACAAACAAAGTAGTTTTGTTGAATGAACGACTTTCAGCATTAACTGTTTTGACAAACTTGTTGTCGTTTGCTGATCGACGCGACTAGTGATGACGACGAACGACGAGACGGTTTAATCTGTGAGCGGTGGAAATTGTTAGCTTACTTTAAATTTCATTTTATTAAAACACCCCCCACTCAACGAATGTAATTATTACATAGACTAGAGCACGTCGTCGGTTGTAAAGAACAGAGATAGACGTATTGCTCGTGCCGAGTCGTCGTGCCCCGCGCCCGTCCGTCGATCGTGTCATCGCGTCGCGACGAACGGTCTCTGTCGCACGCACCGTTCCGGCATATGGCAACCGTTCACGCATAGACTAGTTTATCAGTAGACGCTAAACTAGTTTACCCGTTCATGACAAATAAACAGTTTAATAAAACAGTTCGTTCATTCAACGCCCATCCGAATGTGGACTCGAATCCGTTCAGGCCGAACTGACGTCAGTTGGGTCTAGGGTTGCCACCTCTTTTTTTTGCAGATAAAGTACAATGATTATTATAGGTAGGAAAAAAGTACATTGTATTTAAAATAAAGTACAATTTATTTATTATCTTTATTATGTTTAAATACATATCTACTTTTTATTGTTTTTGCACTTTGTATCAAATTAGTATATCTACCTTTACAGTCCATATTTAAATTAAATTAAATAAGTAATACATTTTTAATCAAATTCAGAGACACTTTGTTTCTTTCGTCTCTGAGTTCAAGTACCTGAAAGTTAGAAAATCTTAAAAATATTAATAATTTAGAGCACCCTATTGCACGGGCGACGCGCGCGACGGTGCGTCGCCACACACGCCGCGCGCCGTTGTACGATCCAATCACAAACAAAATATGCGCGATAGCTGCTTAGTCATTAGTACTTACAGCTTCTATTATAGCGCTCCTTCCATGTCTATTCTTCTTCAACTACCCATTATACGTAGGTATCAAAGCAGGTGATGGCATGGTGTTGGAAAGTTGGCCAAAGTTTGAACATAATTACTTATCCTGTTACCAGGGTTTATTTATTTAGCCCTGTTTTAGATAGTCCTCATCAATAATTATTACAAGCATTAACATGGCATTAGCAATTTAGAATATTAAATTTCATACTTTTATAAAGTTTTGCAACTTTCTGCACATGACATCGTAAAGACATTTAATATGCATTTAATGTTATTATATTTCTTACATTTAGTGTTATTTCCAAAGTGATTCTGGTTCTTAATATTTAATAATTATGTAATATTAGTAGAATAATAATCATTAAATAAATAAATAAAATAAAGAAATAGACCGTTTATTTTCACAATATTTGTTAACATGCACAAGTATGGGCAAGAGCTACAACTTCAGAAACTTCATAGGTTTACCTAGGAAGTTTCAGTAAAGGCTAAAGCGTCTACCTCTTTAATAAATCTATTGACTGCACTGACGATTCATTTAGACTTTAACTATACTTTAGACTTGATGATTTTAAAAAACTTATTAGAAAATTCTATTTTCCCGCCTTGTTTAACTTGACACTGGAAATATTTATGCTGCATAGCCATTTACATTTAAATAAAAAAAATGAATGTCAAAAGTTTTTTTTTTTGAGATGCGATTTGATTTGACGTTGATTTTTTATTAGTAAACTTTGTTTTAGAATAATTTTATTAAAATAAGTTCCGTGAATTAAGCTTTATAAATTAGAACACTTTTTTTAATAAACTGTTTAAAATGTCATTAGATACAGAAGAGGATGTTTTTGCTGATTTTAAGGTAGGAAAACATAACCTAACATTCCCTGATTTTTATCTAAAATTATTTGCAAATATTACAAAAAAACTTGTTACAGACTCCACCGATATTTGAAGATTTAAGTGAACGGCTAAAAGATTATTTACTTAAGCCTGAAAGGTTAGCAATTCACAGATGGGATCGGTCACAAACTCATTGGCACAGAACCCCAGATGTTGAATCGTTGTTTAAAATTGATGATAATGATCTCGGCCCCGACACTACTCTCGAGGTAAGAAGTCATCTATTTTATATTTAAGAGTTAGTTCTCAAGACATTACCAAAATATTATAGTATCAAATAAAAAGAGGGTAATAGTGATTAACCAAAACATAATTATTTGTAAACATAAGTACTTGTTACATTTCGTATTTTTAAGTACAACACAAGCTAATTTTACACAATATACCATAATAATGACTATACAAGTAAAAATCTTAAAGATATTAAATATAATAAGAATTCCAGGTAGTAAGAGATTTAGTCACAGGTGAAATAATAGACTTGGAAGAAGTAAACATACCAGTAGATGATGATGACGAAACTTTGTCAATGGCCAGGGCGCCACTGCCTCCTAACATGGCCACAAGAGGAACCACAACCCAGAACCCCTTCCTGCCAGCCGGCTTTGAGGAGGAGCTACAAAAGTTACTTGATGATGCAGCAAAATTGGCAGATATCACAATCGATACGGAGTCTGAAGAACCAGGCAAATTTTTGGGTCAAGGTAAACAAATTAATAATTATTATTACAAAATTAAATTGTTTGTATAGTGCATATTGTTATCCACATTTCATCAGATTTATTTAAATATGTAGTTAACTTTTAAAAAAATATTTCAGAACTGCTAACTACACCTCCTGGATGCACAGAAAGTATTGTTTTTGCAGAAGATGGATACACACTTTTAAATAAAATTAATAAAGATGAATCTCAAGAAAACTTAAATGGAGACAATGAAGTACCAATAGATATAAATCTTGAAGAGGTTGTACATAATAATGCACATTTAGTAGGTAAAAAATATTACTTAAAATATTGTTGACTAGATGTTGCTTGCAACTTAGTTTGCGCAAAAGTTAATCTTGCAGAAACCATACAATTTCTGCTATAAAAGTAGCCTATGTCCTTCAACATGGACTTCTCTATATCTTTGCCAAATTTTATTAAAATCAGTTAAGTATTTTCAGAGTTTATTCAATGCAAACAAACTTTTCCTCTTTATAATATTAGTATAGATTTCTACTCTAAATACCCATCAACCATGGTAATTTTACATTAAAGATTGCCACTTTCAGTTATCACTGTAACTTATATTGATCTTGTACAGCTTCCTAATTTATTAACACAACAATAGAAAGCTTTTCAATTTATTTTCATCCTTTTTTAATGAAAAGGCCACATGTGACAAAAGTCAAAACAAATGCCACATGTTTTCGAATAATCCAAAAAAAAGCATATGTGGCTCAGTGCACCGACGCTGAAGCCTGAAAGGGTGCTGAAGTTACAGGTTCAATGAAGTCCCCACTGAAGGGACAAAAAGTTTTTCTATATCCCTGGGTCTGGGTCTTAGATGTGTTTTAAATAATTTATGTATCCTATAGTAAAAATTTTAAATATGTGTATGTATAGTATAAAAGTATTAATTGTACTGGGCGATTTTTATTCTGATTCAGAAGAAACAGGGCATATTTTTTATCAAAAATAGAATGCAAAAATAAAAGCATTTGTGTGAAAGCTCAAGTGTTTGAAAATTGGAATATCTTGAATTTAGGCCTACAGGTGACATTTACGCGTATTAGTCCCAAGTAGGCAAGAATCAAACGTTATTGACACAATTAACACTAATGATGGCTTTTAGTATTAAGTACTGTCGCTGAATTTGCAGGCTGGACTGTCAGTATGACCCTTATGTATTTCATAGTACCGAAGAATACAAGGTAGTTCTCTATTTTATGTACCTATTATACTCTGTTTTTACTGAAGTGGAATCACCCATTTCCATTGTCACAGTGTGATACAAGTTCTTAGGGATGCAAGGTACAGGACCATAGATATTTATAAATATACAAATATTTTATTTATTTCAGTAAATTTTAGACTTCCCTGTTTCATAATTGAAATATTCAAATATCTTTAGAAAAGAAAAGAGTGTAATCTTGAAAGGCCGGTAACACACTTGTGACTCCTCAGGTGTTGTGGGTGGGTGGGTGATGGTAATCATTTTCCACCAGGCGATACCTTTGCTTTTTTGCCGCCCCCTTGTTTATAGTTCAATCAATTAAATTTCCTGCTGCTTTTACTGTTGTTTGCTTTTCTAATGCATTTAAATACAATTCCTGAAATACATTTATGTTAAAGGTCTCTGGCAAGATGATGAGGTGGAAGAGAAACCAAAGCCAGCCAGAGCAGTTGAATTATCTGCTGACTCGGACACTGACGATGACAACTTCCTAGAGAGTACAGTAATTAAACCGCCAGAACAGTTTCCGGAAATACCCATACTAAATTTAACTGGATCTTCGGTTAGGACTGGCGTGACTTCTACGGATTGGGCTGAGGTTATAGACGTCACACAACCAGTGCCAGAATTCAAGGAAAAAGTCAAAGATCTGGCCCATGCTTATCCATTTGAACTAGATAATTTCCAGAAACAGGCAATATTAAAACTTGAAGAAGGCCATCATGTGTTTGTGGCTGCTCACACATCTGCTGGGAAAACAGTTGTTGCTGAATATGCTATAGCTATGTCAAGAAGAAATTGTACAAGGTATTTTAATTATTGCTATGTAGGAAGTTATAATAATAATAATAATATAGCCTTTATTTCAGAAATACAGCAATGTTTATAAATACTATGCTAGTTATCTAAGTTTATCAATTCCTGATTGCCATTTGGCAAAGGCCTCCTCTAGTCTCTTCCATTCTCGTCTGTCTCTGGCCACTCTACTCCAGGTTACTCCAGCAATTGGTTTAAAATCATCAGCCTACCTTTTTCTCTGTCTACCTTTACTCCTTTTCCCATGTCTAGGGTACCATGAAGTAATTCTTTCACTCCATTTTCCTACTCCTCGGACAGTGTGGCCGGCCCATCTCCATTTTAGCTGTCTGACCTTTTTCCTATAACATTGTTTCTTATTTTATCCAATTACTTAATACCTAACATACTGCGTTCCATTGAGCGTTGGCATGTCGCCAGAGCAGTGATATGTTTGTTGGTTAGAGACCTGAAGGAAGTTAATTCTTAACAAAACATTACAGAAATGTTTGGGGAATTATAAATTTTGATACAATATCATTTTCAGGGCCATTTACACATCACCCATCAAAGCTTTATCAAATCAAAAGTACAAAGATTTCAATAAAATGTTTGGTGAGGTGGGTCTCTTGACTGGTGACTTACAAATCAATGCCACAGCGTCATGTCTCGTCATGACAACCGAAATTCTGCGATCAATGCTGTACTGTGGCTCTGATGTCACCAGGGACCTGGAGTTTGTCATATTTGATGAAGTTCATTACATCAATAATGCAGAGGTATTTATATTCTGTTTTTATATGAATTTATCACCTTTTTGAACCCTTACATAGACATAAAAACATAACCAGGAGCATGTCAAGATATGTCTTTTCCGTAACTATCAATGCACAATAGTTTTTTTTTTATTGTCCTACTTAGGTTACTTAGAGCACAGGACATTATGTGTCTGTGAAATATGAAAAGGTCTATAGTTCAATCTCTTTTCAGCGTGGCTATGTGTGGGAAGAAGTGCTTATATTGTTACCAGCTCAAGTCAGCATTGTGATGTTGAGCGCAACAGTACCTAACACTCTACAGTTCGCCGACTGGGTGGGCCGCACTAAGAAACGGAAAGTGTATGTCGTGTCCACACCCAAACGACCCGTTCCACTGTGCCATTATCTATACACAGGTACATTTTTTTCTATTTCTTCATCATCGTTGTAACTAAACAACACTTTTACAATCAAGATTTTATAACATAAATTACCTAAATGTTATTACTAGTTTTTTTAAATTATAATCAACTTAATAGGCAATCGGACTATTTTTTTTTTTTATTGCATAAATGAATAGTACTCTTAAATATGAGTAACTTCTCATAAGAAACCGTATATCAAAAGTCTATATTTTCAAAGGTACAGCGATTTGTATAAAAAATTTCGCGAGCCTCCTAAAAACGCTCCATACTAAAATCAACCTACAAAATATGACGTCACTTGTAGGTTATAGTATATGAAGTATATGGCCGCCGGAATATATTTGTAAATATCTCCGATATTTGTGCGTTTATACTTACCATAATGAATGTTTTTGTATATGATGTGAGTAAACTAATGTCTAATGATGTGGGTTGTGTTTACCAATTTCGCAAAAAAAAATGTTTTTTGTACTTTTTAAATGTATTTAATTAGTAAACTACACATAAAATAATATATTTTTTTACATTTACCAAGTAGTAATACCTCAATATTTCTGAATATATTAATGAAACTAAATGTTTCAGATGTAGTCCGATCCCCTATTATAAAGTAAATGGGTAGTTCCGCAATCTACCTAACTTTTGTGATGTAGATTTCAACTTGGAAGTTCTTAAAAACCTACGTAGGTATGTAAAAGCTGACTAAAGTATTTTGACTAAACAATTTCAGGAACTGGCGGTAAATCAAAACATGAAAGATTCCTTATAGTGGATCAAGAGGGTAACTTCCAATTACGCGGCTACAACGAGGCGGTGGCGGCGAAGAAATCGCGAGAAAATGACAATAAAAACGCCTTCAAGAAAAGTATGGCGCCGGCGGGAAAGCAACAGTTTCTGAACCCGAAAGCAGAGCAGACCATGTGGGTGGCGTTCATTGACCATCTGAAATCCAAAGACAAGTTACCAGTTGTCGTGTTCACACTGTCGCGAAATAGGTTAGTATCCCGAAGTGAAACCTGCAAAAATATACCTTCTATCTCATTCTTTTGTATACCCTATGTCCTACCTATGTAATAGGTATACCGTTGCCCCTTTATTCCGTCGCTTTTCATTTCATTTAATTTCAAATCACAACGCTTCTAAAGAAGTTTTCACTCGTAAAGTCGTAAACCCTTGATTTAATTTCAGATGTGACCAGAATGCTGAAAACCTTATGTCTGTGGACTTGACTGATGCCAAAGAGAAAGGTCACATTCGTTCATTCTTCGCGAGGTGTCTACAGAGACTAAAGGAACCTGACAGAAGATTACCTCAAGTAAAAAAATCATATGATATTGTATCAAATATCCATTATGGAATTGTTTTAGAATCGAATAAAATTTATTTATTTCCAGGAAATTTGTTACTATGTTCTCACAAATTAAGTACAGTTATGCCGTCCTAACAAAGAGTGCAGTAAGTCGAGTTTTTGGGAAAATTGAGTTAAGAGCATATTATACCATAATATAAGGTCTTAATTAAATTTTCCCAAAAACTCGACTTACTGCACTCTTCGTTAGGACGGCAGTCAAAATTTCTCCCTGGAAATATTACATTATTGTTATTTTAAAAACTAATGCATGCTGACTACATTACAGTTATTAAATACAAACCCCCTTACTAATAAACACTGTATAAGCTTTGAATAGTTACACAGTGTTTTGTCTCCTTCTATCGAATTAAAAATGTCACTTGTGTGACGTGAACAAAACACTGTATAACTATTCAAAGCTTATACAGCGTTTATTAGTAAGGGGGTAGATGTTTCCCGCGACTTCGCGTATTAATTTCACAGAAACCTTCCCCATGGTCTACTCTACATCTGTGCCAAAATGTCATGACAATCCTTTCTTCCAATACAAAGACACTTGAGTTTATTGCAACATTTAAAAATATTTATTTATCTAATAGACATTAATAATCTGATTTAAAGGTAGTAAGATTGAGACGAGTTCTAGAGAATGGGATCGGTATACACCACAGCGGTATATTGCCGTTGTTGAAGGAAATCGTCGAAATGCTCTTCCAAACTGGCTATGTAAGTATTTGTCGATTTTATATACATACATAATATAATCACGCATTTTTCCCGTAGGGGTAGGCAGAGACCACTTCTTTCCACTTGCTGCGATCCTTACATACTTTCGAAGTCTGCCGTGCATCTTGACTAGAGGCCCTGGAACGCAAGACACAACGACAGAGGAGTTACAAGTATAACTCACTACATACTATATACATAGGCGGCGGTAATTGCTTACAATCAGCGATCCGTCGGCTCGTTTCCTGGTTCATTTCATTAAAAAAAACTATTTTGGTGGCAGCATGATACAAGGCCAACAAACGTCAATGTTGTTATTGTTGTGTGTTCAGGTGAAGATACTATTCGCGACGGAGACTTTCGCGATGGGCGTGAACATGCCGGCGCGCACGGTGGTGTTCGACGACATCACCAAGTTCGACGGCGTGCAGTCGCGCGCGCTCGCGCCCGCCGAGTACATCCAGATGGCGGGCCGCGCCGGCCGGCGAGGTTAGTGATGTAACTTTAGATGGTGGCTCACCGACCCAACGTACATCTATACTTCTATACTATGTATACTATATTATAAATACGAAAGTGTGTCTGTCTGCCTGTTACCTCTTTACGCTTTAACCGCTGAACGGATATTTATCCCGATAAAGTAGTGTTCCCGCGGGATAATGCATGTACGTGGGCGGAGCCACAGGCAAAAGCTAGTGTCTGTTATAAAAGCTACATTTCCAGTTTTGTTACATTCAAGTTTTGCGAGATATTCAACTTTAAAGCGCATTTTTAGTTAATATAGGGAGTAAGAGCTAAAAGAGCTAAGAGCTAACGGCTGGCTCGAAAAATTTGAAAAAAATCATGATAGTAGTCCATGTGATGAACTTTAAAGGAAAGCTATAACGGCTTATATAATTTTGTTAGTTCAGGAGTTACAGTTTGGCCACGGGACATTCGCCGATGCGAATATACGCGCGATGCGAACGGCGAAGCGTCTAGCGACTGAAATAAACGCATAGCAATATACTTATCAAGCCACGCGCAACGGCGGTTTGCGGGGCGGCGGGCGAGTGAAACAAAAGCATGAATCCGTACGGCGCGAGCCACGGAGTTGAGTGGCAGTCGCGGCGAAAATTGCAGTGATCAAACGAGTTTAGTTGTTTTCGCCGCGAAAAATGAACACCGAGACTTTTGCATTAACTTTTTTCTCCTATTCTGGTTTAATATTTATAAGAATATAATCAAAGGTTATGATACTCATTCTGGTATACTCAAAAAAAATTCTGGTTATATTCTGTATTTCTCGTACTTCTTGTTTAATTCTCCATCTATACCGCGATTCTTATTCAAATCATGTACTCCACAATCTCTTCCAAATATTAGGTCTTGAACAAAAAAACTGACATTGCGCTGACGGACTGGTCGCGGCGGCGAACGCGACTTGCCCGTGGCAACGGTGCCGCACGAATGCGGAATGCCTGCCTCGCCCACCGCCAGTGTTGCCAACTCTCAAAATAATTTCACCCCAAGATTTTGTCGAAAACCCCCAAAATCGCAATAATTACTTGAAAATCCCCCAAATTTTTTGTATCATTAAGAATGTCTACTATTAATACTACAAAAATCATGCAATGACAAACAAATAATAAAAATTAATGTTTTGTAAGATAATTAATATAATTCCGTCTAACTTTATATATTATAATACACTTCCAAACGTTTATTTTCTACAGGTTCAAATCACTTTTCGATGTTTTAAAATCGCTTAATTTAATCAAAAACAAGAAAATAAAAATCCCTAAAAATAACCCTAAAAAATTCTCCCCCCTAGAAAACCCCCTGTAGAGACTTTTTCTCCCTAAATTTAGGGGGAAAACCCCTAAGTTGGCAACACGGTCGGCGGTGCGAACGGCGAAGCGGTGGGCCACCGCTTCGCCGTTCGCACCGCCGATCCCCGTGGCCAGGCCGTTATAGTGAATTAACTAGTAATATGTGCTTACTTGAAAAACTTCTTGCAAAATTAACGAAATAATAAGTAAACATGTAAAATATTGATATAATGGTACGGAACTCTACGTGCGCGAGTCTTACTCGCACTTGGCCGGTTTTATCTTTGGGTACGGCCCCTAAAAAAGCTGAAAAGAGGGATCTTTTGGCAGCTTCGACGACTGGTGATCTACTTTTTTATCATCTGTATGTTCCAGGTCTGGACGACACGGGCACGGTGATTATTCTGTGCAAGGACAACGTGCCCGACCAGATGACTCTCAAGAGCATGATGCTGGGGATACCGCAAAAGCTCTCCTCGCAGTTCCGACTTACATATGCGATGATATTGAGCTTGTTGCGGTAAGTGAGAGTAATATAACTCCCCCACAGGAATTTCGCTGACGGTGGCCGGTTTCATTGAAATCAGACTAGTAACGCAGAAGTAATTGTATAGTTTTACTCTCATAGGGTTATGAGAGTAAAACTATAAAATTCTCGTCAGTCAGTTATTCGTCCCACTGGGTAGTGGGACGAATAACTGACTGACTGACGAGAGATCAGGCGCATGTCCGACTGTTTACATACCCGACGCATGGATCGTCTTTCTTGTGAGACGACCAGGTGATCAGCCTGCATTGTCCTAACCAAACTTGGAAACAACATTTTTGTTGTTCCAATGCGGGAATCGAACCTACGACCTGGGAGGCTTGGCTCTCGCAAGCTCTAACCACTAGACCACGGAGGCTGTTATGTAGACAGCAATACATAAGTATTAAAGTACATATTAATATGCAATATAAAATGTTAAGTATGTAGTTTTAAAAATGCTTTAAAAATTCGGCCGATGTAGACAGAAGAACGTGTATCGGGGCAAGTAGTCATTAATAAAATATCTCCCTGTGAGTCGATTTTTAACTTACATTGGATTGAAATACACTGTCTGAATCATCGTTTCTGAACCTTTTTTATGCGCGAGATAACCCACGAAAAAGTCGAATTAAGTAAAAAATCTTGCGACCCCGTCACGATTATTTCGACGTTAGATGCATATAGGTACAAAAGATTCGTTTTTCGAACGAATCTTTTGGGCGTATAAGAGGATGTATTTATTATTTTTTAACAGACTGCGACCCCCTTTAAAATCAAACTCGACCTCCTAAGGGTCGCGACCCACCGGTTGAGAAACGATGGTCTGAATATCTTTAAAAACTCACAAAAAGTACTTCTTTGCTGTTATAATTGTATTTTGTACTCGGCAACGGAAAAACAACTATAAAGAATAAACATTTGACTAAACGTATTCCGTAATATTATGCAGTCTATAATTTGCAGAGTAGCCACCGTGTCAGTCGAGGGTATGATGCAGCGTTCATTCCGGGAGTTCCATCAGATGTGCCAAACGGACAACTACCGCAAACAACTACAGATAGCCGAGAAGGAGTACTCGGAGAAATGCAGCACCCCCTTACCCTCACATTTGACCCCCTTAGCTAAGTTTTACGATACCGCCGTGGCGTATATAGATATACTCAATGAAGTCATGCCGATTTTGCTCAGTCAGTCTAAAGTGGCTAAGGACTTGGCAGCTGGAAGGGTATTGATACTGTCCGCCGGGCCTTATATCAACCAGTTGGGTATCTTCCTCAATGGTAGCGGTAAGTTTACTTAAAATTTATATTACATATTTTATGTCACCATGTATAATATCTTTAGACTTTAGATAACTTCGTACTCGCATATATGAATAGTACTCTAAAATATGACTTAGTTCTCAGAAGAAACAGTATATTAAGAATCAATATTTTTAACACTTATTATTAAAGTTGTACGATGTAAGCCTCTAACGCTGTTTGTCCACCGCCACCGTCAACGGGACGTCAACGAGAAAGACACGACAGCGCCGATGTAGCGATACATATTATGTCACCGTAAAATTGTAAAAACCGTTAGATTGTAATATTACTAGAGATATTATAATATACTGACAGATTGTCAAATACAAATTTCTCCATACAATTATACGCATTATTTTTCGTCATTATTATTATTATGAAAAAGCAAACAAATATGACGGCGCGGGGCACATACCGTTTAACCAATCGGTACGGTAAATATTACAATATAACGACAAATAATGCGTACAATTGTATGGAGAAATTTGTATTTGACATACTGTCAGCATATTATAATATCTCTAGTAATATTACAATCTAACGGTTTTTACAATTTTACGGTGACACATACATTGACTATCCATTGGTCCACAGCACGGACGTCCCGTCAATCTAATCTCGACCAGAAATAATCTCGTTCTCGTTGACGTCCCGTTGACGGTGGCGATGGAAAAACAGGGTCGCTAATATCTCCGAAATTTCTGCGTTTAAGTTCATACTTACTGTATGAACTTAAACGATGATTTTTATATGATGTCTGTTTTTTTTTAAATAGAGTAAACATTTTTGAAACTTTTCTGTAATATTTAGATGTAAATATCGCTATACAAAACTATATCGCCAATAATACTTGAATATTCCTGAATATATAAATTAAACTAAATATTTTACAGATATATTAATAAGGGTGCTATTGTGCTTGTATAAATATCAGTTCCCTTTAAGTCGTGACTACATTCTTTTGAATACTATCAGAAAACTCCATTTTATACTACAGTACCTAACAATGTGAATATTTTCGCTTAGGTCCAAGACAAACGCCGTACAAAGTTTTGGTGTTGAACACCGTAGAACAAGACCCGACGCGGTACAACTTCGAAGTCGACGAAAACTGGTTCCGGATGCTCAGTTTTACCGAACAATATAATAAAATAGGTAAGTCATTTTATAGGTACATTCAACTTTTCCAGTCCTTCCTTAAACCCGCACAGACGTAGCTATAATATATTATTATGAATCATAGCAAGGCATATTACGATATATTTTCTATATAAATTTTCGATGACCGCACACGCAGCTATAATATATATTTCTATGACGTCACCAAAATATGTCGACAGATATATCTCGGTATATTTTGGCATATTAATATATATTTTTTAACTGTGCGCTTGCAAAGGACGACCGCAGACCGAGTAAGAGCAAAATATATATTTATAGTATAGCTCCCGTGTGTTAGCTTATTTTTTTATATTATTATTTAAATAATAATAATATAAAAAAATAATATATATCATTGCAAGGTACGCTTTGTTTTTAATTTTGTTTAAAAATCTATTATAATTTCACAGGCACAGAAGAAAGTACTCTCGACCACACTATATTATGCCTCGCGCCTAAGAACATTGTAGCGGTTACTAAACTAAGTTTCAAAATTGATGCCAACATAATAATACAGGACTGGGAACAGAGACAAATGCCGAGGTATATATTCCTTCCCCCTTACTAATAAAAATATTTATCCAGTAGATAAGCAATACAATGTTTTATCCTTGTCTTATGCGTTGGAAATGTCGCTTGACAGACAAGGACAAAGCATTGTATTGCTTATCTACTGGATAAATATTTTTAATTAGTAAGGGGGTTTATCGTTTTTAAGCAGACAATAATGTAATTAACCATAAATGTGGAAGTATAATTCTAATATTCAGTTCAATATTCATTTGAATTTCAAATAATTCATGATGATTGATGAAGGTAATAAAAATAGAACAGACTGAAAGCGCCTCAACATTGAGGCTTACAAGATTCTGCACATATATAAGGTTTGGTAAAATCAACTACGGATATTTTGGGTATATGATCTACTGCTTATTATAAAGACGTTGAGGCAAAAAAAAATATCCTCATACTTAAAGTACAAAAATCATCTCATGTATGGGGTGATTCTCCGCTCAACGTAAACTCGCCCATATAAAGGAAGATTTTTTTCGAGTTTGACAATTATTTTTCTGCCTAAAGGTCTCCTAATAAGCAGTAGATCATAATATTCCCAAAACATCCGTCATCATTTTACCGGACCCCATATAGGGTGATTCACCCAATTGCTAGCACTGTACCAAATTATCAGTACCCCGAACAAATAGTAGAATTATAAGCTTCTCACTTATTAATATTTGTTTCCACTTAATAAAAACAAAAATATAATATTTCTGGAATCTACTGCCGGCAACACCACACTTTCCGACTTAAAAACAGCGACATATAAGTAAATGAGTGTTGGTGTCCTACAGTTTGAACTTTTTTGGCAGATTCCTTATGATCGACTGTAAGCTCAAGTATTTTCATATTACGCTATTTTTGACCTTTTGCATATTTTTTACTCAACCTTTTGGTTTGTCTCATAACTGAGATGTTTTATGAGGCTTATCTAGTAAAAGAGAGTTAACGTTATAGTAAAATTAATGATAAAACATATGGTGCTGACATCTGGGTCCAATATTTTGTAAATTCCAATTTATCAGCACTAGTGGTCTACTATGAAACAAATGAATGTTATATCAACGTTTATACTCTTTTAAGTTGCATAGTATTTTTTTATAGAGGATCAAGTTTTCTTTATATGGGGACTTAAGAGTGCGCTAGTCAACGGTTCGAACTCAGTGCGGCGCGCGGGGAAAATGCTTGTTATTTCACATAATATCGGGGAAAAAAAGATATAGCCATAAAATAATTATCTATACTTATATGAGAAGCTATAGTGCACACATTTATACTGTTTTGTAAAGTATTTTAGAAAAGGCGTCCTCAGATTACGCAAATCAACACTCAGCTGTTGGTGTTTTATGAACAAACTATAATATAATATGTCTGTCTGAAGTAAAGTTATCTCAATTTCTGAATAATAAAACTGTGTCGGTATGTGCTTGCTTTTTTATTTTCATACATCGTTTGTTTTTTATTTACAGTCAAAGTTGCGCTAAAAATTCGATGTTTGGAGGCTATTAAAATTTTAGAAATATAAGGACATACCGACCTAGATAAGTGTAATAAAAATCGATATTACACAAAAAATTGGGTCTACAATATTTGACTTTAGAGTAAATCACCAACAGCGTTTGTACGGAGAAAAACACGGAGCACAGCCTTAAGTAAAATTATTATTTTTAAATAAAAAATTAAACCGACTTCCAAAGTAAAAATACACAAAAAAGTATGAAACAAAACTTATTTTATAAATAATTCCCTTTTTAAATTTGTCTATTTCTCTACTTAATCTTCTTAATTTTGAAGTCGCTACCAGCCCAAACGATATCCTACAATATTTTATAGAACTCACGTTCATATTTGCTGGTACCGACTTCAAAATTAAGAAGATTAAGTAGAGAAATAGACAAATTTAAAAGGGGAATTATTTATAAAATAAGTTTTATTTCATACTTTTCTGTGTATTTTTACTTTGGAAGTCAGTTTAATTTTTTGTTTAAAAATAATAATTTCACCCATTTTAGTGATATATCTTGTTAAGTTATTATTATTAATACGTCTTAAAAACGTCTAAAATAAACGATCGAATGTATAACTGAATACGCGCCAAGCTTCCATTAGGTATTGTTATGAAGATGATCGCATCATCACGTTTCCACTTTAGTGACTAAAGGACCAATTTTGAATTAAACCCTTTACAACAACAAAATAATTTTGCAAATAGGTCCATAAACGGCAGAGTAATGTTCAAAGATCTCCGTGTTAGTGTGAAATACTATGAGAAGTACCTTCTTTATCATCATAATGTGATGATGTATGCTGTGATAGTGGTGGTGATGATGATGATTACTCTAATTGACAAAGTGGCATATGCTTGCAGTTCTTTAAACAACGCCAAAATCCCCAAACATGTATATATAAGGAGTCAGGAGTTCTGTTCTGTACTTTTGGATCCAGGGTATACCTTGGAGCAAAATCTTACTTTTTGGTAGCATATGCTTAGACTACTTAAGAAAAAGTCGAAATCACCATATGTGTCCATATAAATTTTGAGGAGTTCCCTCGTTTCTTCATGGATCCCATCATCAGGTTACCAATTTTCTGAAAATGGGACCAACTTCAGATTATACCTTTTACATAAAAAAAAAATTTTGAAAACCGGCCAACAGACGGCGGAGTTATCCGCGAACATACAAAATATATATATACAGCCGAACGTATAACCGCCTCCTTTTTTTGAAGTCGGTTAAAAATAAATACGTGTCTTGAGTTTTAGCAGGTAAATTAATACTTATTTTGACTGATATTCTATTAGTTGTTATTTAAGCTAGATAAACTCCACATCTTTCAGTACCACTTTTTAGGGTTCCGTAGCCAAATGGCAAAAAACGAAACCCTTAAGGATTCATGTCTGTCTGTTTGTCTGTATGTCCGTCCGTATGTCACAGCCACTTTTTTCCGAAACTATAAGAACTATAGTATTGTTGAAACTTGGTAAGTAGATGTATTTCTATGAACCGCATTAAGATTTTCACACAAAAATAGAAAACAAAACAATAATTTTTGGGGGATCCCCATACTCAGAACTGATTTTTTTTTCATGAAAGCCATATATGTATCTATGGATAGGTCTATAAAAATTTAGGTTTCTAATATCATTTTTTTTTTCTAAACTGAATAGTTTGCGCGAGAGACTCTTCCAAAGTGGTAAAATGTGTGTCCCCCCCGTAACTTCTAAAATAAGAGAATGATAATACTACAAAAAATATATGATGTACATTACTAAGCAAACTTCCACCGAAAATTGGTTTGAACGAGATCTAGTTTTTTTTTTAATACGTCATAAATCGTAAACTGCAATTTACCTTTCATTCAATCAACTCTCTACAAGAACTTTTATATGATGTTACTTGCTGCTACGGAATCCTTCATGAGCGAGTCCCACTCGCACTTGGCCGCTTTGAATTATTTTAAATAGGATCCATATTATGTAGAAAATAAGGGGAAATAACAAAAGGGGGGATCAAGTCTCTCCAGTTTCCTGTAGTATAAACTATAACTCAATAGTAATTTTACCATAGTCATTTACTAATTTATTTTGATGCTTCATTAAAACTTAAGAATATTAGTGGAATAAAAAATTAATTAAAAATACTACACTTAAACTTGGAATAACTTTACGAGTACACTAAGATTAATGAGAAAGACTTGACTAATTAATAATAATTAATGTGATATTTTTTTAAGACAATTTTTTATGAAACTGACAGACAAGGTATAAAAAGAGATTGTTCTCTTATCATTGTTTTATTTCATAATCGCGGCTCCCCTCGCGTAAATACAGTATCCCATGGGAACAAACTGTGCTTTTTCGGAATAAAAAGTATCATTTGTTTTAATCCAGAGCTTAAACTACTAATATACAAAATTTATTGAAATTCGTTCAGTATTTTTTGCGTGAAAGAGTAACAAATATCCATCCATCCATACATGTATCCATTCATCCTCACAAACATTCACATTTATAATATTAGTAGAATTAACTACCGAATTTCATCACCACTATCATAGGGCTGATAATTTGGTACCCCAGTACTGATAATTGGTGACGAGGGTGCTAATAATTGGTAACAGGGTAATTTTTTTGTTATGATTATTTTTATAAAATGTGGATGAAGGTAAACTATATTATGAAATAAAAATCCGTCATTTATTAAATAATGCACCCAGGAAACTCATCATTGTGGGTAAAAAAGTATTTTCCTCTGTAATAATCGGGGTTAAATTTGAACTATCTCTTAAAGTGCTGATAATTGGTACGTTCACCCTACGTTACTTACGTAACTTCACTGCTCAAGTTAAAAAAAACTTAGGCCTTTTCATCCGTTATTGGATGATTTGTCTTAAGTACTTGTAGCTTTTTCTGTTGACTTTCCGAAAATAGCTTGTTAAAGTTTCATTTGGAAATAGAAATATTAATTTTCATTAATAAAGTATTCTCCAAGCGAAGTAACCACTCTTGAAATTCTTTAGTACCTGGGATAGTCGATTTTAAATGTCGTATGAGTGCCCAAGCACATACATCATTCTCAAAACACAGTCAGCCTAGTCCAGAGGAATGACTGGTCAATCCGTCTGGGGCCAATCATGTGCGGGTTTCTTCACGATGTTTTCCTTCGCCGTTAGAGCGTCCGTATAATGTACTTGAGATCTGAAAAAGTCTCATTGGTACACGCCCCAACCTAGGAATCGAGCCTGCATTCTCTCGAGTGTGAATCAAACTGTCTACCCACTAGGATACGGAGCTCATTCAAGTTCAAAGATTGCAAAATTAAGATAGGCTATGACGTACATTTGACAGAACGAATCTTCATACATTAAAAATTTATGCCATCTTGGTTTTCGCCATACTTCAAATGTCAAAATGGCCCCAAAATTTTTAAAAGTAGAGACATTTTTTGCCTCAACATGTCTCGTCTATAATAATACGTCTATGATTCAAGTTTTAAAACACTACGTATTCCGCTAAGGTTCAAAGACGCGCCTGTGGGTTCGACGTGCGCGAAGGCGGTGCAGGAGCTAGCGCGCGCGTCGCATTCCGCGCGCACCGGCACCGCGCCCGAAACTACGCCGCTCACGCAAGGCCTCGCCGTCACATCTGGGGAGATACTCAAGTCACTCGACCGGATGAACCAGCTTCAGGTGATATATTATGCAGGACCTGTAAATGGCTTATGTAGTACTAGCTGTTGCCCGCGTAAATACAGTATCCCTCGGGAACACAGCATTTTTTTTTGGGATAAAAAGTAGCATCTGTTTAAATACATAGCCTAAACTACTAAGATACCAAATTTCATCAAAATCCGTTCAGTAGTTTTTCCGTGAAAGAGTAACAAACATACATCCATCCATTTATACATCCTCACAAACTTTCAAAATAATATATATAGGATTTTCAAGTTATTTTAAAATTCAGCAATCGATCTAATCTACTGGTACTATAGCTATTTGTATGATGATATGCGTAATAGTCATCGAAAAGTATTCGAAATAAATATAATTTACTACTTGTGTAAATGTATGTTTATTCGAAAATTACAAATTAAACTTTTAATATTATTTTAATATACTGTACTCTATTATTATTGTTACGTGTTGGGGTTCGTAGGATTTGGAGAGAAAGACCTGCTGACTCTTTAGGAGACTTTATTCACAAGCACTTAGTCAAACATTAAGCACTAGGTCCAAACACTAAACACTAAGTCCAAACACTAAGCACTAACGGTGTTCTAAGTCGTAACCAAGTCGTGGGTTTCACTCACGGTCTCTCACGGTATCATCACATCACTAGTATTCACATCGATATCGCCTGTTTCGCTGTTCAAATCGAACTCCCGATCACTAGTTTTCACTTATCGCCCGTTTCGCTTCGATGGAAGCTCAAAGTGAACTCAATTCGCAGTTACGTATTCTCACGCCGAGCCCTTGAAAGGGGCCTTGGGCGGGAAACCACGATCAGGGGCTTTGCCCCTCTACGTGGAGAAACAATTTGATAGACGCGTCCAGTACTAGTACTGGGCGCAAAAATCTATTTTTTGGGGAAGAACCCCCGCGGCAGAACGCGGGGTAAACCCATAGCGAGCGAACGGGATAGCCTTCGCCAACTAGGCACAATCAGGACCTGCGACGGCTCCAAACGGCGCGTGGGGGTCCCGACCCGGGGGGCCGAGAAACGTGTTTGGGTCCACTCCCTCACGCGCCGCGTTTACCGGCCGCGGACTCGACCAACCTAGGGATAAGGGTGGGAGATATTCTTCCGAACCCCAGCTTTTTTATAGCGGGGGGGAAGCTACGCCACGGTGGCGACGGGGTGGCAAGAGGGCTGCCACACCGTCAGGCCCCGGGCGAAAAAAAGAAAAATGTGCACCGGCAATTTTTTTTTTTTTTTTTTGTTTTTTTTTTTTGTTTTTTTTTTGTTTTTTTTTTGCCAGTGCGAGGAAAAGGTATGGGGCTGCAATCCAGCGGTGGAGCATCCTGGGGGGGCGCATGATTGCGCCTGGAGAGGCGCGTCTACGCTCCTGGTGAGGCACGTCTTGCGCCTGGGTAAGGCACCTCATGGCGCCTGGGCTCCTCCTCTTCGTGGGTGGAGGGGGGGGCGGCGGGGCTCTGCCGATCCTTCTTGAGGGACTGCATCCCTCGGCAGGCGGTGTCGGTCGGGCGGGCGGGCGTGCCACGGCGCCAGGTCTGTCAGTTCGACCAGGCGCGAGGCATCCGCACGTGCGAAGAGATTTTGGGAGAGCCGGGCTGCGAAAGCCTCCACGCTCTCCACTCGCAGATCCCTCGCAATGGTGTCATTTCTCACGTACCAGGGGGCACCCGCGATTCGGCGCAGCACACGGTTCTGTGTTCTCTGCATCGACCTTTTAAGGGACGCAGAGAGCAGATGGTGCCACGCGGGTGCCGCGTACGTGAGGCGCGATCGGACGTAAGTTTTATAGAGGGCGATGCGCATGCTAAGGGGGATCTGCGGGGATGAGTAGGCTGGGCGCAGCTGGGCTACTGCTGCTCTGGCCTTGGCCACCGCTGACCTGCATTGGGCGTTCATTGTCAGTGACCTGTCTATAATGACGCCCAGGTACTTAGCCGTCTTACCCCACGGTATTTCGGCGTCGCCGATCTTGAGGGGCGCTGGGAAACCTCTCCTCCTGGTGACGGCGAGCGCCTGGGACTTGCCTGGGTTGACAGACAGGCGCCACTTGCTCAGCCAGTCAGGGAGGAGGTCCAGCGTCCTCTGGATTTTGATGGCGGCGTGGTCCGGGTTGAGGGAGGAGGCGAAGAACGCCGTGTCATCGGCGTAAAGAGCCGTAGTGGTGCCCAGGTCTGTAGGTACGTCGCTAGCGTAAAAATTGTACAGACCTGGGGAAAGTACGCTTCCTTGAGGGACGCCAGCGGTTATGGGACGCTCCGAGGAGAGTATCCCGTCGACTCGAACCCTAAACGTTCGACCGGAAAGGTAGGATGCCACTAGCCTTACCAAAAAAGGGGGGACTTCAGCTCGGATGAGCTTAAAGAGGAGACCCTCGTGCCACACACTGTCGAACGCCTTCTCCATGTCCAGGAAAACGGCCGCCGAGTGGTTCTTCTTATTGGCCGCAACGGAAAGGTGGTGAATCACGCGTACCAGCTGGAGGGTGGTGCTTAGTTGGGACCTAAAACCGAACTGTTCCTCTCGAGGAGGGAGGTACGGGGAGAGGTGTTTGAGAAACAGGATCTCAAAGGATTTGGAGAGGGTAGAAAGTAGGGTTATGGGCCGGTAGCCCTCGGCTCGTTTGAGGTCTTTATGGGGCTTGGGGATGGTGATTATGAGCCCCATCTTCCAGGGAGTGGGAAAGTGGCCGGTCCTGACTATCCCATTGTAGAGACGGGTGAGGGCGGCCACAGTCCTGAAGGGGAGATGGCGTAAGGCTGCGTTGGGAATACCGTCCGCCCCAGGGGCTTTCCGGGGCTTGAGGCGGGAGAAGACCTTTTTGACCTCTCTAGGGGAAAAAGAGAAGTCAGGGGGAGAGGGAATAGAGAGAAGGAATACCTTTACCTCCTCGGAGACTGTTCGGGCGTGATCCGTTGCGGTGGTCGGCAGCGGTGAGAATTGGCGTTCTAGGTGTGCGGCGTGGATCTCCGCTCTATCTTCTGCGCGGTATCTCGGGTGTCCATCTGGGTGCAGCAGGGGTCTGATGGGGGCTGTGGTATTGGTAAGGCTGCGGCAAAAGCGGTGAAGGGATGACCAGTCCTCACCTGCTGTCTGGATGCGCTGGGTCCAGTCTGCGGCATTGAGGTCCTGCAGCTGCTGTTTTACCTCTGCGTTGAGGCGGTTGAGCTGATTTTTCAGCGTAGGGCATCTGGTGTACTGCCACTCTCGACGTAGTCGCTTCTTCTCTGCAATGAGATTGACTACGGAGCGCGGCAGTGTGGGCCTTTTGTAGTTACGGCGGGTGGGCGGCTGCGTAGCCGCCTCCAACGCTGAGGAGATCGCCTCGGTGATCTGGCGGGTCATCTCTTCGACGGCCTCCACAGAATCAACCGGGAAATTGGGAGTGTGCTCGTGCAGCTGCAGGGAGAAGGCCTCCCAATCTCGGACAGGGTGTGGGGGGAGGGGGGGAACGCTTGCAGGAGTGGCTCGGATGATGGCCAGCACCGGGAGGTGGTCCGAGCCGTGGGCCTCTTCAAGGACCTCTTGATGTAGGTCACCCGGTAGGTTGCGGGTAATGGCCACATCCAAAACGTCGGGTGAATGGAGCGGGTTTTCTGGGTAGTGGGTGGGGGCATATGTGCCCACCACTGAGTAGCCGAGTCTCTCTGCGTCCTCGAATAGGCGGTTCCCGTCCGCATTGGGCGCGCGTGAGCCCCACCCGGGATGCTTGCAGTTCAGATCTCCGGCAATCACAGTCGGCTCCTCTGATAGGAGCTTGTGGATGTCGGAGATATCTAAACGCGATCCCGGGGGCTTATAACATGCGAAAAGGTGGGTGCGGGAGGCACCTAGTTGGAGCTCTATGCCGAGGGCATAGAGAGAAGAAACGGTGGGGGCTGGGAGGAGTTGGTGCAGGAGCCTCCTGCCGACCAGAACGGCGAGGCCTCGGCACACTCGCTCTCCCCCCAGGAAATCCTGGCGGTACACGTGGTACCCAGGAGCACTGAAACGGTCCTTAGGGGACAGGAGGGTTTCGCTAAGCAAGGCGACATCCACCTCGTACTCCCGAAGGAGGTGGCGAATCGAGGTCACCTTGCCGCGGACCCCCCGGACATTCCAGTGAACGACCTTCAGTTGGACTGGGGCGTTGGGAGCCATAGGGAAATGAGTTGGGCAAAGAGGGTGGCCCCCTCAGGGAGGGCCCTTAAGAGGGTTGGGAGAATTTCTTCCCCGGCCTGGATTTTATTATAGGCATCCATGGCCAGGGAGAACAGTGCTTGGAGAAGCTGGGCAGTGTTCATGGGGGCTTCTCGTGGGGCCCTCCGTTGAGAGGGAGGGGGGGCAATAGCAGGAAGTGAGGCAGATACAATTGCCGGGTTGGCGGGCTCAGTGATGACCTCGGTCACTTCGGTAGTGATAGTGGTCGTCGGGACAGTGCGTGAGGCGCGAGGAGGACGAGGGGGGCGCGGGGTGCGCTGGGGTAGGGGGGGGGGCCGACAGAACAGCTTCTGCAGGGGGCAGTGGAAGCGCTAGAGGCTCAAACTCTGAGTCGGTGGCAGCGGTGGAGGTTGCGCCTGACTTGGACCTCTTCTTCTTCTTCCTCTTTTTCGGCTTCCGAGTGGGAGGCGCGGGGGCGGAGGAAGAGGGGAGTCGGGGGGTGGGTTCGTTGGCCTCTGCCATCAGTGAAGTGGCTGTAGGTGGCGGGGAGGGAACCTCTTGTGCAGGAATGGAGGGATCATTCGAACGTGGGGGGGCAGTGCGGGTGTTGCGGGTGGTACGTGCAATGGGACCCGCATGTCGATTCCGGGCCTCCCTTCGGTAGACCGGGCAGTCCTTACTATTAGCCGGGTGGGTCCCCTTGCAGTTGACGCAGGTGGGCTCGTCGGTGGGAGGGCGGGGGCATTCGCTTGCAGCGTGCTCCCCGGCGCACCTTATGCACGCCATCTTCCGGTGGCAGTTCTTGCTGGAGTGCCGGAACTGCTGGCAACGGTGACATTGGGCGGGGCCACCCTTACCTCGCCAGGCTTCGATTTTGATGCCCGGCATGTTGAGCAGCACTGTGGTCTGGTATATGCCGGGCACCAGGTCCGGGGTACGCTTCAGTAGCGCGAAGTAGGCACATCCAGGTCGGTTTTTCCTGGCCAGAATCCGGGATACGTGCTCCACCTCGTATCCCAGACTATTTAAACCGGTGGCAATTTCCTCCGTCGGGGTGTTCACGGGTAGGCCGTAGATGCCTACCTTTAGTCCGCGTTCCTGGGGGAGGGAATAGGAAAACCAGCTTACCTGAGTAGACTGGCTCAGGTCGACCAGGTACTTTTGGATGCACCTGTATTCCCTCTCTCCTTGGGGGGAGAATTTTACGCCCTGTCCTAAGGGCTTGGCGTTCGGGGGGTGTCCAAGTAATTCGGTAAGGCTGCGAAAGTGGCTTACCCAATTTTCTAATTTCTCCACGATGAGTGGAGGACAACGGGGAGCGGGCTGCGGCGGCGGAGAAGTCGCGGTCGCTGCAGGTGTAGCGGTGGTGGCCGTGGTGATGTCCATCGGCGTGTCCGTGGATGTTGAAGCCACTGGTGATGGGGGCGGCGAGGGCGCAGTGGTCATCGCGGCGTAGGTTGCCGGGCGGTCTGTGCGCTTGGCCGGGGGCGAGATGTCCGATGATACCTCCGGGCGCGGTCGTTTTGAGACCTGCGCGGGAGGAGCGGGGGGTGGGGGCATGTCGCATGGCGGGGGGGCCGGTGCGGGGGCCCGTGGTATGGGTCGTCTTACCGGAGCACGGTCTTCCTCCGGCGGAGAGGCCGGTGAGGCAGGAGCGAGCTGTGTGCTCGCAGCAGGCGATGCAGGGGGGTGGCGCGGGGCGCACTCCTCCGTGGTGCGGCGCATGGTGCGCGGCAGGGGGGCCGAACCCTGTTCGGCTGAGCGGGGCGGGAGCCCGAACTCGCTGCGGGTCGCCGTCGGAGGGCATTGGGGCGGGGGGGTATCAGTACACCCCCGCGAGAATGCCGAGGACGGCCCGGGGCGAGCGGTGTCCGTACCGCTCAAGCTGGGCTCGGTGGGCGTGTAGTACGCACGTTCGGAAGTGCGTGAGCTGGACCTTGAGGTCGAGCCACGCGAAGAACCCGAGTTGGTTCGGGAGCGGTTGGTGCGGTCGCGGCTATGTGGCCGCGAGTCGCGATCCGACATGATTGATGCACAACTTTAAATAGTTTGTACAAACACAGGCACTGCCATGTTCACAAAATGTTTACTATACACTTACACACGATAAACACTAGTGTACATGAATCACGGACAGTTAAAAACATAAAGGTACTCACATTACACAGATAAAAACACTTAACCGAGTAGTCACTAAGTGTACATACGTCGGACGGCACACACACTTAGGGGGGCTGGCTCCCCGTGACCCCAACGTTGAAATAAAATTTCAACGGGAGGCCCTGGGCAGTGCAACTCCCCAGCAATGCGACAATTTACACTCTATTCTAATGAATGAGAGTGCAAATTGGCGGTCGCTATAGGGATTGTACGTAGGCACTGCACTCGTAACGGGATCGGCACGTAGCGGCTCGTAGCCGCGTGGACGGTTACGGCGTAGCGGTCACACACGACACACGAGCGCGCGCTGCGGGAGTCAGCGGTGAACTCCCACTCAATTCGCTCGCATTCTCGCAGCGTATTTATATCGGTCGACACGAGTCCCAGACCGTTCCAGAAATGTTCGCGACTCGCGTGAACTGGTTGGATTGTACCAGAATATTCGCACAATAGCGCCATCTAGTACTGAGTAGGGGGCCCCACGCTGTCCCTGTTCACACCAAGTGGTTTCATTGGTTGACGCTAGATGGCGCTTTTGTGTGTTCGTAACATTATTAAATGTAAACTATTTAATGGAAATTAAATAAAAAATATGTTAAGTTAAAAATGTCAAATGCTTGGAATGGAACTCCTGCCAATAGAGATTGACACTGCTGATTCGATATCAAATCGATTTATTACGAACGAACATCTTGTGGTATGACTACAAGATGATCGTTCGTAATTATCGATAATATATTTCTATGTAAAGATCGGTAATTCCGATTGTATTTCCTTTGCCAACTGATTCGATACTTCTAAACAATCGATTAAGTTTCCTTAGGTAACTTCACTAGGATTGTCAATTAATATCTGTTATGCATATAATCATACAACACATTGACTTTAAATAGTAAATTGTAGTTAAAAGCTAATCAATATTTCAATATTAATTCATAAAAATTTTAATTACAGGCAGAAATAGAAGCACAAAGGAAGAGTACAGATATAGCGAATTTCAAGCGGGAGTTTGCGATAGTATACGAACGTAAACAAGCCGAGAGGAAAAGAGACAAATATAAGCGGTTACTATCCTTTGAAAATTTGGCTCTCTACCCTGACTACCAAAGGAGGTTGTGTGTTCTTAGAGAACTGAACTACATAGATGAACACGACAGCGTTATACTAAAAGGCAGAGTGGCTTGTTGTATGGGGACGAATGAGCTCATTATATCTGAGTTGGTATTCCGAAATGTGTTCACGGATAAAACGCCCGCGGAAATAGCGGCGCTGCTCAGCTGTTTCGTGTTCCAAGCGAAAACGCGCGTTGACATTATACTTCCTGATAAGCTGGCCGAAGCTGTAAAAGCGATACAACAGATAGATCAGGAATTAACTGCGATCGAATCTAAATACATGGTAAGGACTAATACATCAAAAGTTAGTTACCATATAAATACAGAAAAAAATATAAGGTTTGGTAAAATCAATTACGAATACTTCGGGCACGTGATCTACTGCTTGTGTAAAGACGTTAAGGCAAAACAAAAAAAAATGAATCTCGTGATTTTTTTTTTATACAAAATTAAATTATGTTGCAGGAAATTACATCTTATTGCATTATATCGACCACGCGCGTACAGCTGTTCAGATATGAACTCGAATGACCTTTCCTGGTGTATGCAATATGTATCGCTGTCTCTGTCGTGCTACATCTGCTGTCCATGTCGCGCGCGGACGCTTTATGCAAAAGATTTAATTTCTTGCAATATTTTAATTTAATAATTTTAGTTTGTATTTTTTTACACGGGTTGATTTTTTTTTTGCCTAAACGTCTTTACACAAGCAGTAGATCACGTACCCGAAGTATTCGTAATTGATTTTACCAAACCTTATATAACTCAAATAGCCATCAGATTACACTAGTATATGGAGTGTAGAGGAAAGGAGGACTATCTCTCTAAAGCAGAAAAGCTAAAAAGTTCCTGACAAAAGTAGTCAAATAACAGTTCCAAAGCTGGCCATAGTGGCGCTAGAGTCTTATAGGGGATACCCCCTATAAGACTATAATATATATGTTACCGGCCAAACCCGATTTCAGGACAAACTAGTTTTGCCTAGGCTAAACTGGTTCTTCCTATACGCGATAGGATTAACTAGTATATCCTAGTCCAAACTAATTTGTCCTAAGCCCGATAGGACAAACCAGTTTAGCCTAGGCCAAACTAGTTGATCCTGATATTAATACGCACACTCTAGGACAAATAACTATAGAAATAACGTTTAGGACTGCAGCTACGAAACATTCAGTTGGATCAGGCCAAGGTTTCGTGAGATGCAGTTGCATCAAAAACTGTTCCACAAACAGATGCAAGTGCAAGAAGGCAATGATACTCTGCAATTCTAATTGCCACCAAAGCACACCATGTAAAAATAAATAACAATTTTAATTATTGAGATATGATTATTGCTTTTATTTAAAAAACACTTACTATTTGTTATTGTTTGTTTAACCAATAAATTCCGTCTTTTAACGACGAATCATTATCGTTTTAATAAATGATTATTTTTCCAATTATTTTTATTCAGTTTATATATTTATTTAGACTTTCTAGATATACCATAATGTTTAGACTAGGCCGTACTAGTTTATCCTGGAGTGTGCGTATTAATATCAGGATCAACTAGTTTGGCCTAGGCTAAACTGGTTTATCCTATCGGGCTTAGGACAAATTAGTTTGGACTAGGATATACTAGTTAATCCTATCGCGTATAGGAAGAACCAGTTTAGCCTAGGCAAAACTAGTTTGTCCTAAAATCGGGTTTGGCCGGTTACATAATATTAGCAATAAGAGATGGAGTGAAGGTAGTTAGTATTTGAAATATTATACCCTTTTGCTGTGGCGCCACCCTAATTTGACGCATTTCAGCGGACACTCAAAAAGTCGACATTTTGCTTTAAACGAACTATGTGGATGGTCCCTGTTTAGTTATGTTCATAGTTAAGACAGAATAACGTGTGTCGGGACAGCTAGTAATAGAATACAATTGCAAAGTAATCAATATTTTTGCAGGTTGGACAGTTCGAGGGTCAAGCTGAAAGACTGAACTTTGGTCTAGTTAGAGTTGTCTACGAATGGGCTCTAGAGAAACCCTTCTCCGAAATCATAGACCTAACAGATGTTCAAGAGGGTATCATAGTACGGTGCATACAACAACTTCACGAGGTAATTAGATTTTGGAACGAACTTCCTTATCGCGCGTTGCGAAAGGGGGTTAGACGGAAAAAATTAAGACCAAAAGTTGTAATGACACTTTTTGCTATAGTTGCAAGCCGTGCGGCGTGCGCGTGTTTCTCTGTCTGTCTCTCTTTCTCATAGAAATCAAGTTGTAACTATATATACTATTATATATCATATATATTATACGAATATATATTATATTATATAGTTTAATTTATGATCTTTTTATCCTCAGCTCCTAGTCGATGTGAAAGATGCCGCTGTAGCAATCGGTGACCCAAAGCTACAAGCTAAAATGATGGAAGCCTCAACAGCTATTAAAAGAGATATTGTATTTGCTGCTAGTTTATACACTACGCATCGTGAGACTGTAGTTTCATAATCATGGAGAGATAAGAATGTGTATTTTATATTTATTAAATATTGGCATTGTAAAAAATATGAAATAAAATGTAAACAAGCTTTTTTTCTCTCGTGTTACTTTGCAAACCTTATTTTATAATACTTATAAATATATATTGGCACTCGCCATGGGCGTAGCCAGGGAGGGGGGGGGAGGGGGGTTCAAACCCCCCCCCGAAATGGGCCGGCTGGTCCATGTGGATGACCCATATACGGAGGCGTGTTTAGAAATTTTGTGCCCCAGGCCAATTAACATATTTTGCCGCCCCATTAACCTATCTGAAAGATGATTTTTTAAAGTTATTTTAGAAAAGCCTAAAATAGAACTTTAATACTAACTTGTTAACTCTACTATGACGCATGTGTTTATGATCAATGCGTTCAAACTGAAACGAGAAACTGAGCGAGAAAACGAGCGAACGTTTTTTTACGCTTTAACCTGTTAAAAAATTGTTATACTTTAAGCCCTGAAAGAATGTAGAAAAAAAAACAATAAAATCAATAGCCTAAAACAGGGATCGAACCTATGGCACGCGTGCCATCGAATCCTCGGACGTATAGATAGCATGCGACACAATATATTGGGCACGTCACTGATCACAAAATTTTGTAACTATGTACTACGAAAAAAGTCTGAAATAGGTATTCTATGACAAACCTACCATATTAAGTTATTTGTCATCTTTTTTGTAACATCAGAAATTATTGCTCTTATTTTACTTAAATTTAAATTACAAAATGATCCTATTTTCACAGTCTTTTAGGGTTCAAAATTTGAACAGATTTAACCTATTAAATAGGAAAAAAAATTTGCTCGCTCGCTTCGCTCGCTCGCGTTTAACATAAAGTAGGTACATATTATATTATTTAGTAGCAATGTTCTGTTTAAAGCCGGTTCATTTCATGGTATTTTTCCGAAATTCACCGTTATTCAGTGTTTAAGTTTAACGATTGAATAGATTTTAACCTATAGAATGGGAAAAAAATTTGATCACTCGCTTCGCTCGTGTTTGACTTACAGAACCTCAGATCAAATAAAAAACCAAGATAGCGCATGGCGTTTGTTTGAAGTGAAGCCTAAAAAACTACGCTTCTTCAATTTTACACACGCGCTCACGCACACACAAGCAAAAAAGTACTTTACTTTTTGTCAGTATAGATTAGTCGTCGCGACGACTCATTCGATACTGTCGAAAAGTAGCGTACTTTTTTGCTTGTGTGTGCGTGAGCGCGTGTGTAAATTTGAAGTAGCGTAGTTTTTAGGCTTCACTTCAAACAAACGCCACGCGCTATCTTGGTTTTTATTTGATCTGAGTACAGAACATATTACTATAAAATTTAGTACCGACTTTCTTTTTCTTATTAATAATTATAACGAAAAATAATACGTACAATAGGCAAGCGGACTGATTTTTTTTTATTGCATACATAAATAGTACTCTTAAATATGAGTAACTTCTCAGAAGAAACGATTCGTATAAAAAATTCGCGAGTCTCATAAAAACGCTCCATACTAAATTTAACCTACAAGTGACGTCACTTGTAGGTTAAAGTGTATGAAGTATACGGCCGCAGGAATATATTTGTAAACTAGCTGACCCGGCAAACGTTGTTTTGCCTTATAAATTAGGTATGGAAAATAGATAGTAGCCGATTCTCAGACCTACTAAATACGCATATAAAATTTGGTAAAAATCGGTAAAGCCGTTTCGGAGGGGTACGGTAATAATAATAATAATAACTCCCACACCGATCTCGGTGATGGTGGCCGGTATAATTTTATAGTGCCCAAGTGTGTGCGCAGTACACAAGAGCACTCTCTCTTCCTTTTACTCTCGTAACCCAGTGGGACGGATGACCGACACGACTGGCGAGAGATCAGGCGCAGGACCGACTTTTTACATGCCCATCCGACGCATGGATCATCTTTCTTGTCAGACAATCAGGTGATCAGCCTGCATTGTCCTAACCAAACTTGGAAACAACATTTTATTTTGTTGTTCCCTTGTGTGGGAATCGAACCCACGACCTCCGAGTCGAGAGCCAATGCTCGGACCACTAGACCACGGAGGCTGTTACGGTAACTAACATTGTGACATGGAAATTTTATATAATATAAATATATCTCCGATGTTTGTGCGTTTAAGTTCATACTTACCATAATTATTGTTTTTGTATATGATGTAAGTAAACTAATGATGTAGGTTTTGTTTACTAATTTCGCAAATAATTTTTTTTGGTACTTTTTGAATGTATTTAATTAGTAAACTACACATAAAATAATGTCATATTTTTTTACATTTAACAAGTAGTACATAATGCCTCAATATTTCTGAATATATTAATGAAACTAAATATTTCAGATATAGTCCGATCCCCTATTGTATGGAGAAATTTTTATTTGACAATATGTCAACATAATAAAATAAATAATAGAGCTGATTCTAGTAATATTACAATTGATCGGTTTTTACAATTTTACGGTGACATATACATATATTTACTAAGACTCTGTCCAGAAAGTGCGTAAGCCTGCGTAAACCTACGCACGTAGAGATTCTTATCTTATCACAACAAAATGTCTGCCGGTCTATCTGTGATGCCAACTTGGGACTTTTTCCCTAATTTTAGGGAGAAAAGGTATCTGAAGGGGTTATTAGGGGGGGTTTTATGCTTGTTTTATTTAAATATGCAATTGATTTGCTTGACGATAAGTTATTTAATATACTATTATTATTTAATTACAGCTGACCTATCACTTATTGGTATAAAAAATGTATTGTATAAAAAACCAAAATTCTTATTGCAAGCGTCTACCTGTTGCCAACTTGCCATTAAAGAATCACGCCAAAAACGTCAAAAAATTCACGTTTGTTGTGTCTAAGGAGGGTTCCGTTACTATCAACGCGTAGGTTTTTAAAATTACTTCAAAAGTCATAGTCCGGTTTGGTTCAAAATAATTTTCCCTTAGTTTTAAGCATTATATATCAGCATGGAAACTTACAAGTTTAACCTATAATTTAGAAAACTACTCTACAACAACTCGAAAATTTTCAAAACAAAAAGAAAAAATGTCATGTATGAAATCTTGACTCTATTTTAAAGCGCTATTCAACGTTATGCAATACAACGGGGTACAATGAAAAAATATTTTTCATCCCCACTTCTCATGTATGGAGAGCCACCCTCAAAATATAAAATTATTATTATTTTACGATGCTAAATCCGAGATAATATAATATACAAAAAACTATACCAAATTTCATCCATTTATATTCATAATTACAGAAGCTAGAGGCGTGGACAGACAGACAGACGGAGGGACAGAGCAAAACTATAAGAGTTCCTTTTTATTACGAAATCGACTATTTTTAGTAAAGGTTATCTTAAAATTTTAACTGTCTAACTATCAAGGATTATGATCTCATGAGACATAGCCTGGTGACAGACATACAGTTTTTACCCTCTAGATATCTACGAAATAACTTATAGTCTGTAAGTGTTAAAAAAAGCAGTGAATCATGCATACAAATGTCAAAATTGACGCATTAGCTGTGATTACATTAATTTACCTATTAAAGTAAGCCATTTTGACATATAATATAATAATTATAATAATATAATATATATGGACGCTTCACACTACGTCAATCTGATCCCGTGGTAAGTTTTTGAAGAACTTGTGTTACGGGTACCAGACAACGGAAATATATTTAATACTTTTATACTATACACATATTTAAGATTTTTATTATATTATACACATATTTAATACACATCCATGACCCAGGAACACAGAAAAACTTTTTTGTTCCTTCGGCGGGATTTGAACCCGCGACCTCCGGCTTGAGCACCAACATGCTCAACCAACTGGCCACAGAGGTCGTCAATAGTATGTAGATACGCATGATTCACTGCCTTCATAACGTGAATAGGCTAAAGTATAGACTTTATATGACACGAATAGGACGCGACCGCGTCATTCAATGTGCTGCGTACAGTGCAACTAATTTGTTAATGCCTTCGGCAATCATCGTTTTTTTTTCTACGGAAATGACGGATGTTGGAAAGCATGTGTGGGACTTCCGAAAGATATTAGCAAAGTAGTTTTACTGTATAAAGTATCTTTATAGGTATGTTTTTCTAAAAAGGTAATACTTACATATTTGGTATGTAACTTTTTTGATTTTTAACGGTACCTATATATTTTATCGTATTATGTAACTTTATGAAGTTTCGATGAGGCATAAGTACTTTAATAATTATATTTGAGAGTATTCGCATGCTAGGTAAAATCCACGGGAACCGTACTATTTGTTTTAGGGAGAAATATTTTTTGAAACTTGGCAACTCGATCTTACTACGCTTTCATTGCACTCCAAAATACAGGAGATGACACTTTTGACTATTTCAAATCGATATCAATTGTGTGTTGAAGGTTTTAATATAAAGTGTATTCAGAAATAATTGGTTTTGACAAAACATTAACAGCACAAAATTTCGGAACACTCTGTAAAGCAAAATGCCAACAGTGTCAACCGATCTGAATGCTGTGTAACGAATGAACTGAATACTTCTGTCTCACTCTGAATCATACAATCGGAGCGAGAAAAACATTTTTCTTTCACTTTGTGTCTCGCGCGTACTCGATATAGCTGCGTATTACTGCGTAATTGCTGTTCCTATTTGAGTCAGGAGCGGAGCACCTATACGTGTAGTATGGGCATACCCACAATCCCAACAGCCTTGTGAGTACATGCATACTTTCAAGGTCTATTAATTTATAATTAAAATAGGTTCAGTGGGTAGTTGTATTGGTATTGTTATCCTTTTGAGTCTTATCTGGTGCTTTTTACCTGCTGGTCATACTTACATTATTGTTATAGGTTAAAATACATATTTATAGTAGTGGATTTAGTGTTAAGCGGACCTTTAGTCAGGTAGATTGAAGAAAGCGCAAAATTTATCACCTCTCCATAAATTTTCAGTCCTTTTTTATTTACTAACCAACAGATTTAAGAAAAAATAATACTTTGATTGAACCGATAGGAATTACTCCTGCCGATGTTATATAATCTATAATTTGTGTATGTTTCTATACTATATATGCATATATTTTTTATTTAATTAATTTATAATCTTAGTTGATGTTAATTTGTTTAAGGTACCTATATTGAAAGCTTATTTTTTTTACCAAACATAAAATAAACTTTTTGCTAAATAAGCGAAAAACTTTCTCGCTCACTCCGCGCGTTAGCTTTTAATTAACAATATATTATAAAGAAATTAAAACAATTATTTTTTTAAATTCTAATAACCATGTTATGAAGGAAATAATAAAATCAAAATTTTCGGGCCACATCTTCTTTTGAGAGCTGGATCCGTGCCTGAATCAACCAAAGCGGTTTAATAGGTCAATTTTGTACGATACGCGCATAGCTAAAATAATACGCGGCACGTAGCTCCTGGACGCAATGTATGGGGCCCTAGTACCTCGACTACGTGCGTAGACCTCACGTGCGTAAGAATACGCAGTTTCTGGACATAGTCTAACGCTTGTAACGTAACGAATTGGGCGAGGTTAGACGAGATTGCTCCAAGTCACTCATTTGCGTAAAGTTACGTTCATGCGTAAAGTATAATTATTTGTTTAATAAAAAAACATGCAAATTATCACATAAAATATTTATAAAACTCAGACCTGCGTAGAACGGATTATTTTATATGACATTAGCTTTTTTGACAGTTGCAAATTAGAATGACATCGCAGTCTTGTTTCAAATGTCAATTGTGTGAAACGTAACTATTTGTGGAAAAATAGATGATAATTCGTAATTAATTTCGATATTACAGTGTTTATTAGCAGTGTCGAAACAATAACAACGGATACAATTCAATATAGTCAGTGCTGTCATGTGGAAATTTATTGATAAGAAGTTTAACAGCCATCAATAATAAATATTTTCTATAAAGTGGGAAAACACTAAAACCATTAAAATGTTACAAGACGACGAGTTCGAGGAGTTGGTCAACACTCCGGAAAGAATAAAGGCTTTGGGATTCAAGCCCCAGAAGGAAATATTAACAAATCACTTGACGCCATATGCTGACAAGCTCGATGAAGAATCGCAAGTGTTTCTTGAACAGGTCAAAACAAACCTGGCCAAATCCGTCATGCTCCGAGAAATGAAACCAGCTTGCGGAGTTTGGACATCTAGACTTATGAAGTAATATTGTTATTTACATTTATATCTTACATACTCAAGCAATAGAGGAATTACATTAATTTTGTTTACATCATATCATATTTGTATGCACAGCCTCCGTGGTCAAGTGGTTCGAGCATTGGCTCTCGACTCGAGGTTGTGGGTTCGATTCCCACATGGGAACAAAAAAAAATGTTGTTTCCCAGTTTGGTTAGGACAATGCAGGCTGATCACCTGATTGTCTGACAAGAAAGATAATCCATGCGTCGGATGGGCATGTAAAAAGTCAGTCCTGTGACTGATCTCACACCAGTCGTGTCGGTCATCCGTCCCACTGGGTTACGAGAGTAAAAGAAAGAGAGAGTGCTCTTGTGTACTGCGCACACACTTGGGCACTATGAAATCACTCCTGCGTAACTGGCCTGGTTTCAATGAAACCGGCCACCGTCACCGAGATCGGTGTGGGAGTTATTATGTATGCACAAAAACATTAATTCCTCTATTGCTTGTTCTGAATATTTTTACTAATTTTATTACTTATAGTTTATTATGTATTTGTAAGATCAGGGACAAACTTTAACCACTCTATCACCAAGACACAATTGTTTTAATTTCATGTTAACCTTTGGCAGCTTTTCATATGCAATAAGTATCTGGCTGCAACCCAGAACTTCCTAAATGATGCATCTGACATTGGTATTTTCTTATGCATTATTATCATTAAGGTGAACGCACACTTATCCGAGCCGAAAGAATCGAACAAATCGAATTCCACAAGGTCTCGCATACCTATCCGCACCGAAAGAATCGAACGCATTGAAAGAATCGACCGCACCGAAAGAATCGTTTTTATTTTATTAGCCCTTACTAGAACATAACACGATGCGCTTACTAGAATGGAAGCGCATCGGCCGATTCGACCGCATCACTCGCATCGAATCCGGTGACATCGTCCGAATTCGTCTAGGAGTTCTGGGATGCTTCCAGATTAGACCGATTCGATGCGGGCAAATGAGCGAGGTTTCATAGGATTTCATATAAAGAATTCTAAAATTTGTTTCCTTCGGCGCGTTCGATTCTTTCAGCTCGGATAAGTGTGCCTTCACCTTTAGAGACCACCCATTGTTATCTATGCATATGGTCAATTAGTTTCAGATAAAACATTATTTATGTTAATACTAAAAACATTTAGCAATAAATGTCTTAGCTAGCTAGTCTTAGCTTAGCAGACTACAGAGAGACCATCCATAAATAATTTCTAAATAAGTGATAACTTTGGCTTTTGGTTAATAATAACTTTATGTATAACTTTAATTGGCTTCACCCGCATAAAATTAGATTTTAAACTTTCATCCCCCTATTTTACCCCCTTGGGGGTTGAATTTTGAAAAATCCTTTCTTAGTGGATGCCTATATGAGGAATATGTGTGCAAAATTTCTAGCCTAAAGGGTTTGGCCTGTGCATTGGTGCATCAGTCAATCAGCTTTGCCTTTTATATAAATACTAGCTGTCCCGACAAACATTGTTTTGCCTTAAATATGAACTGAAATTTCTCACCGTTTAAACCTTCCCTGAACTGATACGATTAAAATTTAGGGTGATATGTATTTTTAATGCCACATTATAAAAAAAAATCGTCCAAAAATTTTAAAAAAATTTAAGGGTGAACAACCCTTATCACTTAGGGGTAACCCTTATCACTTGGAAAATAGATAGTAGCCGATTCTCAGACCTACTGATGAAATCGGTAAAGCCGTTTCGGAGGAGTACGGTAACTAACATTGTAACATGGAAATTTTATATATATTAGATATCCCATTACTAATAAAAATATTGTCAAGTGACTTTTCCCATGTATCAGACAAGGAAAAAACATTGCTTTGCTTCAGTGGATAAGCATTTTTAAATATTTTTATTAGTAAGGGGGATAGAAGAAAGATTAATCAATACTAAAATACCACTATGAGCTAATACAATGAAATAACATTAAAAATCACTCCAATACCAAACAAAGAAAATCCTTTGCAAAAATATTAAAACATCATTCAATATTCAAATTACTTTGTATTTTATACACTGTCATTCATTCAGGCTGACTCATCTAACTTTTATGGTAATGATGACTTGATAAAAATGAATTGAAATGTTTTTTCAGTTCAAAAACATGCTACAAATAGTGTACAATAAAAGCTTATGTACCGTCTTGTATTTAAAATATTTTGACAGTGGCGGAGCTACTAAGAGGCAAGATAGGGCAGTTCCCTGGGGCCCCCTGAGCTTGAATGATGTTTCAATATTTTTGCAAAGGATTTTCATTATTTTGTATTGGAGTGATTTTAATCAGACTCTTTTATTAATTTTATTAATATTTAAAAATGAATTTTAAATAAAACAAATGTTTTCTCCACAGTTATTGCATCAGCTTATAGACTTGAAGAGACTGTTGCTGCACACTCGAATTAGTGTTTTATGTTTAGCTTATACCTTATTTGAGTTTTCTACAGATTGTCAGTACTAACATATTTATCATTGTTTCAGGTACCTAAGAATATATGGCTTCAAATTCAGTAAAGAAGATCATATAACTTTTGTGAAATTGACATATGAATTATTACTAATTCCAGATTTAGAACCAAATAAAATCAATAAATTTGGAACTTTATTTTTGATGCTCACAAGGTAGTATTTCTTTTTGTAAATAGCCAAGAATTGTTTTATTTATTTCCTTTTTGTGTATTTTTTATCTTTGCCCTTTTTTTGTTGCAGGAAAAAAGATCTTATTTCTCCAAAGGAACTAACATTGCCTTGGCGACCACTTTACGAACTTGGTCTAAAACTATTTCACAAAAATTCTTCTGCTCTGGGGTTGTTTCACTATCACACGTAAGTTACTTAATTTTTCAAATTATACAGATTAAACATATTTTGTTCATATCAAAATGCTCTATAAAATGACTTCTGCAAGTTCATTAATATATTAGCAAAATTTTGAAAAATTCAAATATTAAAAGTGAATGTATAAAGCATTAATTATGTAACAGGTAATTAGCAGGTAAATTATGATAAGGGTAATCAACATACAATATTTTCTTTAGGCGAAAGCGAACTGAGCCTCAAGAGGGAGTTGTGATAGATATGATTAAAAAATATATGTCCGGGTCAGGTCTGGACAGTATGCTTGCGTTATTTGGGCTGCAGAAGCAGGAAGACACAGAGTGTCCGATGTAAAGATATTTATGATATATCAATGTAAACGAGTTGTGCTTAGTTTTTGGTGACAGGCTCTTGGTTCATCATTCATCATGGGATTTTATGACTGTTTCGTCACAGGTGCTCGGGCCATACATTGTCTATATTTTAACAATATCACAATAATTCCAAATTGTAAATATGTGCACGCATTGTGGTGGTTGCTGGTGAAGTGCATGTGAAAAAAACTATATTCAGGACATTACATCAATATGATTTGTTTATTTACAGGTCTTTGGAGAGCACATACACAATGCTGGTCAGAAGTGCTCAGACGTAAGTATTTTGTGCTTTTTAAAATTTTGATCTTGTACTTAAAAAATTGTGTTGCTTGTGTGTTGATAGTTACTTCGTCACCTTCTATAAACCTTTCTCCATAAATATGTCTATACAACATACACATTTTTTAATTCAATCTATAACTTTATGAGATTAGTGTTTTCAAATAAAAACCCCTTCTAGATATTTCGAGTTGGAAGCCACTAAGGAGATACTCGAGGAGCTACTACCGCGAGTTAACCCGTGGGCTGCAGACGGAGAAGTCATTACTACCATCACGACATTCATACCGGTGGGTCTGCCGTTGAAGTTCGCGGCGCATGGACACGAGCTGTGGTTCGACAAGATCATGACGCTGTGGGACACGTGCTATAACGCGCATTGTGGGACTTCTGTAAGACAGGTTTTTCTATACTATATAATATATTATTTAATATAATAAAGAGGAAAAGTTTGTTTGTTTGCATCGAATAGGCTCCGAAACTACTGGACCGATTTTGATGAAATTTGGCACAGATGTAGAGTAAACTATGGGAAAGGACATAGGCTACTTTCTATTGCGGGATAATGTACGATTTCTGCGAAATTAACTTTTGCGCGCACGAAGTCGTGGGCAACATCTAGTATGATATAAATAAGTAAATCTGGGACTATATTATGATCCGGAATCCAGAGGGCAGAAGAAAATTCAAAGCATTGAAAATAGAACTTTGCGCTAATGCAACAGAGTTGAAAATCGAAGTGTCGAGCTGTCATGTAAATGACATTGACATTTGACTCAACACTTGTGTATTCTATTTCAATTTCAGCTCTATTGCTTTTTTTATTCTTGACCCCTATCATTAACAGAGCTTGTTGTTTACATTTTTGTTTTTTTTTTTGTGCCATTAGTTTTAACTTACAACTAAATAATAAAATGTAATCTACAATATCTAATAAAATACAATAAAATGAAATACATACATGAATGATGCAAAAGCAACAATTAAAATTAAACAAAAAATAATAATTAATAAAAAACACAGAAGTTCTTAATCTAGTATCACAGTTTATCACATTTATTTTAATTTCACAGTTTACAATCGTGTCTTTTATACACAATATCTCAGGAATATCTCCATGTGTTTTCCCCCCAGTGTGCTGGGCAGATTCTCACCCGCCATCGCGGTGCACAATTTCTGCTCAATGTCGTATCTATTGCTAGCTAAAATCGGGCACTCGAGTAACAGGTGAGGAACCATCTCTGCATCCCCGGGCTGACATAGACACGACGGGTCCTCCTTCAACTTGAACTGATTCAAGTAGAAGGCGAATCCGCCGTGTCCAGTCAGAACTTGTGTTGTGTGATGTGTAGTGTCTATTTTACCTACTATTCTGTGCGCAGCGACGGCGCTGGGAAAAATAGTTTCGTGACTCCGGCCGTCCCGCCCGACACATATCTCCTGTCCCATTCTTTAATCGTATCCTCTCTTAACGAATGAAACAGGACACCGGCTATTTGGTCGACTCTTTCATTCCCTCTAAGCCCTGTGTGCACCTTAATCCAAAACAGGGAAACCTCCCGACCCTGCAACGCAGCTTTCCGGAGGAAAGTTTGTTTCCCTTGTTTGCACTGCCAAGGGGTGAGGGGAATCAAGACTGATTGTGTGTGATAGTGAGCTCTATTGTATTAGCGCAGAGTTCTATTTTCAATGCTCTGTATTTTCCTCTGCCTTCAGGATTCCGGATCGTAATTATAGTCCTAGCCTAAGACAGTTTTCAAGTTCAAAACCAAATGTGTAGTAAAAGTCGACTTGTAGCGATAAGCGAAATGAGCAATGCAATATGAATTATTGTTATTTTTTTATTAAAACTTAAATTCCATATTATGAAATCATAGATTACAAATGGCTTGTAATATGTCACCGTAAAATTGTAAAAACCGTTACATTGTAATATTACTAGAGATATTATAATATGCTGACAGATTGTCAAATACAAATTTCTTCATACAATAATTGTACGCATTATTTTTCGTTATCTACACTAATATTATAAAGAGGAAAACTTTGTTTGTATGTTTGTTTGTTTGTTTGTTTGTAATGAATAGGCTCAAAAAGTACTGGACCGATTTCAAAAATTCTTTCACCATTCGAAAGCTACATTATCCACGAGTAACATAGGCTAAATTTTATTTTGGAAAAAAATAGGGTTCCGTAAGATATTTGGGTTTTTCGGACACAAGGTGTAAAAAATCAACCAGAAAAGTTACTTATTTTGCGTACGCTGCCTAAACTATAAAAGATAGAACCATAAAATGTTCTAATTAATTATAGATCTTATAAATATCTACAAAAAAGTCCGCGACACACTATACCTATCTATGTCGAGTAAGGCACAATAACCATTTTTTTATTTAGAAATCTTGAATTTTTTTTGGACTACATTTAAACGCGTTTATTTTACTCATGTTATTAATCCTTATCAAAATAAATTATTTCATCACTAAGTACAGTTTATGTAGATAATATTTGGTCTTTGAATGATTAAGATTGGACGTTTGGTTTTGAAGTAATGGCGAAATTAAAATATTACGATTCCTGCTGCACGGCCCGTTGCGGAGTGGGCGTCACCAAGGCAAAGAGTAATTAATATCACAAGTGAAGAGGATTCACTCGTATAAAACATTCTAGGCAATAAAAACTCTATTTACCAGTAATAAGGTGCAATTTCACTCGTGGCGGAAATCAATGCGAACCGGTTTAGATGCCTACAGAGTTGTTCAACGTGCGAATTTCAACCTTAACGCTGTAAACTACGATTCATATTTTGTTAACGGATGCGCGAGGTGTTTCTAAGTAGACGTGTAGTACAGCGTGTAGGGCTAGCATCATTATATTTTTATTTAATTACCATTAGTCAGAAACATATTCTTTTATGGGCTAACGTCACTAACGTGTAAAAAGTTTGTATCATAAATTCAGCTTCATATGTATATTTATTATACCCAACCGACTAACGAATATTTTACAAGCTAGTGGTCACAGTAAAACTGAACCGCTTTTCCTAAGAACATAGATCGGAATGCATTTGCAATAAGTATATTATTAACAATATTTTAAGTAAATACCTATTTGAATTTTTCCTCATTCGTTAGCACGGAACTGTACTTTGTAAGTAAAATTAATGTTCAAAAACTTCAAAATGTATTGGTCATCTGAATACCAGCGCTGTATTAGTCTTCATGGCTAACACAGCTTTTGCTGAGCTGGTAACCTTTGCAGAAATATTTTTATAACTATTTTAGCATTAACTAAGAATAACTGTGTTACCATTATGTTGTTATTTATGAGTAAACTATTTCTATTCAATTGTAAAAAAAAAAACTTAAATTTGGATCGTTATCCTTGTTTAAACAGTTAAATACTGCACAGTATCTTTTTATTAGTAGTAGTAACTTTTTGCCGTTTTTTTATCCATTTTTAAAATAATACGATAAAATATAAATAATACGAACAAATCTCGCGCGTACGTCGCTCACTACTCGCGCGTGATTCCCTACTGATTCCCCGCTCTAGTGGGGCGCCGCACGTACTTGCATTTTCTATACCTACACGGGGAGTGAGACAGGCCTGACCAAGGCGGGGTGCGCGTGCGGGTTAATGTTTAGTTTAGTTTACTTTAGTTAAATAGTTTAGTTATTTTATAAACATCAAATTGATAATATCTTAAAATATAATACATTATAATATCTATACATCTATACAGTTAAATACAATTTAAGTGTCTGTTTGTAACTTCAAATTAACAGCTTTTTACATAATGAATCTGAAAGTATATTCGGTACTTACAATAAAATACATTTTTTTTTAATTTTTGTCTGTCCGTCTGTCTGTCTGTCAGTCGGTCTGTCTGTCTGTTTGTTCCGACTAATCTCTGAAACGGCTGGACCGATTTTCACGGGACTTTTACTAGCAGATAGCTAATGTTACAGGGTCTAACATAGGCTACTTTTATTTTAGGGTTCCGTTTAAAAAATAGGATTCCGCTTTCGTTAGTCATAAATAAAGTCGCGGGTAAATTTCAGCGATATCCCAAAGTATTGTTCAACGCAGACGAAGTCGCGGGCAAAAGCTATATTGTAATATTTACGTGCCGATTGGTTATACAGTATGTGCCCCGCGTCGCCATATTTGTTTGCATTATCATAATAATAATTATAACAAAAAATAATGCGTACAATTGTATGGAGAAAATTGTATTTGACAATCTGTCAGCATATTATTATAATATCTCTAGTAATATTACAATGTAACGGTTTTTACAATTTTACGGTGACATATATAAACGATCACTTTTTAATTACGACCACGAAGTATAGATACCAGGAGTCCGAACGTAATGTTAAAATAATGGTCTCAATTTAGGGGACAGATTTTTTGCCTGTAGAGCGCGTCCCAGTCCCAGAAGCACTCGTTTGAAATTACGCGGGAAGTTATGTTGCTATATTGACAGCTCTGAATAATTGTAATAAATAATAGTATTGGCAACACTCTGTACGTAACAAATTCTAGCACAGCCAGTGGCAGAAAAGAGAACTAATATCTGGGTCTATTATTGTGTACATAAATACTGTGGAAAAGCCTATACCGTTTGGACTCCTGGTATCTCTACTTCGTGATTACGACAATGGTTATCAAAAATTGTCAATGGTCAATTATAGTAATAATAAGGGTCATTTAACACTGAAACGTTACGGACACAGCGCTACATTTTAAAGATTAGATTCGTTTATTTATTAATTACACAAGAGATACACGTCATTGTAAGAGTTCGAATGTCAAGTTGCACAACGCATGTGCAGTGTATGACTGACGTCATGATACGTTTCATTTCGTGATATTATATCATGAAATGAAACACTTGACGACTCGTTAAGGGGCCATCCATAAATAACGTCACACGAATTTCACGATTTTTTACCCCTCCTTGTCACAGTTGGTCACATTTGTGAGACCCCCCTCATCCCTAGTGTGACGTCACATATTTTGCAAATTTACTTTTAGAAATTATTGAATAAAAATATCGGTTCCGAAATCAGTTTTATTTCCATTTAAATTATTTTTAATAAAATTAACATCAAACGAAACAATTAAGAACCAAAAAACGATTTATTATATTAATTAAAGAAATTAACGAAACAAATAACTTCAATCCATGGACTTTGAACCCACTCCTTTAAATGATTTATAACTGGCATATATGTTTTTGAGGTTTTCGTAAAGTAATAGTTTTATAGTTCGTATTTTAACAGATAATATAATAAATTTTGAAATGTGACGTCACAATATTTAGGACCCCTCCCACCCCCTTGTCACACAATGTCACACTTCGTCGACCCCCTCCCTCCCCCTTTATGTGTGACGTTATTTATGGATGGCCCCTAACGACTGACTTTATTAATTGAAGTTTATTTATTTATATGACAATGGCTGTGTTCCGCGGAAAATAACGCTTGTTAGCGCTTGCTAGCGCTAAAGAAAAAAAACCAGATTATCGGCCAGGACACGTTTGCTAACTTCAACCAAATGATGAAAAAAAATTATCACTCATTTTAAGGAGTGTTTTATTTTACCTGATGTGACAATAATAGGGAAAAAGGAAAAATTAAAGACATCCCTGAAACTATGACCATCTTTGGCTTATTTTAAACTTTATTGCAACATATTTTAGTTCACTAATAGAGCCAAATGAACAGTTGATAGATACTATATTTTTAATAACAGAACCGATTGATAACAGAGAATAAAATTCAGTCATGTTGTCGAGAATATGAATTTTAAGGATGACTCTCAGTAGGTATCACACACATTGTTTACAATTAGGACATGTGTAGAGGATAAATGAAAACTTTCAACAGGTATTATAGTATAGTCGCTTTATTTAATACTTTTAATACTTATAAAGAACTCTTAGTGTTATAATACTAAAATTAAGAATATTTAAGCAATATTATCAAAGAAAATGAAAGTGAGTAAAATACATTAGGTGACAAACTCATTTGTCTGTTAAATTCAGTGTGCTTGTCTGCATATGCCTCTTTCTCCTTATTATATAGTGTCTTATTTTCTATATGTGAACTCGAATCATAATTAGTAGATGATGAATTTTCTTGACTGTCAGTTGCATTCTGCTGCGCAATGTCTACTTGGCCCTCTGTGTTATTTTTTGTATTCATTCCAGCTTCTGAGTCATTGGTGAAGGGAAAGAAGTTTCCGCTTGCGTCTTTGTTATTTTCCACCCATTCCGGATAAGTATTGTGAGATTGATTGATACCAATTGCAGGCAAGGTTTTATTTTTGTTTTTTTCTAAGTAGGTAATACCCTTCTGAACGACTTCACTAGTTAAGATATCATTTTTCCCCATACTGTTACCAATATGCGTCACACTAGCTCCATATCGAGCACTTTCATTATTTCCTGGATAAGTCATATTCACCTGTACGAGAGTAGGTGCATACACATTTATTGTATTAGGATCACCAGAAACATGAGTGCCAATTATCACGTCTTCGGATCCATATAAAACGTCTTTTTCAACATCTGTGTCATAAACTACGTTATATTGAAAGGTTCGGGAAGCTAAATAATTTATTGATCCAGTCTTGTCGTCTCGTCGCAGCCTATTACCGCTTTGTGATTTGTCTGCATGATTTGTCTGCTCTACGTATGATTCTGGAACAGTGTTGAGAGTGTCTCTTTTCTGTACCTTTAGGGATTCAATTACATCGCTTCCATATACGGGTGTCTGCCTTCCATTGAATAGCGCTTTTCGTTCTTCTTGCTCCACTGCTTGTATCCCTTTAACAAAAAAATATATAAATTATATTTATTAGAAGCAATTATTATTTTTAAACAAAAAATTAAACCGACTTCCAAAGTAAAAATACACAAAAAAGTATGAAATAAAACTTATTTTATAAATTAAATTAAATACCATTTATTTCGGGCTGCATAGGCCCATATTATAAATACCTTATAGACTAACATACATATTACTATATTATATTATATAACTAACACTAAACACGTATTGTCTGCGACGTGGGGCGCGAAGTGTTCGGGAGTCGTCCTCTAAATCTTCTGTAAACGACTCCAATCGGCCAGAACTCCTCCTTCTCGAAGGTCGGTAAATGATGGGTTGAAACTCTCACCACAAAAGAACTAAAATTCACTCTATGACGAGATTCCAACCGCTCGACCCTCAAGGCGAAGTTGGTTCTGCTCCTGATGTAGTCCACGACCTGCTCGACCGTCGTAGACCAATGCAGCCGAGACACGTACAGCGGTGTTGCGGGAGTCTCACACCGCAATAGCTGCTCGGGTCCTCCGGGTGCGGTGCCGCGATGGTTGCGGACGACGGGTTTCTTCTTCTTCCTCTCGACCTTGATGAACCCGTCATCATCGCACGTTCGGTCCTTTTTAGAAAGAGGACGCTCTTTTGAAGTGGCCTCCTTCTTCCCTTTGTTTTTCGAACGCGGGGGAGGTGGCGGGGGTTCGCTAGCGGCGACACTTGCGTAGCTCGGCACCGGCTCCTTAGCGGGCGGGGAGCGGGCAGCGGGGGCGGCAGCAACGATGTTCGTTGACCCGTCGGATAATGCTGACGGGCTAAACGTGACCGCCTGCGCGCCTCGACGACGAGCGACGTTTGCTGCATCAGGTGACCTACATATTGAATTAACGCTTCTTAGCTGTGATATGGCACTTATATTAGCACTTATGGTAGACTCTGATGCCTGCAATCTACCTCGAACTCCGGCCAGTTCTTCCTTCAGGAACTTGATGTCCTTCACTAGGCTGACGACGTCGACGTGGTCCAGTGTCACAGGCGGCAGCTTATGCAGATTTTTCGCTACAAAAGCTGGCACCTCATCCGGATCCGTCTGCTTCAGCAGGGAGATGATGTCCTGCACGCTTCTTTCGGTTCCATCTCTCCGTCGCGATGGCATGTTCGCGCTCTGGCCGAGCGTCTCGTACAGCAAGTGCTTGCCTTCGCATATCTCCTCGCTGGTGAAAGAAGACTTGCAGAGTCGATGGCATGCTGGATGCAACGCCAGCAACTCATTGACCACGAGCGCCATGATCACGTGCAGCGGCAATCAGCCGCGCGATTCGCGAAAATATTAATTAAATAATTAATATTTGCTGCATGTGTATAACGCGGAGCGCGTCCGTTCGCGAGCTCGACACATTACACATGATAAATAATTCCCCTTTTAAATTTGGCTATTTCTCTACTTAATCTTCTTAATTTTGAAGTCGCTACCAGCCCAAACGATATTCTACAATATTTTATAGAACTCACGTTCATATTTGCTGGTACCGACTTCAAAATTAAGAAGATTAAGTAGAGAAATAGGCAAATTTAAAAGGGGAATTATTTATAAAATAAGTTTTATTTCATACTTTTTGTGTATTTTTACTTTGGAAGTCGGTTTAATTTTTTGTTTAAAAATAATAATTTCACCCTTTTTAGTAATATATATTGTTAAGTTATTATTAATACGTCTTAAAAACGTCTAAAATAAACGATCGAATGTATAACTGAATACGCGCCAAGCTTCCATTAGGTATTGGTATTAAGATGATGATGATGATGATTACTGTAAGTAACAAAGTGGCATATGCTTGCAATTCTTTAAACAATTCAGAAATTTCCTAACATATATCTTTAAAGACTGAGGAGTTCTGTTCAGTGCTTTTGGATTTAGGGTATTCCTTGGTACAACGTCTTATTCTTTGGTAGCATATGCTTGTGTTACTTCAGTAAAAGACAAAATCACTATATGTTTCGATATAAATTTCGAGGAGTTCCCTCGATTCCTCATGGATCGCATCATCACGTTTCCACTTTAGTAACTAAAGGACCAATTTCGAATTAAACCCTTTACAACAACTAAGGATTTTGCAAATGTTCAAAGATCTCCGTGTTAGTGTAAAATACTATGAGAAGTACCTTCTTTATCATCATAATGTGATGATGTATGCTGTGATAGTGGTGGTGATGATGGTGATTACTCTAATTGACAAAGTGACATATGCTTGCAGTTCTTTAAACAACGCAAAATCCCCAAAAATGTATCTATAAGGAGTCAGGAGTTCCGTTCTGTACTTTTGGATCCAGGGTATACCTTGGAGCAAAATCTTACTTTTTGGTAGCATATGCTTGGACTACTTCAGAAAAATTCGAAATCACCATATGTGTCCATATAAATTTTGAGGAGTTCCCTCGTTTCCTCATGGATTCCATCATCAGGTCACCAATTTTCTGAAAATGGGACCAACTTCGGATTATGCCTTTTACATCAAAAAAAGAATTTTGAAAATCGGCCAACAGACGACGGAGTTATCCGCGAACATACAAAAAAAATATATATATTATATACAGCCGAACGTATAACCGCCTCCTTTTTTTGAAAGTCGGTTAAAAAAGGACCAACATTTCGGAAAACAAACAATATAAAGTACTCACTCGAAATAACATTGCTAGTAATAAGCAACGTTAATATAGTAATAGACAACATGTCAGCTACGGTATGCTTTCGATACTACGGTCCGTCCGTGCTAGCGCTGCTGCAGGGCCAACTCGCACGTCATGCGCATGCGATTACACACCGCAGAGTGCAGACTGTTTCATGGAATTCACAGGAAAATTAAATAGTTTAATGTAAAATTAATTAATATTTTTATTTAGAGCAATGTTCCGCCAAATTCGGGTTATTTGGCGGAACATTGCTCTAAATCAGTGGTCCCCAACCTTTTTTTTACGCGGGCCACAAACCCGTTGTACTCCTGGTGTCGCGGGCCGCAACCAAAATTTTTAGGGACAAAATACGGTGTTTAAAATTTAAATTTAACGATTTAATAGTAGAAAAACACAAGGTAGTTAAAAGAGTGAAACTAAACATTTAAGATGAGATAACGACACAAACTTTTTTTTTTTTTTATGAAATATGGGGGCAAACGAGCAAACGGGTCACCTGATGGAAAGCAACTTCCGTCGCCCATGGACACTCGCAGCATCAGAAGAGCTGCAAGTGCGTTGCCGGCCTTTTAAGAGGGAATAGGGTAATAGGGGAGGGTAGGGATAGGGTAGGGGATTGGGCCTCCGGTAAACTCACTCACTCGGCGAAACACAGCGCAAACGCTGTTTCATGCCGGTTTTCTGTAAGCCCGTGGTATTTCTCCGGTCGAGCCGGCCCATTCGTGCCGAAGCATGGCTCTACCACGTAAAAACTAAAACTAAAATAAAATAACAAATATTATGTATTATAATAATTATGTTCACTCAGTGAGATTTTTGGAATTGTGAACGCTTTTTCACAACTTTATCTAGAGCTGGCTTGTCGCTGCATGCTATCCTTATTACATCGTAGGCTGTATTTCAAGAACCACTTTAGCTAGAAAGCTGATATTTTCATAAGTCTTAATTCTGATGCCGCTATAACAACATAATATCATATCTAGAAAACAAGATAAAACAAGTAATTTAAGGAGAAGCCCTTTTTATGACAACAAAACGCGATTTTTTTGTCCTTTCTTTAGTCGATGGCAATACTTTAAATATTCACATTTTCAAATTGATTTCTACTCAAAATAAAAATTAATATAAAAGGGGTTTTCATAAAAAATACAAATTTTTGTCTATTTTTTTTCCTAAAATGACTTTTCCTTGGCTGATTTTTAAGTTAAAGATTTCACGCGGGCCGCAGATAAAGGCCCGGCGCACGGTGGGTCGAAAATCGGCTTTCATAGACATAGAAATGAAATCTCGAAAGTGACAAATTTTTTGATGGATATTGCTTCAGTTTAGTATTACTATGTAGAAAATGAAGTTTGAGATAATTTGGCCCAAAAATGAGGGAGTAATAATTTTTTTACGAAAAACTTGTATGGAGCCAACATGAAAAATTCAATCATTTCAAAAACGGCAAGTTTAACCGTAATATCCTGACAGATGGTTATAGTACTAATTATTCATGATTTTTTGGCATACATCATAATATAACGGTTTTAGCTGCTCTTTTTTTTTTAAATCGTCGAAATTTTTGAAAAAAAGTCACCTGTATTATTGCACGATTCGATAGTGTTACTATTAAGGAACAATTTCTGGAAAGTAATGGTATACGGCAACTTTGAGGAAAGTGTTGAATTTTAATAAACTCCTTCATATTTTGAACAAATGTATGAACAATTATATAAAATGCTAAAATTAAGCACTTTCCTTAACTTTCTCACATATAGTTACTTCCCAGCAATCTGGGGGCACGGCAGTGCTCCCGCCAAGTCGAGCGCGAAGCAAACACTGCCGTACCATCCTTTACTGGAACCATTTCGCCGCATTTTCAGGCCCCTATTTGAGAACCTCTGGATAAGACCAGAACGCAGAAATTTTCGTCATCCAATAAGCTATAATCACGTACTTAAAATCCAAAATTTCAAGTCTGTAGGTCATTTAGTTCCGAAGTTAAGCGAAAGCAAAGTTTCGCATTTTCGACACTCACTCACTCACTCATGATCATCAAAATAGAACTAGTACTTCCCATAAACTTAGAGAGCTGAAATTTGGTACAGAGTTGGGGTTTAATGGCCACATAAAGGGAAAACTATAAAAACTAGGATAATCGATCTGGGGGCACGGCAGTGCCCCTGCCAAGTCGAGCGCGAAGCAAACACTGCCGTACCATTCTTTACTGGAACCATTTCGCCGCATTTTCAGGCCCCTATTTGAGAACCTCTAGATAAGACCAGAACGTCGATCTGGGGGCACGGCAGTGCTCCCGCCAAGTCGAGCGCGAAGCAAACACTGCCGTACCATTCTTTACTGGAACCATTTCGCCGCATTTTCAGGCCCCTATTTGAGAACCTCTAGATAAGACCAGAACGTCGATCTGGGGGCACGGCAGTGCCCCCGCCAAGTCGAGTGCGAAGCAAACACTGCCGTACCATTCTTTACTAGAACCATTTTGCCGCATTTTCAGGCCCCTTTATTCTACTCGAACTTTATTCTACTCGAACATTACACAAATTAAATAAACAAATTACACTAAAATCTAGGAAAATAAATCAATATGCCCACGTTTCTACAAAAAGAAGTGAAATCCCACCAAAAACATTCTGTAAAAAACTAGCCAAGTCTCGATGGAGCTGCTTGTTTATCTCTAAAAAGTTATGAAATCTAGACAAAATCGTGCCAAGTCTAAGGTTCCTTACTGCGGTTTCTTTATTATTATAGTTAATGTTTTGTGACTTGGCCGTTGAAGGGCACACAAGGGTACAAAAGGGGCTCCATGACACCATTGTTCCAATACGTGTGTTGTACAAAGTATGGGCTATTATCTCGCTTTACAAACATAGGTAGTTACAAATGTAAACAAAATTGACTTGTACCCACAAAAGTATAAAGAATGTTCAACGGCCAAGTCACTCAACATTAACTATAATAATAAAGAAACCGCAGTAAGGAACCTTAGACTTGGCACGATTTTGTCTAGATTTCATAACTTTTTAGAGATAAACAAGCAGCTCCATCGAGACTTGGCTAGTTTTTTACAGAATGTTTTTGGTGGGTTGTTATTTACTAGCAAGACTATCGAATGCTGCAATAATACAGGGTGACTTTTTTTCAAAATTAACGGATTCGAATCCCAACCAGGGATGTTGACTTTGTGATAATCTGATAATGCAGATATATTCGTCGTACACTGTGAAGTGAAGAAAAATTATGTCAGAGTAGTTTCTTCCCAAAAACACTGGTTTTATAACTTTTTTATAGAAAATTTCTATAGAGCCAATGAGATAAATCCAATTATCATCGAAACGGCGAGATAAATCCTCATATCCTTACACGGTATTATAGTACTATTTATTCGTGATTTTTTTACATAGTTCATGAAACGTTTCTATTTGCCATTTTTTTTAATCATCGAAATATTAATTTTGAAAAAAAAAGTCACCCTGTATTATTGCACCATTCGATAGTCTTGCTAGTCAAGAATAATTGCTGGGAAGTAATTACATATGAGAAATTTGAGGAAAGAACTAAATTTTAGCATTTTATATTATTTTTCATACATTTGTTCAAATTATAAAGAAGTTTATTGAAATTTAACACTTTCTCCAAGTTTGCCGTATACCATTACTTTCCAGACATTGTTCTTTACTAGCAAGACTATCGAATGGTGCAATAATACAGGGTGACTTTTTTTTCAAAATTAATATTTCGATGATTAAAAAAAAATTGCAAATAGAAACGTTTCATGAACTATGTCAAAAAATCACGAATAAATAGTACTATAATACCGTGTAAAGATATGAGGATTTATCTCGCCATTTTGAAGATAATTGGATTTATCTCATTGGCTCTATAGAAATTTTCTATAAAAAAAGTTATAAATCCAGTATTTTTGGGAAGAAACTACTCTGACATAATTTTTCTTCACTTCACAGTGTACGACGAATATAACTGCATTATCAGATTATCACCAAGTCAACATCCTTGGTTGGGATTCGAATCCGTTAATTTTGAAAAAAAGTCACCCTGTATTATTGCAGCATTCGATAGTCTTGCTAGTAAATAACAATTGCTGGGAAGTAACTATATGTGAGAAAGTTAAGGAAAGTGCTTAATTTTAGCATTTTATATAATTGTTCATACATTTGTTCAAAATATGAAGGAGTTTATTAAAATTCGACACTTTCCTCAAGTTTGCCGTATACCATTACTTTCCAGAAATTGTTCCTTAATAGTAACACTATCGAATCGTGCAATAATATAGGTGACTTTTTTTCAAAAATTTCGACGATTTTAAAAAAAAAAGAGCAGCTGAAACCGTTATATGATGTATGCCAAAAAATCATGAATAATTAGTACTATAACCATCTGTCAGGATATTACGGTTAAACTTGCCGTTTTTGAAATAATTGAATTTTTCATGTTGGCTCCATACAAGTTTTTCGTAAAAAAATTATTACTCCCTCATTTTTGGGCCAAATTATCTCAAACTTCATTTTCTACATAGTAATACTAAACTGAAGCCATATCCATCAAAAAATTTGTCACTTTCGAGATTTCATTTCTATGTCTATGAAAGCCGATTTTCGACCCACTGTGCGGCGGGCCGCATGCGGCCCGCGGGCCGCGGGTTGGGGATAGCGGCTCTAAATAATAATAAATATTAATTAATTTTATGCTATGGATTTCCGCAAAGTAACGCCTGATTCTATAATAAGGAAAAAAATAAATTAAAGTCGTTGATTGAGTTTACATATATTTCTTTATTCGTTAAAATAAAAACTCTTTACAGCATATACATAAAAGTTTGTACCAAGTAAATTCATAAAAAAAATTTAAAAATTAATAACAATATTCGAACATCTAAATTTTACATTCGATCATTAGCTAATTACAAATATTTATATCACAAATACACCATGGAAAGAATTTACATTTTCCAAAGTTACAATTATCTGTTAGTACTTCTAAAAATATATTTAGACTATAAACAGGTTTAAAAAAATTCAATATTGAGCAGAGCAAGATCTATCACCATGTTTATGATATGTTACTCAGACAAAAGTTGCGTGATATCTACTAGAAATAAGCATTGTTCGTAAATAGTAAATTAATAACAATTATAATAACAACTTTAACGTTGGTCAGAAGTTAAATCAATTATTTTGCATACGACAAAACGCCAATTTTATATATAAGAACCTAATATTATATTCATACATTTTCGTTGTGACACAACAGCTGCACATCACTCCTGCTACATATTTTGTATAGAACGTTTTTGCTGCTCTTCAATGAACTCACTTTTCGATGACTGTATTTCGTCAACGGTTGATCGTAGATATGCCATTGCAAAGACAATATTTCCCGGCTTATTATGTACATTTCGAAAATTCAATAAAAAAAACTATGCATGTTCTCCATTGTATTATTGCAGGTTGTATTTAGCAGAATTGACCCTCAGGTATTTAAATATTTCAGGACCTTTTATCAATGTTCGCTGGGTTGGCCAAGCGAAACCCAGGCGCTGTGGACTGGACCCCGCACGTGCCGAAAATGTTTATGAGGTTCCTACACGCCCTCAACCTGCCTGTTAGCTACAAGGACATGCAGTATGCGCGAAATCAGCCACTAGGTATATAAAATAAATTTAAAACTCTTTTATGTAACAAACATACGTGTCACCAAAAGTTTGACATTATTATCAATTATTGCTCAGCCTCCCTAAGTTTAATTGGCGAGGATATTAATGTCAGGTGAGATATATTTCGTGCGCCATCGACGTAGATATCTCACTGATAGTTTTCTTTGGCGCGAGTAAGATTTGTTGATATTGCTGTTCATACAGCAAAAGAGATGTTCAAGAAATGTATGAGGCCTGGGCCAGCCCTACGTACAGTACATGTAATTATAGCTACATAATATAGTAACCGTTTCCTATTCTCTATTTTGTTTAATTTCACTTCGTTTCCATGTACATTTAAATTAACTTCGTCAAGGAGAGCAACACAAAGTAAAATAAAACATGGCGGATCAGATCAGAATTGACTAAAGAATGTCATGTTGTCAATGACATGACTTTTGACAAAGAAAGACGTGTGACATTCAAGACGACGTCTCTTCGTAAAACTGTCAAGTCAAAACAACTGTCATGGCCGCCCTAAAAATAGTGTTCTCGCAATAAAAAACTCTTCAAATAATCATTTTTGTACGCATGTACCCTTCTTCAAATTAATTTTTTCCTATTTTTATGATATTCCCATATTTTTTTCCTATTTACCTATGTAATGTACATAGAACTGGCCCAAAATCAAACATCTCTTTTGTTGTTTTTTTAGCAATCGTGCTTAGGAGGTACCTATATCATTGTTAAGCTTAATTTGTATAGAAAAAGAATGAATAATCGTATATGTATCTAACAGGCACCAAACACATGGCCACATGGATCGCTTGCACCATTAACCCCGATGGAGTGGTCTTAAAGCATTTGAGGTCGTTTCTCGGAGGCATAGAGAGCTACTTACATAGTGCTAATGCGGGCCGATGGTCCTTCAAACTGAGAGACCTTTTGCGAAAATTGACTAAAGAGTTTTTAAGCAGGTAAGACTAGTGTATCCCATAATATAATAAAGCTTAATTTTATTGTAATTACTAATTTTAACATTGATTTTCGTTAATGAATTTCAGAGTCCGTCGAGAGCGTGAAAAGAATTTCAAGAAGCACTATCCGAAAACTAGAGAAGATTACAAGCTGCGAGATGAAGATATAACCGAGTTTGTCTCAATTGTTCTAGAACCGACTCTCCAAGCCGTGAACAACCGGAGCGGCACCCTAGACATTTCTGTAGCTTTACAGAACTTGGCTATACTGAGGCCGGATATTGTGGTACCCCCGCTAGTGGACAGACTTAAGACATCTTTGACATCATTGACTGAGCCGCATCGTGTTACTGCAGCTATGTCAGCAGTCGGGGCGGTCGCACGCCCGATGCTTCGTGGTGCTCACGCAAACTACCCCGAAGGTCCAACTCATGTAGTCCCACTTCTGATGGCCGTCCTCCCCGGCCTGGACCCCAACGACATGAAAAAGACCCTAGTGACTCTTCACTTCATATTCATATTCAGTGATATGATACAGTTCATAGACTGCAGCTCCGCGCACGAACACTGGAATGATCTAACAGAGGAGGAACTCTTGATCTGCGAATCGACGGCCCAATTTGAAGATTTCATACTAATATTTTTAGATAGACTTTTTGTTATTATAGAATCTAGCGTTCACGAGCAGGTACGTTTGGACACTAAAGATACTGATCTAGTGAGGAGCAAAACCGATGCTGTCATGGAAACGGCGATATCGGCTGCGGCGACGTCTGTGCTCATGCAAAGTTCTCCGAAGATATTCAAGGAAGCGTTAAGAAAGTTCAAAGCATTCGCAACGGAATCCACCTTCGAAACCAACGTGTCGGGTAGCATGGTCGGGCTACTTCTGCGGTCGTTTGCGCGTGTCGACGCTGAATCCACTTTGGCCGCGTTCGTCCCCAAATTGTGTGAGGAATTGCAGGAACTCGTGTCTACCGACGAGGCTTTGAAAGAAGAGAATCCGTCCCGAGACCTCGTGTACAGAATCGTTTTACTGCGCAACGTGGTAGACTGCGACGGAACAGTTCTGCTAAAGTATATGCCTCAGATATTGCCAGTAATGGATCGCATACTCAAGCTCCACTCTACTTACGCCCTGGATCGCGCTTGCAAACTCCTCAACCAGTTATTTGCGAGCTTGTCCCGCATAGATTTAAGCGAGTGGAGAAGTTCGTCGAACGATTATAGTACAGCTCCGGAGAAATGGCTTCCGATTAGGGAATGGGGCAGTGGATGTATGTTAAAAGATGCAAATCTTAAATGGCACGTGCCCAACGCAGAAGAAGCGGCTTTGGCTCAAATGCTATCGGATAGGTATCTCAAGCCAGAAGTAGAGAGGCTGAAGCAGTGGCTGAGCGGAGAGAGAAGTATGTGCCGAGATCGCCGGCTAAGATGTTTCCATATTATTAATGCCGTCACTTCGTGCAGCAACTTCCTGCCTCAACCGGATGAAACGCCGATAACTTTGTGAGTATAATTTACGTACTTCATATATATGTTATGTATATTAATGCATTATTATCTCTTATCTATATTAATTCTGACAAGGAAAGATTTGTATGTTTGATTGTATTGAATGGTTGGAAAGCGAGTGAACCGATTTTGACGAAATTTGGCACAGATATAGATCAGACCACGGAAAAAGACAGAGGCTACTTTTTATAGCGCAATAATCTACAGTTTCCGCGGGATATTCGTTTTGCGCAGACGAAGCAACATCTAGTATAAGTATAAAAAAATAACCAGTACATTTATTCTAGCTTCGAGTCGCAAGTCCCAGCAACGACATTCCCACTTGCGCGGGGCACGCCGTACTCCATAACACTCGACGGGCAAAATATGAGGGTCGCCCTCACCGAGCTCCTGCTCAAAGTACAAGCACGCATGTTGGACGACAAGACTGACGATACTAAAGGCTTGGAGCTTCTTATTTTGGTTTGTACTTACAATAATTATTACTATTAATTATGTCGGCAGGTTCGTTTCAATGTATTAGACGATAACTATCCAATTATATATAAATGAATAGTGCTCTGAAAGGTTAGACAGCTTACAAAAAGAATAGTATACTAAAAATCTATATTTTCAATGATATTGCGGATTGTTTTGCACTTTTGTGAGACTCGTGAAAACGCCCCTATAAAAACCACAAGTAGGTGAGTCACACGCTACTAATGTTGCTACGAAATGTAGTACACCCCTTTCTCTCTCATCTATTCATCTACCTATTTCACTGGCATGTCTACACAATCTCTGTCTCTCTCTCTATCAGGCGTGGGAGCGCGTCGTGGTGACGCGCATGCGCGCGAGCCCCGGCTACGAGACGCGCCTCCGCTCGTTTGGCGTGCTAGAACGCTCGCTGGAGGGGCGCGGGGGGCGTGAGGCGGAGGGGGAGGGGACGGCGCGCCTTCGCGTCGTGTTAGCGGACGGCGCGCGACTACAGGAGGATGCTAGGCTGGAACTCATGTGCGACGCGGGACTGCCTCTAACGGTCCATCGCGCGTTGCACGCGTTGTTTGACCTAGCCATCAACACGTACAGCTCTGTGAGTATGATAATGTAGATAATAAAGCATTTTTAGCATCAAAAAAGTTGCATTATAAAGCTAGCTAAAAATAAAACTAGCTAGTCTACAGCAGTAAATATGAGGTTTTTGTCTGATATTAAAAAATCCATGGTACAAGGATCAATCCAAGTACAAGGATGTTGTACATTGTAGCTCTGTAACAGGTAACCAACCAAGACTAACTAAAAGATGTAACTTGCTTAATCTTTGCATAAATTATTTTTGACAAACTTGGTACTTTACTTGGCCGGAAGCAAACGTGCTATTAACAATTTATTTCACACAAGAAAAATTTAGAACATAACAATTTCCAAAGAAAGAAATTTCTTACAGCAGCCTTACAGAGAGAGATGGGACGAAAGATAGAACGTGCATAATTACCTGTCCTTGTCAGTAACCTAGATCAGGAGTTATATCGAAAAATAGTAACTTTTCTATTCTCAGGTGCGCATATTGGCTCAACTAAGGATATACTGGATACTGAATCACTACCCTTACTCCTATCGGGGTCTCGTAGATAAAATCGTAAATCTGATCTCGGAGAGCGGTGAAGGCGAGGAATGGCATTCCCGGCGTAAAGGTGCCTTGTTCCTCATGCTGGGACCTAAAGCTGGGCCAATTGTGACCAAACCGGACTGGGAGGCTGCAAAGGAACTGTGGCCTGCTGTGCTCAAGTCGCCGTTGAGTGAGAAACCGAGTATAATCAGGTGAGTCTTGCCTTAATATAGGATATATTATGTTCTAAAAATACTTTATTGGCAGAAGTATTGTTAAATTCAAATGGTGGCCAGCAGTAACGTAGGCTGGTTCTCCTGTATAGGGAAGCCCTAGCCTGTATAATAGGTAGGGATTTGGATGAGGGTCGTCAAAACGTAAGTGGTAAGTGAAGCCGATAGGAATGAAGAGTAGAATGGAGTAGGAACCCGACACCACTGCAAGTAGCCAGAAATTAAAAGTTTTTTTTTTTTTTATGAAATATGGGGGCAAACGAGCAAACGGGTCACCTGATGGAAAGCAACTTCCGTCGCCCATGGACACTCGCAGCATCAGAAGAGCTGCAAGTGCGTTGCCGGCCTTTTAAGAGGGAATAGGGTAATAGGGGAGGGTAGGGAAGGGAATAGGGTAGGGGATTGGTCCTCCGGTAAACTCACTCACTCGGCGAAACACAGCGCAAACGCTGTTTCACGCCGGTTTTCTGTGAGCCCGTGGTATTTCTCCGGTCGAGCCGGCCCATTCGTGCCGAAGCATGGCTCTACCACGTTAAAAAGTAACATAAAAACTTCGAGTTAATTCTTTAAAAACAAATTGAAGATGTTTTTTTTTTCTAAAAATTTCACTTTGAGTCCATATTTGTTTGTTTGATTATTGTTAACTTTTCACAGACTAGAGCAAGCTATAACCGAAGCTATACACCGGTGCTTTATTACTATGAACACTCGCTTGACCATGACTCAGTCAGCTATCGACGCGGCCAAACTGTTGCTGAAGGAATCTGAACTGAGCGATCCAGTGTTTACACAACAAATCGCTAAAGCTGTAGATATAGAAAAGGCATATTCAGACAAAATGGAAAATGCTTATTTGGACCTCGTCAATGACATTGTTGACGTAGCTGAATCTTCTAATGTGTGAGTAATAATAAATATTATTTTTAATATTATGGTATACAAATTACTGGTTTAAATACGTAGCAGTAACTAAGTTAATATTTATGTCTGGAAAATTCTAACCTCAAAAAAACAAATATGGCGTAACATTCTTTTTTATTTTGCTATAGGCAATGGCGTCGTCTCGAAATAGCTGCACAGATGCTGATGTTCTTGCCGCAGCCCCAAACGTCATTTCCCGCCCGCGCCGTCCGTCTAGTACTACGATTGCTCATACACGACGATATAGCTGTGCGTCGCGCCTCCACCAACCTCACGCTGTACGTGCTCAAACAACAGAAACGCACTATCAAGAAGGTGGACGCCGACCCTTATGAGATCGCGGGGGTTCCCCGAGAGAAGAATCACGTTCCGGGTAAGTCCCTTAAATTTAACATTAAAAGATTATGATCATGGATGGGCACTTAAAATTGTCATTACGTTTTTACCACCAAAAATGTATGCACTTTCATGAATAGTCCGCAAATCATGGGCAGATTTTGTATGTACGCAAGACTCGCGAGTGATGATAAGTACTTTAATGGATCAAATGTTAATATCGTTCACAGGGTATAGAGAAGACTTGGAATGGTCCATGTGGAGTAAAGATAATGAGACGGTCACCGAAAATGATTGGGACAAACCTTGGCTGCGGCATCCATACTACGGCTTCTACGCGTGGCCTAAGACAATCAAAGCAAGTTACTTAATTTTTTAATACAGTAGTATAAGTGCAATCCGCGACATAAAACGTTTAAAGAATAAGTAAGTGGTGACATCTATACTAATATTATAAAGCTAAATAGTTTGTTTGTTTGAACGCGCTAATCTCAGGAACTACTGGTTCGAATTGAAAAATTATTTTTGTGTTGGATAGTCCATTTATCGAGGAAGGCTTTAGGCTATATAGCATCATGCTAAGCTCAATACGAGCGGAGCACCAATCAAGAATGTTTCAAAATCGGGGTTTTTTTTCCTTTTGAGACCTTTCGCTGCGTACGCTGCGGAAACGGTTAAAGTTTCGCTAAAATGATGTATGACAGAATTGTTCCCCTTTAAAAGTTATACAAAAAAGTCCGCGACAGTATATGTCTATCTTTTAAGGTTGGCTCACAATAACCTTTTTATGCTAACCAAATCTGTTCTAAAATTAAGCATTATTTGTGAGGGTGTTTTCATAAAGATCATATTATCCTTATCCAAATAAATACGTTATTCATTACAAACATTTAATTTAGAAGAAATTTGCCGTTTACATCATTTGATTTCAATGAGTATTTTAGAAGATATCGCAATAATAAAATAATCAGCGCGCAATAATGATGTGCCGCGCGCTGCGGGCAGTCGTGAGGGGGAAGCGCTTCTCCTTCTACGTAAATGAAGTCGCGGCTGTGGTCGCGGGTAAATTTTAGCGATATATTATCCCAAAGTAAATGTTCCACGCGGACGAAGTCGCGGGCAAAAGCTATAGTTGGATAATTCCGTTACAAACTATTTTGAAATCAAATAACATAATATTCGTTCGAATATACATTTAGAGATTTAGAAAAATTTAACATAAGAAGATTTAAAATTGTTACTATTAGACAACAAGAAGTAATAAATGATACTGTCATAATATGTCGAGAATGAGATAAACATTATACACTACTGTCCACTCACCGTTAATTTTCTCACTTCATCCCTTACCAGCGCGAGTAGCATGACCGCCAAGAAATGCGTTTTTTTTTTCTAGAATAGACATACTGCCAGATTTTGTAGACAAAGTGACAGATTTCCTTTATCAATTGGTCATTTTGTCTATTATTCTGTAGACACATTTCTATGGCCGTCATACTACGCCGTACGCGTGCTAATGGTAAATCCAAAGTTATGATACATTTATTTTAATTCACTTTACAGGTAACTGCGCCACCCAGTGAACAAGATTTGGCGATAGACCTGCCTCGGGATAAACTGACAGAAGCGGAGCAACACATATACGACTTCTTCAGCGATGAGGCCAATGTAGACAAACTTGTGTCCTTCCTCACTGTAGAGGAAAAGAAAGGAAAGGATAAATTTAATGGAGTACGCTATATCGTATTCAAGGTATGTAATAATAATAATAACTCCCACACCGATCTCGGTGACGGTGGCCGGTTTCATTGAAACCAGGCCAGTTATGCAGGAGTGATTTTTATAATGCCCAAGTGTGTGCGCAGTACACAAGAGCACTCTCTCTTCCTTTTACTCTCGTAACCCAGTGGGACGGATGACCGACACGACTGGCGAGAGATCAGGCGCAGGACCGACTTTTTACATGACCATCCGACGCATGGATCATCTTTCTTGTCAGACAATCAGGTGATCAGCCTGCATTGTCCTAACCAAACTTGGAAACAACATTTTTTGTTGTTCCTTGTGGGAATCGAACCCACGACCTCCGAGTCGAGAGCCAATGCTCGAACCACTAGACCACAGAGGCTTGAGGTATGTATTCTTATATCGAACACACTGGTATAATTATAGTACATATTTGAAATTCATCCCCTGGGGGTGTAAAATAGGGGTTAAAATTTTGTATGGTGAAATATCAACCACTGGATAAAATTAAGCAAGCAGATAGTTATTATGAGTTAGACATCTATTATGGAAAGATTTCTTGACATTCATCTCGCACAGTACAAATTTTTTCATATAATTTAAGATATTAGCAGAAAGTGGAACCAACCTCCAGATATTTATAAAACGTTCCTAATTCCTATACAAACCGCACGGTCAGCAAATCAAATTAGTATGGGAGGTACTATTTTTTTTTTTTCATATTTCGACCTATGTTCCTTGGGGAAAGTTGTTTAGTTTCATGAGTAATATCACCGGGTTTCGGATTGATTTACTTTTATATATTACACGGTGTATTTTATCATCACGTATGTAAAATCCAGGATCGGATTCTACGTTAAACTATGGGGGAGAGCTGTATCCTAACACTAAGAGTCCTAACCCCTAATGCCCTAGCGCCCTACAGCCCTAGCCCTAACCATAGATTTGATGTATAAATAAATATATATAATAAGTGCGGGATGTCTGCACCGTGAGCCCTAAGGTAACAGACGGAAAGTTGGAAGGATATGGGTATAAGTATGGAAATGATTTTCTCACTGTCAATCACCCAGACTCAGGTGACTGTGGTTAGGCTAAGGGTGTCTTGGCCACAGTGAGAGGTCGTCGGTATGGATTTGGGAGTCGGTCGGAACACTTCCAGAGAGTAGCCCTGGACGAGTGTTTAAGGGAAGGGGAGATGAGTGAGACACAACAAGAAGTTGGTATCTGATTTATTATTTACAATTCTCACAATATATAGTAATACATCTTTACACACACAAATATGTACAGGCTATGTGGTCAGCATATTATTAAGAGTAGGTTAAATTATGTAGAGTAGGAACGTGCTGATTTTGCTTCTACGCGATCTAGTTCATATGTTCAATGCTGAACATTCTGGCGGCTCTCAAGGATGAGACTCAGGAAGTCCGTAGCTCGTACAGTTGTGCTGGATTGGTCGAGCTCCGCCTGACTGGTACCGCGTAAGTCTGAGGTACCGTCGAAGGCCGGGGTGCAGGCTGGATGCTGGAGGTCCGGTCGTCGCTTCCCCTCGGCTGGCTTCGTCTGGTCACCAGTAGCGCTCGCAGCAGTCGCATCAGTGATGGCCCATAGAAATAAATTAATATTAATAACATGACAATGATGATTATAGTCGCAAAACTAGCTACATAAGTTTCTGTAGGTATACTATTCCAAACTGTATTGTCTAGGGTTGTTTGTAAATTATTTACGTCGTTGATAATGGAACTAAAAATGTCTTTAGAACTGTCTAACACTAATTGCTCTTTAGAAAGGTCTTTTGGATAACTACCTAATGATCTATTATTGTATAATTTAAATTCAGAATATTTATTAAATGAAGCTAAAACACTGGTTGATACTACTCTTCTTCCTACTAATGTAATCGAGTTTGTTGTAATAATACAATTTTCAGAAATTTTTATAATTCCTACGTCGTGGATTTCTACCTCTTCTCTTTGTCCGTCGCATACTATTGACACAGTTTCAGGTTGTTTTGTAACATATATCCATGTGTTTATCATTTGCACTTGCTTCCATAATATTTTGTTTGTTATATTATAAAGTCGAGAGGGGCATTCTGTTCTGTTTTCGCTCTTTGTTATTAATCGAACAATGCAATTTTGATCAAATTGCATGTTTTTCACCGCCACAGGAAAACAAATGAAATTATTTCGCCTATGTAAACAATCTCTAAATTCTTTGTGTGTTAGCTCAAAATACCGTTCATTATTATAGTCCATGCCGATAAACTTTTGCTGTACGTCAATGCTTTGGAAAGACCCGTCTTGATTTTTGCTAGGAATTGGTGTAATATGTATCATTGTAAATGTTTTCTTCTCTAGGTACTATGGGAAAATAGGCTAACACTAATGTGAGTGTCATTCTCGTATAATCTCGTGTCAATTAACTGATTTTGTATTATATTAAGGTTTGATGGTAACTTGTTATTCGCCTTTTTTATGATGTCTGCAACGTATTTTGGGTTTAGTACACTATACACTGTGGATCTTGATATATATATTTGAACAATGCCTGAGTAATAATTTTGTATTTCATCGATGTAATTATATGCCAGTTGATAGGATTGAAGCATTTTTAATTGAATTGTGTTACTGTCAATTGTTTTATACCACTGGTTATTGTTATTTAAATAGTTTAAAGCTTCATTGAGTTTGGTCTGAAATCTATCTAATTTATTACGTATTCTTTCTTCTGTTTCATTTACTGCTGATATAGTAGAAATCATAAATTTAGTTTGATGATTTGCTGCGTCGATGAGATTTTGCTGGTTTTTTTGTAAGGAATCAATTTCCCTTTATACGTCATCATTGACTCCGAATATTGATGTCATTATCTGTCCCATAAAACCTCTCTTTTTTCTAGTTTGATTTATTTCCATTAAATACTCGTGTGATCTTTCGAATTTTCGTACTTCTTCTTGCAAGTGATGATAATATTGGTTACAATGAGTCTGGCTGTTGAAAGATTTCGCATATTTACACAATGAGTCGAACTGGTTTAATACTTCCTTTGTCTTTTGAACATTCTCCTCTAGTATACGTCTTTCGTAAGATGTCTCGATTCTAAATGTGCCTCTGTCTAATGTCGCATTTCCCATTTGTTCCAGGTACAATCCTGGTTTTAGATTTCTGATCGAATGTGTGGCTGTGGTTGATGTACATAGTTGTAATAAAGAAAGCAACATTAACCAAGTAAGGCTTAATTTGCCTGCCGTCTTTTTGTGACTAAATGTTACATTTGCCGTTGCCGTGTAATTTTTTATAGGCGTTTCTAAATTATGATTTACCGGGAGTGGTATTAGCGTATGAATTGCTCGTTTTTGGTCTCCTCCGTGCGATCTTTCGAGCGTGACTACCCTTGTGGCGCCATCGCTACCAGGATGAATCTCTTTGACTTTTGCTAACGGCCATTTACTAGGACTTATGTTAGTGTCCTTAATAAGAACTACTGTGCCGATTTGCAAATTTTCTTTATTTTCTTTCCATTTATAACGCTGTTGCAATTGGTGCAGATAGTCTTGAGTCCAGCTATTCCAAAAATCTTTCTTCATTTTTTGTATTTGTTTCCAACGGTTTATCAAGTCTGTATTTATGTTATTAATAGGGTCTGGTATACCGACTGCCTCACGGCCGATAAGAAAATGACTTGGAGTTAATATTATACTATCGTTAATGTTGTCCGTTTGAACGCATAATGGTCTTGAATTCAGACATGCTTCTTTTTGATATAATAATGTTGAAAGTTCTTCATATGTCAAAGTGCTGCCTCCTATGACTCGTCTTAAATGATGTTTTCCGCTAAGAATCCAATATTTTTGTCGTAAATATGACAGAGTGAGTCGATTTCCTCCGTGTAATGTTTTTTCATGTGCGTCATGAATTATTATTGCCGTGACGTGATGATCGTATGGTAATAATACAGGGTGCTTCTGGTCGTATGGCAATTCCGAATTTTGTAGTCTTCCTCCTACTCTGATGAGCCCATCCTCATCAATGAATGGATCTAAGCACGATAATTTGTGTCCTTTCGAAAAAGTATGTCCCTTTTTAAGTAAACTGTATTCTTGCTGGAAAGCCTCTTTTTGTACTTGTAATAAAATCTGCCTTCTTGTTATGTTAATTTCCTCGCAGGATAGTATTTTTGATATATTTTGGCGACTTTTAATCCGTAAACAATATGATAAAATTCTGGTCATCCTTTGAAAGCTTGAAAATCTTTCGAAAACTTCGTTTTTGCACTTTATATTTTCAATTACTGTCTTATAGCAATGTTTCACTTCGTATATCGGTACCGGTACAGGAGTTATGGTGTTTGGTGGAATGTTTGACTGTAACCATTTTGGCCCAGTCCACCATAGTTCATAATTAGGTAATTTACTAGGTTCCAAGCCTCTGCTTATAATGTCAGCTGGATTTTTTGAAGAAATCACATGATTCCAAATCGCTTGAGGTAAAGTTTTTTGTATTTCCGATACCCTGTTCGCGACAAAAGTTTTCCATCTGTCTGCTTCGCCTCTTATCCATCCTAATGTAATCATTGAGTCTGTCCAACAATAAATTTTTGTATCCATGCAGTTGAGCACTTTATTTATTTTATCTATTAACTTCGTTAGTAAAACAGCTGCACATAATTCGAGACGTGGCAAGGTCGTTTTGTGTTTATATGGTGCTACTTTTGTTTTAGCTTGCAATAATGTTATGTAATATGTGTCATCCACCTTTGACCGACAGTATACTACCGCACCGTATGCTTTTTCCGATGCGTCACTGAAGCCGTGTAATTCGATCTGCGCTCCATTGTAATGTATCCATCGCGGTATTTTAATGTTTTCAATGTATTTTAATTGTTGTTGAATATTTGTCCATTTTTTCTTTATTTCGTCGGATACTTTGTCATTCCAGCCTATCCCGGTGCTCCAAATCTCTTGTACTAAGAGTTTCATAACGATAGTAATCGGTTGCAGCCATAAATGTAATTTTATGTTTTCGCTTCCGTAATAATATTTAACCATGTCTTGATGCAAACGTGGACCTTTAAATAAATTGTCATTAAGGCTTAAGTTCAAGTTCGATTTACTACTCGCATCAAAAACGCAACGTAGCTTAGTAGTCAATGCATCTGCTCGTATTACCGGCTGGTGTGGAATATAAAATTTTCCTTGACCGTAATTTGCTTTGTTTACCTTTCTCATATGTCCCATTTGTAAATATTCATTCATGAAATTAGTATATTGTTGTCTTAGGTCAGGGTTATTGTCCAGTTTATTTTCAAGCTGTATGAGTCTGGCGGCTGCTTTTTGACGCGTTTCCCCATACTCTAAGGATGCGTCCTTAAATGGAAGTCTAACTGTGTAAGTTCCGTCGGAGTTTCTTTCAGTCGTTTCTTTATAATAATTTTCACAAAATTGGTCGTCCTTATTTAATTGATAGTCTTCTGTAATTTCTTCCAGTTCCCAGAATTTTGTTAATTCAATCTCCTCCGCGCGCGTCATTAAGCTTAATACTTTTATTTGGCTGGATTGTTCTGTGGAGCAGAGGCCTGATAAAATCCACCCTAACTCTGTATTTTGAGCTATAATTCCATTATCTAACTTTTCAAACCCTTCCAATAATAATTTACTGTAGTCTTCAGCGCCCAGTATGATGTCAATTGGGCCGCGCTTGTAATATGTAGGGTCAGCAATTATTTTGTTTCATATTTTGTTTCTCTAGTTGTTTTATGTCTTGTTTTGGCAATGCTCCGGTAAGCTTAGGTAATATAATAAGTGATGTCACTAGCTTGTACGCACTCGGAAATCTTGGTTTTAGTGTGACGTCAATCATAAAATTTGAGGTTTTTGGTTGCTCGTCGGCAATACCCTTTATTTCAGCTCTTATTTTTTGTTTAGGGAACCCTAATAGTTGTGCTTAGGGAATATTATTCGAATATTCGAATATTCGTTTTATTCGAATATTCGACAATTTTATTATTCGAATTTGACTGGGTTCAATATTCGAATATTTCGAATAAAACGAATAATAACAATATTTTATTTATTTTTCAAAAATATGTTAACAATAGTAAAAATAACGTGTATAAACCGGAAAATTTTCGTTATTTAATACATAATTTTTATTATTTATTAATATTTTCCTCAATGATATCCTAAAACAGATTTTACTAGACTGTTTGTGAAATAATATAAATCTGTTTATAAATAAAAAAACAATATTTAAGGTGAACACTTCTTACAACAGCAAAATATCACCATGATCACACGTAATGTTAAAATAACCTAATTAAGAGCAAATAAGGACGTGTCTAAGGATTGTTCTGTAACTATAAAGCGTAATAGGATTATTATTTTCATATTCTTAAATAGTTACCTACTGTTCGATTTCGTTCAAAATAATTTTCCTAAAGAGAATTTAGCATGATCTAGCATGGAAAATTGTAAGTTTCAAATTCTCATAGTTCAGAAATGACAGAGGGAGTGAATCCGATTTGAAGGTCACGATTACTTGGAAATGGTTGACTTTGGTAAAAGTCATGTATAAAACTTTGCATTTATTTTAAAATACATAAGATTTATTAGCTTTCTTTAAAAGTAATAAATTATATACATTATATTTTTATCTTTAAACAAATAATAAATATTTTAATCTTAGTCTTAAAGACTGAATTTACATGTTTTATTGCGGTTTCGAATAACTCCTCGGGGCTTAACAACAACTTGAAGCGGGTTTGTCATATTGAAAATGAGGTTTTGGAGCCAATCGGCCATTGCAATACTATCCCATTCTTCTGTCAGGGCGTTTTAGTGCTGTGAGGGCAACTGTAGGTGACAATCTGCGGCTTCTGATTAGCCTTCCAAGCTCATCTCAGGGTATACTTCTCGACCTCTGTGGCTCAGTTGGTTGAGCGTGTTGGTGCTCAGGCCGGGGGTCGCGGGTTCAAATCCCGCCGAAGGAACAAAAAGTTTTTCTGTGTTCCTGGGTCATGGATGTGTATTAAATATGTGTATAATATAATAAAAATCTTAAATATGTGTATAGTATAAAAGTATTAAATATATATTTTCCGTTGTCTGGTACCCGTAACACAAGTTCTTCGAGAACTTACCACGGGATCAGATTGACGTGGTGTGAAGCGTCCATAGATATTATTATTATATTATTATATATTATTATTATATATTATTATACTTAATCGGGTTGAGGTGAGGACATTAAAATGCATTAGTAGTATCCCTCACGCATACCTATTTGCTAAATAAGGTCTTGCATTCTGTTTGAGAATCTCTTGATTTCTCCACATACTCACTGCGGCTTCCTGAAGGTATACCAGCCCATTATATATGTACTCTGCCCCAGCATACTAGACTCTTTCTTAAAAGTAGGCTTGAAGATATCGCCTACCAGGGCACGTGTACTTAGCCGCCTTTCAGAAGTTCAATTTAACTTGTGTATTAAATTATCTGGGACCAAAATTCTGGACAATTCTCGTTCATCCTACTATATGTGTTCACGGACGTTTCACAGTTTTGCTACTTGATACTAGGGCTCTCGAGTTTGGGAGGTGCGACCGAGTGGTCGACAGAGTGCTCGAAGGCCCCGCTAGTATAGCCCATAAACAACAATTAAGGCAAAAGTTGTGCCATCTTGTAACATCTAGAATCATCTTGCACGGCCTTGTCAGATGTTTTTCAGCCTCTTTGTACTTTCGCTTCATCTTCTGAACAGTTCGTAACATCACATACTTCGTACTTGAAGTACAACGCATACAGATGCCTAGTTACAGAAAAATCATCAGCACATTCATCAAGTCAAAGGGCTATGAAACAATTTTAAAATCTACTGTTGTCTAACTTCGCTTTTGTAACAAGACTCGTCGTTTAAGAAAAAAAAATGAAAAAATAAAGAGATACAAAAACATGATTAACTTGAAAATGGAAAAAGATTATTTTTGATTTTAAAGGTATTCCACACACTTTTTAAAGAATATAAAGTATTTTTGTTATGATAACATAACATTAAAATCTTTATTAAGGGCTTATTATTTTGACGGTTTTTCTTGTTTACTTATTCTCACACGTACGATTAGGTCTGGAGCAGACCATTATGACAGCACACTTGTTTGTTTGAGTTTTAAGCTCTATTGTATTAGAACAGAGCACTATGTATAGTGCATTCCGATTTCTGTGAAGTGTTCCAACTCTGCAAATATATTTCTCCCCAATCTTAAATAAACTGATAAATAAATAATAAAATAAAATATATATGTTCTATAATATTATTGTTCTTTATACATTAAATTATACTACCAGAAGCTTAATTTCTACAGTCTGACTTTTCAAATAGATTCAATTAAAAACCATAAAATACAAACCTCTAAAACAAACCCCAAAAATAGGATTTTTTCTCAATTTTTGGAAGAAACCCCTTAGTTGCAACCAAATCCGTGGTCTACTTCAGACCTAAAGAGTGTGTGTGTTAATAGTTTTAAAAAGTTATTGCAATTTAGTATTTTAAGTATAAAACTTAAAATATGATTTTTTTATTAAAAATACGTTGATTTTTTAAAAGTTATTTGTGAAACACTTCACATTTTAATATTATTAAATATGCAGGTCATAATAAACGCATTATATTACTTGTATTTAAAGATTTTTTACCAATATTCGTATTATTCGAATTATTCGAATTTATTCGAATAGTGTTTTGCCATTATTCGAATTATTCGAATAGTAAATTTTTTCGAATAATAACATTCCCTAGTTGTGCTGTCTCTTGTGTGCATAAGGAAACTTCAGACCCTTGGTCACATAAAACTCGTAATAACTGAGGTGTTCCGTCATAAGTTGTTGTCTGTACTAAGGCCGTAGCCAGAAGTACCGTTTTATTTTTCTCATTTTGTTGCATAGATGTATTTGAACTTCTTTGGTGTACTTGACTGTCTTTTGATTGTGACTTATAATTTGATGTTCTAAATGTATTTGGCTGCGAGAAGTTTGTATGCGTTTTATTGATGAATTTTTGTCCTTGTGGTCTAGTTGAAAATTCTTTAAGATTCCGATGTAACAGTGTAGAGTGAGCCTTATTGCATATTTCACATTTCTTATAATTTTGACTGACACACTCTTTTTTTGCGTCGTGCATTAAACACTGATAGCACATTTGTTTTTCTTGTACTTTTCTAATGCGGTCGTTCACGTGAAGCGTTTTAAATTGTTCACACTGATATATACTGTGAGCGTTATTACAATACCAACAAAATCCCTTTTTTTCTTGCCAATGTATAGGTTTGTCATGATTTTGTAATGAAGGTCTGAACGACAAACTCGAAGTTGAAGGTGTCTGTTTGCTGGATTCTATACTCTTAAAACGTTTCTCTAAGAACTTCATCAACTTTTCGAATCTTCGGATTTTGTTCGGTTCTTCAAGCTGGTCTTCATATTTCATATTGGTATCCGAGTCCCATTTCCTGCTCACAATACGACATAATATCGGATCCCAGGTCGAAATATCTATACCTTGAATTTTCAGTGCCTCCAGACTTTCATTAATGCAGTCATGCATGTTTCGTAACATTTTTTCATTTGAAGTATGAATTTTTGGTAAGTCTAATAATTTGTCTATAAATGTCTGGCAAATAAGTCGCTCGTCTTTATAACGGTTTGTCAGTAGTGTGAGCGCGGCTTTATAATTGACCTCGTTTACTGACAAATGCTTGATCAGCTTTTCCGCATCGCCTCGTACATGCGTCTTTAAATATTGCATTTTTTCTGTCGTTGTAATGGTACAGTCATTGTCAATAATTTTTATAAATAAATCGTAAAATGAATTCCATGATTCATAGCTGCCCGTAAAAATCGGGATTGTTATTCTTGGTAACTTACGGCCGCACTCAGAGACGTTCATTAAATTAGCCCTAATCAGTATTTAACTAATGAACATTAAATATCTTAATGAAGCGTGTCTCCCAGAGTCAACATTTAATGGATCGTTAGCTAATGACAAATTTAATCATTCGTAGGGCGGTGCATCTTCGAAATAAGTTGTCGATTACTTAAAAACTTGGAGAAGATGTAGCCATACTTAAAATTAATTAATATGAAACTGTAAAGTTTGTCTTTGATAAACATCAGAAATCATGTAAAGTAGTAATATAGTTAGAATTTATTTAATTAACAAAGAAAATCGACAAAAAATCATCCAAAATAGCTATTTATCGAATATTTTGGTAAAATAATTTCAATTTTTTAATATGGCATTACAGTTGCTAACTGTCAAATCTTCAGTTCAAAGTTCAAACAAAACAAACAAAAAATCTAAAGTTTAAAGTTTATTGCACTCTACATTTTTAGTATTCTGTAATAATGTAATTTTGAATTGTGTTTCAAATTATAATATTAATATTAAGGTGAATATCCGTCTATGGTGAATATATGATTACCAAAATTGAAATTTGTGAAGGAAGATTGAAGAAATAAAACAAGAAGCGGAAAAATATTAGAAAAGTTACAAAATAGTAATAAATAAAAGAAATTATTTTATATGTATTGTCTTTTATTAATCAAATCCAAATTGTGCTACATGAATCATGATGCTCGGCGAGAAGAAAAATTGTTCTTTTCAAAAAATATTTTATTACAATATTATAGTAACTTAATCTAAGACAAAAGTCAATATAGATAATAATAACATACATAGAAACAGCCTTGCAAGGAGCATCTTATTCTATTTATGAAGCTTTGGCACACAAACATTCTTTAACAACCTTTTTTAATTTATTAATGGAAAGAATCTGAACGTTTTCTGGGATTCTATTGTATACACCTTTAAAAATTAGTCTGATCACTCATCACAGGTATATCTAACTAATTTCTATTTCTTGTATTCCTATATAATGTAGATAAGTAGATTCTTTCTGATATACAACACATTGTCCATTGAATTGTGTATTTGTCCAAATGTATTGTGAAGCGACGGTCAGAATACCTATTTCTTTAAACTTATCTCTCAGAGATTCAAAGGAAATTCATGATTTGGTAGCTCGGAATGGAAAGAATGATGACATCTTATAAATAGAACATAGGTATAGCTTGCATCTGTAGCACAAATATTGTATTCTATTTCTGTACACTTTTGAAGTGATTCCTCCAGGACTTTTTATTTTATTAATGATATTTAATTCAATACACCCAATCACCCCAGGAAAGTGTGCAATTTCATAGAATTGTCGTCTGTAACAAGAATATAATATAATAATTATTATTTAAATTACTATTTAAATTACATAATTATAATATAATCATTAGATGTAGTTTAATTAATATTATAATAATACATTATCTTGGCATACATTTAGTTCAAAACGAATAAAATATATCAGTAGTAGTATCAGTACCTGTACAGTAGCCGGGAACTTGACAAAATCTTGCATTTTCATAGCAATTAACTTTGCTGACAATTCGTGAGACCGATTACTGACAGATATTAATATAAAAATAAGATAGCAACATACAAATAATATTATTACAAGCACATAGTAAACTCTCATGATTCTAGTTTTGTTTATTATTTTAGGTAAGTAGGTACTATAATTTAGAAACTAACCTGAAAACTGCCTGTAGCTAAATATCTTACAGTAAACAGAAGCATTATTTTGGGAGTAGGTAAATGGTAATCCTCTTCTAATAGGTATCTGATCTATTTAAATCTGATTTCTACTACATATTATTATTAAGTTTTTTACAACATAGGACTTCGGAGTGAATCTATATCTAATATGGAATTCTTGGATTGAATATTTTAGTGAAAGGATCCGAATAATGTCTTCTATAGCGTCTTGGTCATCTTGGTTCATTTGTCACATTTCTGAATCTTAAAGAAAATTTTTCTAAATCTATAAAGTACATCCGATTAGACATTTTGCATAAAAATGCTAAAAACAACGTAGTAGTAACTGAGGTAATAACTACAATAACTAGTAATAGCGTATTAGTAAAATTCAAATGTAAATTATTTACAAAAACAAATAAATAACCTCAAATTCGATCGACTTAATCCACAATTAGCAAGTTAAATAGTGGTTTTGCGGTACTTAAATTTAATGATCATTAAGTCACGTTAACGATCCGTTAACTGACTCTGAGAGTGAGTTTTTTTAAATCTATACTAAGTAATGGTTTAAGTAACAATTAAATGACTCTGAGTGCGGCCGTTAGTCGATAAAGTCTTGTTACATGGTTTGTCGTCTTGAATAATTTTTTCTTGTAATTTTTCCATAATGGAGTCGAACTTTTCTTGTGCGTCTGAGAAGTAGTCGTATGTAAAATATTCGTCGTTGATTGTACCTTGCTCCAATAATAAGTACATGTGATTTTCGTCTATTTCTTGAAAATTCTTTTCAAGAGTCCTTATTAATGCTTGTAAGTGCCACGCCGGCTTATTTTCGGCAATGGCTGTCTGTGCGGTCAATATTTTCTTATTAAGCTGATTCAATCTATACTTTTGAATGAATAGCTTTGAATTCTTGTCTTTAGAGTCTATTTGTCTGCCGGATGTAGTCTGCATCTCGGCGTCTGGAGTCTTGTTTTTGAAGTTGATTTGTCTGCCGGATGTAGTCTGCATCTCGGCGTCTGGAGTCTTATTTTTGAAGTCAATTTGTCTGCCGGATGTAGTCTGCATCTCGGCGTCTGGAGTCTTGTTTTTGGAGTCGATTTGTCTGCCGGATATAGTCTGCATCTCGGCGTCTAGAGTTTTGTTTTTGGAGTCGATTTGTCTGCCGGACGTAGTCTGCATCTCGGCGGTGTCTATTTGGAGCTTGAGGTAATTTTCATGAGTCGATAAATGGTCCATGGCGGCGTCATAGTAATTTTTTATGTTTGTCTCGAAGTAATTTAATGTTATGTACTTATGTGTCGATAGTATGTCTTGGTCTTCTAAGAGGTTGTCATTTTGCAACGCTCTTTGAAATATGCTGTCTAAAGTTGCTCTTCTGTCGTCTATATATTTTTTTGTCTTTCTGGTTCTTGAGTCTTTTTTTATATTTTCCCAAATCCTTTTTATTTCCATGTGGTCGTTTTCCTGGCTCATGATAAGGTCGTTGATAGTCTCGATGTCCATTGTGTCTTCTTGTCTTCTTTCTTGACTTCCTACTTGCCCTATCCTATTCCTAAAACTTCGTAATAGCTCAGTCAATACGTAGTGACCCTGCGCCCTCGTATACAGTACTTAGCACCTTCTCAATCAATTGGTGAGACCCGCTTGTGGGAGGCCAACGACCGATTTGCTATACTGTACGGGTGCTTTCTCAGGGAACACCACGTATTATATGTACTTTGAAATACCGCAATACTGATGCGTAGTTTGGTACACCAGCATGTAGTACTCCAAAGGGTCAGTCAGTCCAGTTCCTTCCTAATAGGACAAGAGGATTCGCGGTTCAATTTTTAATTAAAGGATCGAAGGACCAAATATAAAATCCAGGATCGGATTCTACGTTAAACTATGGGGGAGAGCTGTATCCTAACACTAAGAGTCCTAACCCCTAATGCCCTAGCGCCCTACAGCCCTAGCCCTAACCATAGATGGTGTTCGCATGACAGATGGTGTTCGCCCACTTCGGCATGCGCGTGGCTGCGCGGTTCCTGCGCGCTGCGGAGCGCCACGCAGCGCTGCGCGAGGAGGCGTCGCAGCGGTTCGCGGCGGAGATCACGACCGCCGCCATCACGGCGCCGCGCCATCACCCGCATCGCGCAGCTACCGACATGATGGATGCCGCGCTGCGAGCGCTCACTATAGGTGCGTGAGTCTCTCTGCCCATAGCAATGTGCGATTATAAAACGAAACATTGGTTTATCCTTCTAGAATATCTTTTCTGAGCCCACGTCATACTTGTCTGCGTGCCGTAAATATAAATATCCATATGGACGAGACGACAACAGGAGGTTAGGCCATCTTGTTTTGGCCTTTAGCGGATGTCGGCTACCTGACACTGTTTTGTGTTACAAAACAGTGTCAGGTAGCCGACATCCGCTCATCACATTTGTAAGTTATGTCACTTTTTGTCGAAAATTCAATAAAAATGTGACTTCTGTGTGAAATAAAGTATTTTAAATATATTTTGCGACAATTGTATTGCAAAATAAATAGATGTGCATATAAATTTATGTTAGTAATAGTATGAAATTACCTAATTAATGTCCATTGTTTTTTTGTATGGGAAACGAACCACCTTAACCATTATCGGCCCGTTTCAATAACTATAACTATTTGTTAAAAACGTCGGCATTTAATCATTTGACGTATTTTTGCGATACGAATTTGACGTTTCTAACAAATAGTTATTGGTAGATAGGTTATTGAAATGGGACATAAATGGACAATTCAACCAAATAGTTGCTACGTATTTATTTAATTAATCGAACGTTCTGATTAATTTAATCTATACTAATCTAATAAAGAGAAACACCGATTTTAATGAAATTCGGGACAGATATAGAACAGACTACGGAGAAGGACATAGACTACTCTTTATTGCGGAAAAATGTACGGTTCCCTCGAGATTTCCTTTTTGCGCGCACGAAGTCGCGGGCAACGTCTAGTATACAATAAATACGACTGTCAACCGGTAGGTTTGAGTTCCGTGACGCCGGAGACGATGGAGGATTGGGGCACGTGCGTGGCGACGGGCATGGAGAAGCTGTGCCCGCGCCGCGCCGCGCCCGCTCTGGCGGCGCTGGTGCGGGCGTGCGCGCCGCGCGACACCGCCGCCACCAATGACGCGGACGGCTCCTTCCTCATTTGTGCGAGGCTGTTCGCGCTACAGGTGATTTGGCTGATTTATTTGAACTTGTGGCGGACCAAGCAGCGCACAGTCCTGAATCGCGCTATCGAAGTTTCTGAAGTTTGGAACTATATATACGACAGCTGAAATCCATACAAGTGGGCTTCGGCCTGACCGAGCATAGCACATCGCTCGGTGAGAGATTTCCCACAAACTAGAGATCGCCCTGTAGCCGAAATACGACCATAATTTCATGTTCATGTTTTAATTTTAGAGTTTAAACTTTTTTAGGTTTCTTTTGCCTTTTAGATACGCAATAAAAATATGTAAATGTTGTTTATGGAATGTGAAAGATAATTAACACTTATTGAAAAGTGTGTCAAACCTACTGTAATATTTTATACATACATGCTATAGTATGAGTGAGCTATAAGTGTGTTGTTGTTATTTTTAAAAATTTAACGTATTTCTGAGCGTTGTTTCTAAAAATATTAGCTTCCTCCACTTAAACTAAATGTGCCAAATTTCACACTGATCCGTATGCACAATTGTCGTAAAACCGTACTGATAATGTTTGCTTCATGTATTAATATAATGATTAGAGGTGGAAACACACATAATATACACGTTGTCTTTATAAAATGTTCTTTATTTAGTACTCTGCCAAAGTCGATGGCAAATTACTCCGACCATGCACTTAAACATGGATATCGGAATACATTTTGCGGTGAAGTCGTTGTGCCGTTTGATAATAAGTATTTTGTTAACAAAACAGGGAGCGTTTAGTTCTCTGTCGTGGCGTCTGGCTCCGCTCGCCGCGGAATTACTGAAGAAGCTCGAGGCCACGGACTTTATACGACACCCCTACCAGAACGTACGAGAAACCGTTGGAAGGTTAATATATTTTTAAATAGAGTTATCTATTGATGTATTTCAAAAGTATTCCTAAATAAATAAAGTTTTTTTTTTTCAGTTTGCTGATGACAATATTTGACACTGAACTTACATTCCCGGGCGGTGAGAGTGGACCGAATCCGCGACTCAAAGATTTTCTTGCTACCGTCATACCCAAATTTGCTGCACTTTACGACGAAAATGGAGATATAGGTACGTAGAAGCTTATGAAATTCAGGAAAAAACGTTTAATAATTTCTCTCTAATTATAATTAAAATATGTTTAACAAAGAAAATAAAATAAAAAATATCTGAACGTAAAGTACCTGTACGGAAATCAAAGCGGAAGACGCCCATCGGCGCACAGTGGGTCGAAAATCGGCTTTCATAGACATAGAAATGAAATCTCGAAAGTGACAAATTTTTTGATGGATATTGCTTCAGTTTAGTATTACTATGTAGAAAATGAAGTTTGAGATAATTTGGCCCAAAAATGAGGGAGTAATAATTTATTTACGAAAAACTTGTATGGAGCCAACATGAAAAATTCAATTATTTCAAAAACGGCAAGTTTAACCGTAATATCCTGAAAGATGGTTATAGTACTAATTATTCATGATTTTTTGGCATACATCATATAACGGTTTTAGCTGCTCTTTTTTTTTTAAAAATCGTCGAAATTTTTTGAAAAAAAGTCACCCTGTATTATTGCACGATTCGATAGTGTTACTATTAAGGAACAATTTCTGGAAAGTAATGGTATACGGCAAATTTGAGGAAAGTGTTGAATTTTAATAAACTCCTTCATATTTTGAACAAATGTATGAACAATTATATAAAATGCTAAAATTTAGCACTTTCCTTAACTTTCTCACATATAGTTACTTCCCAGCAATTGTTATTTACTAGCAAGACTATCGAATGCTGCAATAATACAGGCTGACTTTTTTTTCAAAATTAACGGATTCGAATCCCAACCAAGGATGTTGACTTGGCGATAATTTGATAATGCAGTTATATTCGTCGTACACTGTGAAGTGAAGGAAAATTATGTCAGAGTAATTTCTTCCCAAAAATACTGGATTTATAACTTTTTTATAAAAAAATTCTATAGAGCCAATGAGAAAAATCCAATTATCTTCAAAACGGCGAGATAAATCCTCATATCCTTACATGTTATTATAGTACTATTTATTCGTGATTTTTTGACATAGTTCATGAAACGTTTCTATTTGCCATTTTTTTTAATTATCGAAATACTAATTTTGAAAAAAAAGTCACCCTGTATTATTGCACCATTCGATAGTCTTGCTAGTAAAGAATAATTGCTGGGAAGTAATAACATATGAGAAAGTTGAGGAAAGAACTAAATTTTAGCATTTTATATTATTTTTAACCCCCGACGCAAAAAGAGGGGTGTTATAAGTTTGACGTGTCTGTCTGTCTGTCTGTGGGTGTGTCTGTCTGTCTGTCTGTCTGTCTGTCTGTGGCATCATAGCTCCCGAACGGATGAAGCGATTTCAATTTAGTTTCTTTTATATTAAAGGTGACTTACATGCGAGTGTTCTTAGACATGTTTGATGAAAATCGGTTGAGCCGTTTAAAAATTGTAGGGGGTGAAAGCGGGGAAGAAAATCCGAATGTGCAAATATACTCGAGTAAGGTCTCAAATGAAAGCGCACTGAAAGATAATATTGATGACTTAATCGACAGTGTTCGTAGCTTCATTTGATGAGAAAATTGGTGGTGGGAAGATCAGCCGTTTGAAGATGATCAGCTCTTTTCTAGTTGATGAGGGGATCTGACTAACTTTCTTATGTCCGATCGATTCGAAATTTGGTACCGTGTTGTTTCAACGATATTTAAAGAACATGGTAAGGTAACCATGACCTGATTGGCCGTTTGAAGATCATCTTTTCTTTATTAGTTGATGAGGGATCGTCCACATGTCCTATCGATTCGAAATTTGGTACCATGTTACTTCAATGACGTTGAAAGTAAAAAATAATAATGAAAAAAAAAATACTTTAAAAAGGATAAAATAAAAGTAAAATTAAAAATTTTAAAAACCCCCCGACACAAAAAATAAACTCTAAAAAATAATAAATAATATTTTAAACCTATTATAATTATATTATCACATATAATATTAAGTAAGTTGAAATAATTTTATTTTCCAATCGTCGTCTCGTCGGGGGACCGCTATGTGAAAAAACACGTGTAGTCGCAGAATGAACAAAAGAATTTACTCCGAAAAAAATTTGCTCATACCTACTTAAATGTAATTCGTAATAATTAATTAGCTGTTGTTGTAAAAATACTTTATAAACTTTAGCGGTCCCCCGACGAGGCGACGATTGGAAAATAAAATTATTTCAACTTACTTAATATTATATGTGATAATATAATTATAATAGGTTTAAAATATTATTTATTATTTTTTAGAGTTTATTTTTTGTGTCGGGGGGTTTTTAAAATTTTTATTCATACATTTGTTCAAATTATAAAGAAGTTTATTGAAATTTAACACTTTCTTTAAGTTTGCCGTATACCATTACTTTCCAGAAATTGTTCTTTACTAGCAAGACCATCGAATGGTGCAATAATACAGGGTGACTTTTTTTCAAAATTAATATTTCGATAATTAAAAAAAAATGGCAAATAGAAACGTTTCATGAACTATGTCAAAAAATCACGAATAAATAGTACTATAATAACGTGTAAGGATATGAGGATTTATCTCGCCGTTTTGAAGATAATTGGATTTTTCTCATTGGCTCTATAGAATTTTTTTATAAAAAAGTTATAAATCCAGTATTTTTGGGAAGAAATTACTCTGACATAATTTTCCTTCACTTCACAGTGTACGACGAATATAACTGCATTATCAAATTATCGCCAAGTCAACATCCTTGGTTGGGATTCGAATCCGTTAATTTTGAAAAAAAAGTCAGCCTGTATTATTGCAGCATTCGATAGTCTTGCTAGTAAATAACAATTGCTGGGAAGTAACTATATGTGAGAAAGTTAAGGAAAGTGCTAAATTTTAGCATTTTATATAATTGTTCATACATTTGTTCAAAATATGAAGGAGTTTATTAAAATTCAACACTTTCCTCAAATTTTCCGTATACCATTACTTTCCAGAAATTGTTCCTTAATAGTAACACTATCGAATCGTGCAATAATACAGGGTGACTTTTTTTCAAAAAATTTCGACGATTTTTTAAAAAAAAAGAGCAGCTAAAACCGTTATATGATGTATGCCAAAAAATCATGAATAATTAGTACTATAACCATCTGTCAGGATATTACGGTTAAACTTGCCGTTTTTGAAATAATTGAATTTTTCATGTTGGCTCCATACAAGTTTTTCGTAAATAAATTATTACTCCCTCATTTTTGGGCCAAATTATCTCAAACTTCATTTTCTACATAGTAATACTAAACTGAAGCAATATCCATCAAAAAATTTGTCACTTTCGAGATTTCATTTCTATGTCTATGAAAGCCGATTTTCGACCCACCGTGCAGCGTCGCGACGAAAACCGTCCCCGCACCTGGGTAATAAGTGTAGTTTTTATTGCCGCATGGAATGGGTTAAGACTCAAATAGAGATCTAATAAATAATTATTTATTAGATCATATTAAACATATTTTAATTTTATAAATGTTTTCATGAATGTGTTTATTTTTATGTATGTTTTTATGTTCTAATGCAGTGATAGCGAGCGCGTCTCTACCGGGCGGCGGCGTGGCGGCGCGCGCGGTAAGCGGGAGCGAAGTATGTGGCGTGGCTGGTCCGCTGCCGCGCGCCGCGCACGTCGCACACCTGCCCGCCGCGCCCGCGTCACAGCCTACGCAAGCTCCTCAGGTAAACCTTAAGACCGCTTCACACTTCACGAGCGAGTCGCGCGCGATACTACAAGAGGTCAGCAATCGCGAAGTGTGAAGCCGATTCGCATATTTTTCGCGCACGTTTCACGGTAGCGTATTATGGCGGTGTGTGGAGTGTGGATCGGACAAGTGTATTTTTCCGTACAAACTTTTGGTTTCTTGAGGATTCAAATAAAATGGTTTTCGGATTTTTATCTTTACTTGTGCTTACATAATTATTTGATTGTGTCAAGAGAAGTACCCTATAAATGAGCGTATTGAAATAATATTATATAAACATTTTTTACGATATAAACAAAGCTTCGTGGGACTGATGTGATAAACGTGGTTTGAATTTCAAACTAGATGCCTCCACGCGTAGTTTTTTTCCAAAGTGATTTAAATGTCGCCTATAATTATAGCAAACGTTGTGTGCAGGCGGACGAGGGCGAGGAGACGGAGGAGCGGGGCGTGATCGGCGCGGAAATGGAGGGGCGGAGCGTGCTCGGCGGCGGGGGGGCGGACAAGCTGTCGGCGCGGCTGCACAGCGCGCTGCGGCTCGCCGGCGACGCCGCGCCCTGTACGCACGCGCACGCGCTCAACTTGCTAACCACCGGTAAGTCATACTTGCCTGCGAAATTTTTCGTAGAACTAAAGAAGATTTTACCAATATAAGCGCATTTCAACAAGCTACACGTGAACAGCTCTTGCGTTTTATAATATTAGTATCTAGATAGATAAGTACGAGCCAAAGTTATTTTAACACATAAGCATATCGTGACTGTCAATAAACTTTAGTTTGTTGGTAAATTATCCAGAGTGCTACGTGTGAGTTTTGCTTTTCGCATTCGTAAGCTCGGTCGGCGTTTACTAGGAATTAGTATTGTGATTTGACCTAGTTGTAAATTTCATACAAATTCCCAGTAAACGCCAAACGTGTTCACGATCGATTGCGAATAGAAAAACTCAGCACTCAGAACTCATGACTGCGTATAGAAGCGATATCGTCTTGTAAATAATACATAAATAATATGTAAATATTACATTATTATCACGTATGTTCAAAATACTCTTTTTTCTATAACGTAAATGTGAAATTTCATTTGTAGTTTTGCGATGTTGTCTGGGCTTAATCATCCGAGCCGTCAATGGGAACATCGAGACACAGTACGAGCTACTTCCCATCGCCTGCGCTTTGGCCTCCCGAGGCGCTCCCCAAAGTAACGAGGAGCTGCCGCGCGCGGCGGGCGGGTTCCTCGGCAGTCTGTGCCTGGCCCACCACTCGAGTGCCGCATTCGACAAAGCTCTGGACGTTTTGGAGAATCTTGCCGACGAAAAATCGTGGTGGGCCCGCCTGGCGTGTTTGGACTTCGCGCAGCCGCTGCTGTTCTACGGGCTACCTCTACTCTGTGATCAGCCCGACCGTGCCATCCGGGCGGAGCGTTTCGCATTGAAGCTAATGAGAGATTCCAGAGTCGAGGTAATGCTGTGACGAGGAGTGCTTACTGTGATGTAACTAAAGATTTTAAAACTCAAGATAGGCTATGACGTACATTTGACAGAACAAATCTTCATGTACAATAAAAAGTTACGCCATCTTGTTTTCACCATACTTCAAATGTCAAAGTGGCCTCAAAAATCTCAAGGGTCATTTAACTGGAGTCACTTTTTGCCTCAACGTGAATTTTTTCCAATATTTTTTCTTATAATAAATGATTGCATTTACAGGTACGGAAGTCGGCCGCCGAACTACTCACGGGACTAATGCACTGTCGAGCGTTACCTAACGAAGATAACACTATCAAGTTGTTCAAGAAAAGTTGTCGTTCCAAAGAATTAGTGGAGAGGCACTGTGGAGTGTTAGGGTTGTGCGCGTATTTGTCTTCGAGACCGTACAGTATAGGACCCAAGTTGGGCAATATTCTGGCAGACCTTGCGAAACACACGAGCGCGCCCGACCCCATACCTGCCACCATTCGCAAAGCGTTAGCGGACTTCAGACGAACGCATCAGGACGATTGGCCGAAGCACAGAGAGCAGCTAACAGAAGAGGAACTAGATCTGTTAGCAGACTTAACGGCGCCTCCCTCGTACTGTGCATAGGAATTAAAATAATAATAATTTGTTGTTTTTTTTAAATCGTGATGTTATAGGAAAATTGTTAACTTAAAATTATTTAAGGGAAATCGAAAAAAAATATCAGGGATACTGGTGCATTACTCGGTGATGGCCATTCATATTGACTTGTTTATTCAACATTACAACTAACTGAAATAGGCGTTGTAATATAAAGGTGAAGGCATAAATACACACAACACTATAAAGTTACCAGTCACAAATTATTATTTACCAATTTATAAAAAAATGCAATTGTTTTTTAGTAATAAATATTATGTAATATGTACACACAAAAGAAACCATCATTTCTTATATCTGTACTTGCGAGAAAGAGTACAATAATAATTGTGTGACAAAACATAACCTAACATATGCTGTTTTTTTTTCAAAAGCTTGAATAATGACATGATATTTGTATTTTTGATTACCTCAAAAAAGTTCTGTGTAAAGTTAGATTTTGTAAAATTTATTTTTATTTTGTGCATTTGTTTATATATACGGATTGTAACGATAATTATAACGCGTTTCAAATGAGATTAGGAACGTCAATGACCTTTATCTGTCAAATATCACTTGAAAAGTGTGATTTTCAGAAAAACTAATGTGCATATAAAAATGAATAGTATTGCATCGAATTTAAATAAGAACGTTAAATAGTAATCAATTATCTAAACATAAATTTAAGTATCATAATAGTCTAAATTCGAAACAATATGGCGCCGGCTCGATCCTATTCTCATTTGAACCGCACTATACTAAACTATTTATATTTATAAAATATCTTTATTTTTGTGACAATTTATTTTTAAATCAAATGTAACAATCTATGTGGTATAATAGATTTTTACGAATCGCAAAATAAAAAGGTATCAAATAAATATTGAACCAAATCTGTATTTTTGAGTCCCAAATCCTAATATTTTTAAATGTTTTGAATTTTTTGATGTACTTATAGGAAATGCCAAAACATTGTACCTTTTTCCTACTTGATTTAAATATTTAGCCCTACTTTTAACCAATTGACAAGCTATATAATGTTATGTGCTTGTCTGATACGTTGGAAAAGTCGCTTGACAGACAAGGACAAAACATTGTATAGCTTAACCATTGTGTAAATATTTTTACTTTTAAGGGGGATAGTACCTAAATATTGTTTCTTAATAAGATAAAAATTTACGAAGTAAAAGTTGATTGCAACAAAAGTCATCGTCCACCATTAATAATATAATAATATTTATGGATTTATTCACACCACGTCAATCTGGCCCTGTGCTAAGTATCCGAAGAACTTGTGTTACAGGTACCAGAAAACGGGAAGTATATTTAATACTTTTATACTATACATATATTTAAGATTTTTATTATATTACACATATTTAATACACAACCATGACCCAGGAACACAGAAAAACTTTTTTGTTCCTTCGGCGGAATTCGAACCCGCGACCCCCGGCTAGAGCACCAATGTGCTGAACCACTGAGCCACAGAGGTCGTCATTATTAAAAAATGTGCCACGGTTCTACTCACTTGGACAAGTTTGCTGGTGTCATATACTTAATACTACCGACTTAAAACCGACACCAAGTTTATTTTCTACCTGTGTAAGATTTTGAAAAAATTAATAAATAAATAAAGCCAATAAAGTTATTTTATTGGCTTTTGTATTAAGATTTATCCTTATAAATCTTATATGAAGATAACAAGGATCTTAATACTGATAAGTAAATGAGTTCTCTTTTTTAAAATTCTTGGCACTTTATGATTAAATAATAATTAATCAATCATGACAAAATACAATGATCTGTGAGCAAACAGATGACTAATTAGTTATATTCAATGTATTTTGTTATAAAACCAATAATATGGTTAACGACCTTCCAAATCAACTAAACTTTGTTTTCTTTTTTTACTGAATAATAGGGGATCGAACTGATTTTTTTAAATTGCATTATTGAATAGTACATTTATTAAATATGAGTAACTTCTCAGAAGAAACAGTATGTCAAAGCCAATATTTTCAAAGGTATACAAAATTTCGTAAGTCTCGTAAAAACGCTCCATATTAAAGTCGTACCCATGAGTGAAGTCAGTCATGGGAAAGTGTACGAAGTATACAGCCGCAGCAACATATTTGTAAAAATTATATCTGATATTTGTGCGTTTGAGTTCATACTTACCATAATGAATGTTTTTGTATAATGTGAACTAATGATGCGGGTTTTGTTTACTAATTTAGCAAAAAAAAAAACTTTTTTGTACATTTCAGACATAGATATGTAATATTAAAAAGAGGTAGATATGTTATAAACGCGTAAAAATGAAGACTCGAATTGGCCCGAGTCGGGTTAATTTTGGTTAGTATGTTCCGCGAATAATAGCGTGTTTTATGTTACTATGCGACGTTGACATATTGACACGCGTCCCGTGTCAATGTGTGTCGTGGCACAGAAATATAGTCAGTTTTGTAAGGATATAACGTATCTATGTAATAATTAATCAAAGGGTAGATGTGTTATAAACGCGTAAAAATTAAGACTCGAATTGGCCCGAGTCGGGCCAATTTTGGTTAGTGTGCTCCGCGAGTAATAGCGTGTTTTGTGTTACTATGCGACGTTGACACATTGACAGCGTCCCATGTCAATGTGTGTCGTGGCACAGAAATATTGTCAGTTTTCTAAGGATATAACGTATCTATGTAATAATTAATCAAAGATTTCAGATCTATGATAAACTACACATAAAATAATATTTTTTTTTTACATTTACCTACCAAGTAGTAAGTAGTAATACCTCAATATTTCTGAGTATATTAATGAAACTAAATATTTTAGATGTAGTCCGATCCCCTATTATTATTATTATTATTTATGATGCCAAAACCGAGATCTATAGACATTATATAACTATATCAAATTTCATCTATGTTAATAATTACAGAAGCTAACAGTGCTGACAGACAGACGGGCAGAGCGAAACTATAAGGGTCCGTTGAGTATTACGAACCAAAAAAAACCAATCTTATCATGACCTGGTTATTGCTGTGATTTCTGTAACTGCCAACTAAAATTAACTCGTAATAATTTTAGTGCACAATATTGTATTATGAGATCATATTAGTGATGTGCTCTCTGCACACATTCACAACTAATTTGATCTACTATGATAATAATATGAAAAATATTTATAATTTTATATTATTAAATAAAATATTTTTCATATCATAGTAAATACATAATAAATAAAAAGAATCTAAGATTTGTTTTTTCTAGTGGCTTTATTAAATTTATAACAATAATTTATCAAGCATTCAGTGAATTACAAGAAAAAATATTACACCAGAAAAATTACAGAACCGCAAAAGAACATTTAAAACCTGTTGTCCATCTTGCAACAACTTTTTTATCAACAAAGGATATTATATGTTACTAAACTCACATTTTTGATACAGTTTTTAAAACAAACCTTAAAAATTACCTTAATAAATAATTAAATATCTATTATTATCTCCGCTCTTCAACATCTGAAACAAAAAAACAAGTTTTAATAATAAATAAATAAAAACTGGCCAAGTGCAAGTCAGACTCATGCACGAATGGTTCCATACAAATATATTTATTTTATTTTGTTTAGTATTTGTTATGGCAACATTTGTTATTGTGGCAACAAAAATACATCATCTGTGAAAGATTTTAAGGGTTCTGCCCTTAAATATTTTTTTGTTATTTGTTTCCTTTTTCAGCAGAAAATAATATGTCGAATATTTTATGGTAAATATCTTAACCCATTTAGACCCGCCGTACTCGACTGAGTACAGTAGTTTTTTTTTTTTAAATCTGAACAAAATATTTATATTAATGTGTTTATATTACTACTAGCTTTTGCCCGCGACTTCGTTCGCGTGCAACAGTAAGGCTAAGGCTCACGAAGCGGTTTTCATCGCCGCGATGGCGGAGCTGCGGTTTTATTTCTAAACTCACGAGACCGGTGATTTGCGCGGGCACGCAAACTTGGCGGGCGATGATCGATGATGAGGACGCGCGGTTGCAAAGAGACAAATACATATTTACAAAAGAATTCCTGAATTTCGCCCGCAAACCGAACGCAGAGCGCGCGGGCGGTAACCGCCGAGGCTGCGGGCGACCGCGGCTCGCGCGATTCTACAAGTTGCCCGCCGGTGCAGCGGCACCCGCGAACAACCGCGCACACCGCTATTTATATATTTATGCGATAAACAGCATAGGGAAATTTTTTGAGTGAAATAGAACACTGTGCGCAGGCGTAAAACGCGCCTTGAGTTGTGCTTTAATTTTTTACATACATATCTGCATTCTACAGAAGTTGGGGGCCCGCAACCGCGGCGGGTGCGGGTGAAAACCGCTCCGTGAGTTCTTAGCCTTACTTTGGTATATCGCTAAAATTTACCCGCGACTTCATTTAGAGATGTAGAACGTAGGAGATGCGCTTCCCCGTCACGACTGCCCGCCGCGCTTACATTATTATTGCGCGCTTGATTATTTTATTACTGCAATATCTTCTAAAATACTCATTAAAATCAAATGATGTAAACGGCAAATTTATTCTAAATTAAATGTTTGTAATGAATAACGTATTTACTTGGATAAGGATTTATATCATCTTTATGAAAACACTTTCATAAATAATGCTTAAATTTAGAACAAATTAGGTTGTGTTTTTTGTTGTGTGTAAATTGTGAGCCAACCTTAAAAGATAGACATCGCACAGTCGCGGACTTTTTTTTAGAACTTTTATAGGGACACAATTCTGTCATACATAATTTTAGCGAAACTTTAACCGTTTCCGCAGCGTACGCAGCGAAAGCTCTCAAAAGGAAAAAAAACCCGATTTTGAAACATTCTTGATTGGTGCTCTGCTCGTATTGAGCTTAGCATGATGTTATATAGCCTAAAGCCTTCTTCGATAAATGGACTATCCAACACAAAAATAATTCTTCAATTCCAACCAGTGAGATTAGCGCCTTCAAACAAACAAACAAACAAACTCTTCAGCTTTATAATATTAGTATAGATTTCATATTAGTACATTTTCGTATATTTTTTAAAAGTATTCCAGACAATTTTATTATTATCCATTGTTTTCCTGTGCAAGTTCACTATTGTTGATAGCATGAGCTCGCTCAAAATTATGACTAAAGTATTGAATACTGAGATCTTACACTCAGTTTCATCTTGGTGTACTCAACTGAGTACAATGGGAACATACATATAAGAAATTTTCCTATTTCATGTGTTTAACATCAATGAGTAAGCAACGTTTTAACATGACTTAAGTAGGACTGCAGAAAGCTAGAAAAAGCCATTTAAGCTGTCTTGGAAGGTATTTATGATGATCTGAATCTAGATTTATTTATTTTTCTACCTGTTATTTCTATTGTGGAAGAGGCTTGATAATGATTGACTTTATAAAGTCGCGGACCATTTATTGTTGCGCGATGTTCTAAGAAGTATTGGAGTTATTATCAAATAGAAGCTTCTGTAATATAGCAAAAATGCTCGAAAAAAAATCAAGGCTCCTCAGAAAACACCTGGCGTATTGATCATTAGAATATAATAATGTTGAAACACAATATATACAGTACAAAATAGGTCCTACAAAATAAAAAACACATTTATCTCTGAATACTGAAAAGGCACACAAGGTATTCTTTAAAAATCGATGTAAGTTTTATTTATGTCTTATCACATACTGCCCTCATAGTAACATATAGCTCAGATGTTTACTGAGGTATTTTCTACACAGCATAGAATTTTTTTTGGAAAACAGTATCTTGTTGTTATTTGAAGACATTTTCAACTTCAATGTAACCACACATTTCATTATCAACACGTTCACTGTCAAGAATTACACTTGGGTAAAGAAAATATATTTATGAACTTCATGGTCGCAAATACTACCTTTTAGACTGCTTCTATATTACAATTTCAGGTCTATTTTTATTCTTTTAATAATAATAAACAATAGTATTCGCCAGTAATCACTTGTAACATTTTTTGCTCATTATAGTCAAATAAGATACGAATAATTCTTATATGCATGATCCCATTGTACTCATTTGAGTACAGCGTAAAATTTATTCCAAATTTACTTTTCATAAGGGTTATTATTTGACGCATATTTAGTACATTGATAATAAAAAAAACGCATAGTTGTATCATTTCGTTTCTATATGGGACTAAATGGGTTAAGATAAATATAAGTATAAATATAGTATATGTCATCGTGAAAATGTAAAAACTGTTAGATTGTAATAAAACTAGTGAAATTGTAAAATGTTGATAGACTTCCGGAGTAAATATTCTGTTTTATTTAACACATAATTTTCATTTGATTATAAATATTAGTTATAAATCTTTCGACATATTTTTACAATCTCGTTAGTTATTTTACAATCTAACGGTTTTTACAATTTTACAGTGACCTAAGAATATATATTAATTTAAAAGCATTTCCTAAGAAAAATAATCATTGGGGGCCATAATTTAAGACTCACAAAGCCCCTGCATCATTAGTTTATTAAAAAATGAAGGCTACTAAACTTGTCTTGAGACCCGACCCTCCAAATTTTTTGCCACCCATATAAATATTTAAGCTTAATTTTAATAAATTAATATAAACAATAAACTTACTTTTGCCGTCACATGCAACGATTTTCACTCTATCCACTTTAGCAATTTCTTGAACTTCTCTAAATTCCACATTATTCAGCATAAATGTCCATACATTATCACAAAACCTAAAAACATTAAATAACATACTATAGTATAATGTGTTATAATTTATTATTAGACTAGCTCAGGGATGAGGAAACTTTTTCCTTCGCGTGCCAATATAATACTAACTAAATATATGGCGGGCCAAGTTGTTGCATTTTTGGCTATGTTAATTACTGAAATAAAAATATTGATATGTATTGAAATTTGAAACACTAATAGGGTATTTTCCAAGTTTTTGAAAAGTATGTCAGATTGTTCCTAATACCAAAATACATTAGCAGTTTGAACCATTCTTTGTGAATTTCTTTCTTTTCCTTGCAAATTAGCCTAAAAGTTCAAATTAATATTAAAGGCGCGAAAACGCTTTAATGAGTTGTCATGACGTCACATTCTTGTAACATTGTAACTGTCAAGTGTCAAATTACACTGAAAATGCCAAATCCCAGAATACCTACTATTTACATTTTTAAATAAATGTTTTAAGCCTATTAAAAATGCCTTATAAATGGTGCGAAGTGCCAAAATGCACTAATACGTCTATTAAAACACTGGGGAAAATCTTTGTGACCCTACCAAAGAACACTGAAATGCAGAAAAAGTGGCTATTACTCGCTGACGCATGACGTTAATGATTCGATGCTGGATATTCTTTATCTAATTCTTTATGGAAATCGGGAAGACAATAAAATAAGAAGAAGTACAAGAATATGACGTCACATTCCAATCTCGTGCGTTTTTAGTCACGTGGTCAAACGTGAAAAATTCATAATTTTATTTTTGATATTTTATAAAAATCATACATATTTTTGTGTAAATAGTTGGTTAAATAGGTTTAAATTAATGTTTAGCGATAAAATATCAACAATCTGATGTATATTTTCATCATAGGATAATACCCTATTTATTGTGCAATATTACAAAATAACTATTGGAATAAAAAAGAAATTGGAAATTGTAATTAAATTAAACTGTATAATTATGTTAGCTGCGAAGTAGAAGGTTGAGGAGCGCTGGTCTTTGTGGGGGCATGTGACATAAGCAGGGGCGGATCGTGAATTTGTGGGGGCCCTGGGCTGAAACTACATAGGGGCCTATCTAAGCACTCAACTAATAGCCATGTCAAAAAACTGTTTCTATAATGATATTATTACATATTCTTTATTATCACAAAAAAACATAAATATTACTTAAATCTACGCAAGTAATAGTTGTACAAAAGGCGACCTTATTGCTGTGGTAGCAATCTCTTCCAGGCAACCTTTGGGTGAGAGAGAAACCGAAATAGTTATATACCTATATAAGAATGTAAAAAAAAAAACAAAATAATTGTATTTATTTATTATGAATTAGTAATTGACAGATTATGTATGTGACAGAACTATTAAATTATAATCGGAATGAAAATACAATACGAGAAAAGATGATTTCAGCATAACCTAAACGTATAAAAGATATTTAAGGTCTGGGTTTTTCTATAAATATAAAAATATTGGGTATTTTAGGGCCATCAATCTAACTATACTTGCGTGCGAAACAAGGGCTCGAAGGTATTTGGTAAACTCAATGACTCATGTTGTCATTTTTGCAAAACGCAGCCGCAACTTGCAAGACACTATTGTCACCACGAAATCGGAGATTCTCGATGAAGTCGAAATGGGGAACAGTAAACCTAATATACGAGCCCACCCCAAACACATCTTGCAGATGATTCACGAGCCAGACTTATGCGCCACCTTACAGATTAGATTCCTGATATTGACGTGGGTGAGATTAGAATAGCTCTCAAGCAGCTTCATAATAATAAAGCACCAGGAGAGGACGAAATAACCACAGAGCTGCTCAAGGCAGGAGGAACACCTGTCTTGACTGAGCTCCTTAATTCCGTTATTCACACTGGCACTACACCGGAAGAATGGAGCAGGAACATGATGGTTTCATTTTTAAAATAGGCAATAACACGCGACTTGAAACTACTGTCCCATTCCGCTCCTGAGACACGTTTATTAGCTATTATCGAAGGTTATCTCGAATCATCCTTCCCAGAAGTTCAACTACTTTTAGCCAGTGGAGCAGACCGGTAACCACATACATACATCGAGAAGTATAATCCACATACGCTAAGCCTCTCTACTTAGCGTATGTGGACTATGAGAAAGCCTTCGACCTTCGTGAAAGTCAAGACCTGAGGGGCAATTCTGCTAAATAATACAATCAAGTCTCAATACGCTAATCTCAAACGGTGTTTTCATAAACGTTAAACCAACGTGAAACGCGCTCTGATTGGCCGAAACGTCATAAAGTAAAATTAAATTCTACTTTAAATACGAGAATTGAGATTCTGGTCTGTGCTGGAATTCATGCAGAAATGTCTCGGTGACTGCCGATAATATTTCCAGTTGTTGAGATGTCTGTTCAAGACCGCAACGATTACTGTCCAAGTAAAAGAACAGACCATAAAACCAATCCAACTTCGTCAAGGAGTGAGACAGGTAGATGTTATCTCTCCGAAACTGTTTACTAACGCGTCGTAGGACGTTTTCAAGTCGCTTGATTGGAACGGCCTGAGAATGAACATAAACGGCCAATACATCTCACACTTGCAGTTTACGGATGAAATAATCATTATGTCAGAATATCTGCAGGACCTGGAAGAGATGCTGAACAGCCTAAGCGATTGTTTAAGACGGGTGGGTCTTGGGATGAACCTCGACAAAATCAAAATTAGGCATATTAAACATATTCTCCAGGGACCTGTCGTCGTAATTTTTTTTTTTTTTTTTATGAAATATAGGGGCAAACGAGCAAACGGGTCACCTGATGGAAAGCGACTTCCGTCGCCCATGGACACTCGCAGCATCAGAAGAGCTGCAAGTGCGTTGCCGGCCTTTTAAGAGGGAATAGGGTAATAGGGGAGGGTAGGGAAGGGAATAGGGTAGGGGATTGGGCCTCCGGTAAACTCACTCACTCGGCGAAACACAGCGCAAACGCTGTTTCACGCCGGTTTTCTGTGAGCCCGTGGTATTTCTCCGGTCGAGCCGGCCCATTCGTGCCGAAGCATGGCTCTACCACGAAAAAATGGCTCTGGTACTAGTCTTGAAATTAAGAAGCAAGAATACGTATATCTTGGGCAAACTCTCATTCAACTAGGGCGGCATAACTTTGAGAACGAGGCAAATAGAAGAATAAGCTTGGGCTGGGTTGCATTCGGGAATCTCTGGGACAATACTACGAATTAAAGTCACTGACATTGCTCATAGAATTAGCACGCTGAACTGGAAGTGAGCCGGCCATGTTTGCAGACGGACAGACGGTTGATGGCGCAGACAAGCATTAGAGTGGAGACCACGCTTAGGCAAAAGTAGTGTAGGACGACCTGCGGCACAATGGATCGACGATTTAAAGTTGGCAGGCAGCAGATGGATGAGGGCTGTCCGAGATCGGGATGGTTGGTGCTCATTAGTGGAGGCTTACGTTAAGCAGTGGGCTATCCATATGTCCGTAGGCTAATGATGATGAAATTTCCCCGTCGATAATAATTAATATTGACCTCCGATATTGAAAGGCTTGTATATATAGCATTTCCTTTTCCTGCATAATAAACATTATTTTGATAGGAAGACGCCACGGTAACTTATGTACCTTATTTTTTTATGTACACGGTATAAGTATAACTTTATTACGCACAAAATAAAAGTTTTTTTCAGCGTCCTCTATTCTAATTTACCTTTAATTTTAAAAGTCAACCATTAATAAACTAGCATATTCCAAAATTAGAAACCAAAAATAAATTTTACATTAGAAATAAATAGCCTAAAAATCTTTAAAATAGTTACGTTTTATTTCTTCAGAAATAAAACGAAAGCATTCATGCTTTAGTAAAAAATAGACACAAAGCTAAATAAGCAAAATTTAAAAAAACTGGAAAAAATTGACACCTTTTTTTAATGATTAATTAACAAAGGTTCTAATAAATTAAATTCATATTTTTAATAAGAAATCACTAAAACAACTATCCGCTTACGGCAAATAACAAAAACTGTAACTACACAAGGCTTACACTTACTATTATAATCAAAAAACCAAAAAATGGCCTTACTCCAATTATATTTTAGGCGTTTACCAAAAATCAAAAATTTTGGATTAAGCCACTTCAATTCTAAAAGTGCGATATGTATAAAATAACCAAATAGTTTCAATAAACGATATTCATTTTTTAATACCTTAAAAATTAATGAAAATCAACATGAAAACATCCTTACACACGTATTTTCCGCCTTAACTCAATTCATAGAAGTATGCAATTTTTTTACAAAGTCTTCATGAGACAATATGACGTAAAAATATCGCCCGTAAACCGACAACCATTTTTTAAATTCAAATTATCGCCTATTGTTTTTAGCGGGGTCTGGGGGCCCCTTGTAACCTCGGGGCCCTGGGCTGCAGCCCAAGTAGCCCTTAGGTAGATCCGGCCCTGGACATAAGGAACTGTTTTTGTTTCTGCATGATTTCATCATAAGCTGGCTCCATTTGTAATGCTGAACATTTTAGTAGTGAATAAAGGTTGTCATCCGAGAGACAATTTTTTCTTAATTTCATTATTGAAAAAGTTTGTTTGCACAAATAGCTTGTACCAAACATAGCCATTATTTTTTGGGTGTTGTTCTATGCAAGCTGGCTATTGACAATGAGAATGAAATTACTAACAATACGAAATATTCTCTTGATTTTTGTTTGATGGTCGCGGGCCGGATTTCAAGCCTAGGTGGGCCGGAGATGGCCCGCGGGCCGTAGTTTCCCCATCCCTGGACTAGCTGTTGCCCGTGGCTCCGCCCGCGTAAATATAGTATCCCACGGGAACACTACTTTTTCGGGATAAAAAGTAGCCTGTTTTAATCCAGAGCCTAAACTACTACCATCCCAAATTTCATCGAAATCTGTTCAGTAGTTTTGGCGTGAAAGAGTAACAAACATCCATCCTCACAAACTTTCACATTTATAATATTAGTAGGATTAATACTCACCTGTACGTATTCAGTTTTCCTGCCTTGAATGTTAAACGAGATTTAACCCTACTTGATAATGCTTGATTTATCGACTTATCAAATTGTAGCAGTACTTTTACCGCCAGTGTTGGCGTTATTTGTCCATACTGCAAAGCAAAATAATTATTAACGCAATCAAAGTAAACGCTAGTACGTAAAGTAAAATGTTTTATTATTCAACCTACCTGAATCAATTCATCGAGGCTTTCTTGTAGTGTGTTACCGATTGTAGTGTTTCTATAAAGTTGGTAAGACATTGTAAATTATCTATTATTACAAATCTTTAATTAAAAAGTCACTAATTTATAAAGAATAGTAATTATTACGGAAAAAGCAAGCGTGAGACGTCAAACCACAGAACACTATTACTCGCGGAGCGTCAAACAATTCCTAAACTGTGTTCCCAGGGATGTCAGACCGCCACTTGGAAATCCTTGTACCGAGCTGGCTGAAAACTGGTATTGGAGATGGCAAACTGGTACGCCTGCGCATAGATTATACAGATAATATACTAGTATAGATGCGAAACTCGAGTCTTGCAAAAGTTTCGGAATGTCGTTTTTAGATGGCGTTGTACCGTTTTAGTTACTATCAAACCTGCTAGATGGAAGTAGTACCGCCTGATAATTTTTATTGAACTGAATTATGGACAGAAATTAAGTTTTATCGAAAGTCGTAGACACAGCAACGACCAAGTTTCTCTTTAATGGTGGAAAATGGTTACTGCATAGTTAAATGTTCGCGAGCCCTTATACATACGCCTTGTGTTATCGCTAGCGCGATGTAGAAGTCGCTTAGTGGCATCTGTTGTGACTATCCGAAAACTTTCAAACTGTTAGTACCGGATAGTCATTTTTAGATGTCTCTGTTCTCTGTTAATTTGTGTATGTATGAGAGTTTCACCCCCCTGCGCCTGCGCTCCGCTCTGGCGCTGCAAACACTGATAGATAAACTGTGTCGGAAGTCGCATCCCAGTGAATAAAAATAATATTTTAATTTCGTATACTCTTAATAGAGGGCAGTAATTGTCGAACGCACGGAATAAATATCATTTTAAACATATCTTTCTGATATTATATTGCATTTCGGGTATAAAATGTAAAATATATTGAAAAAAATAGATAATTTATTTTTAAATGTAAAAAAAATAAAAATAAAAAAGTATTCGAGGGATTTGAACCCGGGACCTCTAGATTGAGAGCGGAGCACCTTACCATTACGCCATCAAGCATATGTCAAATTAACTCATGGAAAATGGTAAGTGTTTATCGAGACTGCTTGCTATAAAAAAGTTTTATATTATGAGGGAAATCTGATTGGAATTTTTTTTACATGCATCTTTGAAATTTTCCGGTTATTCTATATGGTCAGTGTATTTTTGTCGGTCAAGGGCCAATCTTGGTATTTTTGCGTGCAAGGACTGAGTAGTCTTGGTACATGGTACGTGGAACCAAAACCTAGTATGTATACCAAGAAGTTAGTACGTCTGACATCCCTGTCAGTGTTCCTAAACAATTTTCAAGTTTCAACCATGGATATAGTACCTATGGATAGAAGACTCCGAATTTTGTAATTGCTAAAAAGAACTGTATTACCTTAGCAATAGAGTGTATTTCACATTGCACATATCATAGAGGCAAATCCGAGCCGAGCGAGATAGCCAGAAGCGAGGCTGTGTGTCTCGTTCTTGCATGCTGCCAACCAGAAAAATGTTGGTATTTATAAAAAGTAACTTGGAAAATCTTAGATAAAACGAGTGTACTTTATTATTATTTTAACAAATGTTTATAACTATATCATATTCTAATTAAAAAAGTTAGAAATAGTCATATAATACTAAATAAAAATGCAGTTTACATTAAATCCTTTTCCTTCTTTTTTTATTAGATGGTATCATTCGCAAGACAATAGATACGCCATTACACATATTTTATGCTGAACACCGGATAATATTAAAATTGAAAATAGTTTTTATTTCTTACTTCATGTATCTCCGTAACTATGTTTTTTATTATTTATTTGATGATTTAACAATCAAAATTGTGAAAAAATGTTGTGTATATTCTTGTCGAAGTAAAAGTTATGCTGGTTGCAATATTTCGTTTATTAGTAACATTAGTAAGTTAATGTTAATCTAGTTATTCTAGTAAAAAAGTGTTAACATTAAAGCAACTGACGTTATTAAGAGTTATAATTGTACTACGTTTTGTTATAAACTAGTCAGTATTACACTGTGTTTCTAGGAATAACACTAGATTGTAAATTACAGTGGGGTCCCCATATTGCAAATCTGGCAGATAAGCTCAGTTCTGCAGCATATGCAGTCAAAAAAATTAGAGAAATTACCGATGAGGATACAGCGCGGCTAGTTTATTTTAGTTATTTTCATAGTATAATGTCATATGGCATCCTTCTATGGGGAAACGCTGCGGACATTAATACAATATTTGTGCTACAGAAGCGAGCTATACGTTCTATTTATAAGATGTCATGTTTTGAATCTCTGAGAGAAAAATTTAAAGAAATAGGTATTCTGACCGTTGCTTCTCAATACATTTTGGACAATGTGTTGTATGTCAGAAAGAATTTAACGAATTTTAAAAAGAAAAGTGACACACATTGTAGGAATACTAGAAATAGGAACAAGTTAGAAATACCAGTGATCAGACTTAGTAAAGTAAGTAAATCTTTTAAAGGTCAATGTATACGCCTTTACAATAGAATCCCAGAAAACGTTCAAAATCTTTCCATTAATAAATTTAAAAAAGCTGTTAAAGAACGTTTGTGTGCTAAAGCTTATTATAAAGTCAGTGATTTCATTAACGATTGCACACCTTGGGAATAAGATGGCCCCATGCAAGGCTGCTTTTATATACTTAAGTATATTCTTTGTACTTATGACTAATGTTATATAGATTAAGTTACAACATTGTAAAAATATTTTTTGAAAAGAACAATTTTCCCATCTTTTTGCTAAAAGGTGGCCCCGTGCGAGTTTCTTACGCCGGTTCTTCTCGCCGGGCTAGTTTCCGAACCGGTGGTAGGCATCATGTAGGACAATTCTATAAGCGTTATATTATAACCTACATGGAAATAAAAATTTTGAGTTTGAGTTTTTGAGTAGCGACTCGCCTAGAATCGTAGTAAGTACTGAGAAAAAACGTGTGAAGTCGAGTAAGGCCTTTAATGATAATATAATACAGTTTTTATAGATTTCCCAACAATGAAGAAATGCGACAAAAATGGCTCAATCGTGTTTAAGTAAGGCAGAGAATTACATAAAAATCTGTTACATATTAATGCAGCCGTCACTTCATACCTTCTTGATTTTACACTATTCAATCTAGTCGACTTTTAAAGCCTCAGCTGTATGTCATTCAGTGTTTCACAATTTGTCTCACAAAGCTTTGCAGTTTGCCACAGCAGAAAATATTATTGTCACCCTACTAGAAAGGGACACACGGCCTCTCTTCCAACCTCTCGCTCGGCTCGTTTTTTTGCTCACAGTTATCGGTCCTGTTGTTATACTAGGTCCATTGTTTCAACCACAGATTAGGGATGCTAGATGATCATCGATTTTCGATGATCATCGATGTTAGACGATAAAACATCGATGTTTTAACATCGATATTGCATTATTCAAAACATCGTAACATCGATGTCACGGACACACATAATCGGAAATCCAGTTAAAAAAACTTGCGGTAAAATATTTAACCACTATTATGATATCAACGCCATCGGAGACAATAACCCACGGGAACCTTATATTATGTCCCGCCATAAAAAGTAGCTTATGTCTTTCTCCATTTTCTAATTTATGTCTGTGCCAAATTTCATGATAATCGGTATAGTATTTTTTACATGAAACCGTAAATAAAGTATCCAATGGGAACCGTACATTTCCCCGCGATAAAAGTAAGTACCTTATTTCCTTTCCCGTGGTCCACTTTATATCTGTGCCAAATTTCATGATAATCGGCCTAGTAGTTTTTACGTCAAACTGTAAATAAAGTATCCCACAGGAACCGTACACTGTACCCGTACCCTGCGATAAAAACTAGCCTATGTCATTTGTACCTCATTTAAATCGGTTCAGTAGTTTTGGCGTGAAAGACGGACAAACACACTTTCCCATTTATAATATTAGTAGTATAGATGTATTGATGACGGACGGCCGTGAAGACGTTTGCAAAAAACATCGATGTTGCCTGACATCGATGTTTAGAGCTCGATAAACATCGAACATCGATGATAAGCTATCGATGTCATTATCGATGCCAACATCGATGTTTTTGCAACATCGAGCATCCCTACCACAGATTATTACAGTCGGACAAGGATCTTTTGCATTGAGCTAAGATAAAGTACGGTCTATAGATCCGCAGCTCTTGTAACCACTATACTCTATGTAACCACTAGAGTGCATCTCGCTCACCCACTATGTGTTGCCATGTACAAACATAGCCTTCAATTGTAGTATATTTGTCTTGATCTTAGGATGTACACGTAAGTTTTCTCGTCGTAGTCAGTAATAAATAAGAATCGTAGAACGAGTTTTCCCCTGCACCACTCATTATTAAAATAAGTAAATTTCAATATTTTCATACTGGCGATTAAATTGTTCTAGTTATTTTTTATGAGTCAGAGGTTATAAGAAAACATGCGATTAGAGTACGATCGTACCTGGATTCTCAGTCTAGATCGAGACCTATTAATAAGTTAACTCTAGGCCAAGACCGAGAGTAATAGTTAAATTAACAAAATATTATGAACGTGGTAATAATATTTATAACTCAAGAACGGCTGAACCGATTTGGCTGAAAATTGGTGAGCTATCTTGAAACCAGGAGAAGGACATAGGATACTTTTTATTCCGTTCACGAGGGACTCAAAACTCGAGAACGGCTGGATCGATTTGGCTCATTTTGATTTATATTGAAAATAATTGTGGAAGTTATGTAGAAGAAAGAAAATTATGTCATCGGTTGTCACTGAGAACACATCGCGTTTATTAGCTCTTGCAAGTTTATTCATAATCTCGTGTAAAAGTGATTAACTGACGTGTTGATTGTGTTATGTTTGAAGATAAGTGATTTTCGGACGTAGTAAACAGTAAAGTCCACCTTAAATTGTTCGAAAATAAGCAAAAAACAGTGCCGAAAACTTGTGTTTGACATTAATACCAAAATCGAATTTTAAAATACCCTTTTGTGACTATTTTTCTGCTGTCAACTTAAATTGTCAGTGATTGTCAAAAACCAAAGACTTCTATCAAAAACACTAAAATCACAAACAGTCGGTGTTGCCACTTGATAACTTATCAACAAAAGTTGTATAAATTACTTACTAAAATGGCTCAGTGCTTTAAGTGTAACCTCCAAGTTCAAGATGATAAGGGTTCGAAAATATTATGCAAAGGCTGTAATAGGGTAATATGTGTCAAGTGCTCCGGTTTAACAGCAACAGAAATGCGAGTGATTGGCCTTCAAAACCCTAAACTGTCGTACCTCTGCGGAGAATGTGAGGAAGGTCTAAGGCAGATTCCACAACTGCGTAAGCTTGTTACTGAACTCCAGCAACAGGTCCAAGGGTTGAAAGAACAAGGGGCATGTGCTGTCAACTTGGATGCATTGATTAACAAGATTGAAGATCGTAAGAGTCGCAGCCGTAATATAATCCTACATGGCGTGCCAGAATCGGGTTCAGCTACCGTGGAGGACCGCAAAACTCATGATAAAAATCTCGTTACAGATGCACTTGCTGCACTCCCTATATCAAAACCTGAAATTATAGCAACAATCCGTCTTGGTTAACCTGGAGCAAACAATGGCAAGTCACGCCCATTGAAAGTAGTGCTAACCAACAAACAAAGCGCAATAAGTATATTGAAAAACAAAGGTAAGCTGTCCAAAACAATAAAAGTACAGTCAGATATGACCCCCTATCAGCGAGATCAACTTAAAAAACTACGGGAAGAATTGGCTGCCAGAACTGATAACGGTGAGTCAAACATAACCATTAAATATATCAATAAAATACCAAGAATTATTAGCGCTGGCGCCCCGCCTACAAAAAACTGGCTACAGCGATTATTTCGGAATTGAGCTTATTGTACACGAACCTGGCATCGTTAACGGCAAAATTTGATCTTTTCCTTCTTGAAGTAAATATCCACAAACCTGCACTCACTCTTATAACGGAATCCCACCTCAACTCTAGAATTGCTAATAGTTTAATAAATATATCAGGATACACGCTCTACCGCTTAGACAGAAATGACAGAAAAGGGGGTGGCGTTGTGATATATGTCGCACACGAAGTAAACAATATCCTTGTATCTAAAATAAACAACCTATATCATAATGACAGCGTGGAGGGGCTCTGGCTTGATATTCAATATGGAGAAATTGATTTTTTGTTGGCATGTATATACAGACCACCGTCACACTGTCTATCTGGTTCAGTGTGCTTAGTGCGAGTTTTTATCACTACTCGATATGAAAAAGTAAACTACAATTTGTATGGTATCGAAACAACGCCCCTAGTGGCAAAAATAGGAAACATAATTAGCGAGTGTGAGTTTTGTGGATTTTAACTAATCGACCGTCGTCTCACACTCACGTTCGAATGTGGGTGTTTCAGCGCTTTGATTGGTTGTTTCAAAAGTCTTGCGAGTGCCAGTTGCACATTTTGACATTCGAATAGTAAATTTATGTTAACGACGTCGAAAAGTTGTCACCCCGCGCTCACTTCCAATTTCTCAGTGACTAGGTAGTGAATTGCGGTGAAAGCATTTATAAAAGAACATTTAAGCAATTAATTTGCTATGGCAGGACGTTTTTTTCGCGTGGAGGATGTTTGCGTCTGCTCAATCTCAAGACGACCGCAATTATAATGCAAAACGCGAAGCAAGAGCTCGTCATCTTTCGATCCTTTATTGGACATTATTGTTTACCGATTGTCACACTTACTGTTCCATGAATGTTATTATAGTATCAAACTGAGAAAAACTTGTTTTCATCATTTTTAAGTTTAAATACAATTTATTATAAACGAAATGTAAAATTGTGTAAAATGCTTTGCAAAATGAAATTCAAAATTTCGGCGACTTATGTCAGTGTCACAAACAATAACACTCGACATAACCCGTCACAATCTTATTGACAGCAGCTTCTTAAAACAAAATAATACAGTGAAAATGACATTCAATTTGGACGATTAATCTCACAGTGAAGTCGTGCTGCACACCAATATAACAAAAATAATAAAGCGTACTCTCGGTGAGGAAACACGTTCGATTAGTTAGATTGGATAATGACTCGCACTCGTTAGCTTTTAATTTTCGATTCGATTTGCGCTAACTCGATTTACAAGGTAGTAAAGTAATCGAAAAAATTTGTGGGACCCGCACTCAGCACACAGATGAAATGCTATTTAATACAATTAATAAAGCAGCCACTGAAAAAACAGTGCTTATAGCAGGTGATTTCAACTTACCAGGACCTAAATGGCCTCTTTAAAGTCTGCACGGATGTGACACCTTGCACAACGCCTTTTTAAACATGTACACTAACAGTAACCTCCACCAACTGGTAACACAAATTACAAGAAAACGAAATCAAGAAGAGTCACTTCTGGATCTCATCCTTTGTAATGAAGAAAGCCTATTATGCGACATTGCATACCATCCACCAATTGGAAAAAGTGATCATCTTGTTATTACAGCTACAATACAAGTGAATGTTACTAGGAATTACACTCATACAAGACCTCGATATAACTATTAGGTTGGGGAAAAAGTTTCTTCGCATTTTATATAAAAATTCAAAAGGTTTTTTTATAAAGTTTATTTACAAGTGACTAAAGTATATAGGTGCCATTTTGTTCGATAACTTTTTGCCATCTTGTTGGTAGGTACATGATCCCATTGCTATAAAATTTTTGGGGCTTCTGATGAAAAAACTGCGACAAGTGGTTTTGGCAGTCCTCTTGTGATGTCAACCTGACACTGCCTAAGGAATTCTGCAGCGACCGAAACAGGTGGAAATCTGAAGGTGCAAGGTCAGGACTATACGGCGGATGCATTAACACCTCCCAGCCAAACTCCCGTAATTTTTTCTGAGTGACTAAAGATGTGTGAGGTCTAGCGTTATCATGGTGAAAAACCACACCCCTTCTGTTGATTAATTCCGGCCGCTTTCTCTCAACTTCTTGCTTTAATCTCATCAGTTGTTCGCAGTACAGTTCAGAATTTATGGTCCCGCCTGGCGGTAACAGCTCATAATGAATAATGCCCTTCCAATCCCACCACACACACAGCATCACCTTGTTGCGAGTTAACCCGGGTTTCGCCACAGTCTGTGAAGCCTGACCGGCCTTTGACCACGATCTTTTTCGCACGTTCTTGTCGTACGTGATCCACTTTTCATCACCAGTTATCAGCTTCTTCAAAAATGGTTCGGTTTCATTACGTCGTAATAAAGAATCACAAATGAGTACACGGTTCATTAGGTTTCTTTCAGTGAGCTCATGAGGCACCCAAATATCGAGCTTTTTTGTGTACCCAGCTTTTTTCAAATGCGCCAAAACCGTTTTGTGGTCAATCCCCAGTTCTTCAGCTACATCGTAACTACTAATATGCCGATCTTGCTCCACTTTTTCAAAAATGGCAACAGTTTTGTCCGTAACAGGGCGACCAGAGCGACGTGCATCTTTGATATCAAAATTTCCGGATTGAAAACGCTTAAACCAAATTTGCGCTACTCTCGCATTTTTACCTTATTTGTAATAAAATTTTAAAATGTATCGAAATTCTTCATAAGAATCACTCATTTTAACAATAAGAAAAACAAATGAAAATCTCAAATTTACCTAATTTGAATTTGGAATTGTCTTCTGTAAAATTAAAACTTTTTAATGATACCAAAATCAGCCAGATACAATTGGTATAGCCCAAGATATTTTATGACAAGTTCATACATACTATAATGCGAAAAGACTTTTTCCCCAACCTATTATTTTAAAGCTAACTTCGATGCAATAAGTAAAAGTGTAACCCAACCTATTATTTTAAAGCTAACTTCGATGCAATAAGTAAAAGTGTAGATGGATATTTAGTTTCGGCCGACGGTATCATCAACAGTAGATGATATGTGGCTTTCTCTTAAAAATGAGATTCAGTCTGCAATTAGAAAGTATGTGCCAACAAAGTGTAGAAACAAAAAGAACGATAACAAACCATGGATAAATAAAGAAATACTAGAATTAATCAAGAAAAAGAAAGAGTTATGGAATATATATAGAACAAATCCAAATGACATTGCCTATCAACAATATAGAAAAGTAAATAATAAAATAATCACAGTTAGCAGAAATAGAAGAACAGCTTTTGAGTCAACGGTAATAGATAATGGTCCTAAGTCATTCTACAGCTACATTAGAAAACAACTAAATTCGAAAATGTGCATACCTAATATTATTAAAAACAAAAGTAACGAACTTGTTACTAAACCTTATCAGATATCTGAAGCATTCGCTGATCAATTTGAGCAAACATTTGTTAAAGAGCCAGATGGGCCACTGCCGACTATTCATTACCCCAGAGTAATTAATGAAATTAATAACATTGATATTACAAGAGACAAGGTACAACGGGCTTTGCTTAGTTTTGAGGACACAACAGCTAATGGACCAGACGAATTACCATCAATAGTTCTGAAAAGATGCTCCAAATCACTAGTTGGGAACATCACTATGCCAATGAAAAAATCGTTTGAGGATGGAGCACTCCCCGCGGACTGGAAAATATCTACTGTCGTTCCTATATACAAAAAAGGAAACAAACTTGTACCAGCCAACTACAGACCAATAAGTCTGACGAGCGTACTATGTAAAACAATGGAAAAAATAATTGCCAACGAAATAAGAACCTTTCTAATGAAGGAGCATATTATATTGGAAGAACAGCATGGATTTGTACCAGGACGATCAGTAACTACCAACCTACTCCGATGTTTATATGAATGGACAGAAAACCACGATGAAGGAAATCCTACTGATGTCATTTACCTAGACTACGAAAAAGCGTTCGATCGTGTACCCATAAAGCGCCTAATACATAAAATTGAACACCTGGGAATACGCGGAAAATTATTAACTTGGGTAAGCGACTTCCTCACGAATAGAACTTTTCGAGTACGTATTGGAGAAGCTCTATCTGAACTCAGAAATGTACTCAGTGGCGTCCCGCAAGGATCAGTTCTTGGACCAATACTCTTTATTTTATACTTAACAGACCTCAAAAACGTTCTTGTAGAGCCTTTTTCCTTATTCGCTGATGATACAAAATTCTTTGGAAATCCCTGTAGTCAATATCATAATATTCAAAATGATTTAACCGCTATATATAATTGGACCCAAGAATGGTTGTTGACACTCAATCTTGATAAATGCACAGTGCTACACATTGGAAAGAATAATCCCCGTGAAAGCTATCATCTTGGACCTCAGCAACTGATGCATGTTGAGTCTCAAAAAGACCTAGGTATCACAATAACGACCGATCTGAAATAGGAAACGCATATCTATACTAATATTATAAAGCTGAAGAGTTTGTTTGTTTGTTTGTTTGTTTGAACGCGCTAATCTCAGGAACTACTGGTTCGAATTGAAAAATTATTTTTGTGTTGGATAGTCCATTTATCGAGGAAGGCTTTAGGCTATATAACATCATGCTAAGCTCAATACGAGCGGAGCTCCAATCAATAATGTTTCAAAATCGGGGTGTTTTTCCCTTTTGAGAGCTTTCGCTTCGTACGCTGCGGAAACGGTTAAAGTTTCGCTAAAATTATGTATGACAGAATTGTTCCCCTTTAAAAGTTCTAAAAAAAGTCCAAGTTCTAAAAAAAAGTGACAGTATATGTCTATCTTTTAAGGTTGGCTCACAAATAACCTTTTTATGCTAACCAAATTTGTTCTAAAATTAAGCATTATTTGTGAGGGTGTTTTCATAAAGATGATATTAATCCTTATCCAAATAAATACATTATTCATTACAAGCATTTAATTTAGAAGAAATTTGCCATATACATCATTTGATTCAATGAGTATTTTAGAAGATATGGCAGTAATAAAATAATCAGCGCGCAATAATGATGTGCGGCGCGCTGCGGGCAGTCGTGAGTCGCGGGCAAGCGCTCCTCCTTCTACGTAAATGAAGTCGCGGGTAAATTTTAGCGATATTCCAAAGTAACTATTCCACGCGGACGAAGTCGCGGGCAAAAGCTAGTATCTAATATTGTTAAGAAGACAAATTCTTTACTTTATGTCATTCGGAAAGCGTTTAAGTGTCTTACAGTTAAAACATTTCTCCAATTGTACAAGGCTTATGTTAGACCACTTCTAGAGTATGCCTATGTAATATGGGACCCATATTTTAAAAAGGACATCAAAATACTCGACAATGTGCAGAGAAGAGCTACAAAAATGATTAGCACGATCCATAATAAGCCCTATTAGCAACGACTCAAAATCCTTGGCCTTACCTCACTCGAACAGCGTCGACAGAGGGGAAGTCTCATTGTGACTTACAAGATACTGAATAAGCTCTATGATGCGCCCTGCCTCCAAGAACTATACACCCTCAATACTAATAAGCATTTGCGAGGACACACTTATACTTATCGTTATATCGTTTATAGTCATTAAGCCATAAGTGTGGTATGAGCAAAGAAAAATAGTTCTTATGTCAGCGCAATAAGAGTGAAAATTCTTTAATGTAGCTCATCACTTATTTAAAGTTTTAATAATCGGCTTATTTTTTGTACTTATAACTTATATGCTGTTTCATGATTATTCACTTTTTGTTAGTTGCGCTTTGCGGCTTGACGAAAACACGTTACCTAAGTATATAACGTTACGCAATAATTCGTATTTTAATCGTAATAGTGGTGTGTTAGTGGTTTACCGTGAACTTTTATTGTAAATAAAGAATATAATAATGGTCCATATGGACGTAATATAAACTTTTCGTGCAGTGTTTTAGTATTAAGTTTATTAAGTTTTTGTCATAAGTACTGTTTAATACAGATTTCAGACAGTCCTAAGCCTGCAAAGTACGAAGGAAAGTTCATTGAAATCAGTTTTAGCGATCGAAAAACGTAATAAGTGAAAAAAACATTACAAGTGGCAATAAGTAGATAAGCAGATAAGCAGCTAAGCAGTTAAAATAAGTTGCTTTTGAATATTAAATAAGGGGCCGTCCATTAATCACGTGATGTTTTTAACAACTTTTTAGACCCCTCCCCTCCCCCTGGTGATACGTGGTGAGGTTTTATACTACCCCCCTCCCCCACCTAAGATCACGTGTATTTTTTTACATAGTATTAAGCAGGTCATGTTTGAAGAAAAATTTTAACGTAAAAAACAATTTAATTGAATAATTTAAGCAATTAAAAAGTAGGTATATGAGTCATTTGTCTTGTAAGTATTTAAACAACACTACGAATCTACATTAGAGGTGGGCGCCGACCTAAAATTTGCCGGTGGCGGCGCGCCGGGTGAAATTGGTCGGCGTGGCGGCGCCGCGCCGCGGCGTAGCTGTTTTTGTAAAAAAAAAAACGCAAATTTTCGCGCTGGTTCGCACCGCGGCGCTAAGTGCTAACTGGCTTTCGTGCTATTGCTAGTTGTTAATGCTAAAATCCGATGCGAAATAATTTTGACTCGACGCGCGACGCGACCCGAGATTTCACGATGCCGCTATGTTCCATGAATTAATACGAGCGAGTGAGAAGAGAAAATACATTCAAATTCAGTCAAATTTCTGCAGTTTTTTTTTTCAAATAAAGTTAATTGCATACGTTTGCATACGAAAACTTTGTATGTTTGTTTGTTTGTTTGTAATGAATAGGCTCAAAAAGTACTGGACCGATTTCAAAAATTCTTTCACTATTCGAAAGCTACATTATCCATGAGTAACATAGGCTAAAATTTATTTTGGAAAAAATAGGGTTCCGTAAGATATTTGGGTTTTTCGGACACAAGGTGTAAAAAACCAACCAGAAAAGTTACTTATTTTGCGTACGCTGCCTAAACTATAAAAAATAGAACCATAAAATGTTCTAATTAATTGTAGATCTTATAAATATCTACAAAAAAGTCCGCGACACACTATACCTATCTATGTCGAGTGAGGCACAAAAAGAGGCCATTTTTTTATTTAGAAGTCTTGAATTTTTTTTTGGACTACATTTAAACGCGTTTATTTTACTCATGCTATTAATCCTTATCAAAATAAAATATTTCATCACTAAGTAAAGTCTATGTAGATAATATTTGGTCTTTGAATGATTAAAATTGGATGTTTGGTTTTGAAGTTGTGGCGAAATTAAAATATTACGATTTCTGCTGCACGGCCCGTTGCGAAATGGGCGTCACCAAGGTGGGGGTGCGCGTGCGGGAGGGAAGTTTAGATCTATGAGTAAATTTTTTGTTTTGTGTTCGTTGTAACTATGATGGATAGATACTTGAATACCTATTTATTTAGTGTTTGTTTTATTGTTAGTCCTGAAGAGTATAGGTATTTCATACGATAAAAGTATACCCACCTACTTATTTCATTGAGTTTTAGCAGGTACCTATATTAATTTGTTTCTGTTTGTTTTGACTAAATTTCGCCCGTTTTGTTAGAGGTTTAAATACATTCTGTAGTATTAGTATAAGTGTTGTACCCGTGCGAAGCCGGGGCGGGTCGCTAGTTATTAATATTTTCGTATTGTATATTAATACTTAATGAGCGACGCGACGTAATGAAAAAACATTATCATTTCACAAAACAGCTATTTCTGATCATTAAAAATCGATTTTAGCAAATAGCATAGCAATAGCACGTAGCATGCTAAGACATGAAAATTAGCATTAATTTCCATTACTACACAGTACCCCGTGCCCTGCCCGCCCGCTCTCGGCGCCTAGCGCCCGGGCCTGTTTTTTTTTTGAGTCGACATCGATCGGCGCGAATTTTTGGATACTCGGCGGCGGCAGCGGCGCATGCATGGCGGCGCGGCGCCCACCTCTAAATTCTACATCCGATAGTAATTTCGGTATGCATAGACTAGATTCGAAAATTAATACACGTGATGTCTCCTCCCCTTGGTGATACTTGGTGATTTTTTTTTAGACCCCCCCTCCCCCTTTAGGCATCACGTGATTAATGGACGATCCCTAACGGATAAGTTAACTTTTGATTTTAAGCCGTTTATCACATCTCTACCTATAATGATAATATTCAGTGGCGGATTATCCTAAAGGCAAACTAGGCATGTGCCTAGGGGCGCCAGGGTACAAACGGGCGCTCGGGCGGATTTGTAAAATAAAGAAAAATATATAATAATATAGCATTAAATTTATTGCGCTAGTAAGTACATAGAGTATAAAGAGTAAAGGCTATTAACAAGAGGAAAATCATATATCGTACCTTATCCCCCTATACGACACATGCCAATGAGAAAGAAAGAGATATCTAGTTGTTCGTTACTTACATTTTTTGTAGACGGTCTCAGCTTTTGAACATAATTATGTAACCAACTTCAGACAGATAAGCTGTCTGAACTCTAAAGTTGGTTACAAGTTGCCATGCTAGGTATTTATCAGCAAATTCATATGTAAATACTCCTGACATGCTCTTGGTTAGGTTATTTAAAATGTGGCCGGTTTTCGATCCCCTAATCTTCATGTAGGTGGTGTTTGAATAGTAAACTAAGTTTAATGGAATTTATAACCTATAAAATTTTAACGAACTTTTGTTTTGGGCAGTCCGGTGTGGGGTACAGTGTAACAGGGTACAGTGTAACATTTTATAGTGTGCCCCTTTTGACTTGTTTTTTTTTCTTCTAGGTTATTTAATTGAAAATGGTTTGGAACCGGAAAAGAACGACAGAAATTGGTCTAAAGAGTTGAAAAAGCTGATTGCCTCTTTACCAAAAAAAAAAAAATCTGTGGCACTTTAATCTAGGTTAAGAAATGGTCATATTTTTGTGAAATTTAAATTACATAAGTTGGTTTTTTACTACCATATTTTTGTACACCATACTTTAAGTATAATGTTAATTTGTGTGTAATATTTTATTTCGTTAGGAGTCTACTGTTATACTGTACCCCGCCCATGGGGCACACTGTAACAAAATTATGATCTCAGAAAACTTAAAAAAAAAGGATACTAAACATAATTTTGGCTCTTTTTCTATTCTAATGTGAAGCTTAAAAACTATTGATTTTATAGTAAACAATAAGAATTCCATTTAATAAACGGTTTTCTTTCTAAAAATAAAAATAACTTTTTTGTTACACTGTTTCCCACTTGACCCTATAATTGAATACGCGCCAAGCTTCCATTAGGTATTGTTATTAAGATCATGATGATGATTACCTACTGTAAGTTACAAAGTGGCCTATGCTTGCAGTTCTTTAAAGTTTAACACGTTCAGTGCCACCGACTCACCTGTATAGTTCAGTGTTTTTCACTAATATTTCCAAAATGCATCCGTATTTTCTGCTCAAAATTATAGTTTAGACTAAATACTTATATGCTAAACTAAAGATTTATGCGGTGGGCCGGGCGTGGAGATAACGTTTATTTTTTAAAGGAAAAAAACGATTATGCAATGCCATGAACTACACAGGTGAGTTCCCGGACATAGATCCTCAAACTGGAAATATGTATGACTGTATGTACATGTTAGAAAACGACGTCAACATAATAGCATTGACGACCTACATACTTGTGATATGGACCTAATGTACAACAAACTAGTTTCATTAGAATCTATACGGTAGGTATATAATATATTATAAGTCGTGTTAGTTACACTAATTATAACTGAAGAACGGCTGAACAGATTTTTATGATTTTTGTGTTTTCGGATTTGTCTTCGTCGGGAATAGGATAATAAAAATGAAAAAAATTTAATAATTATTATTATCAGCCCACATTCATGTTGATTTTAATGTAATAACATGTTGTTTCACGTATAGACATTATTATTGTTGCATATTAATAAGTTATCATTTAATTTTAATTCAGCAGATTTTAAACTTTTTAAAAAAAGGTTTATTTTTTAATTATTATCAATAAAATTCGTCGTTTCCACAATAAAGTTTAAAAGATTGACAACCACTGCTTAAATTACGAAACAAACTTACCTTTTATTTTATCCAAAGAGTTTTTTGCCATTTTTACAAGCTGAATAGTCCTACAACAACACCTAACCCTTTTTAATTGCGTTAAACACCTTATTTACACTGTAACGACCACAGAAATAACAAAAAATTGAATTTACCCTTACGCAGTGCCAGTGAACTCATATGGTGAGTCGATTCAATTCATATTGCAGTGCCGGCGACTCACCTGCTGAGTCCGCCGTACAATGTAGGCGGCATCCGAGAAGACTTCATGAAAATCGTAGTGGGAGCGAAAGTGTTAAACAATGCCGAAATTTCCAAACGCATATCGTCCCCGTAGAACGAAAACTCACCCTGCACCCCAATCGCGCTATTTTTCAACGTTTCAATTCAGGTTCATCTCTGCTTCGGTTGCGTTTCAGTTACGGTTCGTTTGAGGTGCGTCTGAACAAATTTCAGTATCGCGCTATCCTTCTTGAAGTAACTCAATCTCAGACGAAACTCGAACGAAACGGAACGTAACCTTTTGGTAGACATTAGGGATGCGAACCTAGTATTTTTGTAAATATCTGTGATTTTAGCATAATCGACATCTATTTTACTTGCGCGCCGCACTAATTGCTTTGAAATTTGTGGTTTATGGATTTAAAAGAAGAGGAAGTTTCTTATAATTTTATTGTCATCCTTGGTATTTCGTTTTTATTCCAATAAATTACTTCCTTCTTATACTGTGAATAATTATGAAACCGTCGTCTTCTTATACTGTGAATGCCGTCGTCGAACAACGGTCGCGGACGCTAATCTTGGAGTATTAATAAAAATACAAAGACCTAGGTAGTAGGTACTAACTTTCGGAAGAGTTAGGTCAAACGAGGCGAGGTACGAGCTCTTTCATCAAGATTATGGCGAGAATGCTCGCTCATACTTAAGCCGATGGACCCGCAAGAACGGGCAAAGGTATGTGTACCTAATAAATTTATAATATAACCATGTTATAACATTTACTGAAAGAACTTTTTCTTTTATTTTTTGGGCCCTAGCCTTATGTCTGGTAAGGTCCATTTGCCTCCATAAAATTCATTAATTAATGTGAGACATTTTACTATTAAAATGTATGATGACCTCTGTGGCTCAGTGGTTCAGCGCTTTGGTGCTCAAGCCGGGGGTCCAAGTTCGAATCCTGCCGAAGGAACAAAAAGTTTTTCTGTGTTCCTGGGTCATGGATGTGTATTAAATATATGTATCATATTACAAAAATCTTAAATATATGTATAGTATAAAAGTATTAAATATACTTTCCGTTTTCTGGTACCTGTAACACAAGTTCTTCGGATACTTAGCACGGGGCCAGATTGACATGGTGGAAAGCGTCCATAGATATTATTATTATTATTAAGAATATGTTAGTGTTCTATTAACTAGCATTAAAACCTAATCAGAAAAGATTAATTTATTATTTTTTAAATTTCAGCTTACTTATAGGACTGCGTTACAAGAATCCTGGCTAATGATTTTAAATATCGAAAAAATTAAGGCACACTAGAAGCAGTCCTCATTACGACACATGGTTTCAAAGTACAGACAGATTTACAAGACAGGTAATGTAAAATTCTTACAAACTTCTCGAAGACCATAGTAATTGTTTAATTTTATATATAAAATTTAAACTAAGCTGATAAAACAAATCCTTTGCAATGACTGTTTATTTCTATTTTCTAAACAAATCATAAATAATTAATTTATTGTTTATCTGTTTATCATTGTGTTTCAGTATACGACAAGCCGAAGCCTCACCAAGAGATGAAAACTGTTGCATAGTCCCAGCCCAAGGCTCTTTTTACTTTTGAAATTCGCATTAGTTCCACTCTTGACTAATATTTATTAAGAGTGAATCTGGTGCGAATTTGATGTCTCATACAATACATAAATACATTGTCTTTTATTCTAGTTTGTCATAGTATTTACATATTTATTCATTAATTGTTTATTTTTAACCAAGTTTATATACTGTTAAGAATTAAGGTATAAAAGAATATAATTAGTGCAAACTACTTTCAATAATTTTAATGGTTGTAAGTATTTTGTGTTACTGGTGCTCTTAAACAGTGTTATTCGAATTTCTTATAGTACCTACTTGCATAATTATTTATTTATAGACTGATTTATATATTATGCCACTGTAAAATTGTTAGTTTGTAAAATAACTAACGAGAGTGTAAAAATATGTTGAAGATTGCTCTGTCAAGTGTTGAACGCGCCGGTTTGTTTTCCAAACTTTTGTTTACATTTGACGATTTTTTCTCTTTTTGTTTTGGTATTTGATTGTTTATTTTTAAGTATATATTTTGTGCCGTCCTGATATAGCTGGTAAGTGTTTGTTTTACGTGTTTAATGTGTTTTTAAATCATGGAGGGTAATGAACCCCCAGACCCTTTGCCTCCTGATATAAACCTAACTCCTGATGATTTTTCATACTCCCCTGTCCTCTCTGCTCCTCTTTCTTCCTTCACTGCCCTAGAATCTTCCATTAGAAAAAGAAACCTCACTACGTCCAATGAACCTCCCACCAAACAGAAGAAACAAAATGAACATAGAATTCTTTATAATGATACGGACAAACGACCCTTTATTGTACATGTCACAAGAACAGTAACTGATCCATCGGCTAACACCACACTACACCCTGTGAAGTTCGGTCAATTCTTACAAAAAAATTCATTTCAAGGGATTCTAAATGATGGTGTCAAACGAGTCGGACGCAATAGGGTTTCGATAGAATTTAAATCCCCCCAAGATGCCAATACATTTCTGACCCACGCAACCCTTATCCAAAATGGATACACCTCTTCTATCCCTACTTATAATATCACCCGCATGGGTGTTGTCCGAGATGTCCCTACTGATTGGTCTCTGGAGGAAATTGTTAGCAATCTCGAGGTCCCCTTAGGTTGTGGCAAAATTATAAAGGCACGTCGAATTAACAGGAAAGTGGTTGTTAACAATTCCCCAGAATGGCACCCTACTCAATCAGTAATAATTACATTTGACGGACAGACCCTTCCTCCTCGAGTTTTTTGTTGTTACACATCCCTCCCAGTTGAGCTGTATAAATACCCGACTATCCAATGTTTTAATTGCTGTCGTTTTGGACACACCAAGAGTCAATGCAGATCTAAGCGAAGATGCTACAAATGCTCTCAAGACCATAGTGGTGAGGGATGCCTGACCACAGAAGATAAATCTGTTTGTCTTCACTGCTCAGGGAGACATTTTGCTGTGAGTAAGAGTTGCCCTGAATATTTGAGACAGATGGAGATTAAAACAATCATGGCAGAGCGTAACATATCCTATGAGGAGGCATCTAAATCCTTCCCAACCTCATATAGATCTTATGCTGATGTCTCCAAACATAGTACCATTCCTCAACATAAATCCCCTACACCAACTATTCCCTCATTTGACTTAAATCGTAATACTCCTACATCCTACAAAAAAACCGTCTTTATTCCCCGGAAGCCTCGCCTTCCCCAAGCACCAGGATATGATAAACAAGCTCACAATACTATTTTAAATGATTTTAGAATCCCTGAATCCCAAAATGGCTGTGCTCTCTTAGACATAGAAAATAAAATTGACAATAATAATTCTAATATTAATGATCTTCTTGTGAATCTTTTAATAAATTTAATCAATAAAAAAGACTTTATAACAGACCACGTTGCCCATAAACTTTACTCAATCTTAAACCACTCCAATGGATCCTCTCAAGTTTCTCCAGTGGAATGCTAGGAGTACTCAGAATAAGAAACATGAACTTATACACTTAGCTAACAATCTTACACCTTCTGTAATCTGTATATCAGAAACATGGTTAAATCCTAATCAAAACTTTAATTTACAAGGCTTTTCATCATACCGTGATGATCGGGATGATGGCTACGGTGGATCTATGATCCTTGTTGATAATAATATCTCATACAATATTTTACCAATCCCTGCTCACAATAACTATGACATCAACATTGTTGGTGTTAAATTAGAAGGTATAAATATCTTATCCATATATATTCCACACCCTAATACTTCTATCCTACCTTTTCTACGTTATACCTTTCTCCTTTTTCCCCCTCCTCTTCTTGTTCTTGGTGATTTCAATTGCCATAACATAATGTGGGGTTCAGAGGCAAATGACTCCTTTGGCAATGATCTTGGAGAATTGCTAGAGGAATTAAGCCTCTGCATCTTGAACAATGGACAAGCTACAAGAATAACTCCTCCTGGACAAAGAAGGAGTTGTGTAGACCTCTCATTTTGTACAAGTGACTTGTCTACACTTTTACAATGGGAATGTTTGCTTAGCTCATATGGCAGTGATCACTACCCCATTTGTATTGTTTACCCTCTCAGATGCATCCCCCATATTAGCCACATTCCTTTACTCAAGTACAGATTGTCACATGCCAATTGGGACCAGTATAATTTGCTTTTAGAATCCAAAGTAGCATCACTACCTGATATCAGTTCAGAAAATGTAAATCAATGTTACATTGAATTTTGTAATACTATTTCTGAAGCAGCCGATTTAATTATCCCCATCAAAAATTCTTTTAAAAGAAAAATATCATCCCCACCCTGGTGGGATAGTGAATGCACAGAAATGATAAAAGCCAGGAAAACAGCAGAAAGGACTTATAATAGAAACATGACCGAAACTAATTTGATAAACTACCGGAGAGTTGTAGCTAAGTCAAAACGCTTGTTTAAGAAAAAGAAATTCCTAGGCTGGCGTCAATTCTGTGCATCCCTTACCCCAGGTACTAGCTCCAGTAAAGTTTGGAATCAAATAAATAGATTTCGTCGCGGTTGTTCTTCCACAAATTCTCCACGCATCTCTTATGATGTTGCTATGTCCTTCTTTGATAAAATAGCCCCCCCTTTTGTCCCAAACATCTGTGACATACCAAATACATCTCGTTCATATCAAACCCATAATCTCTGCTCTCCATTTTCCATGACAGAACTTAAATCCGTCCTTTCCCATGTCAAAGATTCCACCCCTGGAATTGATGGCTTCCCTTACTCCTTTCTTAAAAAAGCGGGTCCAAAATTTTTAGACTATTTCCTTAAACTTGTTAATCTTTTTTTTGACAGTAACTTCATCCCTCATCAATGGAAAGTACAAATAATTGTCCCTATTCTTAAACCAGGAAAACCACCTGATAAAAGTGATAGCTATCGTCCAATAGCTCTATCTTCCACTTTTTGTAAAGTATTTGAGCACCTCCTAAAGAATCGACTTGAATGGTTTGTAGAAAGTAATAACCTCATCCCTCCCTGCCAATTTGGTTTTCGCAAAGGTTTGTGCACATATGATAGCCTCAGCTTATTACTTTCCGATATTAATATAGCTTTCTCTAGAAAGGAATCACTTGTTGCTACATTCCTAGACATTTCGGCGGCATATGATAGTGTTCAACTTTCTATGCTCAGGTACAAGTTACAACAGCTGAACATACCAGAGAAGTTTATAAATATCATTTGTAGCCTGCTAATGTGTCGGGAAGTTAAACCCCATGTTCCTGGCTATCATTTTGATTCCCGCTTGATCTGGATAGGTCTTCCTCAAGGATCTGTAATCAGCCCAATCCTGTATAATCTATATTCATCCTCTCTACACCTCTCCCTAAACTTAGACTGTCACATCCTTCAGTATGCAGATGACCTTGTCCTATACATATTAAATTCCTCAATTCTAGCAGCTTCATCCTCTTTGCAACACTCATTAGACTCTCTAATATCTTCATTACAACAGATTGGTCTCCAATTATCAGCCCCAAAAAGTAATGTGGTGATTTTCAGTAGGAAAAGAAATATTCCCCATGTAGATCTGAAAATTGAAAATCAAATTATTCCTCTCAAAAATAGTGTTAATTTTTTAGGTTTAACCTTGGACTCTGGACTAACTGGAGCTAGCCATATAAATAATATAATTAAAAAAACGGAACGCAATCTAAACATAATAAAGGCTCTTGCAGGCGTCTCCTGGGGCTCCCATCCCTTTTCCCAAAAAATTCTTTACAACGCCATCATAAGAAGTATTTTTGATTATGGCACTTTCCTCCTCAAACCTTGTAATAAGTCCTCCTTTAAGTCCTTAGATTTACTACACTCAAGAGCACTTCGTTGTGTACTCGGCTGCATGAAATCTACTCCAATCAATGCTCTTCAAGTAGAATGTGGTGATCCTCCTCTCTCCATCCGCTTCCAACTTTTATCAGACCGCTTTCTCTTTAGAACTAGTTTACGTTCAAATCACCCCCTGAAAAAAAAACTTAATTGTCTAAATAACCTGTGTCTCACATCCCCGTTTTGGCGTCATAAACCCATTCCCTCGCTAATAAACAGCTTTAGAAAACTACATATTATTAAACAGAATACTCCCATACAATCCCATTCCAAGCTACCTCCGTATGAGTACCCATATGAGGTACTAACCTTCATACCAAATGTTTATATTGACCTTGGCTTTGTAAAAAATTCTCCCTCAACTAACGCAAAATTTCTGTCAGAATTGGATAAGAGATGGAATAACAGTCACTACTTCTTCACAGATGCATCTAAATTAACAGAGGATGGAACCACTGGTGTTGCAGTGTACTACCAAAATTCTAAAATAGCACTGCAATTCCAGTGCCCTTCTCATTCTTCTGTATATACGGGTGAATGCACTGGTATATTAGAGGCTTGTTTATTTATAGACAGTCACAATATATCAGATGCAGTTATATTTTCTGACTCGAGGAGTGCCCTGGAATCTCTTTCTTCTAATTCAATTTATAATAAACTACATAGCTCTGTTCTTTTAAACATTAAACAATCCCTCTTAAATAGTTTTCAAAAAGGTTTAAATATTTCACTTGTTTGGATTCCAGGACATTCAGGCATTAGGGGTAACGAAGTGGCAGATTCCCTAGCTAAGTATGCTTCCTTAAATCAAGTGGATCATAAACACTTTAGGTATCAAACATACGATCTACTAAGCATCCCACAAAAATATGCTCTCAAATCTTGGCAAGCTGATTGGGAATCGTCAAGCAAGCTTAGGGGGAGACCTTACGCCTCAATCCAACATACAATTAGACATAAACCTTGGTTCTGCAAATATAAAAACTTATCCAAAAATATTGTTTCTACATTGTGTAGAATTCGTCTAGGCCATTGCTGCTCTCCTGTATTCTTAAACAAAATTAGAATTAGAGATTCGTCCTTGTGTGAGTGTGGTTTAGATGATGGGACTCTCGACCACATTTTCTTCAGCTGTCCTAATAATTCCTCTCTGTTACACATTTATGATCATCTTCCAAATCTTAACATCCCCTTACCTATTAACTTTCGCTCTCTTCTCTCCTATTTCGATAATTATAAATTGGTTTATCTCCTATCTAAATTTATAAATTTAAATAAGATTAGTTTATAACCCTCCCTAATATGTTTGTCTTCTCCTTATATTCGTATAACTCTCTTTTAGTTACTAACAAATGTGTGTTTTATTCCAGATTTCAAATACCCAAATTCAAAATAAATAAAAGTAGTTTTTTTCCTTTCGTTCGTCGTCTTAATTATTATAAATTTACTCTCATACTTGACACTGGCAAAATGTCGCAAAAAGCGATAGTTGGCCATTAATAAAAGAAGAAGAAGAAGAATATGTTGAAATATTAAAAACTATATACCTATTTATAATCTAACAAAAAATAATGTGTGAAATTATAGGCAGCATATTTGCATTGGAAGTCTATCAATATTTTACAATTTCACTAGTTTTATTACACTCTAACCATTTTTACAATTTTACAGTGACATCTACAAGTAAAGAGTTAAAATTAAAACTATATGTAACAGTGTTAAAATTACTTTTAGTATATTATAATGGGTATGTCTTAATACTTTTGTTAATGGTGCTATTATTTTAGTTTCTTTCACACAGTAGGTACTTACATGTTAATTTGTTGACTAATTATTGTTAAATTAAACAAGTTTTATAAATATAAAACATTTTTTATTAATTCCTCACACACACTCATATTAATTAAAATTTCATCGTTAGATGGGAGTTGATAAACTACCAAGATTCCATAGGCATCATATTTTTAAACTCCTTAAAGATATTCGCACATTACATCGGCTCAACCCAACTCACAGTATGGCATTCAAATGTAAGCTTGTTCACACAACACAAGTTCTTCGGGACTGTTAGGCTGTGGGTCAGATGGTGTCATCATAATGGGCCTTAGTGGATAATCTGATTCCCCTAAAATAGAACAAACATCAATAAGAAAATCTTAATAAAATAGTTTTATAACTGCACCAATGCAAAGTACACCGCAACACAATCCTTATGTGCTTATTGGACATTGTAGGAAAACTATTGGAAAACTATTGTAGTTTTATAATTATTTATTATTCTACATAAGTAAACAAAGCAGACATAACTTATTTTCTTGTTAGTTTAAGTTGCACAAACTTTTTGTTCAAGTCTTATTGTGTAATATGTGCAATTAGTATTTACCTAAAGATATATCATGTCCTCTCCAATCTCCATCTACAACATGCAGCCGGTTTAAGTATGAATTTAATGGGTGACTTGCCCATGACACTGTAATATTTAATTTTGCATCGCACATCTGTAACAGAAAAATAATTTAAAATTAGGTATAATATTATCTCTCAAGTACCAGTTTACATTTTACATTAGATGCTTGCTTATGCTTACTATTTGAACATTCAGAGAATGGTAATCTTTTCTATCATAGACTATAGTATCCCACTTCATAGTTCATGCTCATGTGGATGCACAATGGCCCATCAACATAGATGAGGAGTAACCTGATGCCCATCATTGCAAACCAAGCACCCCGGCATTTTATTTACATATAATAGATTCATTAAATGCGTGTGGCCCTAAGAACTACTAAATAGGAATTTACCTTTGTCTCTACGTCCAAAGCATCCAAACACAAGGTTGGTGGCATGTGGGGGGCCACTTCTATAATAATTAGGGCTTTTGTTATTGCCTTTGTAATTCGGTTCCTTTTAGTATAAACATGCGATCGGAGGCATTTCTTTTACTCGATGCGATCGCATAAATTCTCACGTCTGGATACATCATACAGCCTCACAAACAGCTTGAGCCACTGCCGTATTGTATTCAACAAATCTAGGTACAATTTTTATTTTTATATCTCACTTTGTTTAATTGTTTTCTTACTCTTAGACCTCAAAAAACAACGAACGTTTCAGTAACGTGCGAGGAAAAGAAGCTCCGTATCAACTTTTTGTTTTGACAGCGTTTGCGCTTCAGCTGCGGTGCAGTTACGTCCCAACTATCTGTCAAAACGTTATATAAGATTTACACTCTCGCCTCGCAACTCACTTCGCACTTCGCCTCGTTTCTCACCTCGCGCGACGCGCCTACGAGTGGGTGCTTACACTCTCGTGGTGCGTTCAGTTGTCTGTATGCCATTGATAATGGAGGACGTCGAAGTTTTAGCGGCAACAAGTCTAACTTTGTTGAGTTTTATGGTTAAGACCAGGTAGACCAAGCGAAATAGGCATTTAACGCTTCCAAGAGTTGCCCGCAATTGCCGCAAAGCGAGCCGCGCGCCTACGTCGCCGGCGTGAACTTACATGAACCCAAAGTGTTACAGTGTAGTCGTGTCGGCAGTAGGTCAATTTATTTTATTATTTGCATTGAAAAAGATAATAAAATTCATAGATAACTGTTTTAATGCAACACATAGCACACATAATTTGAATAGATATTATAGGTACCTAAGTAAAAAATGCTTAAATTTTATTCAATTACTAGCTTTTCCCCGCGACTTCGTCCGCGTGGAATAGTTACTTTAGGATATCGCTAAAATTTACCCGCGACTTCATTTACGTAGAAGGAGAAGCGCTTTCACCTCACGACTACCCGCCCGCGCCGCGCGCCGTACTATAGCGCGTATGATTATTTTATTACTGCGATATCTTCTAAAATACTTATTGAAATCAAATGATGTAAACGGCAAATTTCTTCTAGATTAAATGCTTGTAATGAATAACGTATTTACTTGGATAAGGATTAATATAATATTTTCATTTTCATTAATATAATCTTTATGAAAACACCTTCAGAAATAATGCTTACTTTTAGAACAAATTTGGTTAGTATAAAAAGGTTATAGTGAGCCAACTTTAAAAGATAGACATATACTGTCGCGGACTTTTTTTTAGAACTTTTAAAGGGGAACAATTCTGCCATACATCATTTTAGCGAAACTTTAACCGTTTCCGCAGCGTACGCAGCGAAAGCTCTCAAAAGGAAAAAAAGACCCCCGATTTTGTAACATTCTTGAATGGTGCTCCGCTCGTATTGAGCTTAGCATGATGTTATATAGCCCAAAGCCTTCCTCGATAAGTGGACTATCCAACACAAAAAGAATTTTTCAATTCGTACCAGTAGTTCCTGAGATTAGCGCGTTCAAACAAACAAACAAACAAACAAACAAACTCTTCAGCTTTATAATATTAGTATAGATTTTGACAGTTTCTATGCAGTGTGTTCTGTTACAAGTATAAAAACACGCTGTGTTCGATGTGTGCATGGAGACGAGTACCTATCGTTAGCTCGTGTGGTCACTAAAGTACGTGTCGTTTCGTGAGATAAAAATACTGTATCAGGTACATAGGTGTTGACGATTTGATGGTACCTACTTAGGCAGACACTTGCAAAAAATGTATTCCTACTGCCGAGTCCGCACGTTTGCCACTTGCCGCAAAATCCAAACCTCCACAAACGTTTGACTTTTTGAAAATCCGGATTTTTGAATTTTTTCTCCCAAAAATCCGGATTATCCGGATAATTCAGATTTTTTCATTTTTTTTTAATTTGTTGCATATTTTATAAAACTTCAATGTTTATTTTACTACTATTTTGTAGCAAAAATTACACTCATTAGTAAAAAAAAACAGTTACTTTTTTATAATTTAATTTAAATAAATTCTTATTTTAAGTTGTAAGTATTAGAATTACAATCTGAATAAATAGAAACATAATGAGATTATATCAAAATTATATACTTAATTATATTTATTTTTTCATTTTTATAAATATTTTTGATTACGTTTGAAATCCTAGAATGTTCAGTTTTATAGTTAGTATTTTATTTTGAATAAGGTATGTATATATTGTTATTTACTAAATGTTCCAGCAGTAAAGAATTATAAAAAAGTGGAATAGCATGTGATCTTTTTAACGCTTTTTTTTACATAATTATCTACGCCACAGTTCACCACTACCGTTTTCGTAAAGTTCCATTTCTATGAGAAAGTACTAACGTAGGAAAATTATTACAGTTTAATAAAACGTAGGAAACTGAAAATCCTTTAAATTGAGATCCGGGGAGTGAAGACAAATCATTTGAAGTATGGGGCTGAACAAATAATTTTGTATGGACGAAATTGGACCACTTTTGAGTTATTGAAAGTAAAAACCACCCACCTATTTGGGTAATAATTAAACACGTAAATTGTGCTTTTAATTCCCTCGGTAACTAACAGAAGTACGATTAACAATTCTAAGCACAATTTAAAATCTGTTACTATTGTAAGATCTTTATTTTAACATTTTACTTACAAATAAACAGTAACATCTTACTCTTTATTGCACTTTGAAGTTTCCGCTATAAGATGAAAACTACATTACTTAAAAAAATAACAGTGGTTTACACAAATCGTTGGTGCTATTTTTGGCACCTATATCTTATCTTTAAAATATTATCTAAAAAATAATTATTTCTACGCAAAAACAGGAGCGTTGATTTTCATTTAGTTTTGCTACTGACTCGTTAGTTTAGGTTAGTTTAGTTCAATCAAATTAATTTTAATAATAAAAAAAAATATATTACTTTCATTCATTCGGAAAAACTCTCTCTAATCTTAAACCAACCAGTCAGGTATTATCGACTCCAAAACTTCTTCCCTAACTTTTTAAGAATTTATTCTGATATCATAGAGATAAGATTTAGGTATTTGGACTTAGATATTCATTATTTAGAAGATAATTAAATATAGTTAAACCACTACATTTCTTTTTAAGCTGTCATATTAATTTGGCATTCTATGATTGTAGAAGGCTAAAGAATGTAAGGAATAAAAATTTACAAATCTGGTGACTAAGTAATACGACTGAATATTCCAAACTGGCAGACATATATTATATTAGCGAACAAATAACCATCTTGGCGACAATTTGTGAGTACACATTTAATTTAAGAATAGGCACATATATTTTCCCTAATGTAGGTAACTCAAAAAACATACAAGCTGCAAAACCAGCGCACATAAAAAAAAATAAAGAAGCGTACAAAATTCCCAATTTTTAATTTTCCTCGATTTTAGGGGGGTGTAGATATTGTGTAAATTGATTTTGAAATTTAAAAATAACGGATATTCATTTTTCGCAAAATTAACATAGGTGTCATTACCAGGTTTTTGGGGGTGCTGGATACGAAAATGGCATTCATTTTGAAATTCCAATATGGCGGACATACTTAATTTTATAAAAATAATATGGTTGTACTTTTGTTGGTTTCTGGGGGTGCTGATTACAAAAAAGTCATCCATTTTAAATTTCCTTAGTAACCCCGCAACCTCATATTTTCTTCATGATGGAAGAAAAAGAAATTTGAAACTCCTGAATTTTCCAAAATTTCCATAGCTTTATACATCCCTCGTATCTCAATGTAGAGCATTTTTTTTTATAAAATTTAAGAACCCCGCAACACCTTTACTTCACGATGGAAGAAAAAGAAATTTGAAAATCCTGAATTTTCCAAAATTTCTATAGCTTTATACACTGTTTGTGTCAAAGTAGAACATTGCCATATTTTTTTCTATAATTGCTTCTATTTTAGAACGGGAAAAAAATACTATTACTGGAAAAATAATAAAAATTTCCTCCCCCTTAACCCGGAAATCGCATATTTTTTCATGAATGCCAAAAAAAGAAATTTGAAAATCCTGAATTTCGAAAAGTTTCTATAGCTTACATAGCTGGTACCTCTACAAACTACATGTTAATTTTACGAAGATTGGATAGTCTCCATTTTGGAAAATGAAATTGGAAGACAATTTTATAATCAGCATATGAAACATGGAAAAAGACATCCATTTTTAATAAAAAAAAAATATAGGTACGCCATTTTGGAATTTTAAAACGGATTTTATTTTCATATTATTCTGCACCCCCAAAAACCTTGAAAACGATACCCATACCAAAGAAAAAAAAACCTCCAATAGTATCCAAAACTGGGATTTTCCGTAGCTTGCAAATTGAATTTTTAGCAGCTATTAATTTATCAATCAAATCTTTATTAGCTACTTACATGGTATAATGGTCACCAACTCATCGGTGCTAATTGGATTAAATTTCGCTACTTTTTATCTGCCGATTTTTGTATTTTTTGTCACTTGAGTGATTTCACCAGTTTGGTAATTTAGTCGCCAACATATTAATTCGCTGCCAAATTCAGCAATACAGTATGCTCACGTACAGTCACCAACTTATTTTTTGTTCACTCGATTAATTATATCCCTTATTAAAATATTGTACGTCTAGAGTACATACTAATTACAATTAAAATATGTAATTTTCATAGTAGTAACCAAGATTCGAAAAACTCGAAAAATCCGGATTTTTAAATGAAAATCCGGATTTTTCGAATTTCGAAGTATCCGGATTGCAACCCCTACTTGCGAGTGACTTGGTGTGTTCTGCAAAGGCAAGCATGACGGATGTTGAGCACGTATCCTTATATTTTATTGTAAATAGAACAGCCTCCGTGGTCTAGTGGTTAGAGCTTGGCTCTCGACTCGGAGGTCGTAGGTTCTAATTTCGATTCCCGCACTGGAACAACAAAAATTGTTGTTTCCAAGTTTGGTTGGGACAATGCAGGCTGATCACCTGATTGTCTGACAAGAAAGATGATCCATGCGTCGGATGGGCAGGTAAAAAGTCGGACCTGCGCCTCATCTCTCGTCAGTCGTGTCGGTTATCCGTCCCCATGGATTACGAGAGTAAAAAAAAAGAGTGCCTTTGTGTACTGCGCACACACTTGGGCACTATAAAAATACTCCTGTGTAACTGGCTAGGCTACAATAAAACCAGCCACCGTCACCGAAATCGGCGTGGGGAGTTATTTATTATTATTATTGTAAAAACAGAAATCGAAATAAAAAGAAACGAAAAGTACGGCAAAGAAGATGGTAGATGTTACAAATTCATAAAAACTGTTTACTGGCTTATTCAATAATGTACTAAGGCTACTCCACGCATCAGCTACTTTTTTCTTATAATACACAACACAATAATATATCTATGGACGCTTCACACCAAGTCAATCTGGTCCCGTGGTAAGTTCTCGAAGAACTTGTGTTACGGGTATCAGACAACAGAAATATATTTAATAATTTTTATATTATACACATATTTAAGATTTTTATTGTATTATACACATATTTAATACACATTCATGACCCAGGAACACAGAATTTTTTTTTGTTCCTTCAGCGGGATTCGAACCCGTGACCCTCGGCTTGAGCACCAACACGCTCAACCACTGAGCCACAGAGGTCGTCTCATCTGGCAAAAGCAACGACGTGGCGACGATAATGTTATTGTGTATGATTATATGTATAACTAGCCGATGCCCGCAACTTCGTTTGCGCCTAACTGACGGAAGCGGAACCCTATTTTTTAAACGGAACCCTAAAATAAATTAGACCTTATGACATCAGCTATTTGCCAGTGAAAGTCCCGCGAAAATCGGTCCAGCCGTTTCAGAGATTAGCCGGAACAAACAGACAGACAGACCGACAGACAGACAGACAGACATTTTTAAAAATTGGTATTTTATTGTAATTGTAAGTACCGAATATACTTTCAGATGCATTATGTGAAAAGCTGTTAATTTGAAGTTACAAACAGACACTTCATTTTTATTTATCTGTATATAGATTTAGTTCAAAAATTAAAAGAAGCATAAAAAAATACAAAACAAACTTTCCTATAGATTTTTATTGTATTATATGTCCATGACCCGGGAACACAGGAAACTTTTTGTTCCTTCGGCGGGATTCAAACCCGCGACCCCCGGCTTGAGCACTAACACGCTCAATCACTGAGCCACAGAGGTCGTCTCATCTGGCAAAAGCAACGACGCGGCGACGATAAAATGTAACATCTTATTGTGTATGGTTATATGTATAACTAGCTGATGCCCGCAACTTCGTTTGCGCAGATCTAACGAAAGCGGAACCCTATTTTTTTAAACGGAACCCTAAAATAAAAGTAGCCTATGTTAGACCTTATAATATCAGCTATCTGCTAGTGAAAGTCCCGTGAAAATCGGTCCAGCCGTTTCAGAGATTAGCCGGAACAAACAGACAGACAGACAGACAGACGGACAGACAAAAATTTTAAAAATTGGTATTTTATTATAAGTACCGAATATACTTTTAGATTCCTTATATGAAAAGCTGTTAATTTGAAGTTACAAACAGACACTTCAATTTTTTTTATCTGTATAGAATTAGTTCAAAAATAAAAAGAAACATAAAAAAATACAAAACAAACTGACTTTCCTTTAGATTTTTATTGTATTATACATATCCATGACCCGGGAACACAGGAAACTTTTTGTTCCTTCGGCGGGATTCAAACCCGCTACCCCCGGCTTGAGCACCAACACGCTCAATCACTGAGCCACAGAGGTCGTCTCATCTGGCAAAAGCAATGACGCGGACGCGGCGACGATAAAATATAACATGTTATTGTGTATGATATGTATAATTTAGTTCAAAAATAAAAAAACAAAACAAACTGACTTTCCTACACTGCGTTAGAAACGAAAGAATTGTTCGATAAATACGCGGGTAAGCCGTGCGCTAGCAAAACTGACATAGGTCTGTCCTCGTCAACGCCTAGCGGGCGACTGTGGGGCGACTCAAGCGGCTTACGCACGCTGCATTTCAATAATTATTTAATGTTAAAATAATTAAACCAACATGCAAAATGTAACCACAAATTATTCTTCTTTAAGTTATTAGCTTTTCGTAGATATGATTTTTGAAAGTAAAACTATCATGAACTTCATGAACAAAAAGAAAAATATTCAAATTTAGCCTCCTCTTCGGAATTATTTTTGATCGAGTGAAGTTTTCAATATTATGTTTTGAACCACAAATTGTAAAAGAACATTAAGTAAACAACAATGTGTATTTTTTTTGGCTTTTTAAAGATACTATTTGTTTGTTTATTATCGATTCAAAGTCATGTAAAATTGGGTCTACACGGCCTTAATATAAATATGCTTTGGGTTCCATATATTATGCGACTTGACCTTGTCTTTATTTAAGTCCTAAACGTTTCATAATTGTTTTATTACACAAAAAAAAATATATTACATTATTTTTAAACCTAAAATAATAATAATATATTATCTTAGACGCTTTAGACCACGTCAATCTGGTCCCGTGGTAAGTTCTCGAAGAACTTGTGCTACGGGTACTTTATTATATACATATTTAAGATTTTTATTATATTATACACATAATATGAATTAATATTAATTCACATCCATGACCCAGGAACACGGAAAAACTTTTTGTTCCTTCGGCGGGATTCGAACCCGCGATCCCGACTATAGCACAAACATGTTGAACCACTGATACACAGAGGTCATCAAAACCTACAATTTTTTTTTAAATAAGTACACTTTTTAAAAACAGCCGAAAACACAATTCGACATATTGGTTGATAGATTATTATTATTTACAATCGATTTCTGTGTAGATCAGGTATTTGATATCAAGCATTAACAATTTTTTTTAAACTTGTCTAAAAACAATGAAAATTAAAAAATTATATAAAGTAAATTTATATAAAAGTGAGTCACCGAGCGGGGTTCGAACCCGTAACACTCGTTTCTTGCCATCCGCCTCTTAACCCGCTGAACCAAACGGACAGTGGCCGGCAGGACGAAATTAGCGAACATATTCTGCGTGGAAAGAAAAACGCATGAAAACTCGAAAATACGCATTTTCCCAAACATAAGACTATCCATACAAGAATTGCTCGTTTAAAGGTATAAGATAATATATGCTTAGTGTGTTTGTATCGTCACATCCTTTCCGGAAGTTACTTCGGTGTTTTTATCATAGAAATTAAAAAACAAAAATACTTAATTTATATATCAACTTTATTTATCAATCTTAAGTTTTTAATTTATGATATCGTTAGAATACGTTTTCCTAAGCCAAGTACCTACTAAATGAAATACTCTCTTAATGTATGAAATTAAATATTTGAGTCAAGTAGCCTATATGTATTATTCTTTTTCTTTTTGAAAAAGTTCTAAGAAACGCATTATTTCGCGTGCGAGAGAAACAACTGTCGCGCATGAGAACTAGCAACAGCAGGGGTGGTCGACTTTGTATGAATGACCTTGGACCAAAAAGGGGGCAGTTCGGTGCGACAAGAATGGTTATATTTCAATATATCGCTCTCTGTCTTACATGGTTAATATTACATAAAAGTTACTTAAAAACCACAACAGATGGCGCACAACAGACACTATGCCGCTTCTAGATCGCGCTATCGAAAACACTAGACGTATGTATTTAAGGGCTCACGAACATTTTGTGACGTATAGTTATGATTTGTGCGTGGAGGTGGTCGCTCGGTTTTGTTGGAATGCAAAATTTAGCTCTAAAGAGAAATTTAACGTCAACTTAAACTTTAATTACGTATCTTCAATTTCCCGCCATATTCATATAATCAAATATTTAGTCCTCCTTTGTTGGAAGGCGGTTAAAAGTTTGAGGGGGCAGCTCACTAGAGGCGCTATTTTGGTCCCAATTTTTTTGTATGAAGTCGACCTTCTTCTCCGCGAGTAATAGTGTTCTGTGAGCAACAGACTGAAGCGAACGCGAGAATGTGAACACCCGCTCGTATTCGTCGCGAGGTCCTTTGACTCGTGCGCAAAAAACCGCTCCGGACGCGAGCGTCGTGAGTGGCGAGGTGAATGGCGAGGCGAGGAACGAATGCCCGTTTACACATTCGCCTCGCGACTCACTGAGGGCCTCGCCTCGCCACTCGCGCGAGAGTGTAAACCACTTATTAGCGCGATACCGAATCATTCAAAAAGTCGAGTAACGTCAACGTTTCGTTTGCGGTTCAACTAAAAAAACTTAGCGCGATTGGCGTGCAGATAGCTTTTTCATCATTTTGTAATACGAGCGTTTGAAGTTGTAAAATGTTGAAAAAATTCTATCAAATTTTTGATAAGAGATAGAAACTTTTTATTTTTGCCATTGCATAGATGCTGTACCAAAGTTACATAAACATTAATTTGAATGAATTTAAATAATTTATTTTAATAGATATTCAATAAAAACCAGTTTAGTTAGTTTTCGCCCATAATATTTTTTTCATAAGTGTAATTTCATTGCTTGTTAAATGTATTTAGTTATTTTTCGCATAAAAACTGATGTGACAAAAGGTTAATAAGTATGTTTAGTTAAATTTCAACTAAATAAATAACCTAACCAAGAGCATGTCATGACATGTCTAAGGAGGGTTCCGTAACTATAAACGCGTAATATGCTTTTTTTAATTACTCCAAAAGTTACTGTCCGATTTAGTTCAAAATAATTTTCCTAAAGAGTTTTTAGCATGATCTATCAGCATAGAAATTTGCAAGTTTCTATCTCCTATAGTTTAAAAATGCTAGGGGGGGGACCAACTTACGAACTACTTTGGAGGCCGATTACTCGAAAATGGTCAACTTTATAAAAAAGTAACGTATGAAACATTGCCTTTATTTTAAAAGACCTATTCTATGATACCCCACACGATGGGGTAGAGTGAAAAAATATTTTTCATCCCCACTTCACATGTATGGAGAGCCACCCCTAAAATATAAAATTATTTTTTTTTATGATCCCGAAACCGTGATCTATACACAATCTATAAATGCACCAAATTTCATCAATTTATATTCATAATTACAGGAGCTAGAGGCGCGGACAGACAGACAGACAGACAGACAGACAGACAGACAGACAGACAGACAGACGGACAGAGCGAAACTATAAGGGTTCCTTAAGTATTACGGAACCCTAAAAAGGAACATGTTACACTTAGTGAAATGTTAAAATTTACCTTTATAAATGAAATAATAACATTTCAATTAGAATTATTTAATTAATGTTATAAAAATGAAATAAAAATATTATTTTGTGACATACAATGTTATGATATTAACAATAATTACTTTAAAAGTTAAAGAGAAATATTTATTTAATGATTATCGTATTTAAAGGTCAGATTATTCAATGTCTCTTTCATCTTCTTCTGTTACATCAGGTCCATCAGTTATTTCTTTCAGGCCCGCCGCCAGCTGTATCGTCGCCCGCGTGCAATACCGATTATGCCGCCTTACCATTACTTAATTATTCTGAGTTTAGTCAAAGAAAAAAAAATTCATGTTTTCTCATTATGGTGGGAAAAAGAAAAACAACTTAACGAAGATAAAATATTTATTTGAAAAATTATGTAAAATTATTTTTCATGTTTTTCACAAAACTTACTTTGGTAAACCTGTTTTTATTACTAAAATGTGTATAATAATGCTGGTTTCTAAATATGATAATTTATAAATTTTAATTATAAAAAACACGTCAACCTCAAAAAAACCCGGCGTGAAATAAGGTTTGTGTAATTTTGGGTTAGATTAGGTTAGAACTTTTTTATCACATTAAAAACGTCTCCAGAGTGATAACAGTTTGTGTAGTTTTGGGTTAGATTACAACTTTTTATACCGTTCAAAACGTTTTCGGAGAAAAAAACAAAAGGATACGGCCTCGCAAAACCTCGGCGTGAAATAACGTTTGTGTAGTTTTGGGTAAGGTTAGGTTAGAATTTTTTATCACGTTCAAAACGTCTTCGGAGCGGTAACACGGCCTCACAAAAACCCGGCGTGAAATAACATTTGTATAGTTTTGGGTTAGGTTAGGTTAGAACTTTTTTTATCACGTTCAAAACGTCTTCGGAGTGGTAACTCGGCCTTACGAAAAACCAGATGGTTAAATAACATTTGTGTAGTTTTGGGTAAGGTTAGGTTAGAACTTTTTTATAACTTTCAGAACGTCTTCGGAGCGGTAACACGGCCTCATAAAAACCCGGCGTGAAATAACATTTGTGTAGTTTTGGGTGAGGTTAGGTTAGAACTTTTTCGAAATAACGTTTATACTGTATTTGATATATCCTAGCGATCATGACTGGATAACGAGCAGACATATCGCCTATGTACTTTTGGGTTAGGCTAGGTTAGAACTTTTTTATCACGTTCAAAACGTCTTCGGAGTGGTTACACGGCGTTGAAAAACCCCGGCGTAAAATAACTTTTGTGTAGTTTTGGGTTAGGTTAGGTTTGGACTTTTTATTTTCAAACCTTTTTTTTTTTTTGTTTCCGGGGGGGGGAAAATGCTTTACGCATACCACCCAGGCGCAGGGGGCACCCAAGTGGTAATGTGGGACTCATGGTATACCCACTAAAACCCCCCCATCTTCCTCCTCACCGCCCTCTGACGGGGCCACGGGAACGATACACACATCCGCGACCCCGCCGGCGGCAGCCGCCTTCAAGCGGCTCCATCTTGAAAGCCCGAAGGCCCTCCACGATGGGCGCACCAGATGGTATTAGGTGCGCTTCCTCCTCGGCCTCCACCAGTACTGTAGCAGACTCCCCCTGAGTCTGCTACTAGGAGGCCATGGGTACCAGATAAACTGGTACCCGGTGGCAGATCAGGTCTGTGGTTCTGCTACCGACCACACCTCGGTCGCAGAGGATAGGGCAAGCGGCGCACCGCAATACCGACATGCCTCTTCCTCTGCGGCCCCACCAACGCCGTTTCGACGGAACGGCCCCGCCAGCTCGCAGGGGGTAGGGAGAGTGGCGTACCGTAATACCATCACGCCTCTCCCCCTGCGATCCCTCCACGGCCGCAGAAGATAGGGAGGACGGCGCACCGTAATACCGGCACTCCTCTTCTTCTGCGGTCCCACCTCCACGCGCGTCCTCTGCGGGCATGTTCAGCCCGCTGGGAGCGCCCTCCTCGGGCCAGCCGGCGGCAAACATGCCGGCCCCGGTTGCCTCTTAGCTTCACGGTGGGTGACCAGTCCACGGTTACTAAGCCCCACCGCCACGACAAGGCGTGCAACCATCGGTGGGATTTATTTTCAAACCTAACTTAACCCAAAATATCTCTTTTTATTTGTTTTTCATAAAATATGTGACATTTTAATAATGAAACTGCTAACTACGTCTCGTGCGTCGAACCAATTATTATATTAATTATTATTATTAACTATTGAGCAAGAGGTGTGTGATACTATAGACATTTATGGTGCAATAATATACGTTGCTCTTATAAAAAGTAGGCGTATTTAAAGTAGAAAGTTCGGTTCTACTTCTTAGTTACATTTTTTTTTCAATAAAGTTCCAGTGTTCATTAAAATTTATTGGCTGAAATGTCATCTAAATGGTTGAAGTTAAATAATTTAAAACTTAAATAATTAATTATATTTAAAATTTAACCTGTATAATGCAAAATAACGATGACTGTTCTTGCCGAAATGTTCTCTAAAATTAATGTATGTAGGTAATGGATTGTATACAAAAATCCTAAATAAGGGGGCGGCAAAACCTAAGTGAGGGGGCGGCAAAATTGTCATCCGCTCCGGGCGGCAGACACGCTACGCCACTGCATTTGGTACTGCATCTTAGTTTTAACGGATGCCAATTAGATGAAAGTGTAAACGTCATTCGGTCGCTTTATTTTTCAAAGTCTGCATGATTGTATGTTGTTTTTCCTTAAGATGGGGTGGGTATTATAACAATGTCTTGAATTAGGTAGTAAGTGATGAGTCGCTCGATTTGCCGCCCCCCTGGGCGTGCCGCCCTTGTGCGGTGCACGCTTTGCACGCCCGCTTACGGCGGCCCTGATTTCTTTTCATCGGTAGGCAGCTCTTGGTACCACGAATGTAGTTCACGTGGAATTATTCCTTTGGTGTAAAGGCTGAGGGAAGTCTTTCTTTTTGGCCTCTGATATTGGAATTGGAGCGTTTTAAGTCTTTGGAATTTGGTAACAGCCTCTGGTCTAGTGATTAGAGCATTGGCTCTCGACTCGGAGATCGTGGGTTTCCCAAGTTTGGTTAGGACAATGCAGGCTAATCACCTGATTGTCTGACAAGAAAGATAATCTATGCGTCGGATGGGCATGTAAAAAGTCGGACCTGCACCTGATCTCTCGTGTCAGTTATCCGTCGGATTGTGAGAGTAAAGGAAGGGAGAGTGCTATTGTGTACTGCGCACACACTTGAGCACTATAAAATTACTCCTGCGTAACTGGCCAGGTTTCATTGAAACCGGCCACCGTCACTGAAATCGGTGTGGGGAGTTATTGTTATTAATAATTTACAGTGGCGAAGGCTGGTTCTCCTTCATAGGGAAGCCGTAGCTGATAATTTATTAGCTGTAATATCAAATCTTTTCTTGGTACCTGCTCTGCACCTTTGCCACATCTTGTCTCACGTTCTCTATTCCGTGTCCTAGAAATATTTTGCTCTAACTTTTGGAATACTTCAAACTCTTTATAAACCCCCTCATGCTCATAACGAAACCTGACTATACCTGGCCGCGCTTTCTCGAACCTCAGGAATATTATTTTCAACCAATTGGTCATATTCTTCATTATCGTTTCTTACGTTATCTCTTTTATGGCTTATGGTGGGGCAGAGTTGCGGTGTCACTTCGACCGTGCACGAGTCATAATTGATTTCCAGTCAACTATAGAATAAAATGAGTAGGTATGACCGCTTTCTTTTCTGTTCAAATATTTCTACATGAAACCCTTTGGATAAGGTGCACCAAAAACTATGAGATCAGCCTCAATCCAAGCCATGCAGTAGGGGGTCGGTCGTCGGACATATGTGAGGTTTGTCAGTTGTCACACACATTCACACATACGAAGTATGCATTTACAGAATCCCAGTTACTTTGGACTGGGTTTCAAAGTTTTAGTTTAGTATATTAATATTTTAAGGTATGCATGTTTTGCTTGTGTACGTAACAAACATATGACACCGATTTAGCTCTAAACTAAGAGAGTGTCCACACAGCTCGTCGTGCCTCCGTTGCGTCGCCGAAGTGCTGTACCGCTGTGCGTCGTTTTATAATATACTAAATAAATCCGACAAAATAATTATGAGTTCCATGTAATATTTACCATATTTTTGCAAATAAAATATTCTTATACTACAATTACGCTGCAGTACCGTACCGCGTTGACGAGACGCAACAGAGAATCAACACGCCATGTGGACACTCTAATACATTTTGGAGGTCTTGTTGGACCTCTAATTCCGTTCCGAGTCGTTACAGGGTGAATGTACAAGTAACTTTTACTATGGAAGCAACTTTCTTACATGAAAAAGATCAGCTTTTTCATATAAATACGCGCACGCGCCTTGGCACTTTAGCATAAACAGCTGATTTTTGTTTCAAGTAGGAAAGTTGCTTCCATATTTAAAGTTTCTTGTATTCATGAGTACCTGCATTCACCTCGTAATGGCTCGAAACGGAATAAATATTCACCCTATAAGCCGATTGAGCTGAAATTTTGCACGAATATGTAAATCGCGTGACAATGCAATATTATGATAACGTGGAGCTGATCTGATGATGTTGCTAGAAGTTGGCCATAGGAAGTCCGTAATAAAACCACATAACCCCATCGAGTTTGGGCTCGTTTATTCGCCTTTATGAGTACTTACTACTTCCTAGTAATAAAAGCTTGCTACAAAAAATACTTTTTTAATAATATAAATGTAAAATACAGGTAGTAGGTAGGTACAAGTAGAAATTAATAATTTAATCAATTAACAATAGTAACTTACTTACCTCGTCCTCTGTTTCTTTTTTTTCTCAATATTTTTAAAATTAAGTAATTTAGAGCGATTCATTGTTTGTAAATTATTATTACGATCGTAACAAAACACGCACGCAAAACTGTCTACTTGAACGCGACTGAAGTCTGAAGTTGACTAAACTAATAAATACGCACTCAAAGTATAATACACTAGTCACTAAGTCTTGTACGAAGAGCACATAATTCGCATTAACCATATTTTAAAGAAGTTGAAAACTCATCAAAACGGTTTAGATGTACATTTTTTTGAAATATTTTTAGGGAAAAAGAAACTAAATAGATTTAGGCCCACTTGCGCCAATCCGGGTTAAAGTTAACCCTGGGTTAAAAATTATGTTATCTCTCTCATTCTTCGTATTTGTGAAAGAGAAAGCATGATATTTTAACCCAAGGTTAACTTTAACCCGGATTGGCGCAAGTGGGCCTAAGTGAGTTTACGCATAACTAACACAAACGCTAAACGAGCAAACATATAAATCGAAATTTCACTACGTGGACTTAGTTAGTTTTCGTTTTACATTTTTCGGTGCAAACCTCTATAAAGTGCTAACTAAATCAATTTAGTGAATTTTCGATTTAATGAAATTTTATAAATATTACTTGTACAGAGGACGAAAACTACCTAAACCAATTTAGTTACGTAACCTTTTGCTTCCATCAGTAGTCCAAATTAATCAAGTCGATTCAGTGTTCTTTCGCTATTTTGGTTGGCCAATAAATACCAAGTTAATGAGTTTTTATTTAATGTAATTCTGAAACTACGCATCATATCGATACACGGATAACACAGAAAGATGAAGAAAAAATCAAATATATCAATGGCATTCTTAACTCAATTTTGACCATTTTGCTATCTGGTGAGTTTTCGTTCTACGGGGACGATATTATCTTTAAAGACTGAGGAGCTTTTGGATCCAGGGTACACCTTGGTACAACATCTTATTTTTTGGTAGCATATGAGGTCCGTCGGGGCAAGTGCACCTACGGGGTAAGTGCCCCTATCTCAAAAATATCGAAAACTACAAATATTATACAACTAACGACATCTTACTTACACGCAAGAAACTAAACTACAGTTCCACTTCTAAAACACAGGTGGCTCTGTTCACCATAACTTAAAATATCCACCATTTTAGTTTTAGTGTCATTTATACCGGCTGCCTAAGATGATCTCGTGTCAGTAATCAGTTCAAATCTGGAAAATTTTGACTTGTTCCGGTAAACTAATGCGGTGAGTAAAGAGTTTAAATGTTTTTCTTTAATTCTATGTTTGTGTTTGACTTCTAAACGTTGATATAAATGATTTTTATTTAATTGAAAATCCTTACCTCGAAATAGTTAAGTTGAGGCAAGTGCGCCATAGATGACAGAAGTATGGCGCACTTGCCCCCACCCAGAGGTCGCCAACCTTCACGATTTTGTCGATGTTTTTAACCCAATTAGAAAGGAGCAAGTTGTCGAGTAACTGTTGTGTGTGTGTGTGTGTTAAGTGTATTTTTGGGCTCATTTCAAAAGTCCTTTGATTTTTTTTCACGTTGTTTCAGTGCAGATAGTAAAACTATGTACGGTGAAGAGCACGTCAAGCTTTACATAAACAGTATAAGCTGAGCTCTAATTCATACTTCAATGATTTTCTCAGTAGACTAAAATTTTGTTTTAATATTCTTTGTGCAACTTAATTTAGGCAATAGAAACAATAATAAATCAGAGTTCAGCTTATGTAAAGCTTGATGTGCCCTCGACTGTACTATTTATTCCTTTTACTCTATAGGTGTCCACATTTCATACTTACCTTACATTAGTCCTAAAAATGATTTTGTGCATTGTTTTTCAGATAGTTCGTATATACTAAAGAAAAACCGATGGCCCTTCGTGGTCAAAAGAAACATGTTAGGCAGTTGACGCTGTTAAAGTCGGCCTATCGGGATATTAAGCAGCTAAAACTTACAATATTCCGCGTAAACCTATCATGGACCACGTGACAGGCCGAAGGGGTAAAAAATCTTCTACGCAAGGTAGACCAACAGCATTATCAGCCGAAACAGAAAAAGTAATAGCTGCCTGTCTTCATATCATGGAGAGAAATGGTTTCGGGTTAACCCGAAAGGAAGTTCTCGAACTTGTTGGCGACTACGTGAAAAAAAACAACATAAAACACCATATTTTGCAAATGGCCACCCTGGAAGCGATTGGTTTTCTAGTTTCATGTATCGATATAAATTGTCTTATAATTTAAAATTTGACTTAAAAATTCATTTCAAAATAAATATATATTTTATATCCAGTCAAACAGTTTTAATTCATTTATAATTTAAAAGGTACCATTAAAGGTTTAGAACCCCTGATTATTAATCTATGGCGCACTTGCCCCACATTTGCGAAGAAAGCTGTAGTAGCTCTATATGATTAGATAATAATATGAAAAAAAAAAAGGAATGTGTTTAATGGTCAATATTCCATAGAGTAAAACTATTATTTTTATCGTTACGCATTACTTTGGCGCTTTTTTTTGAATAGGCGCACTTGCCCCGTTTTGAGGGGCAAGTGCGCCTAAGGCTATGTTTTTAAATTTCTTACAAAATGTCGTTAAATTTATGATAGATTTGACTGCATTGATAGTTATTGCAGTTACAAAATACCAAATATTGTTAATGTAATAAATATACACTCATAAGTTGATATGTAAATAGAATATTTTGCATCGAAATCATCTATGTAAAAAATATGGCGCAATTGCCCCGACTGACCTTGCACGTGTTACTTCAGTAAAAGTCAAAATCTAGTTATGTGCCGATATATATTTCGAGGAGTTCCCTCGATTCCTCATGGATCGTATCATCAGGTTTCCACTTTAGTGACTAAAGGACCAATTTCGAATTAAACCCTTTACAACAACAAAATAATTCTTCAAATAGGTCCATAAACGGCAGAGTAATGTTCAAAGATCTCCGTGTTAGTGTAAAATACTATGAGAAATACCTTTTATATCATAATAATGTGATGATATATGGTGTTATAGTGGTGGTGATGATGATGATTACTCTAATTGATATGGTGGCATATGCTTGTAGTTCTTTAAACAATGCAACGCCGAAATCTCCAAACATGTATCTACAAGGAGTCAGGAGTTCTGGTCTGTACCTACTTTTAGGTCCAGGGTATACCTTGGTACAAAATCTTACTTTTTGGTAGCATATGCTTGGACTACTTCAGAAAAAGTCGAAATCATTATATGTGTCCATATAAATTTCGAGGAGTTCCCTCGATTCCTCATGGATCCATCATCAGGTCACCACTTTGATATCAAAAGGACCAATTTGGGATTACACTCTATACATAACAGAAAAAATATTTGAAGATCGGAGGCGGCGTAGTAATCATAAAAAAATAAAATAATATATAGTACCTACAGCCATGGACCAATAAAACTAGGTACAGCCGAACGTATAACCGCCTCCTTTTTTGGGAGTCGGTTAAAAAATGGTGTATTCGCTGGGTGCGAAGTAAGTACCTAGGTGGTGCGGGAACCTCGAATAAGATCACTTTAGGGCTTAGGCAGACAAAATGTCACTTTTTAGGTACCTACTAGCGAATTTCGGCACTATGATCTAATAAAAAGAAAATTATTCATATTTGAGGGCTTCCTTTGCTGTCGAACACTTTAGAAATAGCAGAGACTACGGCGCGGCGGCCTCAGGCTGCGCCGGTCTTGACTCTTGCATGTCGCGCCCACAGACTCCCAGCGATGCACCCCGCACCGTCGCGTCGCACTTTATATTTAGTAAGTATTTGTTGTTATAGCGGCAACCAGAAGTTTATCTTCTGTAAAAGTTTCAACTGTGTAGCTATCATATTTCATGTGATACAGCTTGCGATAAAATCTTATTGATTGCCCCAAACGATGTAGGTACGCCGCGAGCGTCCTGTGTCCACACACCTAGCGGGATTCCATGTCTGGGAGACTTAAGTAGTTATGAGTGATGCGGAGAATTAGATTTGGATATGTTCTAAGTTACTCAATTATGCTGGAAACAGAATTTGTTCCGTATAATAAACGGAAATGTAGGTAAGCTTTTCTAATCGACCGGCGACCTCCAGCCAGCGGGATATTTACCGAAGTTACGTCTGATGAACTATAAATTGGTATTAAAGTTTTAGATCTGTACCTATTTATTTGTTCCAACTCCACCAAAACAAAAAACATTCTTCTAACATCCTTCAGCCACAATCAAGCTGCAAAGAAACCTCCAGTCAGCAGATTTTTCTATCAAATATACTTACATAATATATTTTTTGTAACTAACACTAAATTAATAAAAACCTAACCAAGAGCATGTCAGGACATGTCTAAGGAGGGTTCCGTAATTATAAACGCATAATATGCTTTTTTTTTAATTACTCCAAAAGTTACTGTCCGATTTGGTTCACAATAATTTTCCTAAAGAGTTTTTAGCATGATCTATCAGCATGGAAATTTGCAAGTTTCTATAGCTCCTATAGTTTAAAAATGCTAGGGGGGGGGACCAACTTACAAACTACTTTGGAGGCCGATTACTTGAAAATGGTTAACTTATTAAAAAGTAACCTTGCCTTTATTTTAAAAGACCTATTCTACGATACCCCACACGATGGGGTAGAGTGAAAAAATATTTTTCATCCCCACTTCACATGTATGGAGAGCCACCCCTAAAATATAAAATTATTATTTTTTTATGATCGCGAAACTGTGATCTAGACACAAATACACAATCTATAACTGCACCAAATTTCATCAATTTATATTCATAATTACAGGAGCTAGAGGCGCGGACAGACAGACAGACAGACGGACAGAGCGAAACTATAAGGGTTCCTTAAATATTATGGAACCCTAAAAATGGCCTTGAGAGAAAAAGTCGACTGACTGGAGGTTTTTTTGCAGCTTGATTGTTGATTGTGGCTGAATAACTTAGGAGAATAACGTTAGGAGAATGAAGAAACAGAACAAATACAGAATAAACAGAAACAGATCTAAGAGTAGGGTTACACGGTCAGTCTAGCATCAGTCCTTAGAGTAAGGTTACACGCTCAATCTGGCGTCAGTTCAGTCCATCAGTCTGATTCAAACTGACGAAAGAATGATATCGTGTAACCGTGTGATTGACGGACTGATCATTTTTTTATTATGTAGGTACTTTCCGGCCATCATTCTGGCGTCAGTCTGAGACTGATGGACTGGACTGCATTTACGGCGGAGCCGCCAACAAAAGCTAGTATAGTATAAGTTTATATCTCATTTGTTTCCAAATTTCATAAAATATAACGAAAAACTATTCGTTTTGTTTTTTTTTTAAGTTTCCTTTTTTAATACATAACTAGCTTTTGCCCGCGACTTCGTCCGCGTGGAGTTCGGTTTCCATACAAAATTTAAACCCCTTTTTCACCCCCTTAGGGTGCGAATTTTCAAAAATCCTTTCTTAACGGATGCCTACGTCATTACAACTATCTGAATGCCAAATTTCAGCAAAATCCGTTTAGTAGTTTCGGCTGTGCGTTGACAGATGAGTCAGTCAGGTTTGCCTTTTATCTTTAAGAATGTGATTTGTGAAACACGCCCTAAAATCTAAGTGCAGCCTAAATCCTGACCGATAAAAATTCAAGTATCTATCTAATTTGGAAATATAATTCGCGGGCAATACCGCGGGAACCATACAGTTTGCCGCGATAAAAAGTAGCCTAGGCTATAATATAAGGGATATTATAGCCTAGTCTACTCTATATTTATGCAAAATTCCATCAAAATTGGTCTAGTAGTTTCGGAGCCTATTCAATGCAAACAAACAAACATATGAACAAATCTTTCCTCTTTATTCGCACGGGTACAATACTGATACTAATACTGATATAATAGTAATATGTATGTTAGTCTATAAGGTATTTATAATATGGGCATATGCAGCCCGAAATAAATGGTATTTAATTTAATACTACAGAATGTTACCCACTTCGCAACGGGCCGTGCAGCAGAAATCGTAATATTTTAATTTCGCCATAACTTCAAAACCAAACATCCAATTTTAATCATTCAAAGACCAAATATTATCTACATAAACTGTACTTAGTGATGAAATAATTTATTTTGATAAGGATTAATAGCATGAGTAAAATAAACGGGTTTAAATGTAGTCCAAAAAAATTCAAGATTTCTAAATAAAAAAATGGTTGTTGTGCCTCACTCGACATAGATAGGTATAGTGTGTCGCGGACTTTTTTGTAGATATTTATAAGATATACAATTAATTAGAACATTATATGGTTCTATCTTTTATAGTTTAGGCAGCGTACGCAAAATAAGTAACTTTTCTGGTTGATTATTTACACCTTGTGTCCGAAAAACCCAAATATCTTACGGAACCCTATTTTTTTCCAAAATAAAATTTAGCCTATGTTACTCGTGGATAATGTAGCTTTCGAATGGTGAAAGAATTTTTGAAATCGGTCCAGTACTTTTTGAGCCTATTCATTACAAACAAACAAACAAACAAACAAACAAACAAACAAACATACAAACAAAGTTTTCCTCTTTATAATATTATTAAGTATTAAGTATAGATAATTCGAAGCGTTACGCTATGTTTAAGTAAAAAACTTTGCTTTCGTTAATTTCGTAAATAAAGACTAAAAATATTTGTTTGCTTTATTTTTCCTCTCAATCAATTGTTGTTTATTAAGTGATCACATTTAGTAAATAGAAACAGAAATAAAATATTATGAACACATTAAAATGCTTGGTCCACTACATTGGTGTGATACACCCACCTTACGCACGATGTACCTAATATATCCCTTAGCTGGTATCGTGGGTCAGATTTGACCCAGACGCAAACATTTTTAGTTATTATTCTTTTAATGTTCATGGTACAAATGCGCGCTTCTACGTATTCTCAGTACGTAGCAAGCTGCGGCCAAAGAGAATATAATCACTACCTGCGGCGGGGGGCGGAAGTGCAGCGTGGTGACCATCATAGAAGCTGAGGTATGGAGCCGGCCGGTCACATTTGACCAACGATTTTGATTGTCATTTTTTTAAATTATTATGATCCTGATCTCATGAGAATTATACTTTTTTGTTATTAAGAGGATATAAGAAGTGCCATTTATTTATTTTTGTTTAAGTTTTTATGGAGTTTATATTTTTTATTTCATTTTAAATACAATCTACCAAAAAGTGCCAAAAACTTAGGTTAGTTACAAATTCATGTAGAACTAAATAACTTTTTAATATTCTAAAATTAAACTAAGATAATTTTGTAAAAAATAGTTTTTTTGTTTAATTTCTATCCCTATTTACACAAATAAAACAAATGCATACGTATTACAAAAGATTTTTTGGTATGGGTAAAATTTGACCCACGATGCCAGTAGTGTTGCCAAAAATAGCGATACCGGCCAAGGGATATATTAACCTAGCGCTCGCCGGGTTAAATAAGTACTATTAGGCCTAAAACTATAATAAATATCATATAAATTCAATAACCATGAGTATAACATGTATTAAAAAGATGGGTATTTTTGACCCACCTCAATGTCCGTGTAAGTATTTTCTACCTCAATGACGCCGGGTTAAAAAACAAAATTATCTAGAAGTAAAGCTTATAATTATATATAAGTATATAATGATAAAACTTTTACTGTTTAACTGTTTATTCACTATAACAGAAGTTACATAGGTACACACAATTTATCGACAGTTCCCAACCGAGTTACAAAATCCGACTGCCTCAGAGGCCCGGCGCGCGCGCGGGTGTATGTACCGCAGACCGTCACCCCGCGCGCTTGCGCGGCGCCTCTCGATGCGGCGAGATGCGAGGGGCTCACGCGAGGTGAAGCGCGCTAGCGTCGATCGTTATATTTACCGCGCTACGATTTAAAGCCACTCGCGTTACAAACTCCCCCTCTAGTCTGAACTCAGCGCCCTCGCGTTCGGACTAGCACTTACGAGGTCGTCCGCGCCTACGTTTGGCTCTAACGGGAGCCTCCACGTCGCCAACGTATGGCGTCAGTTGCGACACGTGATAACGTCCAATGCCTTCAAGTAGATACGTCGTCGGGCTTACCACTTCGCTGATACGGTACGGGCCGTCCCTCTTTGGTATAAACTTAACCGACTGCCCGGAGCCTACGCTGTTCAATCCGTGAGTATTCAACAAAACCAAACTTCCTACCTTATAGTCTGGTGGCGCTCTCCTACTTTCATCAGCATACTTCTTCTGGATGGACTGGGCACGCTCGTGGACATCTCTCGCATCTATAAGTGCTGTCGACAACCCATCCAATAGTACCGGGATCTGATGCGTTGCAGGGTTCTCTCTACTCCGAAGTGGCCTGCTGTGGGTGCATCGTGGAACTCTGCAAGCACCTGCTCTCTCTCGTGTGCTGGAATCACAAGGCAAGCAGTATCAGCGTCATCAGCTTCGGGGGTACATCTGTACAACACACCATCCGACATCAGGTAACCTTTCTCCGACCAACTCCTCCCCCTAAAGGGATCGTCAGTGGCTTCCAGATCCTCAATAATGTTTTTAAGATCAGTATCTTTAAGTTGGCTCTCACGCACCTCTACAGGAGACTTGTGCGGTATATCTACAGCCACAAAACACACTTCGCAGTCCCCTGCTCCTGCGTCGCAACAGGCGGGGCGGCTCAGGGTGTCTGCGATCACGTTTACTCTGCCAGGCGTATACTGTATCTGCAGATTGTATGACTGGAGTGTCAAGGCCCACCTCGCAAGGCGGCCGCTCGGCGTCTTTAAACTCATAAGCCAGCGCAAGGGCTGGTGATCAGATTTAACAATTACCTCTGAGCCTTCAATGTAACCTCTGAACTTAGTCACGGCCCACACGACCGCCAAGGCTTCTCTTTCCGTAGTCGAATAATTTCGTTCGGCCGGCTGCAGCAGTCTGCTGGCGTACTCCACGGGCCGCTCGTCGGGGCCCTCCCCCTGCATCAAAACAGCTCCGAGGCAGTAGCCGCTACTATCGGTCCTGAGGGAAAAAGATTTAGTTTCGTCAGCTTGGCGAAGAATAGGGGCGGATACTAAAAGTCCTTTAATCTGTTCGAACGCGGATTGCTGTTCGTCCGTCCATCTCCAGTTGCTGTTCTTTTTCAGAAGATCAGTCAACGGTTTTGCAATAGCAGCATAATTAGGAACAAAGCGACGGAACCAACTCGACGTCGCCAGGAAACCTTTTAACTGTTTCTCGTTTTTTGGAGCGGGCATGTCAGCTATGGCTGCGGTTTTATCTGGATCTACCTGCAGACCACCAGGGACAATAATATGGCCTAAAAACTTTACCGAGTCCCGTGCAAAACTGCTCTTCTTACGGTTAACTCGAAGGTTAAACATACCTAGTCTATCGAAAACGGCTTCCAGGTCTTCCAGGTGTTGTTCGAAATTCGGCGACAAGATGATGAGGTCATCGAGATACCCTAATATCGTCACGGGCCTGGTTCCACGTGGGCTGTGCGGTATCTCGGTCCTATTACTTGTATCATCTTTCGGAATCGGCACGCTCAGGTTTGATTTAAATTGGTCGATCAATCGCTGGAACGTGGCACCTGAGTTACGGAGTCCCATCGGCATCCTTTTAAATCGGTAAGTACCTGCAGGCGTTATAAAAGCTGTCTTGTCCCGATCCTCCTCTTGCACGCTTACTTGGAAATATCCAGAGCGAAGGTCAAGGGTCGTCATGAAACTAGTCGTCTTGGCGGCGTGTAGCACGTCCTCTATGCGCGGGAGTGGGTACCTGTCTGGTTCCGTGATGGCGTTGAGCTTCCGGTAGTCCACGCACAGTCGCACGCCGCCGTCCTTCTTGGTAACCAGTACGACGTTTGCCGCCCAAGGCGACTCGCACTCCTCGATCACGTCCGCTTCAAGCAACTTCTATAGTTCATTATTTAATAATTCACGTTTACCTTGTGATAAGCGGTAGGGCGGTGAAGCTATAGGTTCTTGCCTCTCATCGACCCGAATGCGGTGCGACGCGTAGGTTGTCGGCGGTCCCCGGTCGGCAAACCGCTCGGCCTTGCTGACGATGAGCTGGTTGAGTTGAGTTCTCTGCGCCGGCGACAGCTGCGTCCCTTCGTCGTTCCTCAGCGCGAGATTCTCCTCTTCCAGAGTCAGCTGCATGCTGCAGGCGTAGTCGGTGTTCAAGGTGCATTCTTGTGCTTCCTTGTAGAACCGGAACTTCGCCTCAGGCGCGTCTGAAAAGTGCCAACATTCGTTCCTTAGGTCGAGTAATATTCCTGCCTGGGCAATGAAATCTTGCCCGAGAAGAGTTCTATTGTTAGCTTCCGGAATCGCCAAAAACTTTGTATCAAACTCACGACTATTAAGAGAAACTCTAGTCTCACATAATAAAACATTACATACCTGTCGTGTTCCGTCGGCGAGTCCTATTGTGCGCCGAACGTTAGTAAAACTTACTCCATTATTCACTAAAATATTATAAAGTCCTGGGCTGGCGAGGGACTCAGTGGCGCCGGTATCCAGCACGGCGACACCTGTCTGTGAACACACTTTAATCTTTATAGTGGCGCGCGCCATCCCGGTGTCGTATGTAACGGCCGTTTGAAAACTTACTTTGTCACGATCGGTCGAAGTGGTGCTCCTGCACGTAGGGCACTTAGAGCGTATCACACCTTCTTTACCACAACCATAACAAGAGAAGGACGGCTTATCTACATTTAATCCACTGGCATTGGACGTTACGTTACGTTTACATTCGTCGGTGGTATGACCAAATTTCCTACACGACGCGCAACGCGGTCTAACGCGTTTAGGCACATTATTATTACTAATAACGGTATTCGACCAAACATCGGCAACGGACGCCGGTGGGGTAAATTTTTCCCCGTCCGCAGTCGAAGTGTTAACTTTGACCCTATCACGAGAGTCGGCACTCGCATGGTTAACCTTTTGTAACTCGTAAGGCATATAATTCGTACGTACCTCGGAAAACGTTTCTTGTGCACACCTAGCACGTTCTAATAAACGATCGACGCTATCTACGCTATCACGCGACACATTCTTTCTTACATTAATACTTAAAAGTCCGTAAATTATGTCAATTTTCATCTCTTCTGCCAGCGCGTACGGTAATCTTGCGAAGTTGGCGCGAATCTTCGACACGAAGGAGTCCACGTGCTCGTTGTCGCCTTGTTCTCGCGAGAAAATGTCGCGAAAGATCCGGTGGGCGGGGCGGGGCGCGCCGTACATATTACGCAGTCTTCGGATCGCGTCGTCCCAGGTATCCACGGTAGTTTTGATGCCCTGCCACCATACTGCGGCTTCTCCGGTCAGCAGCATAGGTATACCGCGGAGCGCGAGGTGGTCAGGTACACTCGCACATTCCTTGTAAGTGAGAATGTTGTCGATAAACGCCTCCACAGCGTCGGCGTCGCGCGTCGATCCGTCGAAGCGGGCGGTACATTGTACGAAGTTTCCCATGGTCGGAGTCGGTTCACTCGAGGCTGGTCTGGGAAGTTGCTGGGTCTCCTCGCGGATACTTCGAAGGACGCCGTTGAGCAGTGTAGCAAACTGGTTCTCGGTCATCATGGCGCCGCTCAAACCGATGCTTTGCATGGACGCGGCCGCCATGTTGGCGTCGCTTGAGGTACTTTCGTCGTCGCGGTTAGCGCTTCCCTGCTGTCTTGTTGTCGGCATCGTGTTTCGGCCACGAGTTGGGCGCAATTTATAATGATAAAACTTTTACTGTTTAACTGTTTATTCACTATAACAGAAGTTACATAGGTACACACAATTTATCGACAGTTCCCAACCGAGTTACAAAATCCGACTGCCTCATATGATAAGTGGTTTACACTCTCGCGCGAGTGGCGAGGCGAGGCCCTCAGTGAGTCGCGAGGCGAATGTGTAAACGGGCATTCGTTCCTCGCCTCGCCATTCACCTCGCCACTCACGACGCTCGCGTCCGGAGCGGTTTTTTGCGCACGAGTCAAAGGACCTCGCGACGAATACGAGCGGGTGTTCACATTCTCGCGTTCGCTTCAGTCTGTTGCTAGTTCTCATGCGCGACAGTTGTTTCTCTCGCACGCGAAATAATGCGTTTCTTAGAACTTTTTCAAAAAGAAAAAGAATAATATATATAGGCTACTTGACTCAAATATTTAATTTCATACATTAAGGGAGTATTTCATTTAGTAGGTACGTGGCTTAGGAAAACGTATTCTATTGATATCATAAATTAAAAACTTAAGATTGATAAATAAAGTTGATATATAAATTAAGTATTTTTGTTTTTTAATTTCTATGATAAAAACACCGAAGTAACTTCCGGAAAGGATGTGACGATACAAACACACTAAGCATATATTATCTTATACCTTTAACGAGCAATTCTTGTATGTATAGTCTTATGTTTGGGAAAATGCGTATTTTCGAGTTTTCATGCGTTTTTCTTTCCAAGCAGAATATGTTCGCTAATTTCGTCCTGCCGGCCACTGTCCGTTTGGTTCAGCGGGTTAAGAGGCGGATGGCAAGAAACGAGTGTTACAGGTTCTAACCCCGCTCAGTGACTTACTTTTATATAAATTTACTTTATATATATTTTTAATTTTCATTGTTTTTAGACAAGTTTAAAAAAATTGTTAATGCTTGAGATCAAATACCTGATCTACACAGAAATTGATTGTAAATAATAATAATCTATCAACCAATATGTCGAATTGTGTTTTCGGCTGTTTTTAAAAAGTGTACTTATTTAAAAAAAAATGTAGGTTTTGACGACCTCTGTGTATCAGTGGTTCAACATGTTGGTGCTATAATCGGGATCGCGGGTTCGAATCCCGCCGAAGGAACAAAAAGTTTTTCCGTGTTCCTGGGTGATGGATGTGAATTAATATTAATTCATATTATGTGTATAATATAATAAAAATCTTTAATGTGTGTATAATAAAGTACCCGTAGCACAAGTTCTTCGAGAACTTACCACGGGACCAGATTGACGTGGTCTAAAGCGTCTAACATAATATATTATTATTATTTTAGGTTTCAAAATAATGTAATATATATTTTTTTTGTGTAATAAAACAATTATGAAACGTTTAGGACTTAAATAAAAACAAGGTCAAGTCGCATAATATATGGAACCCAAAGCATAATTATATTAACCATAAAACTCAACAAAGTTAGACTTGTTGCCGCTAAAACTCCGACGTCCTCCATTGTCAATGGCATACAGACAACTGAACGCACCACGAGAGTGTAAGCACCCACTCGTAGGCGCGTCGCGCGAGGTGAGAAACGAGGCGAAGTGCGAAGTGAGTTGCGAGGCAATGGAGGACGTCGAAGTTTTAGCGGCAACAAGTCTAACTTTGTTGAGTTTTATGGTTAATATAATTATGCTTTGGGTTCCATATATTATGCGACTTGACCTTGTTTTTATTTAAGTCCTAAACGTTTCATAATTGTTTTATTACACAAAAAAAATATATTACATTATTTTGAAACCTAAAATAATAATAATATATTATCTTAGACGCTTTAGACCACGTCAATCTGGTCCCGTGGTAAGTTCTCGAAGAACTTGTGCTACGGGTACTTTATTATACACATATTTAAGATTTTTATTATATTATACACATAATATGAATTAATATTAATTCACATCCATGACCCAGGAACACGGAAAAACTTTTTGTTCCTTCGGCGGGATTCGAACCCGCGATCCCGACTATAGCACCAACATGTTGAACCACTGATACACAGAGGTCGTCAAAACCTACAATTTTTTTAAAAATAAGTACACTTTTTAAAAACAGCCGAAAACACAATTCGACATATTGGTTGATAGATTATTATTATTTACAATCGATTTCTGTGTAGATCAGGTATTTGATCTCAAGCATTAACAATTTTTTTTAAACTTGTCTAAAAACAATGAAAATTAAAAAATTATATAAAGTAAATTTATATAAAACTAAGTCATCGAGCGGGGTTCGAACCCGTAACACTCGTTTCTTGCCATCCGCCTCTTAACCCGCTGAACCAAACGGACAGTGGCCGGCAGGACGAAATTAGCGAACATATTCTGCGTGGAAAGAAAAACGCATGAAAACTCGAAAATACGCATTTTCCCAAACATAAGACTATACATACAAGAATTGCTCGTTTAAAGGTATAATATTTGCTTAGTGTATTTGTATCGTGACATCCTTTCCGGAAGTAACTTCGGTGTTTTTATCATAGAAATTAAAAAACAAAAATACTTATTTTATATAATTAAAAACTTTATTTATCAATCTTAAGTTTTTAATTTATGATATCGTTAGAATACGTTTTCCTAAGCCAAGTACCTACTTAATGAAATAGGTACTCCCTTAATGTATGAAATTAAATATTTGAGTCAAGTAGCCTATATATATTATTCTTTTTCTTTTTGAAAAAGTTCTAAGAAACGCATTATTTCGCGTGCGAGAGAAACAACTGTCGCGCATGAGAACTAGCAACAGACTGAAGCGAACGCGAGAATGTGAACACCCGCTCGTATTCGTCGCGAGGTCCTTTGACTCGTGCGCAAAAAACCGCTCCGGACGCGAGCGTCGTGAGTGGCGAGGTGAATGGCGAGGCGAGGAACGAATGCCCGTTTACACATTCGCCTCGCGACTCACTGAGGGCCTCGCCTCGCCACTCGCGCGAGAGTGTAAACCACTTATTATATAAGATTTACACTCTCGCCTCGCAACTCACTTCGCACTTCGCCTCGTTTCTCACCTCGCGCGACGCGCCTACGAGTGGGTGCTTACACTCTCGTGGTGCGTTCAGTTGTCTGTATGCCATTGATAATGGAGGACGTCGAAGTTTTAGCGGCAACAAGTCTAACTTTGTTGAGTTTTATGGTTAAGACCAGGTAGACCAAGCGAAATAGGCATTTAACGCTTCCAAGAGTTGCCCGCAATTGCCGCAAAGCGAGCCGCGCGCCTACGTCGCCGGCGTGAACTTACATGAACCCAAAGTGTTACAGTGTAGTCGTGTCGGCAGTAGGTCAATTTATTTTATTATTTGCATTGAAAAAGATAATAAAATTCATAGATAACTGTTTTAATGCAACACATAGCACACATAATTTGAATAGATATTATAGGTACCTAAGTAAAAAATGCTTAAATTTTATTCAATTACTAGCTTTTCCCCGCGACTTCGTCCGCGTGGAATAGTTACTTTAGGATATCGCTAAAATTTACCCGCGACTTCATTTACGTAGAAGGAGAAGCGCTTTCACCTCACGACTACCCGCCCGCGCCGCGCGCCGTACTATAGCGCGTATGATTATTTTATTACTGCGATATCTTCTAAAATACTTATTGAAATCAAATGATGTAAACGGCAAATTTCTTCTAGATTAAATGCTTGTAATGAATAACGTATTTACTTGGATAAGGATTAATATAATATTTTCATTTTCATTAATATAATCTTTATGAAAACACCTTCAGAAATAATGCTTACTTTTAGAACAAATTTGGTTAGTATAAAAAGGTTATAGTGAGCCAACTTTAAAAGATAGACATATACTGTCGCGGACTTTTTTTTAGAACTTTTAAAGGGGAACAATTCTGCCATACATCATTTTAGCGAAACTTTAACCGTTTCCGCAGCGTACGCAGCGAAAGCTCTCAAAAGGAAAAAAAGACCCCCGATTTTGTAACATTCTTGAATGGTGCTCCGCTCGTATTGAGCTTAGCATGATGTTATATAGCCCAAAGCCTTCCTCGATAAGTGGACTATCCAACACAAAAAGAATTTTTCAATTCGTACCAGTAGTTCCTGAGATTAGCGCGTTCAAACAAACAAACAAACAAACAAACAAACTCTTCAGCTTTATAATATTAGTATAGATTTTGACAGTTTCTATGCAGTGTGTTCTGTTACAAGTATAAAAACACGCTGTGTTCGATGTGTGCATGGAGACGAGTACCTATCGTTAGCTCGTGTGGTCACTAAAGTACGTGTCGTTTCGTGAGATAAAAATACTGTATCAGGTACATAGGTGTTGACGATTTGATGGTACCTACTTAGGCAGACACTTGCAAAAAATGTATTCCTACTGCCGAGTCCGCACGTTTGCCACTTGCCGCAAAATCCAAACCTCCACAAACGTTTGACTTTTTGAAAATCCGGATTTTTGAATTTTTTCTCCCAAAAATCCGGATTATCCGGATAATTCAGATTTTTTCATTTTTTTTTAATTTGTTGCATATTTTATAAAACTTCAATGTTTATTTTACTACTATTTTGTAGCAAAAATTACACTCATTAGTAAAAAAAAACAGTTACTTTTTTATAATTTAATTTAAATAAATTCTTATTTTAAGTTGTAAGTATTAGAATTACAATCTGAATAAATAGAAACATAATGAGATTATATCAAAATTATATACTTAATTATATTTATTTTTTCATTTTTATAAATATTTTTGATTACGTTTGAAATCCTAGAATGTTCAGTTTTATAGTTAGTATTTTATTTTGAATAAGGTATGTATATATTGTTATTTACTAAATGTTCCAGCAGTAAAGAATTATAAAAAAGTGGAATAGCATGTGATCTTTTTAACGCTTTTTTTTACATAATTATCTACGCCACAGTTCACCACTACCGTTTTCGTAAAGTTCCATTTCTATGAGAAAGTACTAACGTAGGAAAATTATTACAGTTTAATAAAACGTAGGAAACTGAAAATCCTTTAAATTGAGATCCGGGGAGTGAAGACAAATCATTTGAAGTATGGGGCTGAACAAATAATTTTGTATGGACGAAATTGGACCACTTTTGAGTTATTGAAAGTAAAAACCACCCACCTATTTGGGTAATAATTAAACACGTAAATTGTGCTTTTAATTCCCTCGGTAACTAACAGAAGTACGATTAACAATTCTAAGCACAATTTAAAATCTGTTACTATTGTAAGATCTTTATTTTAACATTTTACTTACAAATAAACAGTAACATCTTACTCTTTATTGCACTTTGAAGTTTCCGCTATAAGATGAAAACTACATTACTTAAAAAAATAACAGTGGTTTACACAAATCGTTGGTGCTATTTTTGGCACCTATATCTTATCTTTAAAATATTATCTAAAAAATAATTATTTCTACGCAAAAACAGGAGCGTTGATTTTCATTTAGTTTTGCTACTGACTCGTTAGTTTAGGTTAGTTTAGTTCAATCAAATTAATTTTAATAATAAAAAAAAATATATTACTTTCATTCATTCGGAAAAACTCTCTCTAATCTTAAACCAACCAGTCAGGTATTATCGACTCCAAAACTTCTTCCCTAACTTTTTAAGAATTTATTCTGATATCATAGAGATAAGATTTAGGTATTTGGACTTAGATATTCATTATTTAGAAGATAATTAAATATAGTTAAACCACTACATTTCTTTTTAAGCTGTCATATTAATTTGGCATTCTATGATTGTAGAAGGCTAAAGAATGTAAGGAATAAAAATTTACAAATCTGGTGACTAAGTAATACGACTGAATATTCCAAACTGGCAGACATATATTATATTAGCGAACAAATAACCATCTTGGCGACAATTTGTGAGTACACATTTAATTTAAGAATAGGCACATATATTTTCCCTAATGTAGGTAACTCAAAAAACATACAAGCTGCAAAACCAGCGCACATAAAAAAAAATAAAGAAGCGTACAAAATTCCCAATTTTTAATTTTCCTCGATTTTAGGGGGGTGTAGATATTGTGTAAATTGATTTTGAAATTTAAAAATAACGGATATTCATTTTTCGCAAAATTAACATAGGTGTCATTACCAGGTTTTTGGGGGTGCTGGATACGAAAATGGCATTCATTTTGAAATTCCAATATGGCGGACATACTTAATTTTATAAAAATAATATGGTTGTACTTTTGTTGGTTTCTGGGGGTGCTGATTACAAAAAAGTCATCCATTTTAAATTTCCTTAGTAACCCCGCAACCTCATATTTTCTTCATGATGGAAGAAAAAGAAATTTGAAACTCCTGAATTTTCCAAAATTTCCATAGCTTTATACATCCCTCGTATCTCAATGTAGAGCATTTTTTTTTATAAAATTTAAGAACCCCGCAACACCTTTACTTCACGATGGAAGAAAAAGAAATTTGAAAATCCTGAATTTTCCAAAATTTCTATAGCTTTATACACTGTTTGTGTCAAAGTAGAACATTGCCATATTTTTTTCTATAATTGCTTCTATTTTAGAACGGGAAAAAAATACTATTACTGGAAAAATAATAAAAATTTCCTCCCCCTTAACCCGGAAATCGCATATTTTTTCATGAATGCCAAAAAAAGAAATTTGAAAATCCTGAATTTCGAAAAGTTTCTATAGCTTACATAGCTGGTACCTCTACAAACTACATGTTAATTTTACGAAGATTGGATAGTCTCCATTTTGGAAAATGAAATTGGAAGACAATTTTATAATCAGCATATGAAACATGGAAAAAGACATCCATTTTTAATAAAAAAAAAATATAGGTACGCCATTTTGGAATTTTAAAACGGATTTTATTTTCATATTATTCTGCACCCCCAAAAACCTTGAAAACGATACCCATACCAAAGAAAAAAAAACCTCCAATAGTATCCAAAACTGGGATTTTCCGTAGCTTGCAAATTGAATTTTTAGCAGCTATTAATTTATCAATCAAATCTTTATTAGCTACTTACATGGTATAATGGTCACCAACTCATCGGTGCTAATTGGATTAAATTTCGCTACTTTTTATCTGCCGATTTTTGTATTTTTTGTCACTTGAGTGATTTCACCAGTTTGGTAATTTAGTCGCCAACATATTAATTCGCTGCCAAATTCAGCAATACAGTATGCTCACGTACAGTCACCAACTTATTTTTTGTTCACTCGATTAATTATATCCCTTATTAAAATATTGTACGTCTAGAGTACATACTAATTACAATTAAAATATGTAATTTTCATAGTAGTAACCAAGATTCGAAAAACTCGAAAAATCCGGATTTTTAAATGAAAATCCGGATTTTTCGAATTTCGAAGTATCCGGATTGCAACCCCTACTTGCGAGTGACTTGGTGTGTTCTGCAAAGGCAAGCATGACGGATGTTGAGCACGTATCCTTATATTTTATTGTAAATAGAACAGCCTCCGTGGTCTAGTGGTTAGAGCTTGGCTCTCGACTCGGAGGTCGTAGGTTCTAATTTCGATTCCCGCACTGGAACAACAAAAATTGTTGTTTCCAAGTTTGGTTGGGACAATGCAGGCTGATCACCTGATTGTCTGACAAGAAAGATGATCCATGCGTCGGATGGGCAGGTAAAAAGTCGGACCTGCGCCTCATCTCTCGTCAGTCGTGTCGGTTATCCGTCCCCATGGATTACGAGAGTAAAAAAAAAGAGTGCCTTTGTGTACTGCGCACACACTTGGGCACTATAAAAATACTCCTGTGTAACTGGCTAGGCTACAATAAAACCAGCCACCGTCACCGAAATCGGCGTGGGGAGTTATTTATTATTATTATTGTAAAAACAGAAATCGAAATAAAAAGAAACGAAAAGTACGGCAAAGAAGATGGTAGATGTTACAAATTCATAAAAACTGTTTACTGGCTTATTCAATAATGTACTAAGGCTACTCCACGCATCAGCTACTTTTTTCTTATAATACACAACACAATAATATATCTATGGACGCTTCACACCAAGTCAATCTGGTCCCGTGGTAAGTTCTCGAAGAACTTGTGTTACGGGTATCAGACAACAGAAATATATTTAATAATTTTTATATTATACACATATTTAAGATTTTTATTGTATTATACACATATTTAATACACATTCATGACCCAGGAACACAGAAATTTTTTTTGTTCCTTCAGCGGGATTCGAACCCGTGACCCTCGGCTTGAGCACCAACACGCTCAACCACTGAGCCACAGAGGTCGTCTCATCTGGCAAAAGCAACGACGTGGCGACGATAATGTTATTGTGTATGATTATATGTATAACTAGCCGATGCCCGCAACTTCGTTTGCGCCTAACTGACGGAAGCGGAACCCTATTTTTTAAACGGAACCCTAAAATAAATTAGACCTTATGACATCAGCTATTTGCCAGTGAAAGTCCCGCGAAAATCGGTCCAGCCGTTTCAGAGATTAGCCGGAACAAACAGACAGACAGACCGACAGACAGACAGACAGACATTTTTAAAAATTGGTATTTTATTGTAATTGTAAGTACCGAATATACTTTCAGATGCATTATGTGAAAAGCTGTTAATTTGAAGTTACAAACAGACACTTCATTTTTATTTATCTGTATATAGATTTAGTTCAAAAATTAAAAGAAGCATAAAAAAATACAAAACAAACTTTCCTATAGATTTTTATTGTATTATATGTCCATGACCCGGGAACACAGGAAACTTTTTGTTCCTTCGGCGGGATTCAAACCCGCGACCCCCGGCTTGAGCACTAACACGCTCAATCACTGAGCCACAGAGGTCGTCTCATCTGGCAAAAGCAACGACGCGGCGACGATAAAATGTAACATCTTATTGTGTATGGTTATATGTATAACTAGCTGATGCCCGCAACTTCGTTTGCGCAGATCTAACGAAAGCGGAACCCTATTTTTTTAAACGGAACCCTAAAATAAAAGTAGCCTATGTTAGACCTTATAATATCAGCTATCTGCTAGTGAAAGTCCCGTGAAAATCGGTCCAGCCGTTTCAGAGATTAGCCGGAACAAACAGACAGACAGACAGACAGACGGACAGACAAAAATTTTAAAAATTGGTATTTTATTATAAGTACCGAATATACTTTTAGATTCCTTATATGAAAAGCTGTTAATTTGAAGTTACAAACAGACACTTCAATTTTTTTTATCTGTATAGAATTAGTTCAAAAATAAAAAGAAACATAAAAAAATACAAAACAAACTGACTTTCCTTTAGATTTTTATTGTATTATACATATCCATGACCCGGGAACACAGGAAACTTTTTGTTCCTTCGGCGGGATTCAAACCCGCTACCCCCGGCTTGAGCACCAACACGCTCAATCACTGAGCCACAGAGGTCGTCTCATCTGGCAAAAGCAATGACGCGGACGCGGCGACGATAAAATATAACATGTTATTGTGTATGATATGTATAATTTAGTTCAAAAATAAAAAAACAAAACAAACTGACTTTCCTACACTGCGTTAGAAACGAAAGAATTGTTCGATAAATACGCGGGTAAGCCGTGCGCTAGCAAAACTGACATAGGTCTGTCCTCGTCAACGCCTAGCGGGCGACTGTGGGGCGACTCAAGCGGCTTACGCACGCTGCATTTCAATAATTATTTAATGTTAAAATAATTAAACCAACATGCAAAATGTAACCACAAATTATTCTTCTTTAAGTTATTAGCTTTTCGTAGATATGATTTTTGAAAGTAAAACTATCATGAACTTCATGAACAAAAAGAAAAATATTCAAATTTAGCCTCCTCTTCGGAATTATTTTTGATCGAGTGAAGTTTTCAATATTATGTTTTGAACCACAAATTGTAAAAGAACATTAAGTAAACAACAATGTGTATTTTTTTTGGCTTTTTAAAGATACTATTTGTTTGTTTATTATCGATTCAAAGTCATGTAAAATTGGGTCTACACGGCCTTAATATAAATATGCTTTGGGTTCCATATATTATGCGACTTGACCTTGTCTTTATTTAAGTCCTAAACGTTTCATAATTGTTTTATTACACAAAAAAAAATATATTACATTATTTTTAAACCTAAAATAATAATAATATATTATCTTAGACGCTTTAGACCACGTCAATCTGGTCCCGTGGTAAGTTCTCGAAGAACTTGTGCTACGGGTACTTTATTATATACATATTTAAGATTTTTATTATATTATACACATAATATGAATTAATATTAATTCACATCCATGACCCAGGAACACGGAAAAACTTTTTGTTCCTTCGGCGGGATTCGAACCCGCGATCCCGACTATAGCACAAACATGTTGAACCACTGATACACAGAGGTCATCAAAACCTACAATTTTTTTTTAAATAAGTACACTTTTTAAAAACAGCCGAAAACACAATTCGACATATTGGTTGATAGATTATTATTATTTACAATCGATTTCTGTGTAGATCAGGTATTTGATATCAAGCATTAACAATTTTTTTTAAACTTGTCTAAAAACAATGAAAATTAAAAAATTATATAAAGTAAATTTATATAAAAGTGAGTCACCGAGCGGGGTTCGAACCCGTAACACTCGTTTCTTGCCATCCGCCTCTTAACCCGCTGAACCAAACGGACAGTGGCCGGCAGGACGAAATTAGCGAACATATTCTGCGTGGAAAGAAAAACGCATGAAAACTCGAAAATACGCATTTTCCCAAACATAAGACTATCCATACAAGAATTGCTCGTTTAAAGGTATAAGATAATATATGCTTAGTGTGTTTGTATCGTCACATCCTTTCCGGAAGTTACTTCGGTGTTTTTATCATAGAAATTAAAAAACAAAAATACTTAATTTATATATCAACTTTATTTATCAATCTTAAGTTTTTAATTTATGATATCGTTAGAATACGTTTTCCTAAGCCAAGTACCTACTAAATGAAATACTCTCTTAATGTATGAAATTAAATATTTGAGTCAAGTAGCCTATATGTATTATTCTTTTTCTTTTTGAAAAAGTTCTAAGAAACGCATTATTTCGCGTGCGAGAGAAACAACTGTCGCGCATGAGAACTAGCAACAGCAGGGGTGGTCGACTTTGTATGAATGACCTTGGACCAAAAAGGGGGCAGTTCGGTGCGACAAGAATGGTTATATTTCAATATATCGCTCTCTGTCTTACATGGTTAATATTACATAAAAGTTACTTAAAAACCACAACAGATGGCGCACAACAGACACTATGCCGCTTCTAGATCGCGCTATCGAAAACACTAGACGTATGTATTTAAGGGCTCACGAACATTTTGTGACGTATAGTTATGATTTGTGCGTGGAGGTGGTCGCTCGGTTTTGTTGGAATGCAAAATTTAGCTCTAAAGAGAAATTTAACGTCAACTTAAACTTTAATTACGTATCTTCAATTTCCCGCCATATTCATATAATCAAATATTTAGTCCTCCTTTGTTGGAAGGCGGTTAAAAGTTTGAGGGGGCAGCTCACTAGAGGCGCTATTTTGGTCCCAATTTTTTTGTATGAAGTCGACCTTCTTCTCCGCGAGTAATAGTGTTCTGTGAGCAACAGACTGAAGCGAACGCGAGAATGTGAACACCCGCTCGTATTCGTCGCGAGGTCCTTTGACTCGTGCGCAAAAAACCGCTCCGGACGCGAGCGTCGTGAGTGGCGAGGTGAATGGCGAGGCGAGGAACGAATGCCCGTTTACACATTCGCCTCGCGACTCACTGAGGGCCTCGCCTCGCCACTCGCGCGAGAGTGTAAACCACTTATCAGAGGCCAGGCGCGCGCGCGGGTGTATGTACCGCAGACCGTCACCCCGCGCGCTTGCGCGGCGCCTCTCGATGCGGCGAGATGCGAGGGGCTCACGCGAGGTGAAGCGCGCTAGCGTCGATCGTTATATTTACCGCGCTACGATTTAAAGCCACTCGCGTTACAAGTATATTTTTAATAATAAAACTACCTATGCGTTTTTTTCGATTTTCCAAAAACTTATATGATTTTTTAAAGTTCCTGTTATCATCCCCTAGCTTCTAGCTATCCTATCTCAGTTAATTTCAATTTTAGGAAAAAAGTTATGAGAACATTTTTATGTAAAATTTTCCGCTCTACAACTTTTATTAAAAGATTTTTTTTCTATCACTTGCCGTTTTCCAAAAATTTAAAAATACTTCTTTTTTAATTTTTTTTCACCCCTTCTCGGGGGTGAATTTCAAAAAAACTTACACAGTTCGTTTTTATATTATTCAAAATAACTTAAGTACCTATATCAAAAATTCAAGTTTTAACTCAACATTCGTATTTCAGAGCCTATTTTCTTGGACTAACAGTTACATGATCATTCTTTCCTCAAGTCTGAATCAGACTGATGGACTGAACTGACGAAAGAATGATCGTGTAACCGTGTGATTTACGGACTGATCATTTTTTTATTATGTACTTTCCGGCCATCATTCTGGCGTCAGTCTGAGACTGATGCACTGAACTGACGCCAGAATGAGCGTGTAACCTTTCTCTAAGGGCGCGTGTCGAGCCGGTTTCTACCCGGCACGGCGCCAGTTATGTATGAAGCACTAGCGTATCGATGCGCCGGCACCAGCGCCGCCGGTCCGACTCGAAGCCGGTTTCATATTATGTAACTAGCTCTCCGGCCCGGCGCTGTGTGCCGGGTAGGAAATCGGCTCGTCGACACGCGCCTTATAAGTTAATACCAATTTATAGTTCTTCAGAATTCAGACATAACTTTGGTAAATATCCCACTGGCTAAATGAAATTAGAAAAGTTTATATTTCCGTATAGGAACAAATTCTGTTTTCAGCTTATTTCAGAGTAGAACTGATAATTCAGAGTGCTAACTTGCTTATTTTGGGGAAATTCAGGTTGGTCCCTCAGTCCCCACTATATCATTATTAATTAGTGTAGTAAGTATAGGTCGCGCAACGGTTTATGAGCGCTCAGTGAAAGTGGAGGGGATCGTTCGCGCACGTGACCAATAGTAAAGAATATATATTACTAACGTACCAATAGCGTGTCGGCAGCCACGTTCGGCGCATCCACACCTCCCCGCCCGAGCCCGCTACCGCCAAACACACCCAAAAAAACTGGACTTCTGCGCATATAGGTGTACCAGAATCTCATGGCAAATAGGGAAAAAAAAAATTGTAGTGTGCAATACTGGGGAAATTGGATGAAACGATCTTGATACTGGTTAATATTTAATTATGTCTAGTATTATTGAACATGAATTATAATAAGACTGTATGAAGAATGTTCGGTGTATAATATAGAAAACTAGCTTTTGCCCGCGGCTTCGCCCGCGTGGAATAGTGTTCTTGGAGAAAAAACTACTTTGGCGAATAATTCTCTACCTACTTACAGCAATATACTACTGATACAATATTGAACATGTTTTTAGGTTAGCCCAATGCAAATTGTTAAAAATGGGACCCTATCACCTCGATATGACATGCGCGACCACTTGATAATATACTTACATAATAAGTATTTTATTTATCGCACTTGAATATAAATTTTACCATAATCTTATAATATCTTAAAGACTATTAAATACTTAAAGACTATTATTTTAAAAACTCGCATCAAAATCCGTTGCGTAGTTTTAAAGATTTAAGCATACATAGGGACAGACAAAAAAGGGACTTTGTTTTATACTATGTAATATAATGATATTTCATGAAAAATAAATCAATCGTGAATTACTTTATATACTTATTTATTACGAATAACATACAATTAAATTGGCAACAGTTTATTTAATGTTGGAATTTCCTTCCGAACTGCATAGAACTCGTTTACTTTATTCCTAATCAACTATAAATCGAAACTGTCTTATGTTGATTTTCTTTTTTCCTCCTCTCCTCCTTTTACCAGGCATGGAAAACAAACCATCATTCGATGTGCCATCAGCTACGATTCACCTTATAGTAGTACTGGAGATACCTTTAAAGAAGTCACAATAATTACCTAAGAAAATATAAAAAAACTAAAAGTATCAAAACAACTCACTCTAACTTACCGGTCAACTCTACCACGAACTTTAAATTATAAGATTGAGTTCGATTTACACCTTCTTCTTTCTGTATTTTACTATAGACATAGAAAACAATATTTCTCGCTTGAGATCGAATTGCCTTTTTGGATATTTTCACAAAAACAACAAATTCCAAGAACATAATCACAAAATTTTAGCAGCGGTTGACAGATCACGTACTTTGATTTGACGGGTCATACTTGACATTGCCATATGAAAATCACTTTTTTTATTTTTTTTAAAATGCCATCAGATTCTGGTAGAGCTATACCCTCTCTACTTTTGTCGAAAGATCTTAATTCGTTGCGCGACCTGTACCTAGTTATATTTAGAAACGGGCGTGCCGCGTTGAGTCTCGTTGTGAACTGCAGTGTTATTGTCTAAGAACATTTTCATATATCTCGACAGCTCAATCCGCGGTGAGTGTCATATCTGCCTGTCTATTCTGTAAGAACATTTTCAAATCTCGAAAACTGAATCCGCGGTGAGTGTCAAATTTTTATGATATTTGACACTTGCCGCGGATTCAGCTGTCGAGATATTTGAAAATGTTCTTAGAGAATAACACTGCAGTATACGAATTTGACACTCACCGCGGATTCAGCTGTCGAGATTTGAAAATGTTCTTAGAGAATAGACAGGCAGAGCAGATATATGCACAATCACAGCCTTTTAGTAAGAAAACAGGTACATAGGTAAAATAAAAACTATTTAAATTAAATTTATCAATATTTATTATATTTTATGTTTTAGGAACACAAATCTTGGTCATGAATTTCATAAGCACTAATAAGGTAATTATTGTGATTTGTGGTGAGTCACTTCTTTGTCCTCTGACTTTAGGTTTCGACTCCAAATATACTCGATACGTAAATACATATAATATTTTTACTCTGTTATTCTGTCACATATTTGAGTCTCCTCTCGATCTTCGTCTACAGTTTAGCAGCTTTTATTCGTCTTTAATCTTCAGGCTTCATCTTCAGTCTTGAGGCTTCGTCTTCGTTCTTGAGGCTTCGTCATGGGCGTCGAGAATTCTTCTTCAATAATGAGGCTTGAGCTTCAGCCTGATGGTGAATTCAGTTTTATTTTTTTTTATTTAGGCTTAATTTAGGTTCGATCATAAACCTTTACCTTTGAGGTTCCAGCTATGTGTGCAGTCTTGAGGTTTCATCTTCAGTCTTCGTTTTCAGTCTTGAGGCGTCATTTTAAGTTTTGAGGTTTCGTCTTCAGTCTTGAGACATAGTCTTCGAGGCTTCCGTCCTTGGCGTAGAGAATTTTTCTTCAATAATGATGCTCCTTCTTCAGTCTAAAGGTTTTGTCTTCAGTTTTGATGTTTTAGATTCAAGCTTAAGGGCTTCATATTTAGTCTTCTGGCTTCGTATTATAAAAAAGTAAAGGACCTTTGATGTTCTAACTATGTCTGCAGTCTTGAGGCTTCGTCTTCCGTCTTGAGGCTTCGTCTTCCGTCTTGAGGCTTCGTCTTCCGTCTTGAGGCTTCGTCTTCCGTCTTGAGGTTTCGTCTTCAGTCTTGAGGTTTCGTCTTCAGTCTTGAGGTTTCGTCTTCAGTCTTGAGGTTTCGTCTTCAGTCTTGAGGCTTCGTCTTCCGTCTTGAGGCTTCTTCGTCTTCCGTCTTGAGGCTTCGTCTTCCGTCTTGAGGCTTCGTCTGCCGTCTTGAGGCTTCGTCTTCCGTCTTGAGGCTTCGTCTTCCGTCTTGAGGCTTCGTCTTCCGTCATGAGGCTTCGTCTTCCGCCTTGAGGCTTCGTCTTCCGTCTGGAGGCTTCGTCTTCCTTCCTTCCTTCGTCTTCCGTCTTGAGGCTTCGTCTTCAGTCTTGAGACTTCGTCTTCAGTCTTGAGGCTTCGTCTTCCGTCTTGAGGTTTCGTCTTCCGTCTTGAGGTTTCGTCTTCCGTCTTGAGGTTTCGTCTTCCGTCTTGAGGCTTCGTCTTCCGTCTTGAGGCTTCGTCTTCCGTCTTGAGGCTTCTTTGTCTTACGTCTTGAGGCTTCTTCGTCTTCCGTCTTGAGGCTTCGTCTTCCGTCTTGAGGCTTCGTCTTCCGTCTTGAGGCTTCGTCTTCCGTCTTGAGGCTTCGTCTTCCGTCTTGAGGCTTCGTCTTCCGTCTAGAGGCTTCGTCTTCCTTCCTTCCTTCGTCTTCCGTCTTGAGACTTCGTCTTCAGTCTTGAGGTTTCGTCTTCCGTCTTGAGGTTTCGTCTTCCGTCTTGAGGTTTCGTCTTCCGTCTTGAGGTTTCGTCTTCCGTCTTGAGATTTCGTCTTCCGTCTTGAGGCTTCGTCTTCCTTCCTTCGTCTTCCGTTTTGAGGCTTCGTCTTGAGTCTTCGTCTTCCGTCTTGAGGCTTCGACTTGAGTCTTCGTCTTCCGTCTTGAGGCTTCGTCTTGAGTCTTCGTCTTCCGTCTTGAGGCTTCGACTTGAGTCTTCGTCTTCCGTCTTGAGGCTTCGTCTTGAGTCTTCGTCTTCCGTCTTGAGGCTTCGACTTGAGTCTTCGTCTTCCGTCTTGAGTCTTCGTCTTCCGTCTTGAGGTTTCGTCTTCCGTCTTGAGGTTTCGTCTTCCGTCTTGAGGTTTCGTCTTCCGTCTTGAGGTTTCGTCTTCCGTCTTGAGGTTTCGTCTTCCGTCTTGAGGCTTCGTCTTCCGTCTAGAGGCTTCGTCTTCCGCCTTGAGGCTTCGTCTTCCTTCCTTCCTTCGTCTTCCGTCTTGAGGCTTCGTCTTGAGTCTTCGTCTTCCGTCTTGAGGCTTCGTCTTTCGTCTAGAGGCTTCGTCTTCCTTCCTTTCTTCGTCTTCAGTCTTCGTCTTACGTCTTGAGGCTTCGTCTTCCGTCTTGAGGCTTCGTCTTCCGTCTTGAGGCTTCGTCTTCCGTCTTGAGGCTTCGTCTTCCGTCTTGAGGTTTCGTCTTCCGTCTTGAGATTTCGTCTTCCGTCTTGAGAGTTGAGGCTTCGTCTTCCTTCCTTCCTTCGTCTTCTGTCTTGAGGCTTCGTCTTGAGTCTTCGTCTTCCGTCTTGAGTCTTCGTCTTCCGTCTTGAGGCTTCGTCTTCCGTCTAGAGGCTTCGTCTTCCTTCCTTCCTTCGTCTTCAGTCTTGAGGCTTCGTCTTCCGTCTTGAGGCTTCGTCTTCCGTCTTGAGGCTTCGTCTTCCATCTAGAGGCTTCGTCTTCCTTCCTTCCGTCTTGAGGCTTCGTCTTGAGTCTTCGTCTTCCGTCTTGAGTCTTCGTCTTCCGTCTTGAGGCTTCGTCTTCCGTCTAGAGGCTTCGTCTTCCTTCCTTTCTTCGTCTTCCGTCTTGAGGTTTCGTCTTCCGTCTTGAGATTTCGTCTTCCGTCTTGAAGCTTCGTCTTCCGTCTAGAGGCTTCGTCTTCCTTCCTTCCTTCGTCTTCAGTCTTGAGGCTTCGTCTTCCGTCTTGAGGCTTCGTCTTCCGTCTTGAGGCTTCGTCTTCCGTCTTGAGGCTTCTTCATCTTCCGTCTTGAGGTTTCGTCTTCAGTCTTGAGGCTTCTTCGTCTTCCGTCTTGAGGTTTCGAGGTTTCGTCTTCCGTCTTGAGGCTTCGTCTTCCTTCCTTCCTTCGTCTTCAGTCTTGAGGCTTCGTCTTCAGTGTTGAGGCTTCTCCGTCTTCCGTCTTGAGATTTCTTCGTCTTCCGTCTTGAGGCTTCTTCGTCTTCCGTCTTGAGGCTTCTTCGTCTTCCGTCTTGAGCCTTCTTCGTCTTCCGTCTTGAGGCTTCGTCTTCCGTCTTGAGGCTTCGTCTTCCGTCTTGAGGCTTCGTCTTCAGTCTTGGGGCTTCATCTTCAGTGTTGATGCTTCGAATTCAGTTTTGATCGTCTTCGTTCTTTAAGCTTCGTCATCGCTGTGAGAATTCTTCTTCAATAATGAGGCTTCGTCTTCAGTCTAAAGGTTTTGTCTCAAGCTTTTAATTTTTCAGTTTAGGCTTCATATTTAGTCTTCTGGCTTCTTATTCGATTCGATTATAAAAAGGTAAAGAACCTTTGACATTCTAGCTATGTCTGCAGTCTTGAGGCGTCGTCTTCCGTCTTGAGGCTTCGTCTTCCGTCTTGAGGCTTCGTCTTCAGTCTTGAGGCTTCGTCTTCAGTCTTGAGGCTTCGTCTTCAGTCTTGAGGCTTCGTCTTCAGTCTTGAGGCTTCGTCTTCAGTCTTGAGGATTCGTCTTCAATCTTGAGGCTTCGTATTCAGTATTGATGCTTGACTCAAGATTTGACTTGTCTCAAGTCGATGACAAGTCAAGTCTTGAGTCCTCAATAAATCTTGCCCGTTGATGCGGCCATGATCTGATCCTTGACAGGAGTCAGGGCGAGTAGACAGATTCCCGCTGACAAGGGGCGAGCAGACCAGCGCTCGCTGATAGGTTGATTAGACTGGTGCCTGCTGGCAGGAGGGCGAGCAGACTGGTGCCTGCTGACAGGGCGAGCAAACCGGCACCCGCTGACAGGAGGGCGAGCAGACCGGCACCCGCTGACAGGAGGGCGAGCAGACCGGCACCCGCTGACAGGAGGGCGCGCAGACCGGCACCCGCTGACAGGAGGGTGAGCAGACCGGCACCCGCTGACAGGAGGGCGAGCAGACCGGCACCCGCTGACAGGAGCCCCGAGCAGACCGGCACGCACTGACAGAATTGCGAGCAGAACGGCACCCGCCGACAGAAAGGCGAGCAGACCGGCACCCGCTGACAGGGGTGAACAGACCGGCACCCGCTGACAGGAGGGCGAGCAGACCGGCACGCAGTAAACGGGTGCCGAACTGAATGCCATCCTGTCAGCGCGTGCCGGTCTGCTCGCCATCCTGTCAGCGGGTGCTGATCTGCTCGCCCGCCTGTCAGCGGGTGCCGATCTGCTCGCCCGCCTGTCAGCGAGTGAGCAGATCGGCACCCGCTGACAGGCGGGCGAGCAGATCAGCACCCGCTGACAGGAGGTCTAGCAGACCGGCATGCGCTGACAGGAAGGCGAGTAGACCGGCACGCGCTGACAGGATGGCATTGAGATCGGCACCCGCTGACAGGATGGCGAGCAGACCGGCACCCGCTGACAGGAGTGCGAGCAGACTGCCACCCGCTGACAGGAGCGCGAGCAGACCGGCACCCGCTGACAGGAGGGCGAGCAGACCGGCACGCGCTGACAGGAGGGCGAGCAGACAGCCACCCGCTGACAGGAGGGCGAGCAGACTGCCACCCGCTGACAGGAGGGCGAGCAGACCGGCACCCGCTGACAGGAGGGCGAGCAGACCGGCACCCGCTGACAGGAAGGCGAGCAGACCGGCACGCGCTGACAGGATGGCATTCAGATCGGCACCCGCTGACAGGATGGCGAGCAGACCGGCACCCGCTGACAGGAGTGCGAGCAGACTGCCACCCGCTGACAGAAGGTCTAGCAGACCGGCATGCGCTGACAGGATGGCGAGCAGACCGGCACGCGCTGACAGGATGGCATTCAGTTCGGCACCCGTTTACAGGATGGCGAGCAGGCGCTGACAGGATGGCATTCAGATCGGCACCCGCTGACAGGAGGGCGAGCAGACCGGCACGCGCTGACAGGAGGGCGAGCAGACCGGCACGCGCTGACAGGAGGGCGAGCAGACCGCCACACGCTGACAGAAGGGCGAGCAGACTGCCACCCGCTGACAGGAGGGCGAGCAGACCGGCACCCGCTGACAGGAGGGCGAGCAGACCGGCACCCGCTGACAGGAAGGCGAGCAGACCGGCACGCGCTGACAGGATGGCATTCAGATCGGCACCCGCTGACAGGATGGCGAGCAGACCGGCACCCGCTGACAGGAGTGCGAGCAGACTGCCACCCGCTGACAAGAGCGCGAGCAGACTGCCACCCGCTGACAAGAGCGCGAGCAGACCGGCACGCGCTGACAGGAGGGCGAGCAGACAGCCACCCGCTGACAGGAGGGCGAGCAGACTGCCACCCGCTGACAGGAGGGCGAGCAGACCGCCACCCGCTGACAGGAAGGCGAGCAGACCGGCACGCGCTGACAGGATGGCATTCAGATCAGCACGCGCTGACAGGAAGGTGATCAAATCGGCACCTGCTGACAGGAGAGCGAGCAGACCGGCACCACCCGCTGACAGGAGGGCGAGCAGACCGGCACCCGCTGACAGGAGGGCGAGCAGACCGGCACGCGCTGACAGGATGGCATTCAGATCGGCACCCGCTGACAGGATGGCGAGCAGACCGGCACCCGCTGACAGGAGTGCGAGCAGACTGCCATCCGCTGACAGGAGCGCGAGCAGACCGGCACCCGCTGACGAGGGCGAGCAGACCGGCACGCGCTGACAGGAGGGCGAGCAGACCGGCACGCGCTGACAGGATGGCATTCAGATCGGCTCTCGGTGACAGGAGGGCTAGCAGACCGGCATCCGCTTAGACCTCGAAGAGACTTGTCATCGCTGACAGAATGAATTCAAGGAATACCTGTCAACTAAGAAACTGTGTTCGAAAGCTATATGGGAACATACGAGATGAAAGAAAGCGTAATTAGAATTTATTAATATAAATTAGATAATCTTGTAATATATAAAATTTCCATGTCACATGTTAGCTATCGTACTCCTCCGAAACGGCTTTACCGATTTTTACTAAATTTTATATGCGTATTCAGTAGGTCTGAGAATCGGCTACTATCTATTTTCCAAATAATTTATAAGGCAAAACAACGTTTACCGGGTCAGCTAGTTTTAATATAAATTAGTAATTATGGTTCTCTCTAAGGAGTTTAAGAAAGTGCTACCCTACCACGCCTTCATGTCAGTTACCAACCAGACTGGAGTCCGCTGAGATGGCGAGTAGAACGACTCCCGCTCACAAGAGTGGTCCAGCTGACAGGAGGAGAGTAGAACTGTGCTCGCAGACAGGTCACACAAGACTGGTGCACGCTCACAAGAGGTGAGCAAACTAGCGCTCGCTGACAGGAGGGTGATCAGCATACGATGATTAGGAAGTCGAGCAGCGACTCTCGCTGATTGGGAGGGCCTGCACCACCGGCTCCCGTTGACGAGCAGATCGGCACCCGCTGACAGGATGGCGAGCAGACCGTCACCCGCTGGCACGAGGACTTGTAACAGATCGGCACCCGCTGACAGGAGGGCGAGCAGACCGGCACCCGCTGACAGGAGGGCGAGCAGACCGGCACGCGTTGATAGGAGGGCGAGCAGACCAATGCTCGCTGATGGGAGGGCGAGCAGACCAATGCTCGCTGACAGGAGGGCGAGCAGACTGGCGCTCGCTGACAGGTCGAGCAGTGGTGCCCGCTGACGGGAGGCCGAGCAGACTGGTGCTCGCTAACAGGTCGAAGAGGCTTGTGCCCGCTGACAGAATGAATCCAAGAAATACCTGTCAACTAAATAGCAGTGCTCGAAAGCTATATGGGGACATACCTACCAGAAAAAATAAAGCGAAATCAGGAAATAGTAGTTGTCGTTCTCAGTAACAAGTTAAAAAAAAAGTGCCACCACGATGAGCCAGTGATGAGACTGCTGCAGGGTCGACCCGGGCTCGCTGACAGGTCGAGCAGCAACTCCTGTTGCACGAGGGCGAGCAGATCGGATCCCGCTGGCAGGAGGGCCAGCAAACAGGACAGCCAGACAGGAGGGCGAGCAGACCGGCTTCCGCTGACAGCAGGGCTAAAAGACGAGCTCCCGCTAAAAGGAGATCAAGATCAAGCAGATCGGTGCTCGCTGTCATGAGGTCGAGCAGACTGGTCCCCGCTGTCAGGAAGGCGAGCAGACTAGTGTTTACAATTAAAAGGGTGTACAGACCAGCGCCTGCTGACAGGTCGAGAAGACCAGCGCCTGCTGACAGGGCGAGCAGACCAACGCTCGCTGCCATGAGGGCCAGCAGACCGGCGCTCGCTGACAGGATCATGTGCATACTGGTGGCCGCTAACAGGAATGTGAGCAGACTAGTCCTCACAGTTATAAGGGTGAGTAGTCCGGGCTCCGTCGACAGGCCGAGCAGACCGGCACACGATGACAGGAAGATCGCTGACAGGAGCTAAAGCAAAACGCGGCTCGCTGGGTCGAGCTGAGAAGTACCCGCTGACAGAAGGTCGAGCAGACGGTCGCTTGCTGACAGGTCAAGAAGACCGGCGCTCGCTGACAGGTCGCAGATAGGTCGCAGATTTGTGCTCGCTGACGAGGGGACGAGCAGACTAGTGCCCGCTGACAGGAGGTCGAGCTGACCGCCGCTTGGTGACAGGTCGACTAAACCGGCGCTCGGTGACGGGTCGCAGATACTTGTGCCCGCAGACAAGATGGCGAGCAGGATGTTACCCGTTGACAGAAGGTCGAGGAGACTGGTGCCCGCTGACAGACGGTTAAGAAGTCTAATCTTCACTATTAAGCAGGCGAGCCGAGTGGTACCCGGTGTCAGATGGCCGAGCAGACTGATCTTCACGAAGCAGGCAAGCCGACTGATACCCGATGACTGGCGATGGTCGAGCAGACTGGTGACAGCCGCGCAGACGGGAGCTCTGGCCGACTGGTACCCGGTGTTAGGCGATTGATGGCCATCGAGCAGACTTATCTTCACTATCAAGCAGACAAGCCGTCCGGTCCCCGGTAGATCAGATCAACAAACTAGATGGGCAAACAGATTAATGCTGTTCGGCCGACAGCAGCAACAGCAGACAGAGACCGAGTAGACTAGAACACACTATTAGACTAGGCAATCACATTTTAGACTTACAAAGCGTATAAGGTGTGTTGACTGGTAGTCGGCGTCAGGCTGGTAGACGGACAGAGGCCTGCAGTTAAAGCGCCGAAGTTAGTGGTGCCTGATTTCTGGAGGGTGCGCTGACTGGAGCCTTTGTCTGAAGGACGAGCGGACTGGTCATCCCGCGGATTCCCTATCCGCGAGCAAGCAAACTGGAACACACATGCTAGCGACCACATCTTACCCTGTAATGACCTGCGCAGGCTGGTTTCCGCTAGCAGTTGGCCAAAGAGACTGTCGATCGCTGAGGTGAGCAAACAGACTTGTATCGGCTGGCAAACAAGCTGCTGACACCACTGTCACCGCATTAGTAGACCTGCTGACATATTAACCGACTGGCGTCTTGCCCTCGTTGTTTAGCAGACGAGTAGTCAGGTAACAGTCGGCAGGCATCAAGGGCGGATCAGGCAGTCGAGTAGACACGCGCAGTTCGAGGGGCAGGATGGGGTTTGTCTGTCCAGATTATACCCAGCATCTGACTTGAAGACAAAAGTACGATCTTTTGGTTTCTATATTTTAAGCGTGCTAGTAGTATTCACTAGTAAAATCTTTATGCAAAGCATTCAGCATAGTTAGGAATATTTGCTAAACTTTTTATTACGCACATGCTTTTAGTATACATAGTTGAAAAATACTAGCATTACACACTCCTTTCAGTATAGGTACTACATAAAGATAAAATATGTAGTAACAATAATGAAGTATTGAACCTTTTTTATTAAGATCTACGTTTGAGGAAATTTCATGTCACAGGACGCTGGGCAAGCTTGAACCATACAATGTAGAAACAATAACCTCTCTCTGAAATTCAATCTTGTGAGCCGTAGTTTTCTCTCAAAAGGGCAATTAATTAAGCTTAATGCTTTGTCTCAGTTCGGAATTCTGGGAGTACAATTTTATCAATTTACTAGCATTGTTATACCTACTTAAATATGTAAGTATTATCACCTTTTCATTAATTCGATAACCTCTGATATTCGCTGCAGCAGGTACTCCTTCAAAGGATCTGGCAACTATTAATGATCATTATAATCATCAATTCTATTTTTCTTAGTCATTGTTGGCAGCTCTTAAAGTTTACTCCTTTGCAAAGCCCTGACATGCAAATAACGAATCATTTCCCTTGCTTTTTCTGAATCAATATTGAAATACAGTTTTCCATACCCACACAGTTGCAGAAGTAGAATCTCATTATTATAATGACAAGTGTTCTCTCCTAAATGAGTTTAGATAAAAGCTATCTGAAAGCATTTCGTTAAAACATGTACCTCAGTACTTAAGTTCATACTTACTAGCAACAAAAACAGCATCAATCAGTAAGTATAAAAAATCTACAGTACCTATTTAATACAATTTCCACATTGGAACTAAACATGAACTTTAAGTACCCAGGTGAAGATAAGTACTTAGGTATACCTAAGTAATGCTAGAAACCTGTAGTTACTCAATCAAAAAAGTTAAACATCTAAATAATCATCTACTGGAATTATTTTAAAATTTAACATGTATTAGAAATATTAATAGGAATTACTAGCCCATTAGCATTAACAACTAACCATTACACCTTTTAACATTGGCATCACACAGCATGCTCTAAAGTATGCACCTACCTATGTATGAACCAGGTAGGCAGTATTTTTTCTCCTTTTTACACTATCTAAATGTTTTGTAGCCAAAATCATTTTGTGAAAATTGTGTAGTTTGTTGCAGTTTATTTTACTAGTCTAATTAGGCAAGTCATTATTATCTTGAGAGCTTGATGTAAACACTTTTACCATTTCTTTTTATATTTGAGTCTCAGTAGGCAAGTAAATGTAGAGATCTATAATCTTAATGAAATGACCATGCAACCCATGTAGATAAATCAATTATGATAGGTGCTAACAGCAAAGTTACCTGAAACAATATACTTAAGAGCTTCGTGTTTGTTTCACAGTTATGTCATATACAAGTTGTATATTTGCATTTTTCTGTATTATATAATAAGATCTTTTGAGTCCGGAATCTTGTTATGGTCGTGGTCATTTAATAAGGAAGTTTTATAGTTTCTCCGTCTTATGTTTGAGGTTCATTCAGTTAATTTATATAGCAGGTCATTATAATTGTGCTTGAAGAAATGAAAGATAGGACGAAAGTGTGATGATGATCTGAAAGTAATTGTTTCAAATGAAAATATGATTTTAAAAAACAAAGATCTAATGTATGTATTAGATTACAAAATGCCAGTTTGCTTACCAGAAATATTTTACGATGAAGATTTATAAATTATCATATAGAAAGTTATTTGGTACACCATTACAGGTCGTCCAAGTAGGTATCCAGTTCTGGACAAATATACATGATACATCCGATGTCCACAACTTTTTGGATTAGTGTTGTAAGATTTTAATTATTCCAGATACATAAATAATTTAGATTTTCGAATGAATGTGCATCCATACTAATTAATCAGAAGTAGATGTCTTCACAGAGCAATTATAGTGATGGTATCAGGAAAGAAGATTTGACTTTTTCTATTCGAAGATCCATACACTTCGTGTCCATTTCAGCAAACATGGTATAATATGCACATAAGAAATATTACGAGCAACCAAATGTCGCTCAAAAGCTAAATAAATCATAATGCATAGCTGTACCTATATAAGTATTGAAAAAACATTGAATTAAAGTTTGTAAGTTCACTCCGGCCGTGGCATTTCGCTTATTGTTGCAGATGTTTTATCAGGACGCATTTTTGACTATTCAGAGGAAACTTAAAAACCTGGATGCTGCGCGACTAGTAACTACTAATCATTCTCTTGATTTTTTGATTTTTAAGAAACCTTATTTAGGTATTTAACTGCGATAAAGATGAAAATTCAGATGACCATTGAAGGAATTAGTGTTTTTATGTAATTTTAAACCAATTATAATACAAGTTCACCTTTGCGTCATTTGACGAAAATGACTTATTGGTACCTATTTGTTGTTAAATTATCTGAAATTATCGTTTTAGTAAAATTAATTTACTCAAGTAGGTGCATAGGTGTCCAATATGGGCATTGCTTATTATCTTTCATTGAAAGGTCACTTTTTAAAACGAAGAAATTTCATTTTTCTGGAAAAGAAATAGAGAAGGGTACATTGAAATACATGGTTCTTTAGAAATCAAGAAATGGATGGAAAATAAAACTAGCTGTACTTTCGGCTTTATAGTGTAGATTTCACTTCTTTTATCAAAAAGATTTTTAGTTAGCGCACAGAATACAGAACATCTGATTTCTGTATTCTGTGTACATACCTAGTGGTAGATAGTATTGTACCTAGGTATAATATTTTTTATTGCATGAAAAAATTATTTCAATGCAATATCGTCATTAAAAAAAATACCTATTTACTTTAATTAAAGATTTCACCAAAATTCTTTAAACGCGCTTATCGCTAAACTTCGATTTGATCTCGATCATTTAATGTTAAATGTGATAAAGTAGGTATAGCTGTGATCTTAAAGCGAAGCTCAGCGTTAAACGTTTCAAAACGTTGGTGAAATTGGGGCTTTCTTTTTTTAAAAGTAGGTACTGTACTAGCCTGAGGGCATGTTTCACATACTTCTATTATAATTCAGAGAGCTTTACTGCATGTTTGGTCTCTGTCGCTCGTATAAAGTAAGCAGCGCGGCCAGATAAGCTACATATTGTGAAACAGGCCCTGAATATTAAAGAGAAAGTTTAAGTTATCAAAGTGAGTTTCTTTGAACTTACCAATAAAGCAATCGTATCGTCTTATTACATTATTATGTTTTAACTTCAGCTTAAGAGTTCGCAAATTCGAATATCGATTTAATAATACATCTTTAAATTGGTATGTCGAGATTTTTGTCGTTCTGCCACATAACACTTGAATTCTTATTTTCTTGGGGAAACCTCAAGGTCTTAAATTTTGTTGCTTAATATTTTATGGGGCAAGTAACTGCTTTAAAATGTTCCAACATTCATTGTAACTACTGTTGTTGACAAGACTTCAACTTGCCAGACCAACTGCGACTTCAATATAATGCTCAAGCTGCTCTCCGTGTATAGCCTGCACATATTTGAGGAAACACACAACAAAAGTATTGAGCGACGAATGCGCTTCAATGTTTAATTTTTGTAAATCGATAGATTAATCAAAAGGTCAACAAAGAATTTGTCAATCGTTACCAATTTGCATAGCCGAGATAAGTTGTCAGTGAATTGGGGCCGAGAGCAGCTAGCGCGGGTCCAGCAGACTCCAATAAATCTCAGCTGCAGTCTGCTGACGACTTGCCCGTCCTGTATAGGTACATAATCAGAACAATACGGCGATATACGCCAAAATGTAAGTCTATAGAGCTCTTAGCTCAATTTCAGCAATTTAGCTTAATGTTACCGTAATGCTTATTGTTATGATGTAAGTCATGAGGTTCCTATGTACTTATTATAAATGTTGACTTCTCGATCCGAATCTTCTGATCTCGAAAATTTATAGGCTTTAAAAATTGTTTTTGCATCCTCTTAAGATCTGAAAAGAATAGTTAGGTAGGTCCTTCCAGAAAATTCAGTAGGTATGAGTTCTAATTCTTAGAAATTACAAGTTTTTGTCTTTAGTATCAAGTTCTTTAAGTACTACTTGTCCAATATATATATCTGTCCAATATAAAATAGGCATTATTCACTGGATACCTCTTAATTGCAGTTTTAAATATAATTATAGAACGTTAAAAAATCGCAGGTGTTTATCTAAAATTTTAGTTTCTTGTTGTATCTTTCATATGTTCCCCCTAACAAAAGTCATTTGCTGTGGCTAAATTTCCAAATAACGTTACTAAAATTACTTGCATTCTTATAATAAAACCTGGGACAGTTTTGCAGATATACGTGTTGATTAGACAGGCTGTAGGTGTTAGCAACGGTGACGCGATAGCCTGCTTCTCTCTCCGATTCGTCCTGCGATACATAGACAACAAAAATGGCAACATTTGCCTTTAGAGAAAAATGCTCCATTTTAGAGCACGTCATAAAATCTTGAATTAAAAAATCATATCTTTCATCAAAGATTAAAAACACGAGCATCGTCAAGTCTGCCACTTACCTAGCCAATGGCTTCGTTAAAATGAGTACTAATTTGTATTAATTTTGCTTTAAGATTATATAAATTAAAGTTTCCTTATCAGGATAGCATTATAAGTTTCATAATAGGTAGGAATTTTGTTGTAAGTCCAGTGTTGTTGGGCGAGCCTTCCTCGAAGGTTTCACCTCAATATTTAAGTTAATGTGCGTTTGCGTCGTCCGAGGTATCAGCCGCCCCGATGATAGCTGTGAATGGTTTAAGTAAATTGTAAATCTGGCAATCAGGTATGCTGTAGTCAGAAATAGCTAATGCTACTACAACTTACCAATTTTTATCAAGCCCTTTGTGTTTTCTGATAGCTAATTCATATAGGTAGGTAATGTTTCATGCCCCTATTGTGCTCGTTTTTGAAAACAAACCCACTTTGATTGAAGATATATTTGTTGCAAGTCACTTAAATCTCCAAATCTTATTCCTTTTATTAATATTATCGAGGATGCAGGTTGCACCATAGGTCAGTACTTTGTGTCACGGGAAGAAATATATTGCCTTCGGTCTCTCGCCCACAAGTAACCAATACTGCGCTATTTGTCGATTGACTCTCATCATTAGTGAAAAGGCTGCATGTAGGTAAGATCCCACTGTCCACCATATTATATCAATTTTGCAATACTCGACACCTATTATTGAGAAATAGAAAATTGAAGGGCAACTAGGTTATTCGTTAGCATCACTAACTCACCGCCGACTCGTTTCCACACGGGAGGAACCGATGTACGACACACGACGTGCGACAGACGTGTTCGTAGATCAGCAATTAGGTGCGTGATGCAAGATACGCCTTGCGTCATGTTCCCCGTGCTGATGTTGTGAAGTCGGTGATTGTGCCGTGACGCAATCACACCTCGGTCGGCGACGTGCGGCTATGTTAATCTAGGCTAGGAAAATATTAGCGGACACGACTCGCTTTGTGCGAGCTTACTAGAAAGTATAACATGGCCTTTACACAGTTAAATATTATAATTTATAATGTGGCAAATTGATAGTATCGCAACCTTGAAGGTTTACCTAATGTGGGCTGATACCGGGACACGCTCACGCGGGTTTCTCATTCTACGCAACTGCACACGGTTGTCATAGAAGCTGGGCCACGGTGGAGGCGGCCAGCTACCGGGGGTCGAAGTCAACTCGGCGACACGTCTGCATCTCGAACAGCTACTACGCCACGCCATCTTCGAGTTCGTTGATGACTCATGGAATAATACATAGTGGGTGAAATTCCAGATCTTAAAATATTGTGAAATTGAAATGAAATCAAAAAATCCAAATCAGAAAATTGTTTTATTTCAATACTTAAACATATTTTACAGTTCTGTTATTCAATATGAATAAAATTTACCATTCCAATCTACTATTAATAATAGGAAAACTGAAATATTGACTAACAATTTAAACTTTAAACATTTACTAACAATTTATTTACAATTTACAATTTAAATTAAACTAAAATAAATGCATGATACCGTTACAAACCCATTGAAGCGAGCAGCGACGCGCCCCAGCGGCAGCCAAGATGGCGGCCGTCAGACGCAGACCCACGCGAAACGCAATGGGCTGTAATTTAGAAAATATCCTGCATAGTATCACAGATACGAAGATAAAAATACTTTACCTAAATAATTTTAGTTCATAGTCGCTCAGTATTAAGAATTGGTTTGAAATTATCTAAATCTTTGAAAAAACTATCTAAACCACTGAGATCATTCTTCCATATATCATCGACTTTTTCTCTCTGCTCTTTAGTCGTCTCTTCTTTGCTGCATATGCCCATTTCAGCTTGCAATTCGGCCCACTTTCTAGCACGTTCTCTCTGCTTCGATAGAAGCTCTGTTTCAGCACGTGATAAGGAATTGCTCAATACGGCAATCATACGTAAGTCACGCTTTCTCTTTGTCTTGGCGTCTAAAGATTTTCGTTTAAACTTGCGGACCCAATTAGATAGGGTTTCCGTTTTACTTTCACAGAAATCGACAACCGATCTCTCTTGAACATTGTAACCCATTTTGTGAATAGGTATTTGACAGTATAAAATATACTTTTTTAGTTTTAGTACACACCTGTATCTGACCAGGCACAAAGGAACTTTTCTTGACGCACTTCACAAACGACCACACATCACGACGAATAGAACGAAAATGTGGCGCGATGACGTCATGATCTCCTTATATAGGTGACGCCATTCTCCGTACCCTTCACCTCCCCGCACGCCAGTTTTCTGGGCCAACAACTGCGCAGTTCGAAACAAGATGGCAGCAATCGATATAAGGCCGCGTTTACATTCATACACTGAAATTAATTATCATATACAGACATAGGTTTTATAATTTAGTATTATTGTTATTACATACATTTCAAAACTAGGCAGTATGTTTATTATGAAAATAAATTTCGGTTCATCACTTTTATCATAATATCATACTACACACGATCCTGAAACACGATCTTCTGTCTTAAATATGAACTGGAATGAATAAATAACTACACCTACAATGCAAACTACGTCCTAGTCATACACCTACACCTACTCCTACAACCTACAACCTACACCTTTTTCAATATAAAAAAAGGTCCAAAAACCTATACATATCTATATTTATACGATATTAACGTCGCTCAATTGTTTTGCTTTCCCGGAATCTCTCCACTAACACTTGAATTTTATAGTATGGTATTAAAGTTCAAATTGACTTTTTAATATTATTACGAATCGTTTGTATGGGAGTATAGAAAAGTGTTGTTTTTAGACGTTATCGGGCAATTTTTAAAACGAAAAATCTCCGTAAGAATCATCCTCGTACTTCAAGAAATATTCTCCAAAAAAAAATTTGCGAAATCGGTTCAGCTGTTCTCGATATTTGCGCTTAGCAAACCATTCAGCGATTCATTTTTATATCATAGAAAATATTATCTAATGCGGCGAAACATGGTAAATAAATACTAATAAGGCAAAATAAAACCGGTCAAGCGCCAGTCGGACTCGCGCACGTAGGGTTCCGTACCATTATGCCAATATTATACATTTTTACTTATTATTTCGTTATTTTTTATGAAGTTTTTCAAATGAGCGCGTTTTACAAGTTAAGTCTCTTTATCTCCTGCGTATTTAGCATGGCGATCCGAAGAAATAAATTTAAAGAAGAAATATTCTATCAAAATAGTTCGTTGCAAAATTGTTCTTACATTGCATTGGTAACAAGGTCATCAATAGAAGTCAACATTTCTAAACATATTTTTAAAATGGCTGCCAGCAAATCTTCTGTCAAAAACGAACAAAATATATTCAAGAAAATGACTGAGCGTAAAGAAACTATTTGTCTAGGAGCGCCGTGATATGGAGTAGCCGATTTTATTGTAAGTCTATTTGACAATTAATTAAGAAAACTCTACTTTAGCTGTCAAAAGATGATATTTTGTGAGCTCATACTCAAGAAGAAAAGAAATGTTGTTTCTCATAACGACGATGCATCGACCTTTCCTTGCCTTACAATAATACCTATTTTGCTCCGAATGGTATTAATGTTTCTTCAATCTATAATTTTGTCGATTCTTCAGTGTTTCCATGGTGCGCATGCTAAGCCTGCAGAACTAACGAAGTTATATAAATATCGACTTTACTGTATAATTCGATTATCTTTGCACTAGGTCGCCTTAAAAGAAAAAAAAATTAAGAATTAGCCGCATGGACTGCAGACGACATGTTCGATAGTACAAAAATATAAGCCGTTATATTTCGTTGACGTTCATCACGTACGTGTAGGAGAAGAACCAAAAAAAATTTTTTCTTAATTTTATTTTAGCACTTTATTGGCGTGGTAAATACGCATACCTATCTATGCAAAGTTTTATATTACTATGACAAATCGTTTAGACAGTAAGCGTGTGAACTATGGAACGTTCAAAACGCGTCGCCGTGTAATTTTTTCAAAATACAATAAACTTAATTTATTTTGCTCCCAGTTTTCCCTATTATTAGATATAATACTAAAATATAAAATCAACAATGTAGACGCAGCCTAATATGGGGATATGAGAGGCCCATGAGGGTTTTATCTTAAAATAGGACGTTCCAAAATCAATACAGCTAAGTATTTTTTACATTACGGGAGCCCGCCTTAAATAGTCTGATTAACTAGGATACCTAGCTATTTTCTTTAGTACCTAGATAATAGTATCTACCTAGCTATATAATATAACCTTGGTAACATCTTGGTAAGTAGGTAATAAGTATGTTGGAGTTTGATTTGAACTAGGTAATAATTATTGTGGTTTGAGATTTTATGTCGTAGTTATTCATGGCTCATGTTATATTCTAGGTATAACATTTAATTATATTAGGCACTTTTGGCGATTCTTCTATAAAAATATTTTATTATGCGCAAATGTTCAACTTCAATGACACCAATATTCCGAGAAACAAAGGCGTATGTGAAATAGCAAAATAAATTCAACTGTTTGTAGTTTTCATAAGGTTTATTTTAGGCTGTTACAATTGTAACCTTTGATATTATGAATCGATACAACATGGCGGCCACTGGCCAGACAGCTGCAGCTGTGACGTCACGTCCCCCCCTCAGCCCGCAGTCCCCAACCGAATTCCGTTCCCCGGCTGACGCATACGGCAACGGCCAAAGATCAACGGCAGAAAATTTTTGGATCTTATTATAGTCATACAATAGTCATATCATACCAGTTTGGTACTTACATAGTACGTACACATTATTTTTATTATTTGCAGGAGGTAGGCCCGGCCTCCTGCAGATAATACTTATGTCCTACGCCGCCGCCGCGCGCGGCGCGCCGCGCCGTTTTAATCCAGGTGTTACTGACACTTACATCTAAGATAATTTTACCTTTTTATTACAAAGAAAATCCCCATGTTCTCTAAAAATAACCGCCATTGATTTGATTGGTAAAACCAAAGATTTCAACTCGGTAAAACTCAATAATGGAAACCTATGGGTAAATCTTAATTATTTATATTCGAACCTTTACAAAATTACAAATACCTACAGTCTTGAACTAAACCTTAGTTTATCTGCCTTTCACATCTTATCATACGTAGGTAATTATTATCATCAGAAACGGGGAAAAACTGACTAATAAACATTGAACACTAGCTGCTGTTGCCCGCGGCTCCGCCCGCGTAAATATAGTTTTTTCGCGGTCGCGGATAAAAAATAGATAAAAACAATCCTTTATGCAGATTATGTATCATGCTAAAATTTCAGCTCGATTGGTGCAGAACTTTTTGAGTTTTTGAAGCGTACACAAACCAACATAACATTTTTATATATAAGAGAAGATATGATAGATGTCAATAGAAGTCTGTGATGGAATGCTCGAGTAAGAATCAGACCTGTGAAAGAAGATTAATAGGGGAACATGCATTTGTTTTAAATTAGCAAAATTCTTATATTTTCCTAAACGCAACATGAATATGGAACGAAAAATGCAAAATGTAAATTACCTAGGCAATTAAAGCAAAATTAAAAAATTACAGGGTTAAAAAACAATGATCTTTTTTTGCTTTGATTGCAAAACGAAAATTACGGTTCAAATCCCTTAAGTTATTTGTGTAGCTGTAGTGTTCACAACTTCACAGCCTGTAAACAAACATAATTAAAAAGTAGAAATTCTGTCGTCTCGGCCAATAATACACGACGCGGAACCGGACGTGGCATTGGATTGCGGACCGGAGATTACAAAGACGTTGTGCATAGCTGGCGAGCCGATATTTATATTTATAAGTGATTAAAAAAAACGGAACCCTATTTTTTTACGGAACCCTAAAATAAAAGTAGGCTATGTTAGACCTTATAACATCAGCTATCTGCCAGTGAAAGTCCCGTGAAAATCGGTCCAGCTTCAGAGATTAGCCGGAACAAACAGACAGACAGACAGACGGACAGACAAAAATTAAAAAAAAATAATATTTTATTGTTAGTATCGAATATTACTTTAATATGCATTAAGTGAAAAGCTGTTAATTTGAAATTACAAACAGACACTTGAAATATATTTATCTGTACAGTGTACAGATGTATAGATTATAGGGCGAGCAGAACACAACATTATGCCATTGCAAACACAATATTTCCTGGCTTAAGGCCGTGTGGACCCAATTTTATATGACTTTGAATCGATAATAAACAAACAAATAGTAACTTTAAAAAGCCAAAAAAAATACACATTGTTGTTTACTTAATGTTCTTTTACAATTTGTGGTTCGAAACATAATATTGAAAACTTCACTCGATCAAAAATAATTCCGAAGAGGAGGCTAAATTTGAATATTTTTCTTTTTGTTCATGAAGTTCATGATAGTTTTACTTTCAAAAATCATATCTACGAAAAGCTAATAACTTAAAGAAGAATAATTTGTGGTTACATTTTGCATGTTGGTTTAATTATTTTAACATTAAATAATTATTGAAATGCAGCGTGCGTAAGCCGCATGAGTCGCCCCACAGTCGCCCGCAGGGGGGTGAAACTCTCATACATGCACAAATTAACAGAGTACAGAGACATCTAAAAATGACTGTCCGGTACTAACAGTTTGAAAGTTTTCGGATTGTCACAACAGATGCCACTAAGCGACTTCTACATCGCGCTATCGCTAACACAAGGCGTATTTATAAGGGCTCGCGAACATTTTACTATGCGGCAATCATATCCCACTATTAAAGAGGAACTTGGTCGTTGTTGTGTCTACGACTTTCGATAAAACTTAATTTCTGTCCATAATTCAGTTCAATAAAAATTATCAGGCGGTACTACTTCCATCTAGCGGGTTTGATAGTAACTAAAACGGTACAACGCCATCTAAAAACGACATTCCGAAACTTTTGCAAGACTCAGTTTCAATTTTAGAGTTGCGCATCTATACTAATATATATCTGTATTATCTATGGTCGCCCGCTAGGCGTTGACGAGGACAGACCTATGTCAGTTTTGCTAGCGCACGGCTTACCCGCGTATTTATCGAACAATTCTTTCGTTTCTAACGCAGTGTAGGAAAGTCAGTTTGTTTTGTTTTTTTTTTTTTTTTTTTTGAACTAAATTATACACATCATACACAATAACATGTTATATTTTATCGTCGCCGCGTCATTGCTTTTGCCAGATTGAGCGTGTTGGTGCTCAAGCCGGGGGTCGCGGGTTTGAATCCCACCGAAGGAACAAAAAGTTTCCTGTGTTCCCGGGTCATGGATATGTATAATACAATACAAAACTAAAGGAAAGTCAGTTTGTTTTGTATTTTTTTTGTTTATTTTTATTTTTGAACTAATTCTATATTTCTATTTTCTATACAGATAAATAAAATTGAAGTGTCTGTTTGTAACTTCAAATTAACAGCTTTTCATATAAGGAATCTAAAAGTATATTCGGTACTTATAATAAAATACCAATTTTTAAAATTTTTGTCTGTCCGTCTGTCTGTCTGTCTGTCTGTTTGTTCCGGCTAATCTCTAAAACGGCTGGACCGATTTTCACGGGACTTTCACTAGCAGATAGCTGATATTATAAGGTCAAACATAGGCTACTTTTATTTTAGGGTTCCGTTTAAAAAAATATTCCGGGTTCCGCTTTCGTTAGATCTGCGCAAACGAAGTTGCGGGCATCAGCTAGTTATACATATAACCATACACAATAAACATGTTACATTTTATCGTCGCCGCGTCGTTTCTTTTGCCAGATGAGACGACCTCTGTGGCTCAGTGATTGAGCGTGTTAGTGCTCAAGCCGGGGGTCGCGGGTTTGAATCCCGCCGAAGGAACAAAAAGTTTCCTGTGTTCCCGGGTCATGGACATATAATACAAAAAATCTATAGGAAAGTTTGTTTTGTATTTTTTTATGCTTCTTTTTATTTTTGAACTAAATCTATATATATACAGATAAATAAAAATGAAGTGTCTGTTTGTAACTTCAAATTAACAGCTTTTCACATAATGCATCTGAAAGTATATTCGGTACTTACAATAAAATACCAATTTTTAAAAATGTCTGTCCGTCTGTCTGTCTGTCTGTCGGTCTGTCTGTCTGTTTGTTCCGGCTAATCTCTGAAACGGCTGGACCGATTTTCGCGGGACTTTCACTGGCAGATAGCTGATGTCATAAGGTCTAATATAGGCTACTTTTATTTTAGGGTTCCGTTTAAAAAATAGGGTTCCGCTTCCGTCAGTTAGGCGCAAACGAAGTTGCGGGCATCGGCTAGTTATACATATAACCATACACAATAACATTATCGTCGCCACGTCGTTGCTTTTGCCAGATGAGACGACCTCTGTGGCTCAGTGGTTGAGCGTGTTGGTGCTCAAGCCGGGGGTCGCGGGTTCGAATCCCGCTGAAGGAACAAAAAAAATTCTGTGTTCCTGGGTCATGCATGTGTATTAAATATGTGTATAATACAATAAAAATCTTAAATATGTGTATAATATAAAAATTATTAAATATATTTCTGTTGTCTGGTACCCGTAACACAAGTTCTTCGAGAACTCACCACGGGACCAGATTGACTTGGTGTGAAGCGTCCATAGATATATTATTGTGTTGTGTATTATGAGAAAAAAGTAGCTGATGCGTGGAGTAGCCTTAGTACATTATTGAATTAGCCAGTAAACAATTTTTATGAATTTGTAACATCTACCATCTTCTTTGCCGTACTTTTCGTTTCTTTTTATTTCGATTTCTGTTTTTACAATAATAATAATAAATAACTCCCCACGCCGATTTCGGTGACGGTGGCTGGTTTTATTGTAGCCTAGCCGGTTACATAGGAGTATTTTTATAGTGCCCAAGTGTGTGCGCAGTACACAAAGGCACTCTTTTTTTTTACTCTCGTAATCCAGTGGGACGGATAACCGACACGACTGGCGAGAGATCAGGCGCAGGTCCGACTTTTGTGCATGCAGCACATCCGACGCATGGATCATCTTTCTTGTCAGACAATCAGGTGATCAGCCTGCATTGTCCTAATCAAACTTGGAAACAACATTTTTTGTTGTTCCAGTGCGGGAATCGAAATTAGAACCTACGACCTCCGAGTCGAGAGCCAAGCTCTAACCACTAGACCACGGAGGCTGTTCTATTTACAATAAAATATAAGGATACGTGCTCAACATCCGTCATGCTTGCCTTTGCAGAACACACCAAGTCACTCGCAAATAGGGGTTGCAATCCGGATACTTCGAAATTCGAAAAATTCGAAAAATCCGGATTTTCATTTAAATATCCGGATTTTTTCGATTTTTTCGAATCTTGGTTACTACTATGAAAATTACATTATATATGTTTTGCATGCAACTGATTGTAAACTGTGATTATTTTGTGGACTGGTAAATAAATAAATTTGATTTGATTTGATTTGAAATTGTAATTAGTATGTACTCTAGACGTACAATATTTGAATAAGGGATATAATTAATCGAGTGAACAAAAAATAAGTTGGTGACTGCACGTGAGCATACTGTATTGCTGAATTTGGCAGCGAATTAATATGTTGGCGACTAAATTACCAAACTGGTGAAATCACTCAAGAGACAAAAAATACAAAAATCGGCAGATAAAAAGTAGCGAAACTTAATCCAATTAGCACCGATGAGTTGGTGAGTTGGTGATTATACCATGTAAGTAGCTAATAAAGATTTGATTGATAAATTAATAGCTGCTAAAAATTCAATTTGCAAGCTATGGAAAATCCCAGTTTTGGATACTATTGGAGGTTTTTTTTTCTTTGGTATGGGTATCGTTTTCAAGGTTTTTGGGGGTGCAGAATAATATGAAAATAAAATCCGTTTTAAAATTTCAAAATGGCGTATATTTTTTTTTAATTAAAAATGGATGTCTTTTTCCATGTTTCATATGCTGATTATAAAATTGTCTTCCAATTTCATTTTCCAAAATGGAGACTATCCAATCTTCGTAAAATTAACATGTAGTTTGTAGAGGTACCAGCTATGTAAGGTATAGAAACTTTTCGAAATTCAGGATTTTCAAATTTATTTTTTTGGCATTCATGAAAAAAATATGCGATTTCCGGGTTAAGGGGGAGGAAATTTTTATTATTTTTCCAGTAATAGTATTATTTTTCCGTTTCTTAGATAGAAGCCATTATAGAAAAAAAATACGATAATGCTCTACTTTGAGACACGAACGGTGTAAAACGCTATAGAAATTTTGGAAAATTTGGGATTTTCCGATTTTTTTTCTTCTATCATGAAGAAAATATGATGTTGTGGGGTCTCTAAGGGGGAGGAAATTTTCATTATTTTTCATTAGGATGCACCGTTTCCGAGATAGAATCAATTTTATAAAAAAAATATAAATGCTCTTCATTGAGATACCGGGGATGCATAAAGCTATAGAAATTTTGGAATATTCAGGATTTTCGAATTTCTTTTTCTCCCATCATGAAGAAAATATATGGTTGCGGGGTTTTTAAGGGTGAGGTAATTTTCATTATTTTTCAAGTAAGATGCACTGTTTCTGAGATAGAAGAGATTATAGAAAAAAAATATGGCAATGCTCTACTTTGAGATATTATGAGCGATGTATAAAGCTATGGAAATTTTGGAAAATTCAGGATTTTCAAATTTCTTTTTCTTTCATCATGAAGAAAATTTGAGGTTGCGGGGTTACTAAGGAAATTTAAAATGGATGACTTTTTTGTAATCAGCACCTCCAGAAACCAACAAAGGGACAACCATATTATTTTTATAAAATTAATAAACCTCAAGAAAAGCTTGTTTATATTCCTGTGAATACAAAACGTATTGAGAAATTTAGAGGTAATTTAGTTTCAAATATTCAACAGTTAGATGGGTTTAATAGCTCAGATGAAGCGTTTCATAAACTATTTAAAATAATAAGAACCCAGTATAACTCTGTATTTACTTCTAAAACGGTCAATTTAAATAATAGAAAAAGTAATTTTAAAACCTGGGCAACTGCAGGAGTTATAATAAGTAAACAGCGATTATATGATTTGTATAACGAAAAGACATTTAATAGGAGTGAATCTTTCAAACTGTATGTCAAGCAATATTCAAAAATTTTTAAAAAAGTATGTCAAGCAGCGAAGGCACTTCACATAAAAGAAAAAATAATGAACGCTAAAAATAAAGTGAAAACCACTTGGAAGATAATTGCAGATGAGACTGGAAGAGGTAAAGGCAGTCGTAACTCTAAATTTGAACTTTGTATTAATAATAAAAAGGTAAATTCTGACCTAGAGGTTGCGACAATCTTCGAAAAATTTTTTGCTGACATTCCGGTCTCAACTACAAAAAATTTAAATTCTTCACCTGCAGTTGCTGAAAAAATACTCAGAGAAAATGTCAAGGAATGTGATGTCAATTTTAATTTTAAAGAAATTGACTCCAGAGATATTATTACCACCTTCAAATTACTCAATATTAAAAATACTACCGATCTCTGGGGTATGTCTATAAAAGTTATAAAATCAATAATTGACATCATTGCCCCCTATCTAGCCTTAGTTTTCAATAATTGTATAAAGAATGGTGTGTTCCCTGACCTAATGAAGCATAGCAAGGTGATGCCTCTTTTTAAGGCTGGGAATAAGTCTGACCCAGCAAATTATAGACCAATATCTATACTACCGACTTTCAGTAAAATTTTCGAGAAAATAATCTTAAATCAATTGCTAGCCCACTTTAACATAAATAATTTATTACATAGTAACCAATTCGGGTTTACTAAAGGTCGGTCCACAACAGACGCAGGCATCAGTCTTCTATGCAGCATATTTGGGGCATGGGAGGGATCGCATGATGCACTTGGTGTCTTTTGTGATCTATCCAAGGCTTTCGACTGTGTCGAGCATGCTACGTTGGTCAAAAAATTATACCATTATGGTATAAGGGACACGGCACTTAAACTTTTAAACGTTTAGATTCTTATCTTAAAAATAGAACGCAGAGAGTAGAAGTTAATTCTACAAGGTCTACTGGGACCAAAATAGAATTAGGTGTGCCACAAGGGTCAATTTTAGGCCCGTTTCTTTTTCTCATCTATATAAATGACCTTCCTTATCTAGTTAAAGATAAGCATGAGATAGTACTCTTTGCCGATGACACTTCACTAATTTTTAATGTGAAGCGACGACAGTCAAATTATGACGAGGTAAATAGTGCTCTCTCAAAAATGGTACATTGGTTTAATGTTAATAATTTACTTTTAAATTCAAATAAAACGAAATGTTTAAAGTTTAGCCTCCCAAATGTTAGGCAGGCACAAACCAATATACTATTAAATGATGAGAAAATGAACTTAGTGGACACCACTGTATTTCTAGGAATAACACTAGATTGTAAATTACAGTGGGGTCCCCATATTGCAAATCTGGCAGATAAGCTCAGTTCTGCAGCATATGCAGTCAAAAAATTAGAGAAATTACCGATGAGGATACAGCGCGGCTAGTTTATTTTAGTTATTTTCATAGTATAATGTCATATGGCATTCTTCTTTGGGGAAACGCTGCGGACATTAATACAATATTTGTGCTACAGAAGCGAGCTATACGTTCTATTTATAAGATGTCATGTTTTGAATCTCTGAGAGAAAAATTTAAAGAAATAGGTATTCTGACCGTTGCTTCTCAATACATTTTGGACAATGTGTTGTATGTCAGAAAGAATTTAACGAATTTTAAAAAGAAAAGTGACACACATTGTAGGAATACTAGAAATAGGAACAAGTTAGAAATACCAGTGATCAGACTTAGTAAAGTAAGTAAATCTTTTAAAGGTCAATGTATACGCCTTTACAATAGAATCCCAGAAAACGTTCAAAATCTTTCCATTAATAAATTTAAAAAAGCTGTTAAAGAACGTTTGTGTGCTAAAGCTTATTATAAAGTCAGTGATTTCACTAATGATTGCACACCTTGGGAATAAGATGGCCCCATGCAAGGCTGCTTTTATGTACTTAAGTATGTTCTATGTACTTATGACTAATGTTATATAGATTAAGTTACAACATTGTAAAATATTTTTTGAAAAGAACAATTTTCCCATCTTTTTGCTAAAAGGTGGCCCCGTGCGAGTTTCTTACGCCGGTTCTTCTCGCCGGGCTAGTTTCCGAACCGGTGGTAGGCATCATGTAGGACAATTCTATAAGTGTTATATTATAACCTACATGGAAATAAAAATTTTGAGTTTGAGTTTGAGCTTAAGTATGTCCGCCATATTGGAATTTCAAAATGAATGTCATTTTCGTATCCAGCACCCCCAAAAACCTGGTAACGACACCTATGTTAAAAATGAATAACCGTTATTTTTAAATTTCAAAATGAATCTACACAATATCTACACCCCCCCTAAAGTCGAGGAAAATTAAAAATTGGGAATTTTGTACGCTCCTTTGTTTTTTTTATGTGCGCTGGTTTTGCTGCTTGTATGTTTTTTGAGTTACCTACATTACGGAAAATATATGTACCTATTCTTAAATTAAATGTGTACTCACAAATTGTCGCCAAGATGGTTATTTGTTCGCTAATATAATATCTGTCTGCCAGTTTGGAATATTCAGTGGTATTATTTAGTCACCAGATTTGTAATTTTTTATTCCTTACATTCTTTAGCCAACATGGTAACTTAGTATTCAATAATCGGTATTTTCACATCCAAAATTTAATTGTTTTGACGTGATTGTTTTAAACACTTACGGATTTTGTCGCGGTTTACGTTTTACGGTTACGTTTACGTAACGCGACAAAATCCGTAAGTGTTTAAAACAATGAACAATATTCGCGTAAACATAAGAAATCAATATGTTTTGTCGTGAGTTTAAATACATTTTTTGGATAATTTGATATTATTTGTTGTCCTGTTGAAATTGTTGACACATTTTTCCATTTATTCAAGTTATTTGGTAGAACATAGTCAATCCATTAAATGGTGATGCAAGGGATGAAGATCTGCTAAAATATTATGGCCGCTTTATATGTATATGTATGGATTGTTTCTAAGATACTTACCATTTTATATTTTTTCAGTAGTAGTACAGTTCAGTAAAAGGTGATCCAATTTATAAAACCACTGAATATGGTTTCAGTTTCAATTGCACAAGTAGTAAGAAGTATAATAAGCAAATCCAAACCCAATTAAAGCTATGTATTTTTATATTTATTGAATTCTTACTAACGAAAGTCGAAACATATTATTGCAATTTTAATTTCTGCAATCATAGAATGCCAAATTAATATGACAGCTTAAAAAGAAATGTAGTGGTTTAACTATATTTAATTATCTTCTAAATAATGAATATCTAAGTCAAAATACCTAAATCTTATCTCTATGATATCAGGAAGAAGTTTTAGAGTCGATAATACCTGACTGGTTGGTTTAAGATTAGAGAGAGTTTTGCCGAATGAATGAAGGTAATATTTTTTTTTATTAAAATTAATTTGATTGAACTAAACTAACCTAAACTAACGAGTCAGTAGCAAAACTAAATGAAAATCAACGCTCCTGTTTTTGCGTAGAAATAATTATTTTTAGATAATATTTTAAAGATAAGATATAGGTGTCAAAAATAGCACCAACGATTTGTGTAAACCACTGTTATTTTTTTTAAGTAATGTAGTTTTCATCTTATAGCGGAAACTTCAAAGTGCAATGAAGAGTAAGATGTTACTGTTTATTTGTAAGTAAAATGTTAAAATAAAGATCTTACAACAGTTATAGATTTTAAATTGTGCTTAGAATTGCTTATTATACTTCTGTTAGTTACCGAGGGAATTAAAAGCACCATTTACGTGTTTAATTATTACCCAAATAGGTGGGTGGTTTTTACTTTCAATAACTCAAAAGTGGTCCAATTTCGTCTATACAAAATTATTTGTTCAGCCCCATGCTTCAAATGATTTGTCTTTACTCCCCGGATCTCGATTTAAAGGATTTTCAGTTTCCTACGTTTTATTAAACTGTAATAATTTTCCTACGTTAGTACTTTCACATAAAAATGGAAATTTACGAAAACGGTAGTGGTGAACTGTGGCGTAGATATGTAAAAAAAAGCGTTAAAAAGATCACACGCTATTACACTTTTTTATAATTCTTTACTGCTGGAACATTTAGTAAATAACAATATATACATACGTTATTCAAAATAAAATACTAACTATAAAACTGAACATTGTAGGATTTGAAACGTAATCAAAAATATTTCTAAAAATGAAAAAATAAATATAATTAAGTATATAATTTTGATATAATCTCATTATGTTTTTATTTATTCAGATTGTAATTCTAATACTTACAACTTAAAATAAGAATTTATTTAAATTAAATTATAAAAAAAGTAACTGTTTTTTTACTAATGAGTGTTAGTTTTGCTACAACATAGTAGTAAAATAAACATTAAAGTTTTATAAAATATGCAACAAATTTTAAAAAAATTAAAAAATATGAATTATCCGGATAATCCGGATTTTTGGGAGAAAAAATTCGAAAATCCGGATTTTCAAAAAGTCAAACGTTTGTAGAAGTTTGGATTTTGCGGCAAGTGGCAAACGTGCGGACTCGGCAGTAGGAATACATTTTTTGCAAGTGTTTGCCTAAGTAGTTACCATCAAATTGTCAGCACCTATGTACCCGACACAGTATTTTTATCTCACGAAACGACACGTACTTTAGTGACCACACGAGCTAACGATAGGTACTCGTCTCCATGCACACATCGAACACAGCGTGTTTTTATACTTGTAACAGAACACACTGCATAGAAACTCTCAAAATAATTGAATAAAATTTAAGCATTTTTTACTTAGGTACCTATAATATCTATTCAAATTATGTGTTGCATTAAAACAGTTTTCTATGGATTTTATTATCTTTTTCAATACAAATAATAAAATAAATTGACCTACTGCCGACACGACTACACTGTAACACTTTGGGTTCATGTAAGTTCACGCCGGCGACGTAGGCGCGCGGCTCGCTTTGCGGCAATTGCGGGCAACTCTTGGAAGCGTTAAATGCCTATTTCGCTTGGTCTACCTGGTCTTAATATGCACTTTTCGAAAATTCAATAAGAAAAATTATGAATGTTCTACATCAGGGGGTCGCGACCCACAGGTTGAAAAACGCTGTTCTACATTATTGAACGACTCATAGTAAATCCCTCCGTCTGTCTGTCACCACAATGACAGGCTGTGTCTCATGAAACGTGATAGCTACACAGTTGGAATGTTTATAGATCATGTATTTCTGTTGCCGCTATAAGTTATAACAAAAATTAATATAAAAAACAATATTTATTTAAGGCCCCCATACAGCAAACGTGATTTTTTGCCGTTTGCGCCGGAATCTTTTGTGCGCGAGTCTGACTAGCACTTGGCCGGTTTTTAGGGTTCCGTAATACTTGAAGAACCCTTATTTCGCTCTGTCCGTCGTTCTGTCTGTCCGTCTGTCCCCGCTTCTAGCTTTTGTAATTATGAATATAAATATGTAGATAAATTTTGGTATAGTTAAAGACTGTGTACCTATAGATCTCGGTTTTGCCAACCTATAATAATAATAATTTTACATTTTAGGGGTGGCTCTCCCATCTCCATGTGAAGTGGGGATGAAATTTTTTTTTCATTCTACCCCATCGTGTGGGGTATCGTTGATTTCATACATGCCTTTTTTACAAAGTCAACCTATTTTGAGTAATCCGCCCTTAAAGTGGTTTATAAGTTGGTAGGCCTTATAGGTAGGCCCCCCCCTGGAATTTATAAACTATAGGAGATAGAAACTTATAAGTTCCCATGCTGATATACCATGCTAAAAACTCTTTAGGAAAATTATTTTGAGCGAAATCGGACAATAACTTTTGAAGTAAATCAAAGAAAACTATTGCGCGTTGATAGTCACGGAACCCTCCATAGACATGTCGTGATATGCTCTTGGTAAGGTTAGGTTATATTACTTTAGCTCAGCAGGAAACCTTAACTAAAGGCAACGAATCGACCTTTAGTTTGTTATGGCACCATTCATTTATTACGTACGTTTTTAAGGAAAAAAAATTAATACATAGTACATACACGTCACGTCCAAGGGGCTCAAAACCTGTTGTGTTGCAGTGGCAGATCCACGTTCCGAGTAGGTTTTGGGCCCCTTGGACTGAAAATATTATGTGGATAAAGATGAATATTAGAAATAGTTTATTGCTACCAAAAATTAAACATTATAAAATCTTTAACTTTGGAAGTACCTACAAATAAATATTTCTAAAAATTGTAACTTTGAAAACACAAAAGGAAACAAAACGTGTGTGTAGGTATTAATTTTTTTCTTAAAAACTTACGTAATAAATGAATGGCGCCTATGTTACACAGAGCCGTGTGACCTTACTGACGGATTAACGAACTTTCTCACGCTTTGTGGGTCTCCCCTATATTGTAGGCTCACAGAGTCTCACGATACAGGAGTAGATATAAGCTCGAGGGTGCTAAATAAGCCCTTTTTAAATTACAAATAATATACATAAGATTTAGTAGCTGTGAATATTAATAATTATTGCAGAAATACAAGATATTGTAATCAAGGTTGAATAATTGGTAAGTTATATCTACATAGTGCTTACATATGTACTTGAAAGTAAGTAAATATATCTACGAGTTAGAACATTCGAGAAGTAAACGCATTCTAAATCAATACATCTTGCTAAAGATGCACTGGTGTTACGTAGGCGTAATATGCGCAGATATATGCGCCAATGGACTTGCCTAACATGGATAGGGATTATATAACTAGAGAAACAATGCTGCATAGGCTACTTTTATTCGGTCTGAGGCATAGGCATGCACCAGAACAAAACTGTCCGTTCCTACGCACGGTCGGTGCTACGCACGAATGGGCCGGTATGACTGAAGACCAGCACGTGGGTCACACAGAAAAGTGGCGTAAATTAGCGCCGACTGAGAGTTTACTGGAAGCCTATAAGGCATGGGCAAGATAGAAACGCACTTGTAGCTGGTGCCCACGAACGGCCGTACCGTTACCGCTGCCCATAGCCCCCATAGGCACCTGCAACAGCGGCAACGAGCAGTGGATCGCCTGATTGAAATCTGATCTGCTCATTTTCCGTTCGTATTAAAAAGCTGATATATATCTATAAGTTTTAACTTAACGTAAGCAGGAACTTAATACCTAGGTACAATAAACTAGGTACCTACATAATAATCTTTGCTGACTGCAAAGTGCAATATAGGTACCTACTCAGTGCCTTTTCCGTTCCGTGTTTTAGGGTCGTTTTCATTCATAGGCCATAGCAAATTGACCTTTATCGACAGGTGCTCGGCATACGCGCAGCATGGATATAGTAACCTTGTTGTTATACTAGGTCCATTACGCGCAGACACTGCGTGGTCATATAAACGCGCCATTACTACGTTAGTTAGTATTATATATATTCTTTGCCATTACGCCTAGCCAAAACAGTCATAGTTTATCCCTTGATATTTCTTTACCTGACGGGAAGCATTCCTAAAACTAGTTTTTGTTTCAAGACCCCTTCGTGTATCCGTTTTATTTCTTAGAATGTTAATAACGTACGAAGGTAAGAATCTATTGTGTTACTAGGGTAAAGTAAGGGTTCCTCTTTTGTTATTGCAAAAAAAAAAAAAAAACGAATTGTAGATAAGTATTTAAAATATAAAAACGAATAGTACTTATTACCTATTATTTCTTTGAAAAAGTAAGAACCAGTTTGCAGACTGGATCCTCTTTAACAAAATCAATTAAATGTTTATTATTCACTAGCTGCCACATGTCTTGGGCGTTAGACATTTTAACTTCAAAATTAAGTAGATTGAGTAGAAAAACAGTTAACTTTTTAAAAGGTTTACAAAAGTATCCGTTATGGCATAATATAATATGTCTATCTCTTAGGAGTTAGGGATAACCCACAATAACCATTTTTATCCTTTACTTTTTACGAGAAATAATGGCTTATTTACGAAGGGATTTTAAGAAATACAACATTAATCCTTATCAATTTTTTTTAACATATTAATGAATCATTTATTTAGTAACAATTAAAATAATACAACAAACATATCAAATTAAGTAAGTACCTACCTTAAATAGTTTTATGTATGTTATACCTATATACCTACTGCAGTGAACGCGGGCGAAGCCGCAGGCAAAAGCTAAAAAATTCATGGAAAAAATCAAGCGATGCCCGATGCCGAGATACTTATATTCATTTACAATATATTATGTAAGTATTATATTTGACATAATATTTTTACAGAAAAATACATTCATTTATTTATTCCTAATTAAATAACAGGTTTTTAGGTAATTGATTATTCATTTAAATTTGTATATTAACTCTCATTATAGCGTCATTGAATGGACGTTGGAATCTAATGAGTTTATTCTGTTAATGACCTATTCATTAGTTTATTTCATGCCACTACTAAATAACTAGTAATCGGATACACATTTTTTTTTAATTTGCTGCAATGGGCAATTGACAAATAGGTAATTACTAAATAACCGTAACAAACACAGTATCTAACACGCTTTACTTAATGTTCAATGGTAAGTAAATACATAGATTAAGTTACAACATTGTAATTTTTTTTTGAAAAGAACAATTTTCCCATCTTTTTGCTAAAAGGTGGCCCCGTGCCAGTTTCTTAGGCCGGTTCTTCTCGCCGGGCTAGTTTCCGAACCGGTGGTAGGCATCATGTAGGACAATTTTATAAGCGTTATATATTATAATAAAATTTTCGAGTTTAGTTTGAGTTTAAATTATACCTAATGTTATTATGAATAAAAAATTATAAAAAGGGTTTCTATAAGTATTTATAGTAAGATTAGTTTATTACCAACACATGTCTTATACTTTAACCAGCAATTCTTGTACTAATGTAGTCAGAATCTAGGAAACGGCTTCAAGTGTTTCCATGAAATTTAGTAAGTATACATTGGGTTTTGAGAGCATAAAATCGGTCTAGCTAAGTGGTCTTATTTCTGGAAAACCATTTTATGGTAGTACCTATGTAGGATCTTTCTTTCGTAACAACATGTCACTAATTTCGACTTTAATAATGTAATTCCGAAACCATAAGACACTTTGGTATTTTTGCATTGTTGGCGAATTGTTGTATCGGGTTCGAATCCCGGTCAGACGAATATTTTTGATTCTTTACTTTTTAAAGATTATGAAAAGAAGATTTATAAGGCAGTAATATCTTTATGAACTGAGTGCCAAGTGTGAGTTTTTCTATTCGCATTCGACCGTGAACACGTTTGACGTTTACTGGGAATTTGTATGAGATTTGTACAGCGCCATCTAGTTGTCGCGTGTACAACTAGGTCAAATCACATACAAATTCCTAGTAAACGCCAACCGCGCTCACGATCGAATGCGATAAGAAAAACTAACACGTCTTAGCACTCTGATGAGATAAGAGTTTCGCAAAATGTATAAAATAACCCAGATACAATAATAGGTACCTGTTGCAATATTATTTTTTTTTCATACCCTACTATGTAGTATAGTAGTACTAGAACTTTTTGCAAAGATCAGTCTCCCAGCTACTAATTGTAAAAATGTATGCGTTTACTTAAGAACGTGAACCTCCTCCGGTTTTATCATCGGCTAAAATCTAGTAATAATTGCAGAACAGTCAGAAACTGTGCGCAATTGAAATCAAGGATACGATAAACTTTTAGTATAAAAAGTAAATACGTGTATCCTTACTAAATACTAATATTATAAACGGGAAAGTTAATTGTATGTTTGTTACTCTTTCACCGTTCACGCAATTACTACCAAACGGATATTAACGAAATTTGGCATGGTAGTAGTTGACTCCGGATTAACACACGCATTTTATTGCAGAAAAAAAACGTGTTCCTGGGTCATGAATGTGTATTAAATATAAGTATGTATAATATAATAAAATATATGTGCCTATAGTATAAAAATATTAAATATATTTTCATTGTTTGGTACCAAACTTTTCGGATATCTTCAGATATCGGCACGAGGCCAAATTGACGTGGTGTGAAGCGAGCATAGATTAAAAAAAATTATGTTTCCCGCGGGATTCCTTTTTGCGAGTACGAAGTTGAGGGCTACATCTACTGTGCCATATGATTATAATAATTATTCATTTCATAAGCCCAATCAGCGTTAATTTAATCAAATATGCTATCATTGTAATAAAACGAGAAAATGTAATCAGTAATAAATATTTATTTACAAAGAATAGGACATTATAATTCTATAATTCTTTATAGCTATACCTGAGTTCGCTGAAGTTTCTTGCTAGGAGGTACGCTTATGTGGTCGCATGGGAGATTATAAATTTCTGAAAATGAAAATAATAATAATGAGGGTATGTTAAAAAACTACAAATACAAAAAGTAGGAACACTACGTTTTAAAAATGATTGTGTGAAATGAAAGTGAAATTATGAAATAAAAAAAAAAATATCTTTATTGAACACATAAAGTGACAAGGAACATAAAAATAGCTAAAAAGAAAATAAACTAATCGAAAAACAAAATCGAAACCCCACACCACATGTTCAAAGGGAAACCACTCAAGCATCGACCACGGCGGTGCCGAGGCGCCTGATCTTCCGTGGTTTATCAGTTTGCAGGGCCGGATCTACCTAAGGGCTACTTGGGCTGCAGCCCAGGGCCCCGAGGTTACAAGGGGCCCCCAGACCCCGCTTAAAACAAAAGGCGATAATTTGAATTTAAAAAATGGTTGTCTGTAAAGTCGGTTTACGGGCGATATTTTTACGTTATATTGTCATAAGAAAACATTAAAAAAAATGCATACTTCTATGAATTGAGTTAAGGCGGAAAATACGTGTGAAAGGATGTTTTCATGCTGATTTTCATTAATTTTTTAAGGTATAAAAAATGAATATTATTTATTGAAACTATTTGGTTATTTTATACATATATTCATGATTTTTTTTTCATATTAAATATGATTGTGTAAAATCATAAGTATTATAAGTAATTAAATATAAATACTTAAACTAAAATAAAGTAAACCAAAATATAATTGTTTAAAGATAGATTTACAGCTCAAATGGCAATATTATTGATATATTTTATTGGTTTCAATGCACAATGATGAATAGATGTCACTATGCCGAAGGGGCGATTTTCCTGGACCGCGCTATCGCTTGGCCGAGTCTAAATTGACGTATTAATTAATAGATTTACATACGTTGAGTTTATTACGAGTTTAATTTTAATTACGAATTGTGTTAACGAGTGTTTATAAGTTTACAGAATTTTATCTTTAGTTTTTAGGAATAAATAAAAATCGCAGGGCGCCAGGTCAGGACTGTATAACGGATGACTCATTATCTCGACACCTGCCATAGTCAAATATTCAACAGTCCGTTTTGCGAAGTGCGCTGAAGCATTGTCGTGGTGAAGGAGGATCCTGCTTCGAGGGCGCTGCTGTCGAATTTTTTCCAAAGCAACAGGCAAACAGCGATTGACATATCAGTTTGCAGTAACTGCCCTTCCATCTTCTAGCACAACTGTTGCGAATCAACTTTCCGACCAAAGAATGAGGCAATCATCCTTTTTCCTTGACTTCTTCCTTTCTTTACCTTAGTTGGCCGATCCTCGAAAGGAAACACCCACTGAGCTGATTTTCTTTTGGTTTCGGGTTCGTAGCAATATATCCAGCTTTCATCACCTGTGACGATGTCAAATACAGCATTTGAGTCACCGCCGTTGAACTTGTCTAACATTTGGCAACACCAGTCCATGCGAAGGTGTTTCTGGTTGTCGGTTAAAGTATGGGGAATACATCTTATACAAAGCTTCCTGGCGCCTAAATGTTTGTGTAATATTTTTTGAACTTGACTCATACCTGCCTGCCTAGGCTTGCCCGTATCTGCTGATAGGTCACTCAATCATGCGTCGCACAGCACTGATGTTATCTTCAGTAGTTGCTGTTAAAGGACGACCCTCACGCGGATAATCATTAAGATTGCTACGTCCACGCTTAAACTCGTTAAACCAATTGTAAATAGTGGCACGAGATGGAACTTCATTAGGAAATGCTAATCGCAGCCTATCATAGCTTTGTTGTTGAGTAAGCCCACAACGAAAGTCATAATAAATCATTGACCGAAAATTTTCTCGCGTTAGGTTCATTTTCACGTATAACAAGAGTTTTAGATTTGCCGCCAATTCACAAAATCAAATGACAAATGAATGCTATACTCATTTAATAGGTTACCAAAGAGTTCTAAAATTGAAATTCAAAAAAGTTTTTATTAGCAATGTTGGTTCTCTTTCACCCAAAGGTTGCCTGGAAGAGAATGCTACCACAGCAATAGGTCGCCTTTTGTACAACTATTTACTTGCGTAGATTTAAGTAATATTTATGTTTTTTTTGTGCAATAAAGAATATGTAATAATATCATTATAGAAAACGTTTTTTGATATGACTATTAGTTGAGTACTTAGAATTTAGATAGGCCCCTAAGTAGTTTCAGCCCAGGGCCCCACAAATCCACGATCCGCCCCTGTCAGTTTGTGATTTCACATCAGGACATTTTATCACAGATATTACTGAGGGGTTCAAAGGTAGTTAAAGTGTTTGTGAAGCGAGACTAAAATAACTAATTTGCAACGATAGCAAACTATAAGTACTAAAAGTGAGGATACTACGTTTGAAATATTACTGAGGATTAAAGGGTTTCAAAGCTGGTTAAGGTGCTTGTGAAGAGAACTTACAGCATATCAGCCTCAGACAGCAACACTGAATATGCTTATCAGGTATATATTTTTATTATAGCTCTACCAGAATCTGATGGCATTTTAAAAAAAATAAAAAATGTGATTTTCATATGGCAATGTCAAGTATGACCCGTCAAATCAAAGTACGTGATCTGTCAACCGCTGCTAAAATTTTGTGATTATGTTCTTGGAATTTGTTGTTTTTGTGAAAATATCCAAAAAGGCAATTCGATCTCAAGCGAGAAATATTGTTTTCTATGTCTATAGTAAAATACAGAAAGAAGAAGGTGTAAATCGAACTCAATCTTATAATTTAAAGTTCGTGGTAGAGTTGACCGGTAAGTTAGAGTGAGTTGTTTTGATACTTTTAGTTTTTTTATATTTTCTTAGGTAATTATTGTGACTTCTTTAAATGTGTTTCCAGTACTACTATAAGGTGAATCGTAGCTGATGGCACATCGAATGATGGTTTGTTTTCCATGCCTGGTAAAAGGAGGAGAGGAGGAAAAAAGAAAATCAACATAAGACAGTTTCGATTTATAGTTGATTAGGAATAAAGTAAACGAGTTCTATACAGTTCGGAAGGAAATTCCAACATTAAATAAACTGTTGCCAATTTAATTGTATGTTATTCGTAATAAATAAGTATATAAAGTAACTCACGATTGATTTATTTTTCATGAAATATCATTATATTACATAGTATAAAACAAAGTCCCTTTTTTGTCTGTCCCTATGTATGCTTAAATCTTTAAAACTACGCAACGGATTTTGATGCGAGTTTTTAAAATAATAGTCTTTAAGTATTTAATAGTCTTTAAGATATTATAAGATTATGGTAAAATTTATATTCAAGTGCGATAAATAAAATACTTATTATGTAAGTATATTATCAAGTGGTCGCGCATGTCGTATCGAGGTGATAGGGTCCCATTTTTAACAATTTGCATTGGGCAAACCTAAAAACATGTTCAATATTGTATCAGTAGTACCTATATTGCTGTAAGTAGGTAGAGAATTATTCGCCGAAGTAGTTTTTTCTCCAAGAACACTATTCCACGCGGGCGAAGCCGCGGGCAAAAGCTAGTTTTCTATATTATACACCGAACATTCTTCATACAGTCTTATTATAATTCATGTTCAATAATACTAAAGACATAATTAAATATTAACCACTACCAAGATCGTTTAATCCAATTTCCCCAGTATTGCACACTACAATTTTTTTTTTCCCTATTTGCCATGAGATTCTGGTACACCTATAGTACTGTTTTTGCGTATGTATCCCTATGTACCATGCTATGTACTTGTTAGCACAAGCAGCCCCAGATAAGGTGCCATCTAGCGGCCTCTCGTGGTACCGCATCGTATAAGTACAATATTATCGATTGCTTCATGCACGAAGCATAGATACCAGGAGTCCGAACGTAATGTTAAAATAATGGTCTCAATTTAGGGGACAGATTTTTGCTGGTAGAGCGCGTCCCAGTCCCAGTATTACTCGTTTGAAATTACGCGGGAAGTTATGTTGCTATATTGACAGCTCTGGTAATTTTTTTTATGAGAAACGTGGATTTAAATCTAATTAGATAAAAGTTTTAGGAAATTCTTAGAAACTGTTCACGAAGTATAGATACCGTAGAATACGGTAATTGCCTAACGGTAATTTAAAAATAATTGTAATAAATAATAGTATTGGCAACACTCGGTATAAAAGTATTGGCAACACTCGGTACGTAACAAATTCTCGCACAGCTAGTGGCAGAAAAGAGAACTAAGATCTGGTCCTATTATTGTGTACATAATTACTATGGAAAAGCCTATACCGTTCGGACTCCTAGTATCTATATTCTATACTTCGTGGCTTCATGCTTGAGATAAATGACTACCGATAAGTTGTATCGAGCTAACACTAGAGATCGCTATAGCAATTTCTAGATAGAGCGTTGGTGGACGCTACTAGAAACTTTTACAATATAATTGTCACGGACAACAGCAATTGCAGTAGGTACTCGGTCTTTTTATTAATGTTCCTCAACTGCGAGCCAGCACGAGCGGCGGCAGGTCGGCGCGGTACAGGCGGTACAGCGCGTCGATCGCCAGCTGAGTGGGCACGTCGTGGCTGTCGCGTGCTCTCGTATGTATTACCTTGAGCGGGTGCAGCGCGTTGGTGAGCTGCAGGCCGACGCTGCGAGCCAGCACGAGCGGCGGCAGGTCGGCGCGGTACAGGCGGTACAGCGCGTCGATCGCCAGCTGAGTGGGCACGTCGTGGCTGTCGCGTGCTCTCGTATGTATTACCTTGAGCGGGTGCAGCGCGTTGGTGAGCTGCAGGCCGACGCTGCGAGCCAGCACGAGCGGCGGCAGGTCGGCGCGGTACAGGCGGTACAGCGCGTCGATCGCCAGCTGAGTGGGCACGTCGTGGCTGTCGCGTGCTCTCGTATGTATTACCTTGAGCGGGTGCAGCGCGTTGGTGAGCTGCAGGCCGACGCTGCGAGCCAGCACGAGCGGCGGCAGGTCGGCGCGGTACAGGCGGTACAGCGCGTCGATCGCCAGCTGAGTGGGCACGTCGTGGCTGTCGCGTGCTCTCGTATGTATTACCTTGAGCGGGTGCAGCGCGTTGGTGAGCTGCAGGCCGACGCTGCGAGCCAGCACGAGCGGCGGCAGGTCGGCGCGGTACAGGCGGTATAGCGCGTCGATCGCCAGCTGAGTGGGCACGTCGTGGCTGTCGCCTGCTCTCGTATGTATTACCTTGAGCGGGTGCAGCGCGTTCGTGAGCTGCAGGCCGACGCTGCGAGCCAGCACGAGCGGCGGCAGGTCGGCGCGGTACAGGCGGTACAGCGCGTCGATCGCCAGCTGAGTGGGCACGTCGTGGCTGTCGCGTGCTCCCGTATGTATTACCTTGAGCGGGTGCAGCGCGTTGGTGAGCTGCAGGCCGACGCTGCGAGCCAGCACGAGCGGCGGCAGGTGGGCGCGGTACAGGCGGTACAGCGCGTCGATCGCCAGCTGAGTGGGCACGTCGTGGCGCTGTCGCGTGCTCTCGTATGTATTACCTTGAGCGGGTGCAGCGCGTTGGTGAGCTGCAGGCCGACGCTGCGAGCGAGCACGAGCGGCGGCAGGTCGGCGCGGTACAGGCGGTACAGCGCGTCGATCGCCAGCTGAGTGGGCACGTTGTGGCGCTGTCGCGTGCTCTCGTATTTCGACAACCAGGACGGGTCGTCTGGAAATATCAAAGAAGTTAGATGGGGCATGCAGGCGTAGCATACTTTCTTTGTCTTTCTGGGTTAAGATAGCTATCTTTACCATGAGGTAAAAACTTTATGTGTAACATAAACCTACAAGGTTTGTGCAGTACAGCAAAAATCGATCGCTGTATCTTTAGAAATATTGATTTTTTTTAACTTATTTCTCTGAGAACTTACTCATTATGAAATAAATAAAAAGTCAGTCGTCTAGCCTATTAGGTGCCCATGATTACATACTTATGTCTAATCCTGCATAAAGCGCGTCGGCGAGGTAGCTGGTGAGATCTCGGACGTCGCCGAAGCCCAGGTTCACTCCCTGCCCCGCCAGCGGATGCACGCGGTGCGCGGCGTCTCTGTAACATATTCAATGCTATTTTTATAGTCTTTGACATTTTATTTTCTAATATTGACGACTATTCTTCGATTGTAAATATACGACATACTATAATAATGATTTATACGTGAACAACTTTTGACGCAGAGCCGTAATTTTATGAGACTTTTGAAGGAATCTGAGATGCGAAGGCAGATGAAGAGGAGACTATGAAGCCCAAGATACAATGAAGTTGGAGAATAAATTGAGTTTTTCCCATACAGTTAATATATTATAACTTTGTGGTTTGACGAAGAGTCATTAAAGGGATTAACCTATACCTGGAATGGCGAACCTTTATGTATTAATGTGCCATTTTTACCCGACTACGGCGAGGCTAAAAGAAATGGATTTAGTAGGTGTAGTTTTTACTGTAGAAACTGTAGGTGTATGTAGGTACCCAACTAGCAAAATTAATCGTATAAAAATCTGCAGCACGTTTCTATTTCAGCTATTGGCGGCGAGAGAAATGTCGAGTGAGCGATCTGTCCACGTTCTCTCGACGCGATTTGGGCGCACTTCTCTCAGCTTTAAATGCTATAAATATTGTTAAATCATCGTTTGAACAACCAAATAGTCGAAAGAATACCGAATAATCGCAACTCGAATGTAATTATTGCTATAAATTGACATCAGAATGCCATCATTCCACACATTAGCTGCTTACAATTCGGTAGAACTTCTTTCATTCGACTAATTTATAGTAAAATAGCAGCCCGGTTATTATCACTCGACTGCTCAATTGCGTAAAAGTAATCAAGCGATTTTATTAGTCCGTGTTGTACAAGTTCATGAAAAGAACAAAAATGGCAAATTACTAGTATTCTGCCATTTATAAATTATGCCACAATTTTATACTTATATGTGAAAGTAAGTTATCTGAAGCGAATTTCATATGCGGATTTAATTTTTTCATCTGTATGCCTCACATTTTAAGTAATATTTTCATGGGCCGCAAAATTTCTTGGTAAAAACTGAATCATTTATAATATTTATTTAATTATTAAAATTGACTCGCCATTATTAGCACTTACTTTATCATCACAAAGCATTCACTCTGCATTTAGCCGAGAGATAGATTCGGGGATTCCATTTTACAACTTCTCAGAGCGCCATTACAGCTTGTTTAGGGTTCATTGTGTGAAATGTTAAATCACTGTTATTCGTCATCACACTGTACCTCGTAAAAAATATATTTATCTAAGTCCGATGGTTTTTCTTGACCTATATATATACGTAGGCGGGATGATAAGTAACTAGCCACTGCTATTTAAAAACTTAAAATTAATAAAATATATATGTAATTTTTAAATTCGTATCTCTGGCCACCTGTGCTCTAAATTTGTATTTGGTGGCGTGAAAATTTTATTGATTTTTTGTCATTTGAAAATATATTTCGTCAACTGTTTTCAAAATGTATAAAATTGAACAAAGAGCGGTGATAAAGTTTCGTCACATGAAGGGCATGAAGGGGAAAGATATCTATGACGAGTTAAATAATATTTTGGGCGTATGTGCTCCTTCTTATGCCACAGTAAAAAACTGGGTGGCTGAGTTAAAACGCGGTCGTACATGTGTCCAAGATGAACTCCGCCCCGGACGTCCAAAAAGCGTCACGACTCCGGAAATGGTCGTGAAAGTACATGATATGGTTTTAGCAGATCGACGATTGAAGTTATCTGAAATAGCTTACACTACAGGTAACTCAAAAGAACGGGTACATCATATCCTAAGTGAGGAATTAAATATGAAAAAGTTATCGGCCTGTTGGGTGCCACGATTGCTTACGCACGATCAAAAAACGAGTCGGGTGCAAAACTCAAAGGAATGTCTGGACCGTTTTCAGACTAATAAGGCCGATTTTTACGTCGATTTGTAACAACAGATGAAACTGGGTTCATCATTACTCGCCAGAATCAAAAATTAAATCAAAACAGTGGACTCAATCCCCCGGCCCGGCTCCAAAAAAGACATGGCTGTAAAGTCGGCAGGAAAAGTGATGGCTTCCGTCTTTTGGGATGCAGATAGGATCTTGATGATAGACCTTTCTAAAGGCCAAACTATTCATGGAGAATACTACGCTAACCTTCTAGATAAGCTTCATCAATGTATTCAGCAAAAACGACCAGGTTTGGCAAAAAAAAATCATCTTCCACCAAGACAACGCTAGGGTTCACACATGTGTTAAAGCTATGGCAAAAATCAACGAATTGAAGTATGATTTGCTGCCCCACCCACCTTATTCGCCCGATCTAGCGCCATCAGACTTCCACTTATTCCCTAAGCTCAAAACTTTTTTGGGCGGACAGAAATTTGCCACAAACGATGAAGTCATAGCCGCTGTAGAAGAGTATTTTGCAGGCCTCGAAAGAAATCATTTTATGGAAGGCATTACTGCTTTAGAACAAGGATGGAATAAGTGCGTAGAGGTTCACGGAGACTATGTCGAAAAATAAAATTAATTTTATCACGGAAAGTTAAGGACCGTATTCGGAGACGCGCCGCGCGAAGTTTAGGTTTTTAGCGCTACTCTCACAACGATCGAGCCTCGCGCCACAGTATAAAGAACAGTAAACCATCTGCATACAAACGTGCCGCGTTTCGGTTTAAATCCGCAATTCCGCACGCATGCACACACCTCGTATAATAATTTTCAAGAACACCAGCCAGCGGGCTTAGCATGGCGATCCGAAAACATAAATTTAAGGAAGAAATATTTTATCCAAATAGTGAGTTGCAAAATAGTTCTTAATCCTTGGCGACAAGGTTGCCAATAGAAATCAACATTTCTAAACAGACATATTATCTAGTTTTAAAATGGCTGTCGGGAAATCTTCTGTGAGAAAAGAAAGAGAAAATTCGGGAAGGAAAGAAAGATTGTTTCCAAACGACAATGCATCGACCTTGCTGCCTTACAATAAGACCTATTTTGCTACAAATGGTATTAATGTTTCTTCAATCTCTCATTTTGTCGACTCTCCGATGTTTCTGCGATGTGCATGCTAAGCCTGCTGCTCCTTAGCAGAACCGGTAAACCTTCAGGTACCATCGACGAAGTGTCCCAACCCAACACCATACATTTTTTGACCAGACCAATAGTCGTCACCAATACCCCAAAGACTTCGAGAGTCAAATTTCAAAATGGCCCCAAAAATCTGAAAAGTGGGGCCATTTAACCGGAGACACTTTTTTCTTCATAGTGTTTTCACCATACGTCAAATTTCAAAATGGCCCTAAAATTCAAAAGTGGGGCCATTTAACTGGAGACACCTCCAAAAGATTGTTTCCAAACGACAATGCATCGACCTTGCTGCCTTACAATAAGACCTATTTTGCTACAAATGGTATTAATGTTTCTTCAATCTCTCATTTTGTCGACTCTCCGATGTTTCTGCGATGTGCATGCTAAGCCTGCTGCTCCTTAGCAGAACCGGTAAACCTTCAGGTACCATCGACGAAGTGTCCCAACCCAACACCATACATTTTTTGACCAGACCAATAGTCGTCACCAATACCCCAAAGACTTCGAGAGTCAAATTTCAAAATGGCCCCAAAAATCTCAAAAGTGGAGCCATTTAACCGGAGACACTTTTTTCTTCATTGTGTTTTCACCATACGTCAAATTTCAAAATGGCCCTAAAATTCAAAAGTGGGGCCATTTAACTGGAGACACCTCCATAGTATTTTCAATTTCAAAATGGCCCCATTCACCATACGTCAAATTTCAAAATGGCCCCAAAAATCTCAAAAGTGGGGCCATTTAACTGGAGACACGTTTTTCTACATAGTATTTTCAATTTCAAAATGGCCCCAAAAATCTCAAAAGTAGGGCCATTTAACTGGAGACACTTTTTTCTCCATAGTGTTTTCACCATACGTCATATTTCAAAATGGCCCCAAAAATCTCAAAAGTGGGGCCATTTAACTGGAGACACTTTTTTTCTCAATAGTGTTTTCACCATACGTTAAATTTCAAAATGGCCCTAAAAACCTCAAAACTGGTTCGCGGAAATTGAACGAACGACACATGCTTAGTGCACAACGCCGACCGCATTTTCCTGTCCTGTTGACCTGTCGCGAGTTTAAGTCGAGTCACTAGTCCTGATCGAAATCCATTCCACAAGTCCAAAAACAATTTTCGAAAGGTTTCTTGAGAAGGCTATTGGAGGGTCAAAAAATTTTTTTGAGGGGGGGGGGTGTCTTGACGTTTTTGAGGTATTTAGGGAATCTGATGGAGCCAAATTATAGGGCTCGTTCTCCCGATTCCAATGATACCTCACTCGGGGGGTCTAGGGGTCCAGATGACTGAGATATGCCTCGAGGGGATTTGGGGGGGGAGGGGAGGGGGGGGGGGGGGGGGGGGAGGTTTCGTGAGAAGGCTATTGGAGGGGTCAAAATTTTTTGAGAGGGGGAGGGGGGTTCTTGAGGTTTTTGAGGTATATCCCGGGTCCCGTTGGGAATTTAGGGGATCTCATTAAGCCAAATTATAGGGCTCGTTCTCGCGATTCCAATGATACCTGACTCGAGGGGTCTAGGGATCCAGTTGACTGAGATATGCCTCGAGGGGAATTTTTGGGGGGTGGGGGGATGGGAGAAGGTTTCGTGGGAAGGCTATTGGTAAGGTCAAAAAATTTTAGAGGGGGAGGGGGGTTACATTGTATAGGGGGTGGGGTTTTTGGTGTGGAGGGTTGTTGGGTTTGGTTGATTGATGATGAGAGAGAGAGAGAGAGAGAGAGAGAGAGAAACACACCGCACGGCTTACAACTATGGCAAAAAGTGTCGTTACAACTTTTGGTCTTAATTTTTTCCGTCTCCCTTTTGCAACGCGCCATAAGGAACTTCGTTCCAAAAGAAATATTTACTTGCTCAACAGAACAAATGTACCTACTATTATTAATTATACTGTGGTTCGATCGCGATCTGTGGATGCGGCGTAAAGCGACGTGCTCTCTCCTCGGAGTTGCGTGGCGTACTGACCGCAGCGGGCGCTCGCACATGTATTTGTGGAAACTCGCCAGTTCATAGTAATTTGTATGAAGAATTTGAGCGAAAAAATTGGGCAAGTTTATGATTTCTTAACACAAAATAAGAATATATTTACTAAGAAATAAAGATTTCATCTACTTCTTTATAGTTTTAACTTTATTATTTGATAAAATTAGTTTAATAATTCTTAATAATTACGACTCAGTTATTATAATACGGGAGTGCGATTTACACGTTTTCAGTGATATTCAGATTTTTTTTTACACTTATCCATAAATATTATCTTAAATTCGAATGTTTCAGCGGCTAGTAACATTCATTAACTAGCCGTGTGATTTTTTTCAAGGTTGTGGAGTATCTTTTTCTGTATAATTCTCTTATATTCCCGACCCTCGATTGCCGTATAGGGCCCTTAAGTATTTTCTTATAAGGCTAGTTACTTATCATCCCGCCCTCGTATTCCGTCAACTATATCTATGGACGCTTCACACCACGTCAATCTGGCCCCGTGCTAAGTATCCGAAGAACTTGTGTTACAGGTACCAGACAACGGGAAGTATATTTAATACTTTTATACTATACATATATTTAAGATTTTTATTATATTATACACATATTTAATACACATCCATGACCCAGGAACACAGAAAAACTTTTTGTTCCGTCGGCAGGATTCGAACCTGCGACCTCCGGCTTCAGCACCAAAGCGCTGAACCACTGAGCCACAGAGGTCGTCACTAGTGGAGAAGGTGTTGGGTATTTCTACTATTTTACACATTATTGGCCAAAATTGAAGTTTCGAGCTATTATATACTGGTAGGCCGTCAATTTTTATGAGAAGACTTAAAACATCAGAATCGCAACCAATAATTTCTAAACATTTTTGTAAAGGTTCAGTTAATCCGTTATGCAGAACCAACGGCAAATATATTCATTTTTGATGTATCTGTTTTTAAAATAGTACTAGGATCTTTTGGCAGTATATACGGTAGTCTTCTGTTTAAAATTGTCGTCAATTTTCTTAAGGCATCATGAGAAAAGGCCTATGATAGAGTGGTGAGGAATGAATTGTGGTCAGCATTGCCCCTGAACGGGGTGAGCAGTATCCTCATACGAGCATTACAATCTCTTTAATGCATTCTAGTGCTTAAGTTAAGTAAGGATAAACGGGGCATACACTGAATGGTTCAATATCGAAAAAGGTATTAGACAGGGATGTGTAGCGTCACCGTGGCTGCTTAATCTGTTCATGAAAAATTGCTTGACAGATTTAAAAGAGAATGAAAGTGCGTTGAGAATGAATGAGTTACTCGTCAAATGTTTCCTCTATGCTGATGACCAAGTATTATTTGCGTCTTCGGCCGAGGAGTTGCAGGAAATGATAACTGCGATGAATGGAGCTTTTGCTAGAAAGGGAATGAAGATGATTGTAAAGAAGATGAAAGTGATGGTGTTTAAAAGAGATGAGGCAGTGATATACTGCAATATCGTGATTGGAGATGAACAAATGATTTTGTGTGTCTAGGTTCAAAGTTTACGAGAGATGAAAAGTGTGAGAATGATATTGAAAGAAGAGTGAATGTAAGAAACAGGGTGAATAGAGCTTTGAACTCCTTTATGAATAGTCGGAAGTTGTTAGACAACTCGCTCTAGGCTCGTTTGGCTGTGCATGAGGGGGTGTTGACTCCGACACTCATGTATGGAAGTGAAAGTTGTGTATGGCAAAAGAAACATGAAATCAGAATAAATGCAGTTAAGATGAGAGCGTTAAGAAGTATGATAGAAATTAAACTGAGTGACATGATAAGAAATAGTCAGATAAGGAAACGTTGTGGTCTGAGAGAAGATGTAGTGACAAAAATTTGGAAAGGTATGCTGAGATGGTTTGGCCATGTCGAGAGAATGAATGAAGAACGATTGACAAAAAAAACTCATAATTTAAAGATTCCTTGTCTTCGGAGTTTGAACTATCACTAGCCTCATACTCAGATCTATACCTAATTGTCATTATCATCACTGCTATTACAATCAGATTTGTAACATCACACTCAGAGTCTTGATTACATGACATTTTTCGGTACGAGAATTCTCTTTACTAGAATTCGGTCCACAGATTTTATTATTAGGTGTGTAAATATTTCCTACTGAACCCGCACTAATATTAAACGATTGTTCTTTGCCATCTGTTACTGTCAATGAAGATGTTGACTGTTTTGACTAAAATGGCGTTCATAGTGCTGTAAAAGATTTCATTTAACTCTTACGCTGTATATTGACTTTCAAATAATGTTTAGACCACCTCCGATGCTGTAATAGATAATTTCAAAGCGTTTTCTCAACTTCAAAATTTAGGCCAAATGAAAGCCTTCCAGAAAGCTATCATATAACATTGAGTGCTGAAATAGCAACTGCCATGCTATTTTGTTGAATGAATTGCCTTTACTCTACAATATTGTTTTCAGATTTAATTATCAAATAATAGTGCTGTAAAAGGTGATTTGACGATAATTCGGCAATTTAATTGCTTTCAAAGAACTGTCATACGAATTAAGGTGCTATGAACGTCACTGGAAGATATCTTTATAGAATTATCGAGTGAATGTAATATAAATCTGCCGAGTAAACATTTACTACACATGTTTTCACAGCCAAAATGCGTCCAAAGCAATAAAATCTAGAAAGATGCGTTTATACGCCTTTTTGAAATAATAGGATCTTTCATACGAGTGTTTTCCGATCCATAATCGGGAGAGTAATCGCTTATACGATCTTTTTGCTAGTTGGGTAGTTAAATAAGTAAATAAATATTTATTCCAGTTCACAGTAAGACCGAACGTCTGTTGGATACAGCTTACTGATGATAAGAAAAAAGTACCTTGACTATATTTACCCAATCAAAGCTACGCTCGGTGCGACGTATCTCGTGCTATGTCCGAAGCCGAAGGGGAAGGCGGCGCGGGAGCGGGGCGTGATAGCCCGCACACTAGGCGGGAGTTGCCGCGCGACGCCATCTTGGAATCCCGCGCGCCGCAGCCACGACCCCACCCACGACGTAGCCGCATCCACCGCGCTGTTGCGGGGGTATTGCTTCCACTGGAATTATAGTGTAAGGGAGATAGCTAGTTACAATATAGTGTATATGATTAAAACAGATAAATAACTTTATATGTTTTGACTGAAAATAAACAGAATTATATCATTTATGAACGCTTCACACCACGTCAATCGGGTTCAGTGGTAAGCATCCATAGAAATTGTGTTACGGGTAGCAGACAACGGGAAGTATATTTAATACTTTTATTCTATACATATTATTGTATTTAAGAGTTTTATTACATTTTAAATATATTTAAATACACATCCATGACCCAGAAACATTGAAAACTTAGTCTTATTTGGAAAAAATTAGCACTGGAAGACGCGGATTTTTTACTGTAAGTATATCAGTGAAAAGAAAATACACATTTATCTACTAAAACTTCATATACTTAATTTAATCACAATATTCTTACTAGGGCATCGTTGAGAGCATCAACAAAACTCTCGTCCGACAGTTTCAACAGCTCCTTAGCGTGTGACGGCGAGGTGGACCACACCAGCGAGCTCCTCGTGGAGTCCAAAGGCAGCAGTGCCACGGGACCAGTCGGCAGAAACCGTTGCCAGGCTGTGTTGTTCTCTGATTCCTGGAATATACGTATACTTATATTATAAAGAGGAAAAGTTTATTTGCATTAAATAGGCTCCGAAACTACTAGTCTAGATCGATTTGCCACAGATACAGAGTAGATGTAGTCTACTCTGTATTTGGGGCAGGACATAGACTACTTTCTATCGCGTAAAAATGTACGGTTTCCGCAAGATTAGCTTTTGGGTGCACGAAGTCGCGGGCAACATATAATCAATTAATTAAAATTCAAAATTCAATTTTCTTTATTTCAGACTACTCAATGGTCCATGTGTTTAATAACATTCGTTTTACACTTACGACAACGCATGCACACAATAGTTACTTTCTAATAGAATAAATCGAACATGAAATACATAAAACTTTTGTATTTCGTATTATAATATACATACATATGTAATCACGCCTCTTTCCCGTAGGGGTAGGCAGAGACTACTTCATTCCACTTGCAAAAATTTTAATAAAGCCCGGCATCATAGTCATAACCTGATGTTTATATTATACATATGGAAGTCCGGCTTTCTCGTATTTAACAATTTATTAACCGAAATCTTATTGTTTTGGCGTCCGAAAAACAAACTTTCAAAGCCGAACTTTAGGACCTCGCTCTATAGTGCGCCACCTGGTGAGACAAAAAATATAAATCTAATTCTCACATAGGTACACAAAAAATTGGTTTGGTACTACTTTATCGTCATCATTGATTAACTTCTAATTACAGGCTAAAGGCTTCCTCTTCGATTATCTCTATTTCTAGTAATTCATCAAGATAGATAGTCGATAAGGTGTCATTTAAACCTTCTCGGCTCTCTCGAGCTCTGAATTTTGCTAGGGGAGCGACAACTGACCTCAGCTAAGTGCAAGGTGGCCACGATGCCCATGTGGTCGTAGTCCCACGATAGGTACTGCACACCCATCGCCTCACGCACCGCCGACTTCGCGCCGTCCGCGCCGATCTGCAAAACATTACAACAGGTAGGTTAGTAAATTTTCAATTCAAAACTGACAATTACTGTATATGGCTGTATATGGGGCAAACGAACAGGGAGTCTAAAAAGGCCACATTGGACGAATCATACACAAATCATACATTCTAGCAGAATCTTTGTTTTTATTTTCATTTATTTATGGTAGCCCATGAATACAGTCTTTCAGTCGTATTTAAAACAACAGTATCATATTATTTTATAGCAAATTGAAAATGTTTTACGTATGGAAAGAAATCATATGAAATATAATATGAATCACCCAAAATGGCCTTTTAGACTCCCAGGACTGTTTGATGAAAAGCAATTGCTTTCGCTCAGGGACAGCCGCATCACTATATTTGGGCTTGAACATAAGTGGGAATAAAGTCATCGAAAATAACTACAGTTGAGAATTGAGATTCTAACAAAATAAAAGCAACTAATATTATATTGGGATATACCAAACGGTATGGTTTAATAATAACCAGATACTCATACTTGATAGAGGCCACAAAGCGATTCCAAACAAACGCTCCGAGATAGATGTTATTCTATTGAAATCATCAAATAAACACAGCCGATGAATGCAATATAATTACATACTTTTATAGTAGGTAGGTACGAAATACGAATCACGGCTGAATTCTGTGTAGACGGTGAAGTCGCCTCAGTGCTTTCGCATTACTCTGAGCGATATATTTAGTTAAGAAAAGGAATAAAAGAAATAAGTGATATCTCATATCGCTAACATAAAAATAAAGTTACGTATAAGTTACGTAGCAAAGTGGTCACAATATTTAACTACAAGTTACTTAATATAAAAACTCCGATTTTAACTTTTCATAAATGAAGTTTATAATTATTTGTGTCAAGTTTGTTCTGTAATCTGGAGCGCGATTTTTGCGGAAATCAGGTTAAATAAATAATTTGTGTAATTTTAAATTTTGGTGATCAATCGATGGCGTATACTGTAAAGGAATCGTAATGATTTGCGAAGCTTTAGTCAGCAATGGACAGGTAATTACTTTTGCTAATTGTGGAAATAAGTTGGTAGCTGTTTCTATTAAACACTATTATAAAAAGTTTTCATTATAGCCAATCAGACCTGAACGCATATTATAGTTTCGAAAAATATACTCTAATTTTCAGGGACGTACGTGTAATTTAATCAATTAAAACTTGCTTAAATGTAACACTGACGCTTTCAACATGGAAGCATATAAGAACATACATACCTAGTCCCTAGCTGATAACTTGTAGAGCTTGTAGAGTAAGCGCTGTGGGTATAGGCATACATAACTGCAGCGAGGTTGTATAGATCTAGATCTATTTTTCATCAACCGATCAGAACTCCATAACCAATAACCAATGCATTAAAAATATTCCGTTCATTCCCTAGACAGCTGAAGACAGCTGAAACGGATTAAAAAATAAAACTTCAGACTGACTAGCTAGCGTCTGCACTAGGTATTTACTACTAAGAAGCATCACATATTGTGAAGATTCTAAAATATTTTTCTAATAATTTCTTCCCTATACCACATGTACGCAGATGATTTACAAATTTACATACATGCTTTATTCTTCTCACTACCCTATGAAATTGCTCGAACCGTCAATGATCTTGCAAAAATAAAGCAAAAACTATGGCCTAAATCTAAACCAACCCAATGCATTATTATCATTGGAAGCAGACAGATTATTGCAAGAGTGGACTTTAACCAGTTGCCGAACATCACCATCGATGGATCAATCGTTCCTTTCAGCTCTTCCGTTAAAAACTTTGTCATTACTCATGGAACATACAAGTCCAGACACTTCGCAAAAAGCATCTGCGGCCACTGCTTGCCTCGACGTCTTAGTAATTTCTTTCCTATCCCAACTAAAATCACACTTGCACAAGCATTATTACTTTCAATTTTAGACTATGCTATTGCTAACGTAAGCTACTGTGACCTTAATGAACAACTTCTATCCTTTATCGAACGTCTGCAGAACTCATGTATCCGATTCACATTTGGCCTTCGGAAATACGATCATATATCGGACTACCGGACCAAACTAAAGTGGCTCCATATCAAAATGCCTCGGAATACTCGCATACTTCATCTACTATATAACATTATTTTAAATCTTAAAACCCCTAATTATCTAAAACACTATATACCTAAAATAGAGTTCCTACACCAATAGCGAGCGAGCGAAGCGAGCGAGCCGAATTCTTAACTTCCCGCTAAGAAAATCTAAGATTTTCAAAAATTGGGAAGTTATTGGTTTTACCCCGTTTTGCAAAAATCTAATTCTCATCAGATCTCCACGTTCTGAGGTCACAGTAAGCTTCCCTGATTACCCCCGCGAGGGTGTCACTATGTCCTGTATGTATGTATGTGTGTGTGTGTGTGTGTGTGTGTGTGTGTTTTGAACGGTTTGACCGATTTTATTGTAGCTGGAGCCGTTCGAAAGGGCTTGGCCAAACTTAGATTTTGAATACAATTTGGACCGATTCGGACAGATAGATTTCAAGAAATCTCAAAAAAACTGTGATTTATTTTAAAGTGTTTTTTTTTTTAAATAACTTTTAAACGGCTTAATCGATCAACTCCAAAAACTAATCAGATTGCCACCAATCGCGTGAAAATCGGTTAATTGATTCCAAAGTTATGACAGTTTGAAATTTAAAAAAAATAGTGTTTTATTAAGGCGCAAATAGCACCTAAATCGCTCAGTTTGAGTCCTAACTACTCCGAAAAATGGGAATAAAAAAATTCAAAAAAATATACATTTCACACTTCAATCCTTCATCTTTAATATCATCGTTATATTTTTTAATACGACGAAGATTAATATTAAATAAATTAAAATTAAGTAGCCCTGTTTTCAGATTTCTTTTTCTATCTACTTACTACCTACTACGGCTATAAAGATGGTTCTTTTACGAAAATGTGAAGAATATATTTATCTAACATTTCATCGTTGGGTTTTTCGAAATACCGTTTTGTTTTCAAAAAATACGTAAATAACTATTATTTTGTGAAAATATTCGTAAGCGGTGCGTGCGCGGGCGCGCGGGACAGTGAGCCGCTGACTTTCGTACGAGGAGGTTGTGTCACTCTCCGCGGTGCCGCTATTTCGCAATCGTTTATTTTACTCTTGAAATAATAGGGAACAACATGCCGTAAAAAATAAATTATGAAAACCTTAGCGAGCACTCTGCCTGTGATAGAATGAAAATGTTCGATTGTTGAATGTACTTTTTTATTCTTTCAACTTCTTACTTGAAATTATAATAATATATTAATATAATATTATATAGTATATATTATCGTATAATATTTTATTATATATGTACTTGTAAATTTCACAGAAAGTGTATAGTTCTATTTCTATGACGACCTCTGTGGCTCAGTTGGTTGAGCGTGTCGTTGCTCAAGCCGGGAGTCGCGGGTTCAAATCCCGCCGACGGAACAAAAAGTTTTCTGTGTTCCTGGGTCATGGATGTGTATTAAATATGTGTATAATATAATAGAAATTTTAATTAGGTGTACCTATAGTAGGTATAAAAGTATTAAATATACTTCCGTTATCTGGTACCCGTAACACAAGTTCTTCGACAACTTACCACGGGATCAGATTGACGTGGTGTGAAGCGTCCATAGATATATTATATTATTTCTGTTTTAATTGTCTATTTAGTATATCAACGCTTTGAGGTATATAGTATATGAGGTAAAAATGCCTAAGCGACATTTATTTATTTATTTATTTAACACACATACAACTACCATTACAGACAAAATCCAATTCGATAGCGTAGGAAAGCAAATTCATATTTTATAATATAATACATATTATGATATTTCCAGTTTAAATAATAATAATTGTTAAAAAATAATGATTAAAGAAATAATAATTTAAGAAAGACACATATGACGCATAAATTTAGTAAACTTTATAGAAGAGTGATTTAAAGTTAAAATTTTTAGAAAAAAAAATCATTAAAAATCACAAAATAATCGGATTTAGACGGTTTTAAGGACCGTATTCGGAGACGCGCCGCGCGAAGTTTAGGTTTTTAGCGCTACTCTCACAACGATCGAGCCTCGCGCCACAGTATAAAGAACAGTAAACCATCTGCATACAAACGTGCCGCGTTTCGGTTTAAATCCGCAATTCCGCACGCATGCACACACCTCGTATAATAATTTTCAAGAACACCAGCCAGCGGGCTTAGCATGGCGATCCGGAGAAATAAATTTAAGTAAGAAATATTTTATCCAAATAGTGAGTTGCAAAAAAGTTCTTAATCCTTGGCGACAAGGATGCCAATAGAAATCAACATTTCTAAACAGACATATTATCTAGTTTTAAAATGGCTGTCGGGAAATCTTCTGTGAGAAAAGAAATAGAAAATTCGGGAAGAAAAGAAAGATTGTTTCCAAGCGACAATGCATCGACCTTGCTGCCTTACAATAAGACCTATTTTGCTACAAATGGTATTAATGTTTCTTCAATCTCTCATTTTGTCGACTCTCCGATGTTTCTGCGATGTGCATGCTAAGCCTGCTGCTCCTAAGCAGAACCGGTAAACCTTCAGGTACCATCGACGAAGTGTCCCAACCCAACACCATACATTTTTTGACCAGACCAATAGTCGTCACCAATACCCCAAAGACTTTGAGAGTCAAATTTCAAAATGGCCCCAAAAATCTCAAAAGTGGGGCCATTTAACCGGAGACACTTTTTTCTTCATAGTGTTTTCACCATACGTCAAATTTCAAAATGGCCCTAAAATTCAAAAGTGGGGCCATTTAACTGGAGACACCTCCATAGTATTTTCAATTTCAAAATGGCCCCATTCACCATACGTCAAATTTCAAAATGGCCCCAAAAATCTCAAAAGTGGGGCCATTTAACTGGAGACACGTTTTTCTACATAGTATTTTCAATTTCAAAATGGCCCCAAAAATCTCAAAAGTAGGGCCATTTAACTGGAGACACTTTTTTCTCCATAGTGTTTTCACCATACGTCATATTTCAAAATGGCCCCAAAAATCTCAAAAGTGGGGCCATTTAACTGGAGACACTTTTTTTCTCAATAGTGTTTTCACCATACGTTAAATTTCAAAATGGCCCTAAAAACCTCAAAACTGGTTCGCGGAAATTGAACGAACGACACATGCTTAGTGCACAACGCCGACCGCATTTTCCTGCCCTGTTCTGTCCTGTTGACCTGTCGCGAGTTTAAGTCGAGTCACTAGTCCTGATCGAAATCCATTCCACAAGTCCAAAAACAATTTTCGAAAGGTTTCGTGAGAAGGCTATTGGAGGGGTCAAAAAAAATTTTTGACAGGGGGGGGGTCTTGACGTTTTTGAGGTATTTAGGGAATTTGATGGAGCCAAATTATAGGCCTCGTTATCCCGATTCCAATGATACCTCACTCGGGGGGTCTAGGGGTCCAGATGACTGAGATATGCCTCGAGGGGATTTTGGGGGGAGGGGGAGGGGAGGGGGGGAAGGTTTCGTGAGAAGGCTATTGGAGGGGTCAAAATTTTTTGAGAGGGGGTTCTTGAGGTTTTTGAGGTATATCCCGGGTCCCGTTGGGAATTTAGGGGATCTGATTAAGCCAAATTATAGGGCTCTTTCTCGCGATTCCAATGATACCTGACTCGAGGGTTCTAGGGGTCCAGTTGACTGAGATATGCCTCGAGGGGAATTTTTGGGGGGTGGGGGGATGGGGGGAGGTTTCGTGGGAAGGCTATTGGTAAGGTCAAAAAATTTTAGAGGGGGAGGGGGGTTACATTTTATAGGGGGTGGGGTTTTTGGTGTGGAGGGTTGTTGGGTTTGGTTGATTGATCATGAGAGAGAGAGAGAGAGAGAGACAGAGAAACACACCGCACGGCTTACAACAATGGCAAAAAGTGTCGTTACAACTTTTGGTCTTAATTTTTTCCGTCTCCCTTTTGCAACGCGCCATAAGGAACTTCGTTCCAAAAGAAATATTTACTTACTCAACAGAACAAATGTAGGTCTACTATTATTAATTATACTGTGGTTCGATCGCGATCTGTGGATGCGGCGTAAAGCGACGTGCTCTCTCCTCGGAGTTGCGTGGCGTACTGACCGCAGCGGGCGCTCGCACATGTATTTGTAGAAACTCGCCAGTTCATAGTAATTTGTATGAAGAATTTGAGCGAAAAAATTGGGCAAGTTTATGATTTCTTAACACAAAATAAGAATATATTTACTAAGAAATAAAGATTTCATCTACTTCGTTATAGTTTTAACTTTATTATTTGATAAAATTAGTTTAATAATTCTTGATAATTACGACTCAGTTATTATAATACGGGAGAGCGATTTACACGTTTTCAGTGATATTCAGATTTTTTTTTACACTTATCCATAAATATTATCTTAAATTCGAATGTTTCAGCGGCTAGTAACATTCATTAACTAGCCGTGTGATTTTTTTCAAGGTTGTGGAGTATCTTTTTCTGTATAATTCTCTTATATTCCCGACCCTCGATTGCCGTATAGGGCCCTTAACATACATCTATATCCTCCTGACACCTGGCGTCCTTTTCAAAGTGCTAAATAAACCTAAGTCTAAAGGCCGAACATTTTTGCACTCCTTAGTTCGACAACGGACGACCGACCTTTGTGCATCAATTACCAAGTGTTAGTTTTTTCCCGCTAAAAAAGTATTTGACACGTGATTGTCCGCAAACCAATAAAATTCAAGCATGGCGATTGTTTGTCTATGGTTTTCAATACAGATGTCAAACTAAGTGGCCGTCATTTTTGCTACTTGTACTTGTGCCCAGGAGTTCACAACAATGGCGACACGTGGTCGACGCAGTAAGTAAAATATAAAATTTTGTTATTAAAATCTTATAGATTTTTATAAAAAAAAATATAGAAATGGAAATAAGTAAATATTTTACGAATTCGCTTAGTTTTGTAGTGAAATAAAGAATAATTTAGTAAATAAATCGTCGTAAATTATTTAAACCTATAGAAAGGCACTTCGGTCGTATTTTTTTTCTGTAGTTTTATGTGTTTGTACTTAATGTAGCGTGTAAATTTTATTTTCAGCTTTAGGAGACCGTGATATTACGGAATTATTAAATAACTCCGAGATGAAGACTCCAGTGATGATGAAGAGTTTATGAAGGTGTACACGCTTTTATGGATGTATTTTGTTCCTATTTGCAAAGAATGATCTCGATTTGACCAAAGTAGAATTAAGTTATTTTGGAGATAAACATATTAGGATTTAATTAAGGACATACTTCATATAAAAATGTTAGTTATTATGTTAAGCATTTGCAAAGAAAGATCTCTATTTAATAGAACAGAGTTGTTTTGAGTTTAGTTAAGCTGATTATTTAGATTTCGTTGTTTGTCGTATATTGTAATTATTTTAAAAAAGTTTATGGTTGTGAAATTACATTTAATTATGTGAACATTTGAAATCATTTGTTTTATTTACCCTATTAACCTACTTATGCATTAATGACCGAAAGTCCTTTGTAAAGGACCAAAAATACCTAAGCAACAATATGCTCAATGTATTTGTCAAGTAATATTAAAAAACATTTGTTTTAGTAAAAACTTGGGAAACCCTTAGTTTACGTTTTATTCAACAGACAAAGTCTCGGCCTTTGCAACAAAAACAATTTAATGCTTTGAAAAGTACATTCGGTCATAGTGGCAAGTGATTTTAATAAATGCTTAAGCCTCTAGAGGATATATCAATAAAATACAACGTGTATCTTATTTTTATAGCAATTTTTGATATTAAAACGAGTCATATAGCTTTCGAATTACAGGCAGTTTATGTCGCTTCGGTAAAAAAGTCCTAGTTCGAAAAATAGGTAAAATTATCTAAGCTTTCAACGAAAGTTGTGTAATAGCAAGTAAAATTGCCTAAATTTTATTTTAAAGGTTTTCAGCAACATGTAAAAATAAATAAGCTATAGATACATTTTCTGTAGTAACAGGTAGAAATAACTAATTCCAAACACTTAAAAAAAATTATAGGAGTATTCATCTAAATGGCCTAAGAGTTTATAAAATAAAACAAGATAATATAAGTTACATAAATGTTGTTTCCATTAAGAATTTTCTACGGCTAAAGTTATCTTAGTAAATTTATTATTCAATGACATTGTAAATTTTTGCTCCTAACTGACAATATTTTCCTTCTTCTTGTTTATAAAAATTAATTGCAGTTACTAAAACGAGCTAATTTTGATCTTGAAATAATAAAAAGTACAGAAATATAAAAACTCAAGGCCTAGGATTGAAGCCCATTGCTTTATACTTAAGCTACGGCCCCATTCCTTGAGTTCTCTCTTGGTAGTGCTGGGAGATATTCCAAATACCGATTCTGGGCATGACACCGTGACACAATTGGCCCAAAGCCTACCCAGCTTATCCGCGGTTTTGTTGCCGGAGATGTTGCCGTTGCCTAGCATGTTTAGCGTTTGAACACAAGCCATAACTTGAATGAATGAATGAATGAAAAACTCTTTATTGCACCCAAAACAAATAGGACACACAGAACATAGTAAAACTAAAAAATAAATAAGCACAAAAGGCGGTCTTATCGCTATAAGCGATTTCTGCCAGACAACCTTTTTACTCATGACACAATATTTTTTGTAACATACTGGTAGGTGGCTTTAAAAACAGGTAAAGAGAAAATTATTTTAATACATACAATACTTTAAGACATCATAAAACTAATTATAATATAATATATGCTATTTCGGTACACTACTTTATAATATTAATTAATACATACACAAATACTTACATATCATAGGTACTACAGAATAAATATATTTATTAAATACTATTAATAATAAAATATCACACATAATACATACAAATTATGGATTGTAGTAAAGATCACAATAATATTAGTTATGACAAAAAATGTTCCTTTACTCTATTTTTAAATACGTGCAAAGATTGAGAGCGTCTTAATGAAATTGGTAATCTGTTCCACAGGCTGACTGCACGAGCTGTGAACGAAGAGTCAAAAAATTTTGTATTTCGTGTAGGGGGTTTTAATGATATATTAGAATTTCGAAAATTTTTTACACTATCGTCCAAAAATTGAAACCTTTCTTTCAAGTAGGGAGGTGTCTTGGGATCATACAGTATACCATACAGGTGGGTCAGTATATGAGCATTCCGCCGAAGTCGGATTGGCAGCCACTTGAGTTTGGTACGAAATTCGGATATGTGATCATATTTTCGTAAACCGAAAATAAATCTGATACAGAGGTTTTGGAGACGCTCAAGTTTATTAAGCTGCTCTTCTGAAATATTTGTGAAACATATGTCAGCGTAATCCAATATAGAAAGGACAAGCGATTCGGCAAGCAGAATTTTGGTTGGAATCGGCAGAAAATGCTGCAAGCGCCTCAGAGCACTCCACGCACCAAAAACTCTCCTACCGATCTCACCCATGTGCTTAGACCAAGACAGTGTTGAATCGAGATAAATTCCAAGATTTTTAACGGATTGTGAGAATAGTATAATGTTTCCTTCGACCATTACTGGGCAAAGATCCTGCAATCGAACCCTCGTCAACAACCTTGAACTGCCGATGATAATTGCTTGGGATTTCGTAGGATTGATGACTAATCCATGAGATTTACTCCAAGCACATATACTTCTTAGATCTTCATTAATTCGTGCAATAGCCGACGGTAAGTTATTAGGTCATGCGTGGAGATAAATCTGCAAGTCATCAGCATACATGTGAGAACAGGAGAAGATGTTTTTGGTGATGGTATTAATGAAAATGCTAAACAATAAAGGCGATAGGACACCGCCCTGAGGGACACCAGCAGTCACTGTAGACCACTCAGATGCGACGTCTTCCACCGCAACACGTTGAAGCCGATTACATAAATAACCACGGAACCATGCAATCACGGTAGGGGAAAAATTAAGAGAGGTCATGAGTTGCAAGAGAATATCGTGGTCAACAGTATTAAAAGCATTTGTAAAGTCCAAAAGTGTTAAAATCGTTAATTCCCCATTGTCCATGGCACACCGGATATCGTCAGTAACCTTTATTAAAGCAGTAGTTGTGCTGTGGCCGGGACGGAAACCAGACTGTAAGGGGTTAAAGTAATTTAACCTATTTAGGAAGTTAACAATCTGCTGGTGGATGAGACGCTCCAATACCTTAGATAAAAACGGTAGTACGGAAATTGGTCGATAGTCCTTACAAAATTGTGGTTTAGGCTTTTTGGGTAAAGGGATAATTTTGGCCCTTTTCCAGGATTCTGGAAAAGTACCTGTGGATAACGAAAAATTTAGGATATCTGTTAAGACGGGACATATTATATCAATTATTGGCACAAATTTTTTGGCAAAATTTCCATGTTTTAGCTGTCCCACCACTTTCTATAGACGTATGAATGTAACGCCTCTGTGCGTCTCTGCACATAGTGTTGGAGCGATTACGAATTTTTATGTACTTTTCATGACTTTCGTTGGTTTTTTGTCGTCTGTAGGTTGCTTTGGCACGATGTTTCTTAGCTATAAGAGCTTTAATATCATCTGTCAACCATGGTGCAGGTAAATGTTTTAATTTGACTGGCTTGAGAGGTGCATGGATGTCATATAGTTTGGTAATGATAGTTTGGTAACTTATTTAGATGAAAGAAGAAGGGGCAAAAAGTCCCCATCCTTGTAGCACTATAAGACATAATATATCAAATGAAAGGGCTTAAAAAAAGTATCATTTTATTGTATGACGAAAATCCTCTACACCATGGGAGAAAAAGTTAATGAGGGTTAAAGGTTAAAAAGTTTTAAAAAAATCATTCTGTATTATTGCACCGTTTCATAGTGTTGCTACTATGGAACAATTTTTGGAAAGTAATGGTATACACTAAACTTTAGAAAAGTGTTATATTTTGATAAACTGCCTCATATTTTGATGAAATGTATGGAATGATAATAAAATACTAAAAATAAGCTCTTTCCTCAATTTTTTCGCACATAACTTCTGGAAATTGTTTCTTACTTGCAACGCTATCGAATGGCGCAATAATACAAAATGTATTTTTTTCCTAATTTGCGGGTTCGAATCCTGGCCTGGAAAAGTGGTTTATGTAAAATCAAATAATTCAGATAAAACAATTACATTAAAATACATATAATTAAATAGCAAAAATAATTTTCAAACGATTAGGTACAGAAAAAAAAGATATAGTCCATGGTAAATTATTCTTCTGGGCGTTGTAAAAGAAGTCAAAAAAAATTAGCAATAGCAATTTAGCCCTACGGAATATCGAGTCCGACTTGATGAAAACTTAAACTCTTGAAACATGAAAATTTTTAATAACTCAATTTTCCTAGACAGGTTTCGAACCCATAAATTATGAAAAAATACATCCTTTCAGTAGTATCGCAAGTAAGAAACAATTTCCATAATGTAATTATGTGCGACAAAATTGAGGAAAGAGCTTATTTTTATCATTTTATTATCATTCCATACATTTATCAAAATTTATCAAAATATTATAAACAGAGGCAATTTATCAAAATATAACACTTTTCTGAAGCTTGCTGTATACCATTACTTCCCAAAAATTGTTCCTTATTAGCAACACTATGAAATGGTGTAATAATACAGAATGATTTTTAACTTTTTTTCACCTTTGGGTTAAAACTTTTTTCTCCCATGGTTTAGAGATTTTTCGTCATACAAAAAAATTACACGCTTTTTAAGCGTTTCTTTCATTTGATATATGTCTTGTAGTGCTACAGTAGTGGGGACGGCATCCATACAAAAATGCCCCTTCTTCTTTCTGCTGCTGTCAGTGCCTTCAGCGCAGTGTGATTGTTCTGACAGACTGCGCTGAAAGCATTGACAGTAGCAGAAATATCATCTAAATTATCCTAATCTTCTCTATAAGATTAGGATGTTTTATGGACAAGGACAATCTGTAGGCTCTGTAGTGAACAACTCATCACAGCCTCAAACATGGTTGTAAATTGTCCTAAACAAGTATATAGGCAAGCCTGTAGGTAGCATGCCCCCGTAGAAGGTCCGTCCACCCGGTTGTCTTTCCTGGATCCGTCCGTGTACCAGACTATGTCATTGGAGTGAACATTGATTCCTATCCTCTACTCTCCCTAGACGATAGGAAAACCTGGTGTTGCTTTGAGAAGCTATGCACCTTGATCATATCGTCTGATGGCATGGCCATGATAGGTGTCTTAAGAAGAGACTATTGCATCTGTCTATGAAGGGTGGAAGTCCATTTGGCTGAAAACCGATACTACATTTGTCATTAAAAATGTACGGTGATAGCAGCTTTTGATGTAACAAAAGAGATGAACAATATTTGTTATATTCTGATAATTTTTTTATGAACATCAACTTGGCAAAATCGCTTTTAAATTTTATCATAGTAACATATTTTGTCGGTAGCGTTAATTCGTTAATCGTTGAAGTTAATTCTTAACCCCATTTCGTTTCTTTATCGTAATTTTTCCAAGGAATCCACGGAAAACTTTTTATTCTCTTATGGATTCGAACCCGCGCCCTCTGGCTTGAGCACTAAAGCGCTAACCACTGAGCCACAGATATCTTCATCTGAACTGATTCAATTTAAGTCTCTATAACTCCTGAATTTATGAAGTTTTTTGGACCGTTATAGTTTTCGTTCAAAGTTTATTACATGGACTACCATCATGAATTTTCCACATTTTTAGAGCCAGCCATTTGGCTTTTAGAGGGGGGGATGCCGTATTTTAACAAGAAATGCGCTTAAAAGTGGAATATCGCGCAAACGGATACGTACGTACATCAAAATATAATCTCAGAAACCTCTCAATGTTCTTAACATGTCTATATACCTAATTATATCCCCTTTTCGTGTAGGTGTAACCAAAAATTATCTTCATTTATTTTAGCACTATGTCGACGTGATAAATAAACTTATCCATTCAAAGTTTCATATTTCAAGCACCACCGTTTGGATGGACAGACGGACGGGCGGACGGTCGGTCGAACGGAAGGACATGACAAAACTATAAGGATTCCGAGACATGAACTACGGAACCTTAAAAAAGGAATAATAATGAAACCACACCTATTTCAGTGACTGTTGCCAATTTAATTGAAAATAGACCAGCTATAGGAGCTACTTTATTATGTCCAAGTATGTGCGCAAAGTTTACTCCCATAACCTAGTATATTGATATTTTCTACTACCGACAGGACTTACTAGCGGAACATTAGGCGCATAAATATAGAAATATATTTAGCAATGTTTGCGTTCATTTATGTTCCCACACACTAAATTTAATACTTTTAGTTACATTTTGTCCGTTTTATAAACACTCAGATCATTTAGCTGTTTATTCTTGTCTATAAATTCATATGTATTGGAATTTATTGATACTCAAGCGACATTTTTGATTTCGTATTGTACCTTAGCGACGTAAGATAATATTTTGGGAACAGGAAAAAATTACATTCTTTTTCGTCATTCTTAAACATTTCCATAAGCCGCTAACATGTTTAAAATAATTAATACAAAAGGTTATTTAATGCAAAAACAATACCTTATCTTTAATTGTATTGGGCACGTGGTTATGGCTCGGCATGTTTTTAGATAGCAGTTCGTGTCGTTTGTCCGAGTTTAATTTCGTAATCAGTTGAAAATTACAATTATAATTGTTATTTCGTCTTAACTCACACACAAAGTAGAATTTACCATTCATTAGTATGTGAAAAAAAAAGAAGTATGCGTAAATATATTTATGCCTTTTAATATTATGCATAAAATATTATTCTTAATTAATATCATGCGTATAAAAAAATTATGCCTTTTATTAAGTATGTCTAACAATTATTATGCTATTAGTAATTATGCGAAAAAAAATTATGCTAAGTGCCACGAAAGTTATGCCAAATGAATACTATGCGAAACTACTATTAGGTCAAATGAAATTATGCCAAGTAAAATTATGACATATGATTTTACGCCAAAAAATAGGGAACCAAAAAAAAATATCTAACTGACATACTTAAAAACAAAAGTTTTCAAGTAAAAATATCTACATAGCACGAATAGTTATTGTGTCAAATATATCTTTACGCGAATATTGTTTTATTTCACTATGGGTAAAATTCTACAAGTTGCACTTTCGTAAAATAATGGTATCAAATTAAATGCACTGTAAGGACAATTCACAAATAATTTTTATGGAGAAAATGTACAAAGTGTTCACGAAAAGAATTTTTTAAACAAGTAAAAATATTTTTGTGCAAACGAAAAAAAAAGTAAAAACATGAAAAATAGACTAAGTAGATTTTTTAAATTCTTCAAAATATCCAAGTGAATTTTTTTATAAATCGCTTCTTTTTGTCGCTTAGTGAACATAACATTCATGATTTTGTATAAATTTCACTATATCTAAGCGACAAAAAAATCGTCGTAGGAAGACGACGATTAGACCAATCGACGCAGAAAAAAAACACAAACTCATTGATATTTAAACTCATTTTCGGTATTTTTGTCGCTTAGGCATTTTTACCTTTCAAGCGTCGATATGAAACTTCTTTTCTAGGAAAGCGAAAAAACACCTATCGGATATTTTAGTGATTCTGTCAATACCACTAAGTATTAGTTTGTTAGTACATTTTGGTGGGCGTAGAGGTGGAAAATGAAATCAAAAGTGATAGGTTGGAAGCCGCATTGCCTACCAAATAATTTCTAGATTTCGGGAATAACCTCGACCGGCTTCTACAGAAGAAGGAGAAGCGGCTAATACATTCTACATTTTTTCTTTGCTCATAGACCAGAAATAAATTAATATTTTCAAGTTGCATTTAAATCAATCCTAAAGTCGTATAAAAGGGCTCCTCAGCTGTTTATAATTTGAGTCGCGAGACCGCGACGCGGCCGCGCGCGGAGATCGCGAGCGCTGCGGGGTGTATGCGGGTGGCGCGGCGGGAAGTGTTAGGCCACGCCCGAATCTGTGACGTCATCTAGGTATATTTTCGCCTTAAACTTTCATCAGACTTTTGAGCTCTTCGAGCTCTGTGATAATTCATACAGTTTGTATAAAGTATCACAGACGGTAAAGATTACTATCTATTTTTAAATTACGTACTGTAATATTATGAAATATGTATATCCATTATCCAGGCATCTTACGATAAAATATGTATTAAAGTATCTTTCCCGTTTGTTATCCCCGTTAGTGTACGCCTTAGATCTTATACTACGGGATACGCCTTACATGAGCTTTCCCCTCTGCCGAGGTATAAGATTTTTGAATCTAATGCGTTCATAAAAACTATTTGCGTAATCGATTTTAATCATTATGTGCATCGGTATAGCATCGAAAGGACGTCCGAAATGCTCCGCAAAAAATGCCGATTTGTGCTCTTATGTCCTGTAAAAACAAGTCCAACACGTCGAATCTTAAAAAAGATGGAATAACCTTTCATTTATGAGTATTTTTTTATTTAATTATTGTATATTTCTATTTAAATGTACTTTCGTAAAAATCCACAATGTATCGAATAGCGGTGTACACGAGACAGATAATCGTAGAATATTCGATTGTGGCGTACACCCCACGAGGCACGCACTCGTTGTTAGATATAGAATTTTAGTCTTTATTTCCTATGTAATAGATTCGAATTTTACTATGGCACTTAATTCTCGAAACATGGCGGAACTTTTTTATTACTTTTTGAGTGACGTGACAATCACTAGAATAACAATGTCGATAAAAATATTTTTTTTTCTTGGTATACTAATTTTATATTTTGTGATGTAAAAATATTGGATTGCTTTTACACTTTATACGACAGATCAAGCAAGGAGTATAAAGTGTGCATGTATGTACGTGATGTTTATTATTTACCCCATTGCAACTTGAAAGGCTGAACAGGTTATTTGGATGTTTGAAATATGGACTAGGGTATCGTTATAAAATCAAGATGTTCCCAGCCAGAGGGACACAAGTATTCCTTGTTTGAAGCGCAGTTCATTTTTAGGGTTCCGTAATACTTGAGGAACGCTTATAGTTTCGCTTTGTCCGTCCGTCTGTCTGTCTGTCCGCGCTTCTACCGTTAGACTAAGTATGAATATAAATGGATGAAATTTGGTACATTCATAAATCACAGATTAGTAATAGGTAGCTAGATCATAGATTGTGTATAGATCTCGGATTTAAAATTTTAGTACCTGGGTGACTGTTTATTGTAATATGGTGGTGTTGAGGTGATAATCTACATAAACTTAAAAAGTAAAATGTGAACTGACAATTATTATTATTTACAATCGATTTCTGTGTAGATCAGGTGTTTGATCTCAAACATTAACTACATTTTTTTAAACTTGTCTAAAACAATAAAAAATTACTTATAAATATATAAACATATAAAAAAAAACAAAAGTAAGGCACCGAGCAGGTTTCGAACCCGTAACACTCGTTTCTTGCCTTTGGCGTCTTTACCCGCTGGACCAAACGAACAACGGCCGGCAGGACGAAATTAGCGACCATATTCTGCGTGGAAAGAAAAACGCATTAAAACACGAACACGCATTTTCCCAAACATAAGATTAATCTAGATCGATTGTGTACCCCCGAAAACCCCCATATACCAAATTTCAGCGAAATCGTTAGAGCCGTTTCCAAGATCACGGTTATATACATATAAATAAATACACAAGAATTGCTTGTTTAAACGTATAAGATATTCTAGGTGTGGCTCTCCATGCATGTGAAGTGGGGATGAACTTTTTTTTTCTTTCTATCCCATCGTGTGGGGTATCGTTTAATAGGTATTTTAAAATAAAGGCAAGGTTTCATACATAACTTTTTTATAAAGTCAACCATTTTCGAGTAATCGGCCTCCAAAGTGATTTATAAGTTGGTCCCCCCTAGCATTTCTAAACTATAAGACTTAAAAACTTACAATTTTCTATGCTGATAAATTATGCTAATAACTCTTTAGGAAAAATATTTTGAACCAAATCAGACAGTAACTTTTGAAGTAATTTGAAAAAATATTACGCGTTTATAGTTACGGAACCCTCCTTAGACGTGTCCTGATATGTTCTTGATTAGGTTAGGTTATTTTTTGCTTTGATGTTTGCAAAAAAGGAGAGTTGTATGTTTAGTGTTCATAATAATATCTACGTATGTGAGTATTAGTGTATGTATGTGCGTATGTGCAGTCTATAGTATACGTAGAAGCTATGGCGGTTTTAAAAAGCTTCACATAGATAAGTGGTAAATACAGCCTATAGGTACGCGTTAAGTTTGCAGTGAGTCATCAGTGCAAATGTCTAGAAAGCAATGACGCTTAGCTTGTGTTCACGTTTGACAATAAAGGTAAGCCAGTTTAACATTTGTAAATTGTACTGACGACTCACTGCAAACTTAACGTGAATAGACTGTATTTACTACTTATGTATGTGAAGTTTTCTATTGCTGCCATAACTTTTACGTGTAATATAATAATATAATATGTATATCGGAATTATTCGGAATGGTTTTATTTCAACAAAATACATTATTTTCAAATAACGAAGATGTGACCAATACAAATTCATATCGACAATATATCGATATAATTTGTATTGGTAACATCACTTAGCATGCCAGTGTATTAGTGTGTGCGCTACACTGTTATATTAGCGCGAGTCTTATTTGTGTGATATAAATAAGCTAGTGTTGCAGTTTTATAAATGTGTGAGTTTGTAACGATTACAATATTTTTGTGAATGTGTGATTTTGTTTTCATTGTGGGAGTTACCCTCCCCGCACCAAAATTGGCAGAAAGTTTTGTTTGAAAATTTCCCCGCGTGCCTGATCCTGTAGTATATAATCTAAGGTGTACGCCCATAAAATTCAAAATATTAAAACGTTTATCATCTGTCACACATTCGTAGACGACTGTCCCAACTCCCAACAAATTTAAGTCGCAATAAAATGTTGGTTGCGAAATGCCATGCCGTTTACGAAAATAACTTTATAAATAGGGTATTATAATGGGCTTATGGCGGCTAGCGGACACGTAATTCGTAAATTATACGTTTTCATACAACCGAGAGTTCTATTCATAGTTCTTAGTTCACAAAGTGTTCGTTAGTTGGCTTTCAGGAATTTGATATTACAGTTTGTTGCATATAATAATATTATGTAGGCACCTAAGATGCGTGAGTACTTCAGAATCTTCAGATCAGGACTTACGACGACGCTCGATTAAAACAATCACAATCGGTAATATTTCCGCCAATTTCAACAATTTTGGTAGGTGGAGATCATAAAATATTACTCAGTGGCTTTTATTAAAATATTATGCCTTTAAGAGTCGAAAATCTTAAGCTTGGGTCGTAATAAAATAATCAAAGACGAAAACGCTTCAAACTGATGTTGTAAGAAAAAAGTATCACAGACGCAATAAATATGTTAAATATTTAAAATAAAATAAAACAACGGGTGCACTCCGGGAGTGCCAGCAGAAGTCAAAACAAAACCGCCATCTAGGTTAAAAGATACTAGCTAAACGAATTTTCGATCAGGTCACGTGTCCAGACGTGAGTTTAACATTTTTACCCATCCCAAGAAAAGTGCACAACCCCGCTAAAGAAGTTATCACTTCGAAAATCTTGATTAAGAACCAATCCCTACTTCAAACCTTGCAATAATAATTACTGCGCAAACACTTCGGTAAGAGTTAAGACGCATGTCTAAACACAAGCAAGAACTCGCGTGGCCCACAAAAATGTAAACATTGCCCGGGCAGAAATAGAAAATATTTCCGTTCTCAAGTAGGTACAAAAGGTAAATTAATATAGATGAATTGAGAGTAATATCCGTAAAATTTAACATTTAGCTACACAAGAACTAACTAGTATTAAATCTGTAGGTAATATTTATGCTACGAGACCATTGATTTCGTAGCACAATTTTCTTCAAAACGTCGCCATCGTAGCAATTTCTAGTTACGATCCTTTCTTCCACTGAATCATTAAGGAAAATTAAATTTAGCGTGAATTAGAAGAAGGCAAAAGTATAAAGATATGCTCTTGTTTGCTTTGAAAACAAATCACTTTTTGAAGACAAAAAATAATATTTTCATTGGACAGAAATATAAATCGACTCCACATGTAGTCGTCCAGTCCAGACATTTTTGATTACCTATACATAGAGAAGACGCAAACGCAACGCAATACGAATGTATGAAACGATCGGAAATGTATGAAATTAACTTAGTTTCGTTAAAAATAGTCTAGCTGTCTGACTGAAAAATGTACCTATAAATTCCTGAAAAATTCATTATTTTAATTGCAGTTGTAATTTGATTACTTAGATTTAAAACACAACATAATGTTTTTATAAAAAGTTAATTGAGATATTAACTATGAGATCTAAATAGCACGCGTCTTGGAATGCCTGAAGAGATATTGAGTGAACGACATTTTATATTTTTGCTACAAACATATGGTCTATATAATGAAAGCTCGATATAAATAGTTTTAGTAGTTTGGTGACATAAAATTTTCTAGACGTTAGCATTTGTATTTTATAAACTACTAGCTGTTGCCCGCGGCTCCGCCCGCGTAAATACAGTAACCCACGGGAACCGTATATGTCACGCAATAAAAAGTAGCCTTCCTACTACTTTATATATACTTTATACCTACTTTACATCTGTGCCAAATTTCATGATGATCCCACGGGAATCAAACATTTCCCCGTGATAAAAAGTAGCCTATGTCCTTTCTCATGGCCTTCTCTATACCTGCACCAAAATTCATATTGATCGGTTAAGTAGTTTTCACACGAAAGCGTAAATAAAGTATCCCACGGGAACCGTACATTTCCTCGCAATAAAAAGTAGCCTGTCCTTTCCTCAGGTCTTCCTTATATCTGTGCCAAATTTCATGATGATCAGTAGTTTTTACGTGAAAGCGTTCACAACTTTCGGCGTGAACCACAGTAAAAAAAACACAATATACAATCATTATTATACATTACCTATCCCAAGGGAACATTGACTCAAAGTATGTCTATACTAAATTTCATAAAAATCGGTTCAGCGGTTAAAGCGTGAAGAGGTTACAAACAGACAGACACACTTTCGCATTTATAATATTAGATATTTAGATATTTATTTATAATATAGAGTATATAGATGTATATCACGGCGACGCTCGTATAGTCAATAGTCATAATTAATTTTTTTTGGAAATTCCAAAGGAAGTCAGCCGATTAATAATAATTGTTTTGAAGTTGAAACTATTTGTGAATTGTGATCAAAGCTTCAGTTTCACTGAAAGCGCGCGCGAAAGCTGTCTTGCCATGCGCGTGAGATTCCGGGAAAATGCCTTTGCTCAGAACACCGAAGAGAGTGAAAAACCCAAACGTGTCTCGAAAACAAAATGTATGTGGTTGTGACTTTGTGCATATTTTCTATAGATACCAGAAAACTTTTCTCAAATGATAGTTTTTCATGTGACGAAATAAATATTAGACCAGTGTTGATAATTTTTGAAACAAAAAAAAAATTGTAGGTTGAAACCCATTGGAAAAGGTAGAGAATATAACAAAAATAAAAGGAAAAATAATAATTTACGGGCGATTTGAGGTCGGGAAGTGTAAGGGGTTGATTTTTTATGGGTAAAAAAACGGTTGACGGGAGAATTTTCGATTAAAAATTAGGGTGCTTTTTCGATATTAAGTCAAAATAAGGTGAAAAAATAGATATTTTAAATCAAAAAAATTACAGTGTGTTTGTTATTTATTTAAAAAACTTGGTGATTTGAATTTTTCATATAAATTTTGAGGTTAAGTGAAAAAAATGTAAATACAAAAGTTGTAGATCTTTTTATTATCTACAACTTTGCTAATTGACTTTTTCCATAAGACTTGTAGTTTTGCCGGAAATCAAGATAAACCGTTTTCTACCCTTAAAAACTCACCCCCTTACGCTTCCCGACCTCAAATCGCCCGTAAATGATTGTTTTTCCTTTTATTTTTGTTATATACTCTTCCTTTTCCAATGAGTTTCATTCTACTATATTTTTTTTTTTCACTTTTTACCCTTTTTTAAAGGCATCTGCTCTAGTCTATATAATATATTGGTGCATACGCATATAACATGTTGCATTATAACTTATAATTCACCATTGCAAGTTTTTGTATCAAAATATTTCAACAGTTTTTTACGAAATTTCACTTGTAGAACTTTTATTTGGACTTTTTAAATATTTAAGTCTCATCTCAAATGTTGCAGTAGCTGGTAAATACATAACAAAACTCTTCGCTATAGGGTTTCCGGGAGGGGAGTAACAGATGGCAGGAGGAGATAAGCGAGGAGGTAGAAGACTCTGAGGACGCGGAGGAGGCCGGCTACATCTCCAGCGACGAGTCCACACACGCTCCCGACCTGGGCGACCGACTGAGGGTTAAATCCAGGGACATCTGGGAGTTAGGTCAGTACTTAATGGAACCTCAGAGTTGACCAAATAAAAAAACGAAGACAGAGTTCTCCGAACCACAAGGTAAGGCCGGTCTAAACTACGCCTTGCCGTTTAGATAATATTATTACACAGAGTCACGCACACACAATATGTAAGGAAACAACGCTTTTGTTTGAGAAAACTCCGTCTTCACATTTTTATTTAGTCTGAGAATGGAACCGACTTCATAAAAAAACTCATTTCGTCGCGGCTTAAGTCTCTGCTTAGTTTGTCCCTTGGACCCCCTAAAATCATTCCAAATGACATGTTGGCGGTAACCGCTGACTTTCTTAACACTCTGTCGATTTAGATTTATCTAGATTCCAGAGAATAAGCGTACCAACTACGAAATTAATTCAATGACTTACGATCTGTAAAACAGTACTTACGTAAATAAGTCATTATTGTCTATTATTATTTATTTTACCGCTCGGATAGTTTATATTGTGTTAATAAATCTTGTCTAGTCTTCATTTGTTTATCGATGCTATGCAGATTTACACAAAATTCGTGGAACAATATTTTTAACAAAATCATTTTTTCCAGAGGAAATTCAATACACACTCAAAAATTTACCGTCTGCTGACTACATTTCCAATTCTATTGAGGCGAATCACTACGAGGAGATTATAACGTTCGTCGAAGGAGAACCTTCGGGTTTACGAACTGCAGTGCTCTACGCTTGTTGGATGGGAAGATGCTCGTTATTGTCAAAACTTTTAAAGGTCGGGGCCGACCCCAATAGCCGTGATGATGCTGGCAGGTATGGCATAGGATTTTGGAATTCCTATCTAGTATCCTGTACTTATAAAACGCAAAATTTCGATAAACGAGACCAATAAGTTGGGCTTAGGTAGTATAGTTACTAAAGCTGATGCGTTCTTTTTTAAACCAACTTCCAAAAAGGAGGAGGTTCGCAATTCGACTGTATGTTTTTTAAATTGAATAAAAGTTAATGTTTTATTTTCAGAACCTGTTTACACTTTAGTTGCTTGGTAGCGAATGAGGAGTGTGTGAAACTGTTGTTAGAGAATGGCGCAGAGCCAAACCATTGGGATTTAATTAGTGAGAAAAAGGCAACACCATTGCATTGTGCTGCTAGTGCCAAATCCTTACCATGTGTTAAGGTGGGTGTACACAGGATGAATTACTGATAAATCATTGTTGGATGTAATAATTTTAAGACTTTTCGTTGACTTTAAGGGCAAAATGTCGTGAGTTCTACAAAATATGCCTCATATTTAGTCACTCTTAGATAGAAGTAATCAACATGTTAATTTACTCTTCCAGGCATTGCTAAACTACGGCGCAGATGTGAACGCGGGGCTGAGCGAACACTCTCCGTTGCACTACGCCGTAATGAGTGACGCGCCGGAAGTCGTAAGCGCCCTGCTCGAAGCTGGCGCCTGTCCCGACACACCCCAGGTGCGTTGTTTATTGATCAAACAATTAGTGATGTGCCGGATCGTTAAAAATGTATATCCGCGGATACGGATCTGAATACGGATATTTGGTGTCAAGATCCGCGGATACGGATACGGATACGGATCTTAACTTTTTTACGCAGTCGGTGTCGGTGCGCGCGATCTTCACACATGTTTCGACTTGCATTGCACGGCGGTTCTTTCTTTTGTTTTGTTTATGGTTTAGTGTGACACTGGACAGCATAGATAATGTTTATTTGGTATTGGTACATGAGTTTGAAAAAAATGTCTAATAAAATAATTATTAGTGTAATTTGGAATTATTTTGTGTTAGTAAATGATGAATGTGCAAAGTGTTAAAAGAGATGTTCAAGAAATTTATGAGGCCTGGGCCAGCCCTATGTACAGTATATGTAAATATAGCTACATAATATAGTAACCGTTTCCTATTCTTTACTTTGTTTAATTTCACTTCGTTTCCGTGTACATTTAAATTAACTTCGTCAAGGAGAGCAACACAAAGTAAAATAAAACATGGCGGATCAGATCAGAATTAACTAAAGAATGTCATTTTGTCAATGACATGACTTTTGACAAAGAAAGACGTATGACATTCAAGACGACGTCTCTTCGTTAAACTGTCGACCACGTCAAAAGTCAAGTCAAAACAACTGTCATGGCCGCCTTAAAAATAGTGTTCTCGCAATAAAAAACTCTTCAAATAATTATTTTTATACGCATGTACCCTTCTTCAAATTAACTTTTTCGTATTTTTATGATATTCCCATATTTTTTTCCTATTTACCTATGTAGTGTACATAGAACTGGCCCAAAATCAAACATCTCTTTTGTGATGGAAAGTACTCCCGTAAGGATAAAGGCACAACTTCTTAAAAAAAACATTTACAACGAAAACAACCTCAACAATATTATCTGTATTGAATTTAATAGTTTTTTATTGCTAGTTGCTACCTTAATCAGTAATCACCTATTTAAAGAATTCGTCTATAAGTTTAAAATTAATAAGGTAAATAGATCCGTAAAAGATTCGCCAAAAAGAAACGGATACGGACACGGATACGGACCTTTCTTCTGCCTCGGATATCCGCGGATACGGATACGGATACGGATATCCGGCACATCACTACAAACAATATACACAATCTGACGAATTTCAGCGAAGTATTAATATATTTTAGTCGCTTTTATTCGATGTTTTAAGTGAAAAAGGTAAATGTGAATTCCAGGTATTCACCGAAACTCCCCTGCATGTTGCCGCATCCTTGGGTTCTGCATCATGCATGAAACTCCTGCTGGATGCCGGAGCAGATGTCCGAGCTGCATTAGGTCCCGGAAAAGCTACGGCACTACATTTGGCAGCAGTAGATGGACATGCAGAGTGTGCATGTCTCCTACTTGATCATGGATCGCAGATCGACGAGGTGAACTCGAAAGGACAAACGAGTTTACATCTAGGTAAAATAAATTTACAAAGGTCAAAAAAAAAAAGAAGGTAATTGGTCTAGCTAACAAGTGTGCCATTATTAGCAAAAGGAATGACATATATTTTTTTTTTGTTTCAATTTTAGCAACGCTAGCGCAGTCAATCGAGGTCGTGGAACTGTTGGTGGCCAGGCATGCTAACGTCAAAGCCCGGGACATAGACGGAAGAACACCACTGCACGGAGCTATAGTCAGAGGAGCGAGAGCGTGTGACGTCGCCAGAATACTTCTATCCGCTGGGGCTGACCCCAACGCTGCTGATAATTTTGGCTACACGCCTTTGCATATTGCTGCTCTAAATGAGTTTTCATCGTGCGTCTTGTTGCTTCTAGGTAAGATTCGTCATATTATGCTGATCATCTAAATATGGCATTAAATTCTCAAAGCAAGCCTTCTCTAGATACAATATAATTCTAAGAGTTTATTTTTACTTTTTCAGACTACGATGGTGATGTAACTCTGAGAACAAATGGCGGAGTGTCAGCCTTATCTTTCATCGTCCGGCGCGTGCCAGACGTTATTCCTCGGTATATGTGTAAATTCGACGATGCTGTACACGTGAGCGAGCACGAGATTGGCGATGTGGACTGTGAGCTCACTATTGACTTCAGGCCTTTAGTACCTTGTCTAGCGAGAGGGGAATCGGAATTGTTACTCACGTTTGTGGAGGTTGGACGCAAGGATGTTTTGAAGCACCCCGTAGTGGAGACATTTCTGTTTCTCAAGTGGAGAAGAATAAGAAAATTCTTTGTTCTCAGCTTCGTATTCCACGCTTTATTTATATCTTTATACAGCGCGTATATTTTAAGTAAGTATAATATCTCTTACTTAACACATTGCAATGTAAGGTAAATATTGTAATGACTTCAGTAAAATTTTTAAATTGCAGGAATATTTTCCTGCGAAGATTTCACTTGTGATGTACCCTCGTACCTTCGACCAGTGCAATATTTGATAATACTGCTGAATTTATGTTTCTTGTCAAAAGAGATTTTTCAAGCATGCCTCAATTGGTCTGCTTACATACAACAATGGGAGAATTGGCTTCAGTTGTTCATAATACTCGGAGTCTTTTTGTGCACGGTAAGTTTGATTGAAATACAATTTATTCAGTAAGATATTGAAAATGTTTGTTTGTAAAGTAATCAAATTCTAAATCTAAATATATAAAAGGCAAACCTGACTGACTCATCTATCAACGCACAGCCGAAACTACTGAACGGATTTTGCTGAAATTTGGCATACAGATAGTTCTAATGACGTAGACATTCGCTAAGTAAGATTTTTGAAAATTCGCCCCCTATGGGGGTGAAAAGGGGTTTAAAATTTGTATGGAAACCGAACTCCACGCGTACGAAGTCGCAGGCAAAAGCTAGTATATACTTCAATAATATTTAAAGCACTATGTTTAAATAATATAATACATATATCTCATATCATAATAATATCATATAAGTTTGAACCCCCTAACCCCCCCCCCCTTGGCTACGCTCATGATTTAGGTTTTAACACATACTTAGGTTAAAAGTAACTGACATAATATGATTATTAACAGATACCGAATTGGTACCGAGGAATAAAACTATCCAATGATAAGGGCGAAAAAATGAACACATCGGGGTGGCAACACGACGTGGCAGCCATCACAATATTCTTCTGTTGGCTCGAGTTGATGATGATCGTTGGACGTTTTCCTACATTTGGTCTTTACGTACAAATGTTTACTACCGGTAAGATTTGCCCAACTTATTCCTTCAGTATTTGCCCAGCAACTTAATCTATATTAATATGTATTATAAAGAGGAAAGATGTGTAAATGTTTGTTTGAATAAGCTGCGAAAGTACTGGTTCTATTTTGCTGAAAATTGACAAAGATATAGAGTTAGACTACGGGGAAGGATATTGGCTATTTTATATGCCCAAAATATCCGTAATAGATTTTACCGAACTTTATATTTACTAACCCTGTTTTATCAGTTTCAGTCAATTTTGCAACGTTTCTCCTAGCGTACAGCTGTCTACTGATAGCTTTCGGTCTCGCATTCAGTGTGCTATTCAGCAACTATCCCGCGTTTCACCTGCCCGCTGGACTAATTAAGACCGTGATGATGATGTCCGGGGAATTGGAATACGAGGATATATTTTACGAGAGTTGCTCCCCGAGACATTACCCCTACACTGCACACGGAATGTTTTTAATATTTGTGCTGCTGGTGACGGTTATATTGACAAATCTGTTGGTTGGTTTAGCAGTGAGCGATATCCAGGTACGTTTCTTTTAGATAATTAAAAATATTTTTCAATTTCAATATAGATAAACTTTTAGGAAGCAGTTCCTACATATAGTATGTAATAATTCAGGAATACAATCATAATTTTAAATTCATAATTATATACTATTTTAAATTTCTTGAAATTTTAAATAACTATTTTTTTTAATAAACGCGTTCAGTTTGTCAGTTTGTCTGTTTGATTTATTTTAATAAGGGTTCCTTAAGTATTACGGAACCCTAAAAAATTGGCCGGCCCAAGTAGGTTGGGAGGTAAAGAGTAAAGACGTAGGTTTAGGTATAGTTGTAGGTGTAGATTGTAGTTTAAGATGTTGGTGTAGGTTGAAGGTGTAGGTGTAGATATTGGTGTAGGTTGTATGACTGTATGTGTAGTTATATATTTATTCCAGTTCATTTAAGAACAACCTGTGTCGGGACAGATAGTGCCTACATTATGTTTCAGGCATTACAAGAGAGCGCGGGGCTAGACCGTTTAGTGCGACAGACTCAGCTGGTGGCACATTTGGAAAGTATGCTGTTTAGCTCCTTACTCACATGTGCCCCAAAGCAACTACTGGCAGTTTTACGTTGGGGCGCTCTACTCACTGCCGCTTCGAATATGCGAACTTTAAATATAAGACCCAACGACCCGAGAGAGAATAGAGTGAGTTACTTTTTGTAAAGGCTATGAAACATATAATGTGTATTTCATACGAAACATAAAAGTTTCGTTAAAGAAATCGAATTTCCCTCAAAAAGTATGGATGATAATGATAAATTGTTTTTGATATTTCAGATACCCAGAGATTTAATTGCTTCCGTATACAAATTGGTCGCGAGTCGAAAGACAAAGAAAAAGAGTTTTCGTAAGAATAATAATTACGAGTGTCGTATACGGCAAAGCCACGACGGGGAACATATTGAGAGACAACCGACTGTGAAAAGGAAAAGTTACCTGTATGACAGATTCTCATCGGAAAGTCAGAATGTCGAAAGGCGTAAAAGAACTACATCAACTACAGACGTTAGAAACAGACCCATGTCCCTAACAATAAACGCAATACAGGACATTTGTATGGTGGACGTTAAAAATCAACTCTCCGATTTGACGAAAAAAATTAACAGATTAATTGATGCAACAGATTCAAGATTAAATTTGATCGAAAAAAAACTGGAGAGGAATAATTAGTGATAAGAATATATTAGTATTGATGTATCATTGAGTTAAATAAAAAAAGCATTATACATTTTCTATCCTATACTAAATTCATTTTTAGTATGTGAAGTAGGTAGGTGTTAGGTGTAGGTTGGTAGTTATTTTTTTAATTATTATTGTTCAAAGCTAGGATAGAACAGTATCTTTCAGGATCATGGAACAGAAAACAAGTTGAAGACTTGAAGAGCGAAGTAGGCGTGGTTCACGTGCCACAACTGTGCTTTGACTGCGTTTTATGGGTACTTATAAAACATTGAAGGTACTTTTTGCAGTATAACAAGATAATTTTAGACAGATTAAAATAATTTGAAAAACAAACTTACCAATAGATTACAGGTATAGCTTTTTCCATCATTCATTTTGACTAGACATTCCCCATTTTCGGCTCTGCTCTTAGGCAATTCATATCCAACTATCTTGGCTCCATAGACTATGTCAACGTTTTTAACTGAAGTGGACTTTAGTTCAGTGGTGACTGCGTGAAGAAGTACATCATTTTCAACAATGTATGCCACATCATCATTCATAATATCTGCACTGCTAAAAGATATAAGTGCATCTGAACAAGCATCCCACACCTGAAACAAATAAATTTCATACTCCTACAAAAAAACCATTAAAAGTGGTGGTCTGCAAATTATGTTTTCAAATACAGAACAAGAAACTATAACTTTTTAGGTATATTTAGTAACCAACTTCTATAGTGATATTCTATAAACTTGTATAGAGTATAGTTATACTATAATACAATTTAAGAAGTAATAATCACATTCTAACCATTAAACTGTTACTTATCACAGGCAAGGTGTGCATACTAGCCGGATTCCTTTACGAATATACTATATGTCACCGTAAAATTGTAACACAACTAGTGAAATTGTAAAATGTTGATAGACTTCGGACACAAATATGCTGCCTATATTGTAACATATTATTTTTCGTTAGATTTTAAATAGGTATATAGTAATTAATCTTTCGACATATTTTTACAATTTCGTTAGTTATTTTACAATCTAACGGTTTTTACAATTTTATGGTGACATACATATTGTGGGCTTCAAGTCAGAGGGGCGTATAAAAAATGCGATTTTCTTTTATTACGTCAATTATTTCTAAGTTTATCGATACACCACCTCTGTTTTTTTATAAATGTAGACGTTGCCAAGTGCACCATAAGCCTCGTCAAATATATAGAGATAAAAAAAAATGTACTTAGACGTAAATTATTTTAGAAGATAATGAAAAAAAAAGTGGTGGAGTATCGATAAACTTAGAAATGATTGACGTAATAAAAGAAAATCACATTTTCTTTATATGCCCCTCTGGCTTGAAGCCCGCGATATTAAAGGTAAAGCTGATTGACTGATGTACCAACGCATAGGCTAAACCCTTGGCTAGAAATTTAAAATTTTGCACACATAGTCCTCATATGACATAGATATCCATTAAGGAAGGATTTTTCGACATTCAATGCCCAAGGGGGTAAAATAGGGGATGAAAGTTTAAAACCTAATTTACTGCAGGCGAATAAATTATAGACTAGCATTAACTGCCTGCAGCTTCGCCTGCAGTAAATTAGGTTTTAAGCTTTCATCCCCTATTTTACCTCCTTGGTCGTTGAATTTCGAAAAATCCTTCCTACATTTTTAAATATAAAGCAAAACAATAATTTGCACCACATGCACTAAAAAAATGATGCTAGCACCTTGTGAAGAAACAATCCCATTGACGCACAAGACATTCCGAAATTAATAAAAAAAAAAAAAAAATAGAAATAAAAACAAAATATGAAAAATTACTTTCGATGATGTTCTGTATTATAATAGAACATTATTTGCTTATGTGGCTTACTACTCGGCAGATCTCACACTCTGCAACTGTTACTTATAATCATTTTTGCAGCATATCCTATATCACACTTATTTGAAAATTATTTACATGGTTGCTACATAGCAGGCATAGTATGTGAATAATGTAAGTAAATTTATTCCTTAATGATCTTACTTGCATGTGCCTCACAGGGTTTACTCTCATCTTCTCCACATGCTGCCATACATCTAATGTTGCCATCAAGTCTTTGGTGTTTTGGTTTAGAGCCACCACCCTGTTGCTGTATTCTGGTGTCAATTGGAAAGGTTTATCAGGGCTTCCTTCTAGTAGAAGTACTTTTGAGTTTGACAGTAGAGACATCTTGCCTGAAATTGGAAAAAAATGTATATTAGAATATAGATATTTTCCTTAGTATATCAACACATACAAAATAGTATGTATTTAAAGTATAATATTATTCCTTACCCAAAGCACAAGCTAAGGTGCATCCAACCATTCCACCACCGGCAATAATAACATCATATTTTGTTCTCGACTGCTCATTTCTTTGGTAACTATGTCGTCTTACCGCTGATACACTTTGAACATTCTTTTTAATGCTTACTATCAACAGATTATTGTATTTATTAAGATTGCGTATCATGGTTACAATTTTGAAATATTAAAAATACATTGACAATTAACGGGTCAGGAAATAAAAATCTGTTATAATATTATATCGTATAAAATGTATTGCTCCTAGAAATCAGAATCACAATTTATATTATTTATTTACGAATAGGGAATATGCATAAAATATAAAAATAGCTTAAAATATAATAATATGATACTAGACAGAAAAATAAAGAAAATGGCGAGAAAATTTTCAATATCTGTTGATAAATGAGCAAGATATGAGCGGTCAAAGTTTGTAATCTATCTCTTTCTAGCAAAACGAAATTTAGTATGAACTTTCTATGAAAGTCGTGTTATGTGACGTCACGATACACGTCGGATCTCTCTGTCTAATAGACCACTTTAAACGTTCATATCTTCGTTATTTTTAATGATATCAAAAAACTGATTTTACCATACGGTTTACCAAACAAGATAGATCTATATAAATAAATAAAAAAAATACGTGCATATTCCCTAATTTAAGTAATTCTTCTTCTTCTTCTTCTTTAAAATGGCCTCCCTTATAGGATTAGCCAGTATCAGTATAATTCAGGAATAAAATAACTTTGTAGCAGGTGGCGAACACTTTGCGCAAAAGTAGGGCTTTGTGAATGTACAAGGGAAGAAACAGTTTAAATTACGTAATATTGTAAATTTACTATATCTTCTTGATAGTTGAAACCTGAAACAACAAGACAAATACAAAATGTTAATTTGTTAGTAAAGACGCACAAATCTACAATTTGATATTATTATGATTAATAAAATTACATAGAACATCTACAAAAGGAGAATGAACTAAGGACAAAAGGGATTGGAAATCGGAAGGACGAGGGATATCAGGGGGAAGTGCATCGTATAGTGAGGATAGACGATTTGGACAGCTGAAAAAAATATGCTCAAGAGTGCCTTCATCGAGTCCACACTCACATAAAGACGAATCCCTAACCCTAATTTTATGAAGAAAGACTGGAGTGCAGGAGTGGCCCAAACGCAGGCGGCAGACTGTAGATGTGACGAATTTTCTTGCTTTCCTGTATTTAAAGAACCATGGTTTCACTAGCACTTGATTCTGCAGAGAAAAGTAAAATTTGCTCTTGACATTTCCTGATATAACCCAACTAGCATTCCAGTCGGAAATTAAATGCTCCTTAGCCAATGGGATCAGGTCACTACTGTAAAGTTCAAATTGGCCAGGGCCACCTGTGTAAGTGGCTTGTTTTGCGTAAAAGTCTGCACTCCAGGGCAGGATAGCTCCTGACGTCACAGCTTGTTAGAGAGAGAACGTAAATTGGTCAATACTTGTGAAGAAACGAGACAAAAATGTTATGTTTTGTCCCTTTCGCTGTAACCGGGTTTTTGGCACAAAGCTGTCAAATTTGACATTCTTGTGCCAAACAAATGACTGTGAAGATTGAGGTTTCGTTTTAATTGAACTCTTTTGTGTTTTTTGGAGTGTTTTATGTTATATACTCTTTTGAGATAGAGACTCTGTGTAGTTTTAAGTATTTTAACAATGTGTGGATGCAGTATTTTGAGGTGCAAAAGTCGCAACGAACGAAAATGTGCTGCCGTAACTTTTCACTCGTAATTAGCTATAGCTCGTGTTTTTTTAGTTTGTGATTGCATATAACATAAGAATGATGATATATGGATGTAAATACAGTCATATTTCCCATAGAAAGTGAGATGAAATCAGTATTTTTTACATAATTCGAAACATATTCTAAAAATATATTTGTCTTAGTGTTGCCATTTAATTTAGTACCAAAATATACTGACTAAAGTTCTTTCGGTAAAAATTTAGTATAATATCCCACGATTCCACGATTTGGGGAGGAGGGAGTTAAGAGGGAAGGGGAGGGGGAGGGTTGAACCCCCACTCCCCTCATCAGGAAACCCACAGTTACTGAGATATTAGTGGTTTAAGTTTTGGGGTTATAAACTAAACGACTAGTTTAGTTGTAATTTGGAGTGGTTAACATAGTTGAGTAATAGGGTGACAGCTAACCCTAACCGGAAACCTCACTAAACATAAATTTTGGATACATAGGTAATTAATCAAAGAACAAATCCATCTTTTTGCTAAAAAGTGGCCCTGTGCGAGTTTCTTACGCCGGTTCTTCTCGACGGGCCAGTTTCTTATTGATATATGTATTTTAACTGTTTAACTTTTTAAGTGTGTTGAAGTGAATGAAGAATGTTTGAAACATCTACTTAAATAAAAAAACTATTGACTTTTTTGACATTGTTTCATTTTTATATTAAGAGAAATACCTACCATATCTAACAGTATTAATAGTAAGGCTTTTTGTTAGCTTATGCTTGGTCTACTTCAGAAAAAGTCAAAATCACCAAATGTGTCCATAGAAATTGCCTCAATTCCTCATAGATCTCATCATCAGGTCACTACTTTTTTGAATGAAACAGGACCAACTTGGGATTATACCCTTTACATAAAAATGAAAGAGTAAACCTGAACGTTTTCACGTTAAAACTACTGAACTGATTATCATGAAATTTTGCCCAGATATAAATTAGACCACGGGAAAGGACGTAGGCTACTTTTTATCGCGAAAAAATGTACGGTTCCTGTACGATACTTTATTTACGCTTTCACGTAAATATTACTAAACCGATTATGATGAAATTTGGCACAGATTGGAGTTGGAGTAGACCATGGGGAAGGACTAGGCTACTTTATATCATGGGATATATACCCGTGGATTACTGTACTTACGCGGGCGTAATGGGCGCGGGCTGGACCTTTTTTTTTAAATATTGGAAAAGGTGTATGTTGTAGGAGTAGGTGTAGGAGCAGGTGTAGGCGTAGGTGTCTGAGTGGGTGTAGGAGTATGGGTAGGAGTAGGTGTATGAGTTAATGTACGAGTAGGAGTAGGAACAGGTGTAGGAGTAGGTGTAGGAGTAGGTGTAGGAGCAGGTGTAGTCATTTATTCATTCCAGTTCATATTTAAGACAGAACAACGTCTGTCGGGGTCAGCTAGTAATCTACACTAATATTATAAAGAGGAAAACTTTGTATGTTTGTTTGTTTGTAATGAAAAGGCTCAAAAAGTACTGGACCGATTTCAAAAATTCTTTTACCATTCGAAAGCTACATTATCCACGAGTAATATAGGCTAAATTTTATTTTGGAAAAAAATAGGGTCCCGTAAGATATTTGGGATTTTCGGACACAAGGTGTAAAAAATCAACCAGAAAGGTTACTTATTTTACGTACGCTGCCTAAACTATAAAAGATAGAACCATACAATGTTGTAATTAATTGTAGATCTTATAAATATCTACAAAAAAGTCCGCGACACACTATACCTATCTATGTCGAGTGAGGCACAACAACCATTTTTTTATATAGAAATCTAGAATTTTTTTGACTACATTTAAACGCGTTTATTTTACTCATGCTATTAATCCTTATCAAAATAAATTATTTCATCACTAAGTACAGTTTATGTAGATAATATTTGGTCTTTGAATGATTAAAATTGGACGTTTGGTTTTGAAGTTATGGCGAAATTAAAATACTTATTACGATTTTTGCTGCACGGCCCGTTGCGAAGTGGGCGTCACAAAAGTATACCCACCTACTTATTTCATTGAGTTTTAGTAGGTACCTATATATATTAATTTGTTTCTGTTTGTTTTGACTAAATTTCGCCCTTTTTATTAGAGGTTTAAAGACATTCTGTAGTATTAGTATCAGTATTGTACCCGTGCGAAGCCGGGGCGGGTCGCTAGTATATAATATAGCTAGCTGTCTCGAAACACGTTGTTCTGTCATAAACATGAACTGGAATGAATAAATGACTTTACATATAATGCATCCTACGTCCTAGTCCTACACCTACAACCTACACCTTTTTCATTATTTCTCAGTGCGTAAGCCTTCCCTGAACTTCCACAATTATTTTCAATATAAATCAAAATGAGCCAAATCGATCCAGCCGTTCTCGAGTTTTGAGTCCCTCGTGAACGGAATAAAAAGTATCCTATGTCCTTCTCCTGGTTTCAAGATAGCCCACCAATTTTCAGCCAAATCGGTTCAGCCGTTCTTGAGTTATAAATATTTTTACCACGTTCATAATATTTTGTTAATTTAACTATTACTCTCGGTCTTGGCCTAGAGTTAACTTATTAATAGGTCTCGATCTAGACTGAGAATCCACTAATCGCATGTTTTCTTATAACCTCTGGCTCATAAAAAATAACTAGAACAATTTAATCGCCAGTATGAAAATATTAAAATTTACTTATTTTAATAATGAGTGGTGCAGGGAAAAACTCGCTCTAAGATTCTTATTTATTACTGACTACGACGAGAAAACTTACGTGTACATCCTAAGATCAAGACAAAAATACTACAATTGAAGGCTATGTTTGTACATGGCAACACATAGTGGGTGAGCGAGATGCACTCTAGTGGTTACAAGAGCTGCGGATCTATAGGTACTTTATCTTAGCTGCACTCTCATTTCCTGATATAAGCAAGGAATTTGTAAGTATTATATACAACTATAATACTTACAAATTCCTTGGATATAAGTAATTCGACGACACTCGACAGCTGATCAGTTGACACTTGACATTTGACAATTGACATTTAGTTTTTTTATATGGCGTTCGGCTTAAAACCATTCGCCAGTGTCAAGTTAAAAAGGCGGGAAATAAAATTATTATTATAGTTTTCAACACCGTATTTCTAAATCTTCAAGTCCTTAGTCTAGTCAATGTCCAAATAAATAGTCAGTATAGTCAATGAGTCAAATCAGTCGATTCAGTAGTGGTAGAAGCTTTACTGAAAGTTCCTAGGGAGTTTTGGCGGCACACAAAATGGCACGCTTTTTGAAGATGTACTTACCACTTGCACACTTGTGTCTTTTATCCGAATTATATAATTATTTTACTCAACATTATGTCTACTATACATTTAACGTATGAAGATCGTAGTTGTAACTTGTAAGTTGGGTAATGTAATATCGTGTTTAACTAATTATGTACTAACTACCAGTTATAATCTAACTAGATAGTTACTTATTAGGTAGGTACTTATTTAGTTTTATAATATATTTTTATATTTATACTTTATTTATTATTAAAAATACGAAAGACGAAAGTGTATCTGTTACCTCTTTATGCTCTAACCCAAGGCTGCTCAACCTTTTGAAGAGTCGGGCCAAACGATGGATTCAGTCGTTAACGACGGGCCACTTACATTTCCTGTTTCAGTTACTCTCAGGACAAGCGCAATAAAAACTCAATTAATAAGAAAATATAATTATTGTTTATTAGGAATATAGAGTATCTTAAACTAAAATCTAAATAAATAAACAAAATTGAACTTAAATTTCTGTCATTTTTTGTCTTTTAATAATATACCTAGTATATTTAGCGACAAATCCACCCACGTATTTTTAAACCATACTTGCGCGGGCCACTAAAATTCTTTCACGGGCCTGGGGTTGAGCAGCCTTGCTCTAACCCTTTGAGTATATAATCACTCTAACCGCTGAACCGATTTTTTTTCAAACGACTTCCAAAAAGGAGGTTTCTCAATTCGACCGTATAAATGCTTTTTTTATGTTAGTTCGCGGATAACTTCGTCGTTTATGAACCGATTTTGATGATTCTTTTTTTGATGTAGACAGTATAATCCCAAGTTCGTCCCGTTTTCAAAAAAGCGGTGACCTGATGATGGGATCCATGAGGAATCGAAGGAACTCCTCGAAATGTATATCGACACATATGGTGATTTAAAAAATTTCTGAAGTAGTTCAAGCATATGCTACCAAAAAGTAAGATTTTGCTCCAAAGTATACCCTGGATCCAAAAGTATAGAACAGAACTCCTGAAGAATACTTTTATTGTTTTTCGAAGTAATCTCCGTTCCTCTCTACACATCATCGCATTCGATGGAACCACTGAGAAAAGCAGTGGGCCTATTCTTCCTTAGAGGTCTCTTCTATGGCATTTTCGTACGCTTTCACCGCATCTTCAGGGCTCGTAAAGCGAATACCTCTAATAATAAATTTTATATTTAGTTCTTGGGAATAAATGAAAGTCGCAGGGCGCCAGGTTAGGACTGTATGGCGGATGACTCATTATCTCGACACCTGCCATAGTCAAATATTCAACAGTCCGTTTTGCGGAGTGCGCTGAAGCATTGTCGTGGTGAAGGAGGATCCTGCTTCGAGGGCGCTGCTGTCGAATTAAAACCAAGACAGGCAAACAGCGATTGACATACCAGTCTGCAGTAACTGTCCTTCCATCTTCTAGCATAACTGTCGCGAAATGACCTTTCCGACCAAAGAATGAGGCAATCATCTTTCTTCCTTGACTTCTTCCTTTCTTTACCTTAGTTGGCCGATCCTCGAAAGGAAACCCTAAATGAAGCGCCTAAATGTTCGTGAAATATTTTTTGAACTTGACTCATACCAATGCCTAGGCTTGCCCGTATCTGCTGATATGTCACTCTTTTATCTTCCTCTATCATGCGTCGCACAGCACTGATGTTATCTTCAATAGTCGCTGTTAAAGGACGTCCCTCACGCGGAGAGCGGAGAGATTGCTATGTATAACGCGTTTCAAATAAGAATAGGAACGTCAATGACCTTTATCTGTCAAATATCACTTGAAAAGTGTGATTTTCAGAAAAACTAATGTGCATATAAATATGAATAGTCTTGCATCGATTTTAAATAAGAATGTTAAATAGTAATCAATTATCTAAACATAAATTTAACTATCGTAACAGTCTAAATTCGAAACAATATGGCGCCGACTTGATCCTATTCTCATTTGAACCGCACTATACACACTTAAACTCGTTAAACCAATTGTAAATAGTGGCACGAGATGGGGCTTCATTAAGAAATGCTAATCGCTGCCTATCATAGTTTTTTTGTTGAGTAAGCCCACAACGAAAGTCATAATAAATCATTGACCGAAAATTTTCTAGCGTTAGGTTCATTTTCACGTGTAACAAAAGTTTTAGATTTGCCGCCAATTCACAAAAACAAAATAATGTCAAATGAATGCAATATAGGTACCTACCTACTACAATTTTTTTACCAAAGAGTTCTAAAATTGAAATTCAAAAAAAGTTTTCATTAGCAATGTTTCATGAAGAATAGAGAACGTAAGGAGAACCATCTCGTGTATTAAAAAGTGTCCGTTGAAAGGGAGCAAGATAAGCTGATAGAGATAAGAGAGCTATAGTAGCGGGTGGAAGAATTTCAAAAAGAGCGCTAGAAAATGGCCACAAATTATTAGAGTAACTAACTTGGTAACTTAACCAATAACTAACTTTCAAACTTTAAAATAACTTCACTCCATCTCTTATTGCTAACTTCATATAATTTCCACCATCTACACTAGCGCTATTTCGGTGAATTTTCGAAATACAATTTGATCTTTACGGGTGGACACTTTTTCAAGTTATCCCCCATACAAGATGTTTTTCCTTACCTCTATTCTCCATGCAATGTTTCTAACTGGCCAGTTCTCAATCACAGTCTATGGAACTTACAGTCGTCCAACGGACACGTCTAGACAGAGCAATCGTGCGGGGCGTGGGGGGTGAGAGAGGGGCGGTACCGAGCCCAAGCTGCCATACACTCGCTTGGGACACGTTAGCCCGGGTTGACGCTTTCTAATTTGATTGTTTTAAGTGGTTTGCGATAGTGTTTCGTTCATGGGCGTAGCCAGGTTTTAGTTTCGGGGGGGGGGGGGGGGGTTTAAGAAAATAAAACGACTACAAGTACAATAAATAACCAGGGCCGTCTTTAACTTATTAGAGGCCCCGGGCACATTACAATATTTTTTTTTTATTTTTACCTGTTTAACCTTTAAACCCTCAGAGACTGTGTAATTCGAAAAAATTGAAATAGGTATCTATAGTCGAAAACTAAACGTCAGTACTAACTTTTATTATACGTTTATTAAGCCAAAACCGAGCGAGCGAAGCGAGCGAGCAAATTTTTTTTCCTATTTTAAAGGTACTATATTATAATATAATGTATACCTATTGGGCGCGTAGAATAATGGGCGCCCAGTTTTTTTTTTCGTTTTTACCTGTTTCAGGGTTTATTTTGAAAGACTGTGTAATTCGAAAAATACAAATATCAAAAGCCTAAAACTGAACGTCGGTACTAAATTTTATAGTAATATGTTCTGTATGCTAAACACGAGTGAGCGAAGCGAGCGAGCAAAATTGTTTTCCCGTTCTATAGGTTACAATCTATTCAATCGTTCAATCGTGAAACCCCCCCCCCCCCCCCTGGCTACGCCCATGGTTTTGTTTGAGTTGTATGTAGGTTTACAATGGTCAATTATATGAACAGCTAAAGATTCATTTTAATACAAAACCGGGCGCCTTTTTCCCGTCAGAATTTTTAATAAAATTGTATCTACGTATGAGAATTTACTACATCGTCAAATTCAACAATCACAATCTAAAAACTAGTAAATCCAAATGTCGAAAATACCTTTTAGTTTCGCATTTGTAGCTTTTGCAGGGTTCGTAAATATCCGATATTTATAATAAATATCAAAATATCAAATATCTTTGATATATATCCGATATTTTTGATTTTTTTGATATTTTTGATATTTTCAAAATTACATACAAATTTCATACTCTGATATGCTTTTTCGTAATAGTTGAATCGAAATAATTTGTATGTCTGATAATAATTTGAAGATAGGGAAGTAAAATTAAACTCATTTATTTATTATTGATACTTATTCAAAGTTTTCAAATAAATTAAAAATCAACGATAGATACTATTGAGTACCAATTTAAGTCTTAAATCCATAAAATGACTTTTGTTTATAACCAGAAGAAAAAAAAAGTGTATTAATTTTATCAGTCGAATTAATTTGACACATGGTATAACAATAGTATAATAACAAACAAGGAATTTTCTTCCGAAAAACAGAGGGTCACGTGGGTGTCATAAGCCGTTACAAGCCGCGTCGACGGCTATGATTAGTTAATGTCGTGTCAAATAGCAAGTTTTTGATGACCTAGGCTTGTGAAACTCTCGGAAAATAAGACCTGTGTTGATGTAAGATTTTTTACATTTAAAACATTATGTTACATTTTTAAATAAAAATATCAATTTTGATATAATATATCAAGCATAAATATCATGATATATATCAATTGATATATATCATGCGAACCCTGAGCTTTTGTATACGCATTTGTATTTTTTATAATAAAACTCTTCATTAATACTTCTATATATATTTTTGTTTTATTCCTAGTACTCTACATACACATACTACGAATACACAAAATGTAGAACAGATTATAATAAAACACATTATTGTGACAACCCTGCAGCAATGACGAATACCTACACAAAAGCGGCATTTCGCGCGACTTCAAACGCGTTGTCCCACTGTATCTTTATTACGCTGTGATAATATTTAGTGTTACCCACGTAAACACATGTTTGGGGATTTCGGCGTTGTTTATAAGAACTGCAAGCATATACCTACAACCATGTCAATTAGAGTAATCATCATCATCACCACCACCACCGTCACACCGTACATCATAACTAGGGTATGGAACCGGGAAATCCCGGTCCCGAAATTCCCGGGAATTCCCGAAATTTTGAATCGCTCTGAGAACCGGGAATCAAAAATTGAGAACCGGGAATTTCGGTACTTTCGGTACCGAACAGATTATATTAAAATTTACAAGTATTTGTGTAAACTATCATCGGTAATTGTAAATATTAGCTAACAAATAATTTTCATAATTTCCGAAAGTAAATAAAAGACAAAAATTAAAAATATTACACGATAAAAGGATAGAATTAATAGTTTATATTAGATTCTGTACATAAAAGCTAACTGAGAGGGATGCGAGGAAGTATGTCTTTAAAATGATAAGATAATATGTATAATATATCTTTTGATCACGGTAAACTATATCACTCTTTAAGCTCAGAAGTTCAATTATTAGTGTATTGGGCGTTGCCTAATGGAAAATAACCGCCGGCTTATTACGTATCTTGCAATAGCCAAGCAATAGCAAAAATTGCGCAATTTTTGCGCAAAAATAGCAAATTCGTATGACGTATCTGCAAAAACCTAGCAGAAGCAACCTAGCAACAGTACTGCCTCTACCGAACAATCGAGGAACTATAAATTGCAATCAATCGTTCGATCTCTTCACTGCTGTCTATTTTTTTGTATTACGTAAGACTTTTACAGCAAAGCGAAAGCAATCAGCGAGCGATTTGAACTGTCAGTTAGCAAAAATAAGCGAAAATAAAGCAAAGTGCATTCAAACACAACAGCGAGCGATTAGCAATCGATCGCATAGGTAATACGATTTCATTTGACGTTTAGCAATCGACTGCGCGTTTATCGCGCGATGACTGCAAGATTTTTGCTAATCGCTATTTTTACGTAATACGGCGGACGGTGTCATATCTCACTGTTCTAATAATGGTTGATTTTGTTGCTTTTTCTTGTTCACTAACCAACTTGTTTAATGTTCCTTGCTGCAAATTTGTTTTTATTCGCACATTTATTGACATCTAAATATTCTTATCCTTACTATGTGTAATGTTATAAACGCGAAACCTTGTAAACCAAAACTAGGCACTGCCAGCTACTAAATACCTCGTTAAAATAAACATTGATGAAACAACGACTTGTATGTGTAAGGAAAACGATGAGACACCCTAACGGCTAACAGCTTCTTTAGAGACACCCTAACGGCTAACAGCTTCTTAAGTTCAGCACCACAGTAGTGGGGTAGCGCGAATACTCTTATGGCAGATAAAATGTGTGGACGCAACGATCAAACTCCAACAAACCCCTTTTTTTATTAGGGAGCAAAAGAGGGGAGTTTGGAATATGCTCGAGCCCGTCAGATTAATATAAAGGAAGATATCTTACTTAAATATTGACAAGTACCCCCAGCGAGTGTGAGATCTTAATGTTAAACCTTCAGTCAAATCTCGTTTTTGGTTGATGGTTTTTTAGTAAAAAACCATCAATAAATGCTAAAACACTAAAATGACCTCGACTCTTTACTGTCGTTAATATGGCGGTGACATGTTGGCTGATGTGTCGAGATGCCATTAAAACCTTATTTAATTTGTAATTGCACTATGAAATGTTATTCTTATATTTTGAATTACTTTTGAGACAGTAATTACACTTGGATTTCATGCCTTAACACCAGTCCCGAAATTCCCGAATTTCCCGGGAAATCCCGGTTCCAGAATTACCCAGACCCGAAATTCCCGGTTCTCAAATCAGACCGGTTCTTCCATTCCCTAATCATAACATTATTATGATAATAAAAAGATACTTCTGATACTCGTATTTTACACCGACACGGAGATCTTTAAACATTACCTACTCTGCCGTTTATAGACCTATTTGCAAAATTGTTTTGTTAAAAAAATATAGGTACGAAAAACCTTCTATTTGGGATGTTAGAAGTGTTGATTATAAAACAGTGTAAAAAATCCAATATAAACCAATGATATCGGTGGTATCGATTTTTTTCATTTTATCGTTACGTCTATTCACCTCAAAGTCCTCAAACACTAGAGAACGTGTGGAGGGCGGAGGCGCTCGGGCCGCTTCATTTAAAATTTAAATAAACAAACATAACCCTTCCTGACAGTCGGGTGAAAAGCGACTTCGCTTCGCCGCGGTGACTGGAATCTGCGCTGTGACTGGGTCGCGTGGACCCATAGGCCATTTATCTAGAGCCTAATGGAAGCTTGGCGCGCCTTCAATAATTATACATTCGATCGTTTTTCAGACATTCTTAAGATGCATTAATAATAATTTAACAAAATAAAAAGGTGAAATTATTATTTTAAAACAAAAAATTAAACCGACTTCCAAAGTAAAATACACAAAAAAGTATGAAATAAAACTTATTTTCTAAATAATTCTCCTTTTAAATTTGGCTAAAATTTAAACTATTTCTCGACTCAATCTTCTTAATTTTGAAGTCGGTACCAGTAAATGTGAACATGAGTTCTGTAAAATATTGTAGAATATTGTTTAGGCTGGTACCTCCACCTATCCATATCTTTCAAAATCGCGTTTTATGCCACTTAATATCTCCTATACTATGCAATTGATTTTTATGAAATTTAAAACATTAGCTTGTAGGTACCACTAACGACTTCTCCGCCACAAAAATTCAGACCGCTAGCTTAATTTCAAACGAAAATATGGGGACCCGAAAAAGCCGCGAAAAGCTTCGAGAAAAGATAGAACTACGGCTGCTTAATACCTTGGCGATACCGCTGCCGCGCTATCAGATAGACCGTAGGAAAGTAGTTGTATTTTAGTCGGTAGGTACGTAATGAAAGTTGGTAAATTGTTACGGGTTACGGGTTTGCAAAGAATGCAATATTTTATGAGAATTGAGATGACATGTAAGTAGATAAGTACAATATAACGTAAGTACAGTATAACCCATTAAGTATTAATAAATAATATTGTTTAAATTCTTTAATCATGTAAAATAACGAAATAATTCTATTGTGGATATTGGCACCAACTACCTACTGTGGTATTAATATCTTGCCATGACAACCGCAAGCACAACACTGTATAGGCGTTTGCGTTTGTTAACAAATCACAGAAAAATTAATACGGCATAATTACTGAGAATGGTAATTTTAAGTGATGCACCAGTCTAGTGTATTTTACAATTCATTAAGAAAAGTTCCTGTTGATCCTGTGAGTAAAATGCCCAAAACTTCATACGAACGTGACGAAAACCTTTATCTTGAATCTCAGTGTTCATTAGATTCGTCAACCACTTACTCCGCATCGGACACAGATGTAGACGCTGAAAAGCTTAAAGATTTCTATCGGAGTATTCCTGATTATAACGAGATAAACCATCTGTCTGAAAGGGAGTTTTATTGCACATTAAAAACGCTAAGAGAAAGAAAGAAAATTATGTTTAATTTTACCATAGATGATATTGATAATTGTGGATTACTTATCGAAAAATCCAAAGACAGAACTGGAAGAGAATCACAACCAGAACAGACACCAAGTTATAGAAAAAAATCTATCAGCTCGATCGAATCGAAAGAAAATAAATATTGTGTTACTAACCAGCCGCGTAAAGTCCTCAGTAATAAAAAAAGTGGCATAATTAAAGATCCTAAAAGCCATCTAAAGGACAAAATAGAAGACAACAGTTTGAATGTCAAAGGTATATCTAAAACTGAAGGGCCCAAACGTAACCATTCAGCATGTTCAATTACATGGCACGATGATAAAAAGGAATTTAAGAAGGAAGTTGACGAAAAATTTGATAAGTTTTTCGAAAAAGATAGTTACGGTGTCAGTGATAAAACATATCGTACTCGAAGTATGCCTTCAAGCCCTCTCAGAAACCGCAGATCAGTTTCTATTTCCCCTAAAAGCAAAGAGAACATTACTATACCTAAGCCTTTCAAAATGACTAGAAGGTAGGGTTCATTAAGTTAAGTGAATAATTTTCCCATATCGTTTCTGAAAAAAAAAAATTTAATTAATTTGGACACGAAACATTAATTACTTAACATATTTTACACAGGGATGATGACAACAAAATAGTTAATGAATTAAGAGGTCTTCAAAAATCATTTTCAGAAGATATGCTTCATCAAAAACGAGAAAGAAAGCAGTTCAAAGCTAGGCCGGTACCTATAGAATCTCGGATCCCTTTATATGACAAAATTCTTGAGGACCAAGCAATGAGGTTTTATTTTTGTGTTATTATTGTGTTGAATTTAAATTTGGTGATAGTAATTTTTCAAGAAATTTCATAACTTACTTTGGATAATATTTACATTCTTGCAGGCGAGCAATAACCAAAATTAACAGCGAGGCCGAATTACGGGCACAAATGAAACCATTTAGCTTCACGAAAAGAGAAGAGTGCGGTAATGGCATCTGTGAACGAGCTGCTAATGTTCTACCGAAGACAAAAAAGAAAAGACGATTCAAAGCACGACCAGTTCCGAAAAATCTTTTCTCGAATTATTTTTACGATAGGTTGAGAGAAGAAAACTTTTTTAGGTAAGCATTACACTAAAATATAAATTTATTAAAAATCATTTATGCAAAGTCATTCATTCCTGAATGCTATTAACAGGTCTATGAACCGACGTATCAGAGCAGAGGAGATGTTGAAAAATTCAAGTTACCCAGGCTTAATGACTACAAGGGATCAGAGTCGTATCTCTACACCAGCAGCTCACAGTGACTTACCAACTGATCCATCTCCTGCAGCACTATCGGGGTCTACGCTCAATAAGTACCTATCGACGAGCCCTATAAAATATTTAAAGAAGAGTACTAAACAGCTAAAAGATGATTTTATTACTACTAGTCCTCAGCCATTTCATTTTAATACGGCTGCGAGGGCCAACAAAAAGGTATAGTAGGTACAATGCGTTTCAAATAAGAATAGGCACGTCAATGACCTTTTTCTGTCAAATATCACTTGAAAAAAAAAACTTGCAGAAAAACTTATTTGCATAATATCAATATTATTAGTATTGCATTGAATTTAAATAAAAACGTTAAATAGTAGTAAATTATTATCAAAACATACATTTAATTACCGTAATAGTCTTAATTCGAAACAATATGGCGCTAAGTCGATCCTATTCTGATTTGAATTGCACTATACTCAATACTTTTCAAGCGACTAATTTTATAGTTTATGAAATGTGTTGCATACTGATTTTGTAATTTCATAAAAACACTGGCTTTTGCCCGCGGCTCCGCTCGCATAAATATAGTATCCTACCGTACGGGAACACTGTACTTTTTCGGGATATAAAAGTAGATTATGTGATAATCCAATGCTCAAACTACTACAACACCAAATTTCATTCCTTGCTTCAGCAATCACCTTTAACAAAAAAGCAGCGAATAAAGGTGACAAACTAAACACCAGTCATATTGGTATTAGCGGTAGCAAGAAACCCATTTACATCTGTGAGCATTTGCCCCCAACGGTAAAGACTCTACACGCTGAAGCTCGATCAATGGCCAAGGCAAAAGACTATCGCTACGTCTGGGTTAAGAATGGCAGAGTCTTCATGAGAAAAACAGACCAAAGCGAATATGTGTACGTCAAAAATTCAAAAGTTTTGAACAACCTTAAATAATCTTAATTTAATCTCTTAGCAGGAATTTATTGTTAATATTGTGACCTTCGATTCTCTTACCTGTTACTACCAAAATGTCAGAGGGATTAATACATGTATGTCTGAAGTGCGACTAGAAATCTTAAATAATAACTATGATATTATAATACTCACCGAAACATGGCTTAAGGGCAGTGTTTTCGATTCCGAAATCCTCGACGATAGGTACTCAGTCTATAGGCGAGATAGAGAGACGTCCAAAATATCTAATCATAAAAATAGAGGCGGCGCGGGCGGTGTTTTAATTGCTGTATCAAAAACAATTGACTCAATACGATGTTCCGATTGGGAGAGTGATTGCGAAGATCTTTGGGTCTCATTAAATCTACGCCTGGGAGGGAAACAAACGACACTCTATTTATGTGGTGTTTATCTTCCACCGCCCCTAACGCATGATCTTCTGCAGACATTTACTGAAAACGTTAACAAGAATATTTTAAATTTACATACTACAAACAATAATTCAGTCTTGTTGATAGGGGACTTTAATGCTAGTGAGATAACATGGGCCACATGCCCTGACACACAACTTACATCAAGACAAGCTATAAGTCACGTTACAAGTACTCTGACAGACTTTTTGGCTCTTAACTCACTAATTCAATTTAATAAGATCGTTAATAGCAAGGGACGTATACTTGATCTAGTCTTATGTCGTGAACCAATAGTAACCGTTACAGAGTGCTTCCTTCCTATTCGTACAGTTGACCCGTATCATCCAGCTCTTAACTTTGTAATTGATGCTCAAGTTGAGCACAAGAACAAAATTGCTTCAAAGGTTAAATATAACTTCTATAAAGCTGACTACGAACAAATTATATCATCGTTTGAAAAAATCAATTGGATCCAAGAGCTTAACAATACCAAAGACATAGACGCAAAAACTGATGTTTTCTATGAAATTCTTAATAACATTATAAATAAATATGCTCCAAAATCACAAACAAAGGTGAGATCATCTTTTCCTATTTGGTATTCTAATAAACATATTAAACTCCTAAAAAAGAAAAATAACTGTCATAAAAAACTTAAAAAATATAATAACCCATTAGACAAAATTGAATTTAATCATCTTAGAAAGGATTGCGATAAGATGATAAAACATTGTTATAAAAACTATATCAAATCCATTGAAGACTCAATAAAAGACAACCCAAAACAATTTTGGGTCCACATAAATAATTTAAGGAGAAATAATAGTACTTACCCATCGCGCATGTTTTTAGGAAAATTAGAAGGAAAATATGGTCTCGCGATAAGTAATTTATTCGCTAAAAACTTCTCCTCAGTATACGAGCTTCCTGCTAATAATAATAAGTCTTATTCTGCACCAGAGCCCCAAACCGGCATAGAAAACGTTTTCATACCCCAACGTGACGTATATCAGTTGTTGAAAAAACTGAACTGTTCTAAGGGGCCTGGTCCCGATAACATTCCCCCTATCTTCCTACAAAAATGTGCATCCGTTCTCTCTTATCCCCTCCAACTTTTATTCAATGCATCTTTGAGCTCTGGTTGTTTTCCTAAAAAATGGAAGGAGGCTCGTATTGTACCAATTTTTAAAAGCGAAAATCCAAATAATGTGGCTAATTACAGACCAATATCAATTCTATCGACAATATCGAAAGTCTTTGAAACTCTAGTGCATAAACACTTATCTAGACACATAAACAAGTTAGTTAATGTAAATAAACACGGATTCATACCGGGGAGGTCATGTGGTACTAACTTATCCTCATATGTGGCACACTTGATTAAAGCAGTTGATGATGGGCAAGAGGTTGATGCAATATATACGGACTTCTCAAAGGCTTTCGACAAAGTAAATCACGACATACTTATTCAGAAACTCAAATCCTTTGGTGTAACTAGCTCTTTACTCTTTTGGTGTTCCTCTTACTTAAAGAATCGACCTTCTTTGGTAGAAATTGATGGCTATCAGTCCGAGTCCTTTATTTCTCACTCTAGTGTCCCTCAGGGTTCAATAATGGGTCCCCTTTTCTTTAATGTGTTCCTAGATGATATAGTTGACATACTAAAAAATACATCAATTGAACTTTATGCAGACGACCTCAAAATTACAAGAATAATTAAAACAAAGCATGATTCTATTAAACTCCAAGAAGACATTGACTCTCTATTACATTGGTGTAACAAAAACCAAATGTACTTAAACCCGAAAAAGTGCTATCACATTAAATTCACGAGAAAAAGAAAGACAATGGATACCGAATACGTGATCGGAACTGATAAAATCTCAAGAGTACAAACTATTCGAGACCTAGGTGTGATCTTAGACTCGAAGCTAAGCTTCACATATCATGTACACGATGTGGTCAGTTCTGCTCTTAGGTCTCTTGGCTTCATAATGAGAACGTCCAGGAATTTCTCTCTACAATAATAAAACTCTACAATAGTTTTGTCAGAAGTAAGCTCGAATCTACAGTATGGAACCCACAATACCGAATTCATATTGATAGAATAGAAAAAGTCCAAAAGCGAGTCACTCGTTATATTGCCTACCGATTTGCCCGTTCCATGGTAAACTCTTCGTATAATCAGAGATTAAACGTCACTTGAATTGAGAAGAAAAGTTCTTGATATGATATTCTTACATAAATTAGTCAACAATAAAATCGATTGTATGTCCCTATTATCCACGTTAAACTTCAATATGCCTGTTAGAATGCCTAGAAAACAAGTAACACTATTTAGATCTACTGGATATAAAACTAACCTAGGAAGGAATTGCCCTATTACTAGAATGACCAAAGACTACAATGAGTTGTCGTCGAGGATCGCGGACCTAGACATTAATTACGACAGTCTCAATATTTTTAAATCTAGGATTCTTAAACATTTAGATAACTAATCAATCATATAACAGTGACCTATCTATTAATATTGACATTTTAAAAATCGTTTACCAATTAATTTTCTTTGGCGTACAAGTACTATTATTTAATATTAAGAATTCTTTATCATTATTATTATTTTTTATTATTGTTGTGTTTTTATCGTGACGTATGTAGGTATTGCACTTATTCTTCAATGTCATTACTAAATGACATATTTATTTAGTTTAGTTATTTTTTACCATTCTCACTTCTATTATTATTATATGACATTTTCCTAATATTTAGTTAATTTTATTATGTTTTAATGAATTTTTGAAATTGTAATATTTAATTATTTATATTATTTAATTTTAATGCAATTTTAATATAATTTGACATTTATTATTTAAATCTAATTGTTTTAACATAAGTAAATTAATTGTATTTTGTATTTTTTTTTTATTAGTTCATAGCCGATACATTTATTACTATTTTTTTTTGTAGCAAGATGTAATAGCCTGTAATTGAAAGTGCAATAACCATGATAATGTAAATACTATCAATATGCATGCATAATTGGAACTTTTGTTGGTTGTTCATAACAATAAATAAATAAATAAATAAATAAATTCACTAAAATCCGATCATTTTTCGTGAAAGAGTAAAAAACATCCATCTATCTATCCTCACAAACTTTCGAATTCATAATAGAAGTAGGATTAAGCAATTTAATATTTCATGAAATAGCATTCATTCTTTTTTAGATAAAGGAAATATCTAAAAAGATATCGCAAGATATGAAAATTAGTGAGAGTACTGATAATCTTGATACTGCGGACAGAAGTAAGGTTTACTCTGCCTTGGATTTAAGAGAAAAAGATAGTAGATCAAATTTAGCAGCTCTGTTGAGAGCGGAGGCTATTAAGAAGAAATTCGAAATGGAAGCCGACAAACGACTGTGTGATCAACTGCGGCGTATCGAAGCTAAGCATCGAAACCGCTTGCTACGATCCAAGCCAGCGTGGCACCTTGTTAAAAATAAGTTAGTAAACTACGAATATCATTAAGTTATAATTACTAAACTAGTCACCTAGTTATGATTAAGCACTATGTTTGCTGATTAACTTTGATATTTGTTTTAAGATTCACGTTTGTGTTTCAGTCACGAGGCGGATATTGCTATGCGTTTGCAGACTCGGCGAGATGAGGAAAGAATGCGACGAGAAGAGTTTCTTCACGAGATGGAGCTAATGTACGGAAGAGTACAGAAGCAGCCGATGTTATTTGAAAGATTCTACGCTCCTCGCTCTGGCGTAGAATCTATTGATTATGCACGACTGTCTCCAAGAAAGAAAAACAACAGAAATTGCAGTGGAAAAAGGAATGAAAAATTCCATTTATTTCAGAACAAGTGTGTTTCGCCAGAATTAAATGAGGAGCATTTAAAACACTTAAATAAACTCTATGATTCAGATGGTGGCGCTACGGAAAGTTGAGGCGAAGTTCTACGGAAAAAAATTCAAGTGTTGTTTTTTGAATATTACACTTGAGTAGGTAAATATCTAAAAAATTAAGACGAAGTAATTTCTATTCAAAGCATAAGCTAAGCATAATGAAGATTTGTTACAGTTGTAGCTTGTAATGGTTATTATTTTTGTTGAAATGTAAAACTAATAAGGTTGTCATATTATATGTGATTGGTAATATTTTGTTAAAAAGGTTACCTGTTATAATCTTAAATCGGCTAAATTGAGTTAAAAAATTTCAAGGTAACTGGGATTTTTCAAATGACGTTTTTAGAAAAAAAAAAAACACTGCATAGTAGTGATGTAACGAATGTCTCTTTTTAAGCATTCGCGAATGCGAATGCGAATGCGAAAATTCAGTTTTTGTTCATATTTGGCGCCAATTTGTCGCGCAGTCGCGTTCGGACAAGGTTCGTTATGGGTTCGTTACGTTCGTATCTTCCGAGTATTGCCGAGTTCATACGAACTCATCTATGATCTAAAATCTAAATAAAGCGTCATTCATTCCGCTCCGCTCACTCAAACTTAAACTATTTTTTTTTATTTCCATGTAGGTTATGATATAACGCTTAAAGAATTGTCCTAAATGATGCCTACCACCGGTTCGGAAACTAGCCTGGCAAGAAGAACCGGCGTAAGAAACTCGCACATTTGCTTTTGTTTTCTGATATTCATATTCGCAAAACATTCGCAAAAATTTTGCGAATGCGAATGCGAATGCGAATATACAAAAATGTGCGAATATTCGCGAATGCGAATGCGAATGCGAATATTCGTTACATCACTACTGCATAGTGAAATGTACACGAGTAAGCATTCAACACAAGCCCCCATATTAATCAAAATATTTACACCACGGATACGCTAAACCGCATTGCTGTTTTTTTGGCAGACAATGACAGCAACATGGAGTAGCGTATCCGTGGTATAAATATTTTTAATAATAAGGGGGATTAAGTATAAGTATTGAGTAACTAGTAACTACTACTAACTAGGTTGCTTATGTTAAACATGTTGCTTTCGAGAGAGACTCATCGAAAGTTGTTGTGGATTTTCCTTGAATCTTGTGCAAATAAATAGTTAAGTGATGCAATATTCACTATTCATGCATTAATTTAATATCACTTTGTTAACAAACAATTAAAACAAAATTTTAATTGCGTTTGCTAAGCATTATCACATAAGATAAGCTTTATCACATTGATGGTGGGGACCATCAATGTGTTAAGTCTTATCTTCCCCCTCCTCTCTTGACACAATAAAATAATTTAAAACACAGTTTACATTAATATGTATATTTTGATCTCGATGTTATCTCGGTCACTTTGAGCACTCACTTTGATATCTTTTTTTAAATAAATTGGTTAAATACACTAAAATCTTACACTAAGAGCAACTTAATATTTATTCTTTGTCGAATTTGTTCACTTTTCAGGCTATAAATAATTAAAAGAACAATGTAAATAATAATTTAAATTTAAGGTCATTTATTGTCCTTGAATCTTAATATTTTGATTTCGATGTTTACGACAAAGTATCTAGTATATGAACGTATACCTAATAGTAGAGTGTTACAGGAAACTGTTGCTGTTGTTGTTACAGGTACTTTGGTCGCTAGTAAATATAAATACGTAGTAAGTTTTGTTCACTTCTTGTTCACTAACAAGAGAACCGCAAATTAAGCTACTCTCAGAAGTAGCAATCACTTATAACTTAACAGTTCTCTAATTTGTAATTGTGTTATTCAAGTGCTAGAAACTTTCTCCCTAATCCAGTCCATGTAAGCTGTTACTCTCGTATACGCGCCAGGTAAACCTTCCTCGCCACATTTTCTGGCTCCAAAACTTGTAATGCCATAAATAAACCAGTTGAATTTATAATCCTCAGTCACTTCTCTCACTAACGATCCACCTGAATCACCCTGGCAGCTGTCCTCATCTTTTCTACCACCGGCACAAATTACATTATTATCAGAGGAAATCGAAATATTAATATTGCTAAAGGAGACTTGACAAGTTTCTATTGGAACCGCATTCAATCTGAGCTTTCGTTTAACAGGAGATGATATATCTGAAATAGAATATGAATGTAATTTTCAATATTAAATTTTTATTGTTATCCTAATTAAAGTTACATTTATTTACCATATTCTGTGCCCCCCCATCCAGCTGTCAGATAGCTGCTATCTTTTAAATAATCCTGTACTGCAACGTACTCTGTTGTCGGTAAACATACTGGCTGTATGTAATCTGTAATGTAAGCAGTGTATTAAGGCCCTTAATTATTATTTTTGTTTATTGATGTACGTACGTATTGCAAAATCTCCACTACCTGTGAAATTGACGGGATGTTTTAATACTAGTATTGCTATGTCATATCTAGAGATATCTGCGTCATTGTATTTGTGATGAACGATTTGTTGTTTAACAGCGACATCTACTGGTTTGTCATTACACTCATTTTCAACACAATCTTGTGCAGTGTTTATATTGTATTCTCCTAATCGAACATGTGGTCTGAAATAAATATTAAAAAAATGAGGATATGTGGAATGAAAATATATTTTAAACAGCGCTGCTATGTCTTCAGAATGTGGGTATTTAATGTTAGGGAAATTACAAAAGCATAAAAACCAATTGTACTTAGTGAGGTCAATGAAGGCTCTAAAGTCTAACTTATTTAGTGTTAAAAGTTTCAGATTGTGATTTTACCTACACTTTATTCCTTGAAACACAATGAGCCGCTGTCAATACATGTCGGTCGGTGATGAGAGATCCTGCACAGCCGTAGTATTCTTTTTTTCTAGCTAAAAAATCACACAATATCAAAATATTTCACAACTAGATTCACAACTAGATTTTGCTCGCGGCTTCGCTCGCGTGATATTTTGTTTTACACGAACTAATTAACTAATAAAACACGAATTTATAGCTAATTCGTTTTTTGATGTAATAAGTGCGCGGGCGGGGTACTTATAGTCCTACCGTTAACCGTACCGTCGCGTCGCGTCGCACGTCATCGCGCGACGCGACAGAATTAATTTTTTCACGCGTACTTTTTAATTTTAGTATAACTTTTAAGATATTTAGACTGGTGTAAAGAGCTATTAAAATGTGTATAAAATATTCAAAGTACTTAAACTGTTTAATTTGATAAGGATTAATAATATATCCGTCTACATATTATATTAGCTTCTGAAAATACCACATTATATGTGATCATTCTTTTTAAACTTAAGGGCCATACTCACGGTACGTTAGTAATATATATTCACTAGCGACCCGCCCCGGCTTCGCACGGGTACAATACTGATACTAATACTACAGATAAGAGAATGTCTTTAAACCTCTAACAAAACGGGTGAAATTTAGTCAAAACAAATAGAAACAAATTAATATAGGTACCTACTAATACTTAATGAAATAAGTAAGTGGGTATACTTTTATCGTATGAAATACCTACACTTTTCAGAACTAACAATACAACAATCACTAAATAAATAGTTACTCAAGTATCTATCCATCATAGTTACAACGAACACAAAACAAAAAATTTACTCATAGATCTAAACTCGCACGCCTTGGCGACGACGCGACGCCCACTTCGCAACGGGCCGTGCAGCAGAAATCGTAATATTTTAATTTCGCCATAACTTCAAAACCAAACATCCAATTTTAATCATTAAAAGACCAAATATTATCTACATAAACTGTACTTAGTGGTGAAATAATTTATTTTGATAAGGATTAATAGCATGAGTAAAATAAACGCGTTTAAATGTAGTCCAAAAAAAATTCAAGATTTCTAAATAAAAAAATGGTTGTTGTGCCTCACTCGACATAGATAGGTATAGTGTGTCGCGGACTTTTTTGTAGATATTTATAAGATCTACAATTAATTAGAACATTTTATGGTTCTATCTTTTATAGTTTAGGCAGCGTACGCAAAATAAGTAACTTTTCTGGTTGATTTTTTACACCTTGTGTCCGAAAAACCCAAATATCTTACGGAACCCTATTTTTTTCCAAAATAAAATTTAGCCTATGTTACTCGTGGATAATGTAGCTTTCGAATGGTGAAAGAATTTTTGAAATCGGTCCAGTACTTTTTGAGCCTATTCATTACAAACAAACAAACAAACAAACAAACAAACAAACAAACAAACAAACAAACATACAAACAAAGTTTTCCTCTTTATAATATTATATAGTATAGATTGCTCACGGCGCATCCATCAAATCCAGCACCGGTACTAACAGCCGTCATTAGTGACAATCATATAAAATCGCTTGCAAATCCGCGGCCTTGAGCTTGCAGACTGGATGGTAAGTATAGCCCTTTAGAATGGGTATAGTAAGCTATAGTAAGCCTTATAGGATAGACATAATATGCTATAGCAGAGTTTTTTTCCTTTTTACTATCTTTAATTTATAGCCTATGTATTATTCTGATGTATAAGCTATATTTATTGTAAAGTTTCATTAAAATTCTTTTAGTAGTTATTGCGTGTAGTAATAACAGTAACAAACATCCATACACCCATACTTTTGCGTTTATGAAATTAGTAAGGATTCGAGCCCTTTTGAAGTATGCTACGAATGTAGGTACTTACAAACAAATCTTAATAGAACCAACCACGGGAACTCATCGATACCGGCAGCTTGTCCACCGATAATCCTATCGTCATTTATAACTTGACCACAAATGGATCTGTTAGGAAATGGATCTAAATATCCTGGAGTAGTAGTTGGCAGTGATGCTGTGTGCATTGTCTTCGATGTATCTGTTGTTGTAGGTCTTTTTGTAGCAGATGGTTCTGTTTCGTTATTAAATATGATAGCATTATCTTTCGGACCTTTTGCATCTTTTGGACAACAGACCTGAAATGAAACATGAAAAGGGGTAAGGGGTTTTTCAAGCATACCTACTTAATTGATAATAAATCACACTTGAAAAAGATACCTTTGGCTCGCGTTCCTCGAAGCCACATAGCCTGATTCTGGCTTTATCAAATTTTCTTTCGGTGATTAAAGTAATCACATATGGACACTTATGAAGAACCTCGCAAGTGCTGCCTTCAAAGTTCTTGCATGTAGTATCGGTATTCTCTTCTGGAAACATAATCACCTCTACACATTATTATTAAGAAAAGGCATAAGTAGATAAATCTCTTTCAACTTTGAGCGAAAAACAAAAAGAAGAAAACCAATAGCAATAATTATAATAGAAAAATTAATAATCATTTAATACACTTATATATATAATACTTATATTTATGTTTCTAGCTAGGGTAAATAGGATTTTATGGTTATATGTATTAAAGGTTTTCAACGTGTAAGCTACATAAGAACTCTATGTTTTCTTGAATAATCATTGTGTGAATAAGTAAATGGAAAATTTTTAAGACAATTATTATGCCTATCATTTAAAAATAGTTCAAAAATTCATCTTGAGGATCAAAAACCATTTATTAATAATTAGACAAGAGCTACGTATCTAAATCTTAATATATACTTAGCTGGTACTCAATCTCTTTTCTTGGTTGAAATAGTTATAACACCTAGTGATGCTAAATGATTAGCTATAGCTCTAATATACCTACAGATTTGCCACTGACGATTTTGCCAGTGTTTACTATTTGCACCATATTTTTTTTATAAATAAGTTGGTTAAGTTACTTGAAGAACCTAGGAGTTTAGTAATTTATCTACAATAGAAAAGTGCTACTATAAGTAGTAAATAAATTATAACGTACCTAAAATCTATAGGTATTATTATATATGAACACTTGTGGTGTAATGTTTGCACACAATTTGATAATGCAAATGCACGGAGAGTAAAAACAGGAAAAACGGCTTTAAATACATTTAACATTAACATTGAACAGACTAGTTTAAAAACTTACGACATGTGGCGAACGCTAAGACGATTATTATAAACAACCACGAAACAGATTTATTATTCAACATCTTGTTCACTTAATATAAAACCAGCAGCATTGAAATAGAACGAGTTTATTTGTTTAATGTTTTTGTGAAACCTCTGTCCTCAGTTCGAGCTAAGCGGAGACTGAGTGACTAACATTTATAATATACGTACATAAATGGATTGTCTCGTGTTCACGTACAGTCAAAGCAAACGAGTAACACTCGTAAAAATAATAGTCATTCTAAGAAGAAATTACGATTTAAGTAGATGTTATATAATTTTTAAGGTTCCGTAGGTACCTCGAAAGGAAAAAACTAGAGTCCGACCGAAACTGGTTTTCCGGCCGAAACCGAAACTGAAACCGAATGTTCGGCCGTGGCTTCAGTTTCCGCCGAAACCGAAACCGAAACCGAAACGCACGTGGTCAAGTAGAAAATTCCTTAAAATACTGAAATTTGGTGCATTTTATCCAATATTCTGCATTAATTAGGACATGAAATGGAGACACGGTATATTAATTTTGTTGTAATCATTTATTTAATATAATATAAAAAAAATATTAATTATATTTTAAACACTACACATTTTTCACTTACAATCTCTTTTTTACATGTGACTTGATTTGTTAGTAACAACAAAACAAAGTTACTGACTCAATATTTAACTATATAAATCATTCAAGTACAGAAACGAAACAAAAACTTATATATGTAATCAGTTCCATCAAAACAACCTCTAATAGTCTATGCGACAAGTTGAAAATGGTACAAAATAGAGATACTGCTCTTAAAATTATGTGCGATAGCTCATTGAATCCGGAATGACGTCTAGAAAAATGTGCCAAAAGCGTGTATTAGCACATAAAAAATTGCAAAAGTTATAAACAATTAATGAAAAAAAAAATGGCCTTTCTTTTTTGCCAATATTTAATAAACTATTAATATTTAAGAAATTTCAAAAAAAGATTCTGAAAGAGGAGGAAATTTTCAATTAAAAACTCCTAACTCCCGGAACTCTATCTCCATTATTTATAAGTTTAATTTAACGCTGAAAATAGGTCTGCGCGTGACATTTTTAGGATGCGCGCGTGGCGTCAAAAGCGAGTACGGCACATTAATTAATTTATTTAAGGTATTGAATATTTTTTTTTTAATTTGAAAAAATTATGATGTGTTCTAAACACTATAAATAATTTATTCCCGTTGGAAATTTTACTTAAAGTTAATTTTTCAACGAGTTAAACAATTGTTAACTAACGAAATTTTCTCGAACTACCGTCTTAATTGTAAGTGAAAAAAAAAAATGTTTAAATAATGGTCGTAAAAAATTTTCGCTTCGTAGAGCCTTTCTTACGTATATTTTTGTTCAAGTAAAAAAATTGTTATAAACAAAGTATAAATATTTTTTTAACTTTTATGGCACAATCTTGTTAAGTATGTATGTAAGAAAGGCTCTACGAAGCGAAAATTTTTTACGACCATTATTTAAACATTTTTTTTCACTTACAATTAAGACGGTAGTTCGAGAAAATTTCGTTAGTTAACAATTGTTTAACTCGTTGAAAAATTAACTTTAAGTAAAATTTCCAACGGAAATAAATTATTTATAGTGTTCAGAACACACCATAACTTTTCAAATTAAAAAAAAAATATTCAATACCTTAAATAAATTAATTAATGTGCCGTACTCGCTTTTGACGCCACGCGCGCATCCTAAAAATGTCACGCGCAGACCTATTTTCAGCGTTAAATTAAAATTATAAATAATGGAGATAGAGTTCCGGCAGTTAGGAGTTTTTTATTGGAAATTTCCTCCTCTTACAGAATCTTTTTTTGAAATTTCTTAAATATTACTAGTTTATTAAATATTGGCAAAAAACGAAATGCCATTTTTTTCATCTTTAATTGTTTATAACTTTTGCAATTTTTTATGTGCTAACACACGCTTTTGGCACATTTTTCTAGACGTCATTCCGGATCCAATGAGCTATCGCACATAATTTTAAGAGCAGTATCTCTATTTTGTACCATTTTCAACTTGTCGCATAGACTATAAAGAATGTTTGCGTCGGGCGATAACGCATTGACTAAGTTGTGTTGCTACAGACTACAGAGCTATCCGAACGGCGCACGACAATTCCCGAACAGGCCGCCAGCGTCCGCCAAAGCGTTGCCGCAAGAAACGAAGTTAGGCGAGCGTGCACGACAACTTCCGAAATCAGTTTCGGTTTCGGCAAAAGTTTCGGCCACTTTTGGCCGAAACCGAAACTGCCGCCGAAACTTGATTTTTGGCCGAAACTCGGCCGAAACCGAAACCGAAACCGAACTTTCGGTCGGACACTAGAAAAAACGAAGCCCTTATAGGATCACTTTGTTGTCCGTCCAAATGTCTGTCAAGACAATTTTTCTCAGGAACGCGTGGAGGTATCAAACTGGAATTTATATCAAATACTAAGGTCTACGGTCCCTTGGAGCTGTGAAAAAATCAAACTTCTAAGCCAACGCAATCAAAAGATATAGCCGTTAATGTGGCAAATTTCCGACACTCGCAAACTCAAAACCTACAGGGTACTTCCCGTGAACTCAGAATCTTGAAATTTGGCACGAAGCAATGTCTTATAGCACAGATAAAGGAAAAATTACGAAAACCGTAATTTTTTAGTTATATCATAGAATAAAAATATTTTTAATAATTTTAAACTTACTACCTTTAAAATACCTACCTTTCCTTATAAACGCGTAGAGGTATTAAATTGAAATTCATATCAAATACTCAGGTCTATAATACCTTCAAGCTGTAACATTATTATACAGGTTTGTACGGAACCCTCGGTGCTCGAGTACGACTCGCACTTGGCCGGTTTTTATAATTTTACTAGCTATAGGGGAATATGTTATATCACTTGTACCTAGGAGCCAGTTGTACCTTGGCTAGTCGGCTTTTTCTAGATATTCCTAAGCTTTTCTAATGGGTAGAGTGTAGGGCGTTCGCTGCATCTCTACCGAACATTTTTTAAATAGAGAAGACGTAAGTCCATTAAACTAGTCGTTGATTTTATCGTCGTTTAAATTTTTTGGATGACAAATGTTTTATTTTTACCTAGAGGTTTTAAATATTGTAGAATAAAAAAGAAATAAAATTAAAACAATAGAAAACAGAAGGGTCTTTAGATACGACATGAATTCATATATAAAATCTCTTGGTAGTAAAAGTAAAAGTTTAAGTTTAAATCTTAAATACATGTAAACATGAACAGTTTTCATAATTTTGTTTTCATAAGTTTTCCCAAATAACTGACTTTCTAAAATATGCCACATGCAGGGCTATGTAGTATGTACCTTCCTACTACAGCGAGTCAAATTGGAATAAATAGCGGAAAACTGAAAATATGGCCGAGGTACGCTCCCTAGGTTAAATAATAATAAACGGAAAACCTTTTCAGGGTTCCGTTATCCGTAGTTCATGTCGGACCCCTTACAGTTTCATCATTCCCGAATCCCGTCTGTATTTGGCTTACCTTTCAAACGGTTAGTGCTAGAAAGATGAAACATTATAGCACGGATAATATGTATATGTATATAAGTGCTATAATATAATCAAGTGGGGTTCCTTTTTCTCGCGTCTACCCCATGTGTGGGGTATAATGAGACAGGTCTTCTAAGAACATTGAGAGGTTGCTAAGATTATATTTTGACTTAGTTTGCGAGATATTTTAATTTTTTGTTAAAATAAAGTTGAATCTAAAAGCTAATATAACGGCTGGATCGAAAAATCTAAAAAAAATCATGATAGTCAATGTGATGAACTTTGAAGGCAAACTATAACGGCAGTAACGGCTTATGAGTATAACTTTGTTAATTCTGGAGTTGTAGATGCCTAACTTGTAAAATGCGGGTTCTTGGAAAACTTAGTACAAAAATAACGAGTAAACATAAAATATTTGTATAATGGTACGGAACCCTTCATTCGCGAGTCCGACTAGCACTTGGCCGGTTTTTTAGCACTCGCGTACCTCTATCGTACGAGTAATAACTGCAAATATGGTTTTTAGAATTTTTGACAACTTTTCCGTAGTAGGCAAAAAACTTCAAGCGGCGCAATTATGAGAACCTTAGTAGGGATCTCATATTTGAACCTTTTGGGGCACATGGGGTCCGGGGGCACACAAACTATTTGGAGAAATTTCGAATAAACTCGTCGAGGCCACCTGAGACCCCAGAGCCGGCACCTATCTGGCTCAAAGAGTTAGCATAGCCATCCAGCGAGGAAATTCGTGAGCCTGATAGGCAGGCACTCTGCCTGATGGGGACGACCTAGAGGTTTTCTTTTTTTATAGCCTTTTATAATACTACTACTACGTACGCGTAGATACAAATCTTGTTAGTAGCTTATTAAGTGGGTAGACATTATTGAATTCATTTAATGCCCGAAAAACATGTTTGAGGCACTTTGAAATATTTACAAATTGGAAATTACTTTGGAAACTCTTCGATAATAATCGATTAAAGTTATTATTTCAATTTTCAGCAGACCAATTTTCAAATTACTTTTTTTATTTTATTTAGATAAGGTACAAAAATAATTAATGAACTAAGTTTATATTATACAAATCTTGTTTATAGTACTTAGCTTATTAAGTTGGTAGACATTATTGAATTCATTAATTCAAACATTGTACACAGCGTTGTTAGTAAAAAAATATTCTACGTGATCTACGTCTTAATTACATAAAACGAATCGTTCTAAATGTAAGGGATTATCCCACTAAAACATTTTCATGTAAAGTAATGCCAAGACGATACCATATGACTCGCACTGTCAAAAAGATATCAGATCTCATGTAAAACCAAGCTTCTGACTCTACACGACATAACTCTACAAGTCTAACCTCACAAACTACACCTTATCTATCTATCTAGTATCTATATCCACATTGAGTAAAAACTGGATTACATCAATTTAATAATTGAGCATCATCAAAGCGCCATCTATTGTATGAGAAGTAAATTAGAAATGAAGCATGAGGTTAGAGTGAGTTTCCTTTTTTATAGGCCGGCAGCGTACTTGCAACTACTACGGTGTCGCGGCCCGCGGGTATTTCTGGGCAACAGTAGTCGTTTTTCATCAGGCGTGTCACGTTTGCTCGTTATTATAATATTGAATACTTAATAATATAACGGTTTTTCCATAACACTACTTTTACCTTTTTTTTGTTGTCAATAAAAGATTACGTGGTTAATTTATTAAATTTAATTGTTATTATCGGATCCCTACAATCTTTAAACCTCTTTTGATAATAAGAAAGTTACCTTTATGTTACATATTCATTGAAATTTCTACAGAATACATGGGAAATAATTGTTTCAATATAACGTCAATTATTTTCCAATTCAAGTGATGAACGACGACATACTAAGATTAAGAACCCTTAGATACGCAACACTTGTAACCACTAGAGTGCATCTCGCTCACCCACTATGTGTTGCCATGTACAAACATAGCCTTCAATTGTGGTATTTTTGTCTTGATCTTAGGATGCACATGTAAGTTTTCTCGTCGTAGTCAGTAATAAACAAGAACCGTAAAACGAGTTTTCCCTTACACCACTCATTATTAAAATAAGTAAATTTCAATATTTTAATACTGGCGATTAAATTGTTCTAGATATTTTTTATGAGTCAGAGGTTTTAAGAAAACATGCGATTAAAGTACGATCGTACCTGGATTTTCAGTCTCGATTAGAAGTCTTTGGTCTCGATCGACACCTATTATTAAGTAAACTCTAGGCCAAGACCGAAAGTAATAGATATATTAAAAAAATATTATGAACGTGGTAAAAATATTTTTAACTCATGAACGGCTGAACCGATTTGGCTGAAAATTGGTGAGGTATCTTGAAGCCAGGAGAAGGACATAGGATACTTTTTATCCCGTTCACAAGGGACTCAAAACTCGAGAACGGCTGGATTAATTTGGCACATTTTATTTTGTTTTGAAATAATTGCGGAAGTTCAGGGAAGGCTTGAACTTAAAAATAATGAAAAAGGTTGTAGGTGTAGGACTAGGACGTAGGATGCATTATAAGTCATTTATTCATTTCAGTTCATGTTTAAGACAGAACAACGTGTGTCGAGACAGCTAGTTATATATTATTATTAGGGGTTATAATAAAAAGAAAAAGATACAATTTGTATGGTTTAATGGCTTCAAATACCTAGTAATTTTGTTAAAATTAACGATAATTCCGCTGTCTGTGGACCAATTTTCGAATTGTTTTTTTTTATGTAAAGGGTTCCTATGGGTGTAAAAAGTGGTGACCTGATGATGGGATCTATGAGGAATCGAGGGAACTCGTCGAAACTTATATGGTGATTTTGACTTTTTCTGAAGTAGCCCAAGCATAAACCACCAAAAAGTCTTACTATTAATACTGTTAGGTAGGGTAGGTATTTCTCTTAATATAAAAATTAAACAATAAAATGAAATTATATTAAAAATTAAACAATATCAAAAAAGTAAATAGTTTTTTATTTAAGTAGATGTTTCAAACATTCTTCATTCACTTCAACACATTTAAAAAATTACAGTTAAAATTCATATAAAAGAAACTAGCCCGTCGAGAAGAACCAGCGTAAGAAACTCGCACGGGGCCACTTTTTAGCAAAAATATTTTTACAATGTAGTAACTTAATCTATATGTCACCGTAAAATTGCAAAAACCTTTAGATTGTAATAAAACTAGTGAAATTGTAAAATGCTGATTGACTACCGACGCGAATACTCTGTCTATAATTTAACACATTGTTTTTCGTTAGATTATAAATAGGTATATAGTTTTTAATCTTTCGACATATTTTTACCATCTAGTTAGTTATTTTATAATCTAACGGTTTTTACAATTTTACGGTGACATATAATATAGCAAAAGTCAAGATAACTTAATTACATGGAAGCAGCTTTGCAAGGGTCTATCTTATTCCTAAGGTGTGCAATCGTTAATAAAATCATTAATGAAATAACTTTTTTAAATTTGTGGCACACCTAGTCCTATTTTGGTCCCAGTAGACCTTGTAGAATTTACTTCTACTCTCTGCGTTTAATTTTAAGATAAGAACTTAAAAGTTTAAGTGCCGTGTCCCTTTACAATTTTCTGACCAACGTAGCGTGCTCGACACAGTCGAAAGCCTTGGATAGATCACAAAAGACACCAAGTGCATCATGTGATCCCTCTCAGGCCCCAAATATACTGCATAGAAGACTAATACCTGCGTCTGTTGTGGACCGACCTAAAAGTAAAACCGAATTGATTACTATATTATAATAGATTATTTAAGTTAAAGTGAACGAGCAATTAATTTAAGATTATTTTCTATTTGAATTGATTAGGTATGTATCCAAAATTTATGTTTAGTGAGGTTTGTGGAGGTAAGGGTTAGCTGTCGCCTTATTACTCCCAACTAAAAACTTCAACCACTAATATCTCAGTAACTGTGGGTTTCCTGATGGGGAGAGTGGGGGTTCAACCTTCCCCCTCCCCTCCCCTCTTAACCCCCTCCTCCACAAATCGTGGGATCGTGGGACATTATACTAAATTTTTACCGAAAGAACTTTAGTCAGTATATTTTGGTACTAAATTAAATAGCAACACTAAGACAAATATATTTTAGAATAAGTTACGAATTATGTAAAAAATACAGATTTCATCTCACTTTCTATGGAAAATATGATTGTATTTACGTCCATATATCATCATTCTTAAATAATATGCAATCACAAACTAAAAAAACACGAGCTATAGCTACTTACGAGTGAAAAGTTACGGCAGCACATTTTCCTTCGCTGCGACTTTTGCACCTCAAAATACTGCATCCACCCATTGTTAAAATACTTAAAAATACATGGAGTCTCTATCTCAAAAGAGTATATAACATTAAACACACCAAAAAACAAAATATTTCAAATAATACGAAACCTCACTCTTCACAGCTGTTATTTGTTTGGCACAAGAGTGTCAAATTTGACAGCTTTGTGCCAAAAACCCGGTTACAGCGAAAGGGACAAAACATAACATTTTTGTCTCGTTTCTTCACAAGTATTGGCCAATTTACGTTCTCTCTCTAACAAGCTGTGACGTCAGGAGCTATCCTGCCCTGACGACATAACTAACATAGTTCATAATAACGCGGTAGATGGCGCTTTTACAGATAATTAATTTTCAACCCCTAGGTTGGAAGATAAAAGTTCCAATTTTGTCAATTTTCATGTTGGTTGTGTACTTATACAATCTTACGTATCAAATTTCAGCTTTCTAGGAAATTCGGAAGTACCATATAATTTTGGTGGTCATCAGTGAGTCAGTGACGAAATCAAGGAGTTTTTATATATCAATAAAATCTAAAGTACACAAGTACAACAAGTATCTATGAAATCAAATCTTTACAAATTAATAAGTTCGCTACTGGGAACATATCCTGAAAATTTAATTCATCTGGTATAATCCACACCCAAGTCCCTCATAGGGTTTAAAAAATTGATGAAACGCTTCGAGAAAAGGTAGTCTGGTAGTGCCCTTGCGCTTCGCTTGGCTCGTGTTGGCGGATTTCGTCCTATATTATTGCTAAGCGGTAGGGTATTAAAGAGCACTGGCTTACGCCTAGATCGTTTATTATTGGAAAATGTTATATTCGTAAGCAATTCATCACCAAGTACCTACACCGTTGACAATCTTGTGGAGCACCCATATATCTGTGACTTTACGACGTTGCCCTAAAGTAGGTACCTACTCATATTATGAATCTATGTTCTATTTATAGGTATTGAGAAATATGACAAGGTTATAATGATAAGGAATAGCTGAAGTTCCCTAGAACTGACAACATCCAATGTTATTGGGTTTTTTAATTACGACATAAACAGACTTTGGTGTCATCAGTATATCTTATCTACAAGAAGTAATAATTTTCCTGCTTACGAATGTGGATTGTAGACTAATGTGTTGATGAAACTGATTCTTGAAGAAGATGATGTTGTTAATAGTGATGATAGTAAGCGCGTAGAAGTAGGAAAGGGAACTTTTTTAAGGTTTACGAATTTTCGAAGCAGCATTTCTTAATGAAGCCCCATCTCGTGCCACTAATGGTTTAACGAGTTTAAGCGTGGACGTAGCAATCTCAATGATGATCCGCGTGAGGGACATCCTTTAACAGCAACTACTGAAGATAACACAGTGCTGTGCGACGCATGATAGAGGAAGATAAGAGAGTGACCTATCAGCAGATACGGGCAAGCCTAGGCATTGGTATGAGTCAAGTTCAAAAAATATTATACGAACATATAGGCGTCAGGAAGCTTTGTACCAGATGGTTTCCCCATATTTTAACCGACAACCAGAAACCCCTTGCATGGACATGTTAGATAAGTTCAACGGGGGTGACGCAAATGCTGTATTTAACATCGTCACAAGTGATGAAAGCTGAATATAATGGTACGAACCCGAAACCAAAAGACAATCAGTTCAGTGGGTGCTTCCTTTCGAGGATCGGCCAACTAAGGTAAAGAAAGGAAGAAGTCAAGGAAAAAAGATGATTGCCGTGGTTCCATCGATTGCGACGATGTGTAGAGAGGAACGGAGATTTCTTCGAAAAACAATAAAAGTATTGGCAACTTTCTACATTAAGCCATTTTTCATTTTCTAAACATTTTCAGTGTTACCTAGGTAGTAGGGTTGCCAACTGTTGAAAAGACCAACCCGGGACACCTACGTGGAAAGATCTCAATTTTTTTTAAAGGACACTGGGATTTTTATACGCAACGATAAACAAAATTAGGCTAGATGCAGGCGTAGGTAATTACACCTGGATTATAACGACACGGCGCATATTCTAGCTAGTTCCAACGAATATTCTTATAAAATATGATTAACAATATATTGATTGTTTCCACTTCTCCACGAATCTTAATAAATTTAAATAATTACAGGAAATAAAATGTGTATGAAAATTGTACAATCTATATAGTATTTTGGTTTGCGGTCGATACTTATATAAATAGCGGGTCATAAACGCCAAACGTTTTATATTTTGCTTTCAAACAAGACGAGGCGCAGGCGTGCGTGAATCGTGATAGAGAGATAGACACCCATAATTATTGTGTAATGTCTATAATTTTTAGAAAAACCGGAGAAATTATTATTCCCCGGGAGGTCAGGACTCAGGACTCAGGAGATTAACCATTATTACCGAAGTCTCCCGGAGGGTTGGGAACGGAACCCGGAACCCTAGTAATAGGCTTATACACAAAAATACCTACCTGTCTAAGTATTTCATTTAGTTAAAGTTAGGTAATAATGTAATAATGTATAAAATACAAATTCATACAAGTAATAAAATTATATTCATTAGTAATAGTTTTGTGCACTCGAATGGCTTAGATCCTTTTTAGGCATGGGTTAATAATAATTTAGGATCATTATTATCAGAACGCCATCCATCGCCAGATGTCCAGATATTTAAGGTCATATTATAGAATCTAGTATCCATTTTAGATAATGCGGCACGAATGAGTAAACTCCAGGTTTTTTGTTTCCGCAGATGGTTGGGCCAAACGACACCACGGCAACTGCAAACGTTTTTGGACCTTCCTCTGTGTCAAAGACCTGTAAAAACGCAAAAATATTATGTAGTTCGCGTTTAAAAACAAAAGAATTATTAGAATGAGAAACAAATTACATAGGTATGTATGTAATTACGTTTTATTTGAATTTAAAAAATGCGAAAAGCAAGCAGAAATTTGGAAAACTACGTAGGTACAATACCTAAGTACATAAGTTGTTTTTGAAATACCAATAACTAAAATATTGTAATAAAAGTTAGTCTTGCGAATTTTATCAAGTTACAAGTTATAAAACTTATCAATTTTAAATGAATTGAGTAGGTATCGGCTACATTGGAGTAAAGGCTTGACATTGCTCTAGTTTTTGGTCATTTAGATCATTATTGGATGCCGGTGGACCGTTTGTGGTAGGTACTTGTTATTACAATAAATAATTTACAATTTGGTCTCGAAACTATGGGCCCGTAGGGCCCAAGTGCCAAGCTCCTTTTCAATGATTTGGCCATAAAACTAATCGACAAAACCAATGATTCTAAGGCTGGAGCTTACCACGGTTAACGAATCAGTTTGACCATACAGCGAGGTAATGCTGCCAGCCTCTTAGGTGTACTACCCGCAGTCTCCGACCTAGATACAGTTTTTTATCTATAGCCCCTTTTTTATTCATTTTTTATTTAGATAATAGTTTATTTATAATTTATACATTTTAACTTTTTATAAATATGTAGGTATAAATAAACATTTTATATTTACACTGTATACCTAGTACCTACCTACATTATTTCAGTAAAATCAACTTGCAGTTGGAAGGTATTTCAGCTTACCAACATTTTTTTAAGAACAGAACATACCTAATGAACCAGAGGTTGTGGACCTACCTTCATAAGTGGACCTCCCGAGTCTCCAACACACGTATCTTGGTTGAGTTGTGCGCCCGCGCATAATATCTCACTTGGCTCTAGCTTGAATCCTCGACCAAAAGAACAAGCTTCAGGTTCCACAATGGGCAACTTTTAACAAATGGGTGTTAAATTATTGAACTTTCGCTGTAGCTTCACGACGAATATCGAACTTTTTTATAATCTCAATAATGATAAATGGCCTGATAATAGCCATTTTTTTTGCCTTAAAATAATAATATCTATAAACGTGTTTCAAATGAGAATAGGAACGTCAATGACCTTTTTCTGTCAAATATCACTTGAAAAGTACGATTTTCAGAAAAACTTATGTGCATATAATATAAATATTAATAGCCTTGCATCGGATTTAAATAAAAACGTTAAATAGTAATCAATTATCTAAACATAAATTTAACTATCATAACAGTCTAAATTCGAAACAATATGGCGCCGACTCGATCCTATTCTCATTTGAATCGCACTTATATGGACGCTTCACACCACGTCAATTAGTCCTTGTCTGTCAAGCGACTTTTCCAACGTAACAGACAGCGACAAAACATCAATTGTGTAAATATTTTTACTAGTTAGGAGGTTAATATATAATACACATCCATGACCCAGGAACAGAAAAACTTTTGCGGGATTCGAATCCGCGACCCCCGGCATGAGTGCCAAGATTTGTTCTAGCTCCCTGGTGCCAACTGCCAAGAGCACCAACGCGCGCAACCGATTTCCATAAAGGAGTCGGTTATTCATATTCAATATTCTAATCGTATTTATCGTATTAAGGAAAATAATAAATATAATACAGTATAATATTATAATATTTAATTTCGTAGAAAACTAGTAGATAAGAATATTATATCATTTTATTTCTGCATGACTGTATTATATTGACTTCCTCCACATTAGCAAAAACCTTTGAGTATCCAACTATAGCAAAAACCCACTACTAGCACATTAACTCAAAATAAAAGAGAGCAGTAGAGGTCGGTCACTGAAGAATTAAGGTCGGGACTTTACGCTCCGGAATATTATTCTGTGCTAATGAGTTGAAATCTTTGGTGCTAATACACTAGAGTTGAAAATGGAAGCTTCGAGTGTGGAGCTGTCATGCATGACATTGACATTTGACTCGACACTCATGTCTTCGATTTTTAACTCTATAGGTAGTTTAAGCTCAGATTTCTATTTTTAATGCTCAGAATTTTCTACGGCCTTCTGGATTACGAAACATAATTATAGTCCCAGGCTATTTTAGAGGCATTAAATAAGATATTCAATGCCTTTATTGGCCGTCATTAGTTAATTAGTATCCCACTGTTTTACCACTAGTTTCCAATTTTCCATGTGGCGGCTGGTGTGCTCCATTTGCCATAGTGAACCCATCACTGCTTTCCAATTGCGACTTGGGACTATATGATCCGGAATCCGGAATGCCGGAGAAAATTCAGAGCGCTGAAAATACCTAACTCCGCTAAAATTTAATAGAGTTGAAAATGGAAGTGTCGAGTGTCGAGCTGTCATATTTTATGAAATTGACGTCTGACTCGTCACTTGTGTGTTCAATTTTCAACTCTATTGTATTAGCTCAGAGTTCTATTTCCGATGCGCTGAATCTTCTCCGGCCTTCCGGATTCCGGATCATATATAGTGCCAGCCTAACAGTTGGAAGTTATTACACCTGTGATTTAGTGTTCAAGTTACAAGTTTTGTTTTTCTGAATTTGTTTATTTTCCAATATTATAGGTACCTATTCGTTATATATGTCACCGTAAAATTGTAAAAACCGTTAGATTGTAATATAACTAGTGAAATTGTAAAATGTTGATAGACTTCGGACGCGAACATGCTGCCTATAATTTACGTATATACATATAATCACGCCTCTTTCCTAAAGGGGTAGGCAGAGACCGCCTCTTTCCACTTGCTACGATCCTTATATACTTCTTTCGTTTCGTCCACTTTCATTCTTACCATCCATTCCTCCTCTTACATTCAACGTAGCGAAGCGGCTCTCCATGGGCCACTTTTTGCCTCCGCGAGAACGAGACGTTATGGGTGGCGAACCACATCGCCGTCATTTTGGATAATTAAATTATTTTTATGATTATCCATTGCATTCCCACGGATTGGCGGAGAGGGTAGGAATAGGAAAAGGGAAGGATAGGTGCTGTGGAAAGGAAGATTTGTAAGTTAGAGTGGGATAGGGATAGGACAGTAATAGTTAGGGAAGCCGGGGTCGCATACCCGTATACTATACCACAGGTACAACTACGAACAGGTGGGTTAGGATGAGTATCCCATGACATCCTATAGTTTAACACATTATTTTTCGTTAGATTTATAAATATATAGGTACGTAGTTATTAATCTTTCGACATATTTTTACAATTTTGTTAGCTATTTTACAATTTAACGGTTTTTATAATTTTACGGTGACATAATATATATAAGGTCTCCAAAAATCAATTACGGATACTTCAGGCACGTGATCCACTGCGTAAAGACGTTTGGGCAGAAAAATAATTGTCACACTCAAACTGAAAAAATCATCTAATGTATGGGCGACTCTCCGCAAAACGCAAACTATATAAAGACAAACATTTTTTTTCGAGTATGACAATTATTTTTCCACTTAAATGTCTTTACATGAGCAGCTGATCATATGCCCGAAGTATCCGTAATTTATTTTACCAAACCTTATATATATGCTCATTTTAGTAAATTCCACTCACCACTATGTGCTGTAAAATTGAGGCTCGTTGTTGTGTAGTCATGTTCGTTTTGCCCCAGCCCGCGACAGTCACGAGTTCTCCTTCTTTTGGCTTTTCTTGCTCCTCTCGCGGTAAACAGATAGGCGTGACATAGTCTACAACAGCCAAAATTCTACTAAAAAAACTGATCTATTTTATTTTAAAGTACAACGGAATGGAAAAAATGTTATACTATTATTGTATTTATATTTTATGCAATAGCTTTATCGCGGCAATCCCCGTGTGCCACACATCTTTTTTATGTATTTTTTGCATCAGTCACATATCCGCGACCGCGAAAAAACTATATTTACGCGGGCGGAGCTGCGGGCAACAGCTAGTTTGTACATATAATTTAGTAAAAAAGTTACAAAACATTTGGAACATAACCGCCCACCAAACTAGGTGTTACGATGCGGGTAGAAGAATGACAAATACAGTTATATGAATCCAAAGTATACAGGGTGTAACAAAAATAAGTGATAATACTTTAGGGTGTGTACGTGTTCCTTATACAGAGTTCACTGTGAAAGTAGCAGCGCTGAATGAGCAATTTTTTTTTCACTTTTGTATGGGGAAACTCGCGACGCTGGAGCACTTTCCCATACAAATCGCAAAAAAAAATTGCTCTTTCAGCGCTGCTACTTTTACAGTGAACTCTTTATAAGGAACACAAACACATCCTTAAGTATTATCACTTATTTTTGTTACACCTTGTATAAGCTAACAAAGATCATACTTTCTATAGTATTATCAGAAATCCACTTACCGTTTATTTCTATGGGTTTGTCCAATTCTACAATTGCAATATCGTTGTGGAACGGTGGCTTATGGAATTTCGGGTGTATTAGAATGCGTTTGACCTTCCTATCTTGTACGGGCGGGGCACAAATGTTCAGCTGGCAATCGGGATCGGTTCGTGAGTCGTATTCTCCTATACGAATATGTGATCTAAAAATCAGAGAGACATGCGGGATTTACTCGGGTGACTAAAGCCGCACGGCCAAAATCGACTGAAAATCGATGGCAATTCGGCGAGGCCACAAGTGACTATTTTTTTTTTATAAAAGTATAATTTTTCTTTGTCATGGTCAGTAAACTATTCTCTTTGTATTGCTTTGAGCAGATATGTCCTCGACGTTTATGTTAGACTAGCATTTTACCCAACATTTTTCAATCAATTTCTATTGAATATTTATTTGTCGTAACATAATAACACGATTTGTTTTGTATGTGTAAAGCTCAGTGAGAGTAAAGTAAAGAGCGGGCGGGACAGTGTTTCGCCATGGTTTTGGACAGTTTGGTTACAGTGCGCTGCGTAAAAAATGTGATCGAACACTCATTCTGGATGTTTGTTCTGTGGGTTTAAAAATTGCCATTAAGGGTAGAGATATACGCAACGGAATCCGGAAGGCCGTAGAGAATTCTGATCATTGGAAATAGAAATCTATGCTAATACAATAGAGTTGAAAATCGAACACATGAGTCACGAAGTATAGATAACAAGGAGTCCGAACGTAATGTTAAAATAATGGTCTCAATTACGGGGACAGATTTTTGCCGGTAGAGCGCGCGACGGTCCGACGTGCACTCGTTTGAAATTACGCGGGAAGTTTAAAGTTGCTATTGACAGCTCTGGAAAGATTGAAATCTTATTATATAAAAGTTTTAGGAAATTCTTAGAAACTGTTCTCGAAAAATAGATACCGTAGAACACGGTAATTGCCTAACGGTAATTTAAAAATAATTGTAATATATAATAGTATTGGCAACACTCGGTATAATAGTATTGGCAACACTCGGTACTCGTCGGTCTCGCACGCCTAGCGGCAGAAAAGAGAACTAAGATCTGGTCCTATTATTGTGTACATAATTATTATTAAAAAGCCTATACCGTTCGGACTCCTGGTATCTATGCTTCATGATTTTACCCATGAAGCATAGATACCAGGAGTCCGAACGGTATAGGCTTTTTAATAATAATTATGTACACAATAATAGGACCAGATCTTAGTTCTCTTTTCTGCCGCTAGGCGTGCGAGACCGACGAGTACCGAGTGTTGCCAATACTATTATACCGAGTGTTGCGAGTACTATTATTTATTACAATTATTTTTAAATTACCGTTAGGCAATTACCGTGTTCTACGGTATCTATTTTTCGAGAACAGTTTCTAAGAATTTCCTAAAACTTTTATATAATAAGATTTCAATCTTTCCAGAGCTGTCAATAGCAACTTTAAACTTCCCGCGTAATTTCAAACGAGTGCATGTCGGACCGTCGCGCGCTCTACCGGCAAAAATCTGTCCCCGTAATTGAGACCATTATTTTAACATTACGTTCGGACTCCTTGTTATCTATACTTCGTGATTTTACCATTCCGATGGAACAGTCGCTAGTCGTATGATATAACTTTGTAAGGGCGTACAACGCATACATTTTTTTTAAATACATATCTTGACTAAAGAAATTTTAATAAAATTGTCCGGCGTAATATAAGTTTAGCTCGCATTAATACTGGAATTACTAAAATATTAACAACAATAAATCAATAAGGCTTACAAACAAATATAAATTTTACAGATACGTAATGTAATTTAAATATTTCATATTTCTTTTTACATTACTCTCATTAACATAAAGCATAGACGAGGCGTGTTGAGGCAAAAAGTGTCCACGCTTAAACTGCCCACTTTTGGTTTTTTTTTGGGGCAGTCGAGGTTTCATATTTTGTCATCTTGACATTTCGACATTTGCTTCCCGCAGATTTTTCAGTCCACATGTAGTTGAAAAAATCTTCTCAAATCAAGATGGCGTAACTTTTTCTTATATATTATTTGTCAAATGTATGGCAAAGATTAGGAACGCTTTTTTAACTCCTCTAGTGATTAGTACCCATAGATGGCGATAATTACATACTAGAATATTATACAGATATTATAACGGTGTAATAGGTCAGTGCAATGGCTAATGGTGTATGCATACTAGATATTTTAACCTAAGCAAGATATTTTAAAGGATTTTACAAGAAAACCATTTTTTTTTCTATACGGCGTATGGACCTAGACCAGACAACAAATTTGTTTTTACACGTGTGCCGTAGCTCCAGCGGCGCCACAGAAGGGGCGGACGTTTCACAGCCAGCGCTGCAGCAAAAATTACATACAAATCCTAGCGCAACAGCACTTTAATATTCCTTTATTACCTAGATAAATAAAACAAGACTTATTAAAAATAAAACTTATTATATTAAGTACCATAAAAAAAATTGAATTATAATTTATAAAAACTTATACATATTCTAATTCAGTTTGAAAATAATAATCTACACTAATATTATAAAGAGGAAAACTTTGTTTGTATGTTTGTTTGTTTGTTTGTAATGAATAGGCTCAAAAAGTACTGGACCGATTTCAAAAAATCTTTCACCTTTCGAAAGCTACATTATCCACGAGTAACATAGGCTAAATTTTATTTTGGAAAAAATAGGGTTCCGTAAGATATTTGGGTTTTTCGGACACAAGGTGTAAAAATCAACCAGAAAAGTTACTTATTTTACGTACGCTGCCTAAACTATAAAAGATAGAACCATAAAATGTTATAATTAACTGCAGATCTTATAAATATCAACAAAAAAGTCCGTGACACACTATACCTATCTAAGAAGAGTGAGGCACAACAACCATTTTTTTTTATTTAGAAATCTTGAATTTTTTTGAACTATATTTAAACGCGTTTATTTTACTTATGCTATTAATCCATATCAAAATAAATTATTTCATCACTAAGTACAGTTTATGTAGATAATATTTGGTCTTTGAATGATTAAAATTGGATGTTTGGTTTTGAAGTTATGGCGAAATTAAAATATTACGATTTCTGCTGCACGGCCCGTTGCGAAGTCGGTGTCACCAAGGCGCGTGCGGGAGGGGAGTTTAGATCTATGAGTAAATTTTTTGTTATGTGTTCGTTGTAACTATGATGGATAGTTACTTGAATACCTATTTATTTAGTGTTTGTCGTATTGTTAGTCCTGAAGGTATTTCATACGATAAAAGTATACCCAACTACTTATTTCATTGAGTTTTAGTAGGTACCTATATTAATTTATTTCTGTTTGTTTTGACTAAATTTCGCCCTTTGCGCTTTGGATCATTGGGAAATCTGTAATTTAAATACTATAAATTGCTGCGATGTTTACAACAAATGTCCACTAAGTTAGACAAAAGAAAAAAATAATAAACTAAGTATGCCAAAGTACTCTATTTTGTGTAACATTTCATTTAGTAATATTTCAGAAATACTACTTTTTTTTCTCCAAAAGTGCATAATGTTAAATCGGTTGGCCCCTGAACATTGTAGGTGGTTGTTGTAGGAGTAGATATAGACAGTAGGTGCAGGTTGTAGGTGATCTACATCTAGTAGATGAAGCTTGTAGGTTTTTAGTGGGGTAACTATTGTTTACCTACCAACCTACCACCTACCAACTATAGGTATGTAGTAGGTCTAAACTCCGATTTTTAATTCAAGATCAAAAAAGCTACTACAATATTGCCACTGCAATAAAATATTTGTGCAAGAGTATATTCCTTTTTTCTAAAAAAAAGGCTTAGATAATTTTAATTATTAGTAATTTTAATCAGATGATTTAAATAAGTAACCTGAGTTATTTTATTTTACATAAACACAAAATGCCCTAATAAAATCTTAAACATCGGTAATTTTTGGTAGTATACCTGGTATTTTACTGGTATCACTTCAGGTATTCATAACATTTGGTGCAATAATTTACAGGCTAAAATAACATACTTAATATAAAGACGAAATGTGCAAATTAGACGGGTTAATTACTAATACCATACAGAAGTTCATCATAAATGTCCCAGGATCCGACTCCGACCGTAGTTGTTCAGAGATCAGTGATGGTGAAGATAGTGAAGATGAATAAAAAATACGTATGAAAAGTGATTTTATTTTAACATTTCCGAATCTCTTTCCCTTAAAATAAAATGATGTCTTATATTATGTTTTACAGCAGCATTTGTCCTATACTGTATGAATGCTATTCAAACATAAAAGACGTCCTATTTAGACTAAGATGTAAGAGTGTCATCTGGGTTCTAGTAAAATCATTAATATTAATATAAAAGCTTGTATCAATAAGGATTATTTGACAAAAACCTTGTTTAATCATTATGTTGACCAGTAATGCCAATAATAAATAAAGTAACATATTGCAAAAAGGTTGGCGAAATCTGAAATATTCACTTGACAATGACATAAGTCACTTTGACACCTTCGACAGTGACGTATCTGTAGTAGCTTTTTTGATCTTGAATTAAAAATCGTAGTTTAGATGTAGGTTGTAGGTGTAGGGTATGACTTAAGGGTGTAGCAACCTACGCTTACAACCTTCAAGTGTAGTTATTTTTTATTCAATTTCATAATTCACAGAACAACGTCTGTCAGGCCAGATGGTTAATAATATTTTTAAATATATGTAAAAATCAAATAAATAGTAAACCTTAGTTTCATTTTATTTAAATTAATCAAAAATGTAAATACTGACGGGTAAGGTTAGGTTTGGTTAGGTACTGAAATAAAAAAAACTTCATCTCTTATTTCTGTACTAATAAATCAATAATAAAAATGACGTCCCAACAAAGTTACCTTTTCACTGTTGCGCATACAATAACCAGTGTTCCACGAAGTATAGATAACAAGGAGTCCGAACGTAATGTTAAAATAATGGTCTCAATTACGGGGACAGATTTTTGCCGGTAGAGCGCGCGACGGTCCGACATGCACTCGTTTGAAATTACGCGGGAAGTTTAAAGTTGCTATTGACAGCTCTGGAAAGATTGAAATCTTATTAAATAAAAGTTTTAGGAAATTCTTAGAAACTGTTCTCGAAAAATAGATACCGTAGAACACGGTAATTGCCTAACGGTAATTTAAAAATAATTGTAATAAATAATAGTATTGGCAACACTCGGTATAATAGTATTGGCAACACTCGGTACTCGTCGGTCTCGCACGCCTAGCGGCAGAAAAGAGAACTAAGATCTGGTCCTATTATTGTGTACATAATTATTATTAAAAAGCCTATACCGTTCGGACTCCTGGTATCTATGCTTCATGACATGAGTGTCGAGTTAAACGTCAATGTCATATATGACAGCTCGACACCTGACACTTCAATTTTCAACTGTATTGCATTAGCACAGAGTTCTATTTTCAGTGCTCATAATTCTCTACGGCCTACCGGATTCCGTTGCATATAGTCCCAGCCTTACACCGTAGATTTTCGGCGTGCGTGCGGCAAAAGCCGCACCACTTACCAGTTTCTTGCATATTGATAGCAATTATGTGTAAACTATAAAAGCTTAACAATCAATTACTATTATTGTTGTTACTTGTTTATCACATCCGACAGAGCCCACGCACTGTTTTATCAAAAAGTTTAAATTATAACGAGAAGTGTACATGTATTTTACATGATGTTATTTTTTAAATTTTTAATGAAGGTACCGAAAGTCGAAACTTAACCTATCGACTTCATATAAATATTCTTATCGTAATTACAGCCTGAAGATGTCCACTGCAGGACATAGCTAGGCCTGCCCCATAGTTTTTAGGTTCTGTAGTTCACGTCTCGGAATCCTTGGTTTCGTCATGTCCGTCCGTCCGTCTTTTCATCCATCCAGCTGTCCGTCTTCGGTTTACCTTCCAAACAGTTAGTGCTAGAAATATTAAATTTTGCATGGATGACTTTTATTTTTCAGTGCGACCGGGCGCGGCCTGCAATCATCGCTTTACGCGACCTTTCTTAGGTCATCTGTCCAATGCCCATCGGGGTCACTCCATTGTTATTAGTACTACCTACATAGACATTATAATGTGATGTGATGCCAAGACCCATACCATTACCATTACATTACAGATACCATTTAACTCGTACTGTCAAAAAGCTATTAGATCTCATGTAAAACCAAGCTTCTGACTCTACCAAACTTCTAACTCTACACGCCTTAACTCTACAAGCCTAACTTAACAAACTGTTGACACCTTAGTCAAAATATGTGGCCTAGCTATTTGCTTAGGCGTAAGGTGAAAAAAAAATCTGACAAAACGGACTGTTTTTCTGACAAAATGGCCGAGCCACATAATTTGACTAGAGTGTAGAGTTTGTTGAGTTAGACTTGTAGAGTTAAGGCGTGTAAAGTTAGAAGTTTGGTTGAGTTAGAAGCTTGATTTTACATGAGATCTAATAGCTTTATGACAGTGCGAGTTATATGGTATCGTCTTGGCATCACTTTACATGAAAATGTTTTTGGTAGAATGTCACTTCTATTTCATAGATATTTTTCAGACCTCCAGAGTAGAAATGTAGGTAAGTCTCTTACAAATTTTCATCCCCTAGTTTAAGGGGTTGGAGGATAAAAGTTCCAAGTTGGTCAATTTTTATGTTGATTATGTGCTAAAACTAGCTTACACGCCAAATTTCACTTTCTATGACATCCGGAAGTACCCCATAATATTGTTGATCATCAGTGAGCCAGTGACGAAATCAGGGGTTTTTAGATATCAATAAAATCTAAATTATAAGACCTATAATATAATCAAAACTTTACACGTTTCATAAGTCCGCTACTGGGAACATATCCTGAAAATTTTGTGTATCTGGTATAATCCAAACCTAAGTTAGGGGCCATCCATAAATAACGTCACACGAATTTAACGATTTTTTACCCCTACCCCCCTTGTCACAGTTGGTCACATTTGTGAGATATTTAGGACCCCTCCCACCCCCTTGTCACACAATGTCACACTTCGTCGACCCCCCTCCCTCCCCCTTAACGTGTGACGTTATTTATGGATGGCCCCTTATGAGGGTCCGAAAAATCGACGAAACGCTTCGAGAAAAGGTAGTCTGGTAGTGCCCTTGTGCTTCGCTCACTCGTCTTGGCGGGGGCACTCCCGTGCCCCCAGATTTACAATTGGAATATTATTATCAAGTATTATTAGGACCTCAGATTATATAAATAATAGGTAGCTATTATTTATATAACTGAGATTATGTCATTGAATTGACTTACCAACGGTACTTGACTGCACGTGACTATAGAGTATAGGGTTTTTTTAGATATCAATGACAATATAAGTAACAGCGTATTTCCCCAGGTTTATTGGTAAGTTACTCACTACTAATGTATTCAAGTCACTATATTATATTGTTATATGACGTATGTATACCACCTGGCTTATTTTTAATCGACTTCCAAAAAGGATGCGGTTATACATTCGGCTGTATATACAGTACTTTTTTTTTTAATTTTTTATTTTGTATGTTCAACGATAATTCCGTCGTCTGTGGACCGATTTTCAAAATTCTTCTTTTGATGTAAAGGGTATAATCCCAAGTTTATTGCGTTTTTAAAAAAGTGGTGACCTGATGATGGGATCCGTGAGGAATCGAAGGAACTCCTCGAAATTTATATGGACTCATATGGTGATTTTGACGTTTTATGAAGTAGTCTAAAAAGTAAGATTTTGCATCAAGCTATAACCCTGGATCCAAAAATATAGAACAGAACTCGTGACTCCTTATGTTTACATGTTTGGGGATTTCGGCGTTGTGTAAAGAACTGCAAGCATTTGCCACTATTTCAATTAGGTATGGTAATCATCATCATCATCACCATCATCGCCACCGTACATCATCATATTATGATGACTTCTCAGTTATTATAGTATTATTCATCATATCATTATAGTACATATTTTACACCGACACGGATATCTTTGAACATTTTACTCAATTATACATTCGATCGTTTATTTTAGACGTTCGCGTCCATAAGATGTTTTAATAAGAATTTTACAAATATCACTAAAAAGAGTAAAATTATTATTTTTAAGCAAAAAATTAAACCGATTTCCAAAGTACAAATACACAAACGTATGAAAAAAAACCTTATTTTCTAAATAATTCCCCTTTTAAATTTAGCTAAAATATTAACTAGAAATAGTTAATATTCTTAATTTTGAAGTCGGTACCAGCAAATTTGAACGTAAGTTCTATAAAATATTGTAGAATACTGTTTGGGCTGTAGCGACTTCAAAATTAAGAAGATTGAGTACAGAAATAAACTTAAAAGGGGGATTTTTTAGAAAATTAGTTTTATTTTATACTTTTTTGTGTATTTTTACTTTGGAAGTCGGTTAATTTGTGGTAAGTATGTAATTTTTTTTCTAAAGTATAAAACAGGGTGTTTTCACAGTGTCCAAACTTTGAGGACTGTGGATATAGGTACTCTTGAATATTTAAAGCAACTTTTACTATCTATGCCGTAGCCCGTAGCCCTTTTGTAGGAGACAGCTGATTTTTTTTTCTAGTAGGAAAGACAATCCCATAGTAAAATTTGCTTATATTCAAGAGTATATTCACTCCTGAAAATTTGGAAACTGACTGAAAAAACACCTTGTATAATAAGGTTCTTGCTTCAAAAGTAAATGGTTTAATTTTTATCAGCTAAAAAGTGGTGTAATAGTCACCGTAAAATTGTAAAAACCGTAAATACTACATAAGTACATAGATAGCAATTTGTCTTACTTGTGTCTTTACATGCACCTATTATTTACTAGCTTTTTCCCGCGGCTTGGCACGCGTAAATATAGTATTCCACGGGAGTACTGTACCTACGGTTTTTCGGGATAAAAAATAGCCTATGTGTTAATAATTAGTACAGATACTACAGTAATCTAGATATCTACAAAATAAATAAAGTAGGTACCTACTAGCTTTTTCTCGCGGCTACTAAGTGCAGTATACTGCACCTACTACGGAAATACTGCAGACTACGTTTTTGGGATAAAGAGCATCTTATATTTATCCAGAGACTAGACTACTACCATACCAAATTTTATCGAAACACGTTCAGTGGTTTTTACGTCAAACATCCATCAATCCATCCATCCATCCATCCATTCTCACAAGCTTTAATGTATTACATATTATGTAGGTACATCAACGTGTGACCATATAATATGTGAAAAAGTTAATTAAAAGAATTAATTAATTAAAGAATCTAGCAAAATGTGTTTTATTATCCCTAGCTCATAGTAAATAGGAAATTCTAAGGAAAATAGTCGTATCAGTTAAAAACATCGGCCCCAAGGAGGCGTGGCCGAATGCCTCACTCTGACCTTTAATCACTGTATGACTGACACTGGACCCTTGCTATCTTCGAGCCCGAACCGGCGCGGGCGCGGCGGTGGAAAATCCTATGGAAAATTACTGTCCCCTAACAGCTATCACTTGATCTATTCGCTGTATGCGCGATGACAATAGGCAATCGGACTATTTTTTTTATTGCATAAATGAATAGTACTCTTAAATATGAGTAACTTCTCAGAAGAAACCGTATATCAAAAGTCAATATTTTCAAAGGTACAGCGATTTTTATAAAAAAATTCGCGAGCCTCCTAAAAACGCTCCATACTAAAGTCGACCTACAAATAACGTCACTTGTAGGTTATAGTATAATATGAAGTAGTATATGAAGTATATGGCCGCAGGAATATATTTGTAAATATCTCCGATATTTGTGCGTTTAAGTTCATACTTACATTAATGAATGTTTTTGTATATAATGTGAGTAAACTAATGATGTAGGTTTTGTTTACCAATTTCGCAAAAAAAATAATTTTTTTTGGTATTTAAAGACTCGCGAAATTTTGTATACAAATCGCTGTACCTTTAAAAATATTGACTTTTGATATACGGTTTCTTCTGAGAAGTTACTCATATTTAAGGTTACTATTCATACAATAAAAAAAAATCAATCCGCTTGCCTAGTATAGTGTAGTTATGATCTGTATCATAATAAGTGATTTTCTTAATTCAAAGTGTATGTTTAAATACGTACAGGATTTGAATCGATATTATTATTTTTAAACAAAAAATTAAACCGACTTCCAAAGTAAAAATACACAAAAAATATGAAATAAAAATTTTCTCTAAATAATTCCCCTTTCAAATTCGGCTACAATTTTTACTATTTCTCTACTCAATCTTCTTAATTTTGAAATCGGTACCGGCCCAAACAATATCCTACAATATTTTATAGAAGTCACGTTCATATTTGGTGGTACCGACTTCAAAATTAAGAAGATTGAGTAGAGAAATATGTAGTAAAAATTTTAGCCGAATTTGAAAGGGGAATTATTTAGAGAATAAGTTTTATTTCATCATTTTTTGTGTATTTTTACTTTGAAAGTCGGTTTAATTTTTTGTTTAAAAATAATAATTTTATCCTTTTTAGTGATATTTGTTAATTTAATATTAATACATCTTAAGAACGTTTAAAATAAACGATCGAATATATAATTGGAGACGCGCCAAGCTTCCATTAGGTATTGTAAATAAGATAATGATGATGATAACTGTAAGTTACATAGTGGTATATGCTTGCAGTTCTTCATACAATGCCGACATTTCCAAACGCGTACCTACCTTTAAAGACTGAGGAGTTCTGTTCAGTGCTTTTGGATCCAGGGTATACCTTGGTACAAAATCTTATTTTCTGGTAGCATATGCTTGTGTTACTTCAGAAAAAGTCAAAACCACTATATTGTTACGAACATACAGACTGGCGCCATCTGGCATCAACCAATGAAACACTTGGTGTGAACAGGGACAGCGTGGGGCCCCCTACTCAGTACTAGATGGCGCTACTGTGCAAACGTTCCAGAATAAATCGAACACGGTCACGCGTCTCGGGAACCTTCTGGAGTCGTCTGGGACTCGTATCGACCGGTATAAATACGTCGGAAGAATGCGAGCGAGAGGAGTTCAGTTTGAGCTTCATCCGAAGCGATACGGGCGATACCAGTGAAAATTAGTGATCGGGAGTTGGCTTTGAACAGTGATGTGGCAATAACGATGTGAATACTAGTGATGTGATGATACCAGGAGTGAAACCCACGACTTGGCTACGACTTAAGGACACTGTTAGTGCTTAGTGTGTGGACCTAGTGTTTAGTGTTAGATCTAGTGTTTTGTGTCGGACCTAGTGTTAGTGAATAAAGTCTTCAATAGAGTCAGCAGGTCTTTCTCTCCAAATCCTTCGAACCCCAACACGTAACAATATGTATCCATATAAACTTCGAGGATTTCCCTCGATTCCTCATGGATCCCATCATCAGGTCACCATTTTGATATCAAATGGACCAATTTGGGATTACACCCTATACATTACAAACCTATGTATTGAAAATCGGTCCACAGGCGGCGGAGTAATAGTTGAACATAAAAAAAATATATATGTCACCGTAAAATTGTAAAAACCGTTAGATTGTAAAATAACTAACGAGATTCTCAAAATATGTCGAAAGATTAAAAACTATAGGTATATTTATAATCTAACGAAAAATAATGTGTGAAATTATAGGCAGCATATTCGCGTCGGAAGTCTATCAACATTTTACAATTTCACTAGTTTTATTACAATCTAACGGTTTTTACAATTTTACGGATATACAACCGAACGTATAACCGCCTCCTTTTTTGGAAGTCGGTTAAAAACATATTTAAATTTCCAACCTCAAAATTTGCAAAAAGGGGAAAAATTTGTTTTAGCACAGCATGTGAGAGACGTTGAAGAGCTAAGAGGTAGGTACTTAATACTAAGGCCTTTACATCCGTTAATGGATGATTTATACAGTATTCTCCGAGCGAAGTAACCACTCTTGAAATACTGTAGTGCCTGGGACAGTTGGTTTTTTAAAATGTCGTATGGTTGCCCAAGAACATATTACGGCATTCTCACAACATAGAGCTCTGATAATAAAACAAACGTCTGTGACACAAACTCCCTACAAAACATAATTAAATGTAATTGTGTATATACCTGCCGTATATAGTTTTATTGGTTTATTTATTAATATAATTATTGAAATAATTGTATTAATAAATAAACCAATAAAACTAGCACGAACTATTAAATCCATTATTTTTTCTACACTTTGTGACCCGTATCGCGAATTTTAATGTTTTTACTTAAGGCCCTCCCCCATGGGCGTAGCCAGGGGGGGGGGGGGGGGGTTTAGGGGGTTCAAACCCCCCCCGAAATAGGCCGGCTGGTCCATGTGGATGACCCATATGCAGAGGCATAATTATAAATTTTGCGCTCCATGCCCATCAACATATTTTGCCGCTACATTAACCCTATCTGAAAGATGATTTTTTAAAAGTTATTTTAGAAGAAAAATCAACAGCTTAAAACAGAACTTTAATACTAACTTGCTCTATATGTATGTGATAAACACAAATTCGTTCAAACTGAGAAAGCGAGCGAAAGAATGTTATACTTTAGAAAAAAAACAATAAAATCATTAGCCTAAAACAGGGATCGCGAACCTATGGCACGCGTGTCATCGAATCCTCGAACGTGCGACACAATATTTTGGGCACGTCACTCAATATTTTGGGCACGTCGATCACAAAATTTTGTAATTATGTACTGCGAAAAAAGTGTGAAATAGGTATTATATGACAAACCTTACAATAAGTTATTTGTCATCTATTTTGCAACATCAAAAATTACACTAATTTTATTAGGGTTCCGTAATACTTAAGGAACCCTTATAGTTTCGCTCTCTCCGTCCGTCTGTCTGTCTGTCTGTCTGTCTGTCCGCGCCTCTAGCTCCTGTAATTATGAATATAAATTGATGAAATTTGGTGCAGTTATAGATTATGTATAGATCACGGTTTCGGGATCATAAAAAATAATAATTTTATATTTTAGGGATGGCTCTCTACATACAGATACATGTGAAGTGGGGATGAAAAATATTTTTTCACTCTACCCCATCGTGTGGGGTATCGTAGAATAGGTCTTTTAAAATAAAGGCAAGGTTTGATACGTTAATTTTTTATAAAGTTGACCATTTTCGAGTAATCGGCCTCCAAAGCAGTTTGTAAGTTGGTCCCCCCTAGCATTTTTAAACTATAGGAGATAGAAACTTGCAAATTTCCATAGTAATAGATCATGCTAAAAACTCTTTAGGAAAATTATTGTGAACCAAATCGGGCAGTAACTTTTGTAGTAATTAAAAAAAAGCATACAGTCTTTTAGGGTTTAAAATTTGAACAGATTTATCACTTAACCTAGTAAATAGGAAAAAAATTTTGCTCGCTCGCTCGCGTTTAACATAAATAACATATTATATTATTGAGGAGCGATATTCTGTTATAGCCGGTTCATTTTATAATTTTTTTCCAAAGTTCACCGTTATTCAGTGTTTAAGTTTAACGATTGAATAGATTTTAACCTATAAAATGGGAAAAAAATTTTGCTCGCTCGCTTCGCTCACTCGTGTTTGGCTTACACAACATATTACTATAAAATTTAGTACCGACGTTCAGTTTTAGGTTTTGATATTTGTATTTTTCGAATTACACTGTATTTCAGGGTAAACCCTGAAAGACTGTGCTTTAAAGCTTAAACAGGTAAGAACGAAAAAAATGGGTGCTCATTATTCTAATGTATATTATAAAATGATCATATTTCCACAGTATTTTAGGGTTTAAAGTTTGAACAGATTTAACCTCTTAAATAGAAAAAAATTTACTCGCTCGCTTCGCTCGCTCACGGTTAACATAAAGGACATTATATTATTTATTACCGATGTTCTGTTTTAGTCGGTTGATTTTATGGTATTTTTCCGAAGTTTACCGTTATTCAGTGGTTATACAGGGTTATTTTCTTTACCAGTACAATAAATCAACATACGTAATAGTTGTCAAAAATAAAAAATACTAGCGATTTTTGTTACTACCCCTTTGGAACAAAAAAACAAAATTATCAATCCCCGAACTTATCCGCTGAACTAATACAAAATGTGGATACGTTACGCATCTATCGATGCTTTGTTGCCAACTCGTGCGCCGCCCGGCCGATCGCATACCCCACCTCGCCGCCCCCTACCTCATACCGCACCCGTTGACGCCTTGTAGTTAGTGCGCACATGCGATATTAGATTGGTTATAGGATAAAATAATTAAAATGAAAAAATATTTATTATTTTTTATTTGAGAAATTTATTCTATTATCGATACCAATGACGTGGTAAAATTTATTGTACCGATGAAAAAGTATTCCTGTATTTTAGTTTAACGTATGAACTGTTTTCAATGTTTGAACCTATAAAATAGAAAAAAAATTTGCTCGCTCGCTTCGCTCGCTCGTCTTTTGACTTAAAGAACGTATTATATAATTTAGTACTGACGTTTAGTTTTAGACTATAGATGTTTGTATTTTTTCGAATTACACAGTCTTTCAGGGTTTAAAGCTTAAACAGGTGAAAACGAAAAAAAATCTAATGTGCCCAGGGCCTCTAATAGGTTAAAGACGGCCCTGGTTATTTAATGTAGGTACTTGTAGTCGTTTTATTTTCTTGAACCCCCCCCGAAACTAAAACCTGGCTACGCCCATGCCCTCCCCCGAGCAAAAGACCTTAAGGCGGTCAGCCGCATAAATTTTTCACATAACTTAGTTCAAAATTGACCAAAAAAAAAATTTTAACGGCGAATATCTAGCTTATGAAATTGCCTATCTATTGGTGTGTGTCCCAAATAAAGTTTACTTGTAAATACTATGGAGATGCTGAAACTATAATTCAAAGAACATTTTTTTCTATATTCGCTTCTATCTCAGAAACGGTGCATGCTACTTGAAAAAACTACCTCCCCCTTAATAACCTCGCAACCACCTTTTTTATGATGGGAGAAAAAGAAATTCGAAAATCCTGAATTTTCCAACATTTCTATAGCTTTATATATCCTTCGTATCTCAATCAATCAATCAATTCTTCTATCTCAGAAACGGTGCATCCCGCTGGAAAAATAATGAAAATTTCCTCCCCCTTAATAACGCGGAAATCACATATTTTCTTCATGAATAGCAGAAAAAGAAATTAGAAAATCCTGAATTTCGAAAATTTTCTATACCTTACATAGCTGGTACCTCGAACTACATAACATACTGTAATAATAATCATCAATCCTAATCAGCATCCGCAAGACCTTTTAAATTGGTACTCATGTTAATTATACGAAGATTGAAAATTCTCCATTTCGGAAAATGAAATTGGAAGACAATTTTGTAATCAGCACCCCCAGAAACCTGGAAAAGGACATCCATATTAATTTTAATTGAAAAAAAAAGTGTACGCCATTTTGGAATATTTCAAAACGGATTTAATTTTACCCCTAACCCCTAAAAACCTTGAAAACGACACCCATGTTAAAGAAAAACATACTCCAACAGTATTTAAAAATGGGATTTTCTGTAGCCTGCAAATTGAATTTTTAGTAGCCATTAATTTGTCAACCAAATCTGGTTTTATAGCTGCTTACACGGTATAATAGTCACAAACTCGGAAATTAAGTCACCAACTTATAAATTTCGGTGCTAATTTGGATTAAATTTCGCCACTTTTTATCTGCCGATTTTTGTATTTTTTGTCACCTCAGTGTTTTCGCCAGTTTAGTAATTTTGTCGCCAACATATTAATTCGCTGTCAAATTCAGTAATACAGTATGCTCACGTGCAGTTGCCAACTTATTTTTTGTTCGCTCGATTAATTATATCCCATAAAAAAATGAGTTTTTTTTAAAGTTATACGTTTTTATTGAAAATAAAGATTAAAATGATATACTGAAAGCTTTTAAATAAATAATTGCTTAATAATTAAATAATAATTAAAAGCTTTTTACAAAAAAAAAAACTGAGAAAAAAAAATAGGTAGGTCCTAGGTATTGTCATCAACCACTCTCCTCATTAATTTAGGGTATTGATCAGACAAAAAATATAATCGTTGGCACAGAATACAGAAATCATCCAGAAACCGTCAACGCGCTTGAAAGTGAAGCCATCACGACTACTCCAAATTAGAGTACCACACAATTTTTTTCCAACGGGAATTTATTCTAAGACTTTTGAGAAAAAGCTCCACGAAAAGAAAAAAAATCTCAGATTAATAGTTTAACAATTATCGTACCTACTTGAAATGTACGTTCAGGCTACAAAAAATTGTTAATTAATCAATGGATAACTTATTGAAAAATCGGTATAAAAATTTTTTGATCACGGATTATTGTTCATTGATCTGTCCTGTAGGCGCCTGAATTTTTTAAATTTTTATTTTCATCTACACTAATATTATAAAGAGGAAAACTTTGTTTGTATGTTTGTTTGTTTGTTTGTTTGTTTGTTTGTAATGAATAGGCTCAAAAAGTACTGGACCGATTTCAAAAATTCTTTCACCATTCGAAAGCTACATTATCCACGAGTAACATAGGCTAAATTTTATTTTGGAAAAAAATAGGGTTCCGTAAGATATTTGGGTTTTTCGGACACAAGGTGTAAAAAATCAACCAGAATAGTTACTTATTTTGCGTACGCTGCCTAAACTATAAAAGATAGAACCATATAATGTTCTAATTAATTGTTGATCTTATAAATATCTACAAAAAAGTACGCGACACACTATACCTATCTATGTCGAGTGAGGCACAACAACCATTTTTTTATTTAGAAATCTTGAAATTTTTTTGGACTACATTTAAACGCGTTTATTTTACTCATGATATTAATCCTTATCAAAATAAATTATTTAATCACTAAGTACAGTTTATGTAGATAATATTTGGCCTTTGAATGATTAAAATTGGGCGTTTGGTTTTGAAGTTATGGCGAAATTTAAATATTACGATTTCTGCCGCACGGCCCGTTGCGAAGTGGGCGACATTCTATAGTATTAGTATCAGTATTGTACCCGTGCGAAGCCGGGCCGGGTCGCTAGTCTACACTAATATTATAAAGAGGAAAACTTTGTTTGTATGTTTGTTTGTTTGTTTGTTTGTTTGTTTGTAATGAATAGGCTCAAAAAGTACTGGACCGATTTCAAAAATTCTTTCACCATTCGAAAGCTACATTATCCACGAGTAACATAGGCTAAATTTTATTTTGGAAAAAAATAGGGTTCCGTAAGATATTTGGGTTTTTCGGACACAAGGTGTAAAAAATCAACCAGAATAGTTACTTATTTTGCGTACGCTGCCTAAACTATAAAAGATAGAACCATATTGTTCGCGCCTTTAGCGCGGCAACACACCGCGACTATGCTTGCGCCTGTAGCGCGGCAACACTCCACGTACCACCGCGGCGCTCGCGGGGCGCGCGGGGTCCCGACGGCGGCGACCGGCTTGTGGTCGACGCAAGCCACTACACATACGGACTCCTCAGCAGCTAGACGTATCCATAATAAACGTATAAAATACAGTCCGCTTTTAATTGAAGGGTCCCACAGGAGCACTATAACTCCTCAACATTGGTCCTTCCACCGCGAAGATCATCCAGGAACCAGGAAAATTATTGAACAGAAGAAACAGGTGTTGAGTGAGTTCGTTCCGATTTTCCTTTTTTGCCTTTTCGTCCCTTTTTCTATGCCTCTTATTTCCAGGCTTGCCTTTTATTTAAAATTATTTCATCTAATGATTTAATTGTAAGCGCTGGAGTTGTGCATATCGTAAGACGAGGGCATTGACCTTGTCGTGTCATTGACCGCTAGCAGCCATTTTCTGTGCATTAAGTTGCGCTTGCGCATAAATTGCAACGTCATTGCATTAAACATTTATTTATTGCAACTTTCTTTATTTTAGTTGCCAATAAATTGCTATTTCTTTCATATTTAAATAAAAAACATCTTTGTTTTTCCTATTATATCATTTCAATTTGCACTTAAGTACATTTATTTAACTTTATTTACATTACTTTTCAGTCATGGATCGCTTAATAAGAAAACGCAGCTCGATGAAAGCAAAGCTTACTTCATTCTCTAATTATTTAGAAATTCTGCAGAGCTGTTCTTCTTTATCAGATTTACAAGTTACCGAATTACATGGCCGTCTTAGTAAGATTGAAAGCTTATACAATGATTTTGATCAGTTGCAGATGGAGATTGAGTTGTTGTCGGAGGATGCTGACGAGGCCTATACCGCCCGGGAGGCCTTTGAACAATCTTACCATAGCCTTGTAGCTTTAGCTCGCTGCTTGCTTACTCGCTATGAGCGTAAGCGCCTTGATTCTGGTGGCTTTGGGTCGGGCTCTGAAGACACCGTACAACAACAAACATGTAAGAATAACTTTGTTCGCTTGCCTAAAATTGATTTACCTCATTTTAATGGTAGCTATGAGTGCTGGCTCGAATTTCGCGATACATTCATTTCATTGATTCATTCTAACAATAGCATAGATAACATAAATAAATTCCATTACTTACGCGCTTGTGTTAAAGGTAGTGCAGTCGAACTAATTAAAAATATGGATTTTAAAGCCGACAATTATCTTATCGCGTGGGAATTGCTTTGTGAGCGCTATAACAATAGTCGTTTGCTTACAAATAATCATATTCAGGCGTTATTTAATGTCGAGCCTATTTTACAAGAATCGCACATTGAATTACGTAAGCTGATTGACGTAATTAATAAAAACATTCGGGCATTAAAAACTCTCAATGAACCAGTTCAATACTGGGACACTCTTCTAATATATATGATGTCAAACAAATTAGATATTGTCACGGGTAGAAAGTGGGAGGAATTTCGTAATACCTTATCTGTTTCGCCTACTTTATCTCAATTTTGCTCTTTTTTAAGCGATAAAGCAGATTTATTAGAAACTTTACAAGATAATTTAAATAAAAACACAAATAAAATTAACACTAACAATATAATAACAAATAAACAGACACAAAATTATAAATCAAGAAATTTTTTAATCACATCAAGTAACAAAACTAACACTAATACTAATTATTCTAATTTACAATCTCAACAATGTCCATTATGTTCTAAAAATCATCTTTTATATAATTGCGAATCATTTAAATGCTTATCGGTTGAATCGAGAATTAAAAAGGCTAAAGAATTAAAGGTTTGCACAAATTGTTTACGTAAAGGCCACTTTGAAAAAAGATGTAAATTGTCGAATTGCAAGTATTGTGCCAGCAGACACAACACTCTTTTGCACACAGACAAACCTGATAAGCCCTTTTGTGATCCGATGCCTAAATCGTCCGAAAATATCACACTTTCAACCAACGCTTCATTTATACAGCCTACTACTGATATAAATGTTTTACTTTCCACAGCAAAGGTGAAGGTGATTAACGAAAAAGGAAAGAAGTACGACGCGCGCCTACTTCTAGACAACGGCAGTACAGCCAACTTCGTTAGTTCGAGTTTTTGCAACAAATTGGGTTTGACCCGACGCGGTACGTACTCCACAGTCACAGGTGTTAACAACCAAACCAGTTTTAGTTCACAATCTTGTTACTTACACATTGAATCTTATTACGGTGGTTATACACTTAACATCAGCTGTCTTATTTTACCGCAAATCACACAAATGTTACCGTCTACGCCAATCGATATTAGTAAGATCCCAATACCTACGGGCATACAACTAGCTGACCCTTCTTTTCATATACCGTCAGTCATAGACATACTTGTAGGTGCGGAAGTATTTTGGGACGTCATATTAAATAATCGTATTGATTTAGGCAAGAATAAACCAAAATTATGTGAAAGCAGGCTAGGGTGGCTTATATCTGGCAGTGTTAGCTCACACAAATCCCTTTCACATAGTTCTTACAATAACATAATTTGTAATTTTTTAACACAACCAGAAATCAACATAGATTTGGCCAAATTTTGGGAACTAGATTCAATATCTTCTACGCACTCGCTCTCGACAGAAGAACGAGCATGCGAAAATAGTTTTTACAAAAATACACGTCGATCTGGAGAAGGTCATTTTATTGTTAAGATGCCGCTTAAACTCGATCCCAGTGTCTTAGGTAATTCTTATGAAATAGCAAAACATAGATTCTTTTCTTTAGAAAAACGATTTCAACGCGATCCATCATTTAAATCGATGTATTTAGATTTTATGAGGGAATACCTAGACTTGGGTCATATGACGCTCGATACTGATAACGAGCATAACGGGAACATTAGGTATTTTTTTCCACATCACGGGGTCATTCGCGAGTCTAGCACTACCACGAAGTTACGGGTGGTGTTTGACGGGTCAGCTAAAACGTCGTCAGGCGTATCACTTAATGATTTGCAAATGGTTGGCCCCACTGTGCAGGATGATCTTTTTTCAATTTTAATTCGTTTCCGGCAGCACAAATTCGTAGTGTCCTGTGACGTCCAGAAAATGTATAGATCTATACAATTGGATGAGTCTCAGCGATCCTTACAAAAAATTGTTTTTCGTTTCGATCCAAACGACCCTCTCCGTACGTACACATTAAACACTCTTACCTACGGAACAGCGTCGGCGCCGTACTTAGCAACTAAGTGTTTAGTGAGTCTCGCCGACAAGGCCAGTAACGATTACGTTAAATCTTCAATGCAACGAGATTGTTATATTGACGATTACATAATTGGCAGAGATACTATAACAGGTACAATAGACTTATGTAAAGAGATAATAAATATTTTATCGTCAGCAAAATTCAATTTACGTAAATTCCAATCAAATAGTCCTAAAATATTAAACGCAATCGTACAGAATCAAGAAGACGTAAGTAATTCATTAGATCTTTCGCGTAACAATTTAAATTTAGGTACCAAAACATTAGGTGTAAACTGGTTATGCGACATAGATTGTCTTTCGTTTCGCATTAGTATAGATAAACACCAAAGGATAACGAAGCGACATATTTTATCGGTTATAAGTCAAGTTTTTGATCCTTTAGGTTTAGTTGGCCCTTGTATTTTAGAAGCAAAAATTATAATGCAAAAACTTTGGATAAGTAAATCTGAGTGGGACGATAACGTTGCCGACGACGTTGCATATCTATGGCAATCATTCGTAAATACCTTAACTTCACTTAATAGGTTAAACATATCTCGATGGGTTTTTTGCAACGATGCGGTAACGCGTGAAGTGCATGTTTTTAGTGACGCCTCGGAGCGCGCCTACGGCGCTTGTCTATATATTCGCTCGGTTAATCAGTCCAACGAAATCAAAGTTTCGTTACTCACTTCGAAAAATCGCGTAGCACCTATTAAGCCAACAACTATTCCGCGTTTGGAATTATGTGGTGCGTTGTTAGGTACACGATTGTGCACTAAAGTTAGAAACGCATTGACTATAAACATAAATAAATACATATTTTGGTGTGATTCATCGATAGTGTTAGGATGGTTGTCAACACCTGTGAACCAACTCAAGCCATTTATAAAAAATCGTGTTTGTGAAATACAGGAAAGCACGGTGGGTTGTGAGTGGCGTTACGTGCCGTCGAAGGCTAATCCAGGTGACCTTGTTTCGCGCGGAATGTCAGCTGATCTTATCGTTGATTCATCTTTGTGGTGGGCAGGTCCCGCATTTCTTTCACAAACCGAAAACCATTGGCCAAAATTGCCTACTCACCCCGCGAAACAAGATTTACCAGACACTTTAAAATACATTTCTTTAAATATTTCAACTGATCAACATAATCAGCTACATAATAATAGTGTTTCTATAACTTTAATACATAAATACACCTTAATTCAAAACTTAATAGAAAAATATTCAAAATTTAATTATTTACAAAGAATAGTTGCATATTTACAGAGATTTATATACAATTTAAAACATAAAGATAAAAAAATAAAAGGTTCGCTTACATATGATGAACTTCAAAATTCTTTAACATATATTATTCTTGCAGGTCAACAACAAATGTTTCCTGAAGAATACATTCTTTTAAAGGCGGGAAAGCTTTTGCCGCGAAAAAGCAGACTTAATTGTTTATCTCCATTTGTCGATACTAGCGACATCATTCGTGTAGGCGGAAGGCTTAAGAATTCACCTTATGATTATAATGTGAAACACCCAATATTATTATGTAGCAAACATAAACTAACCAAATTAATATTTGAATCGCAGCATATAAGCCTATTACATGCTGGTCCACAATTACTTTTGGCGAATATTTATCAAAATTATTGGCCTGTGGGAGGCAGAAACTTAGCAAAATCTGTGGTTCATAAATGTTTAAAATGTTTTAGGTATAAAACCGAAAATTTGCAACCTGTAATGGGACAACTTCCTGCCGTTCGTAGCAAACTTGAATTTCCTTTTCTGCATTGTTCAGTCGATTATGGGGGCCCAGTACTTATAGCTGACCGGAAAGGTCGAGGGTGCAAGCTAACAAAGTCTTACATATGTATCATCGTCTGCCTCGCTACAAAGGCCGTGCATTTGGAGCTCGTCACTGAGCTCACCAAACAGGCTTATATGGCTGCGTTACATAGATTTGTCGCACGCCGCGGTAAGCCGCGAAGTATACTGTCCGACAATGGCACAAACTTTATCGGCACTGCTAACGAGCTTTCTTCTTTCTTACAGGAACCTGATATTCCTTCTGAGTTCGCCAACGAAGGTATAGAATTTTCTTTTGCACCTCCTTATTCTCCACACTTCAATGGCATCGCTGAAGCAGCCGTTAAATCGACAAAGCACCATTTAAAACGATTGCTACAACAAACGCACTTTACTTTTGAAGAGTTAGCTACTTGCCTAACTCAAATAGAGGCAGTCCTGAATTCCCGTCCTCTTACTCCTCTCTCGTCCGATCCTCTTGATTTTTCCGTCCTTACTCCCGCTCATTTCCTCATCGGACGCTCGCTCACATCTGTGCCTCAACCACGGGTTCCAGATGGCAACATCACGAGCCTCGAACGTTACCAGCGAGTGGCCTCTATCAAGGAACATTTTTGGTCTCGTTTTCACCTAGAGTATATCTCTACATTACAGAAAAGGACCAAGTGGCACGCTCCTTACGGTGCCATATCAGTGGGCACACTTGTGCTCATCAGGGACAAGGCCGTCCCACCTCTCTGCTGGCTGCTAGGCAGAGTTGTCCACCTGCATCCAGGCGACGACGGTGTCACAAGAGTGGCCGACATCAAAACGAGGAAGGGCGTCATCCGGCGGACGTTCAACAACATCTGCCCTCTGCCTATTGAAGATGTCTCTTCAACGGGGGGAGCATGTTCGCGCCTTTAGCGCGGCAACACACCGCGACTATGCTTGCGCCTGTAGCGCGGCAACACTCCACGTACCACCGCGGCGCTCGCGGGGCGCGCGGGGTCCCGACGGCGGCGACCGGCTTGTGGTCGACGCAAGCCACTACACATACGGACTCCTCAGCAGCTAGACGTATCCATAATAAACGTATAAAATACAGTCCGCTTTTAATTGAAGGGTCCCACAGGAGCACTATAACTCCTCAACAATATAATGTTCTAATTAATTGTTGATCTTATAAATATCTACAAAAAAGTACGCGACACACTATACCTATCTATGTCGAGTGAGGCACAACAACCATTTTTTTATTTAGAAATCTTGAAATTTTTTTGGACTACATTTAAACGCGTTTATTTTACTCATGATATTAATCCTTATCAAAATAAATTATTTAATCACTAAGTACAGTTTATGTAGATAATATTTGGCCTTTGAATGATTAAAATTGGGCGTTTGGTTTTGAAGTTATGGCGAAATTTAAATATTACGATTTCTGCCGCACGGCCCGTTGCGAAGTGGGCGACATTCTATAGTATTAGTATCAGTATTGTACCCGTGCGAAGCCGGGCCGGGTCGCTAGTATTTAATAAGTTTAAATTAATAAATATCATGAAAGGTCCGAAGGGGACGTGGCTTGCGAAAGCTGGAGTAGAGAGTTTTAGAAAATATCCTCCTCTTTTTAAATCTTTTTTCAAATTTGAATTTTTTTAGTTTTTGAAAATTTGCAAAAAACTAAACCGCCTTTTTTATTTTTAGTCTTTTTGAATCTTTTTTCAAATTTGAAATTTTTTATTAGTTTTTGAAAATTTGTAAAAAACTAAACCGCCTTTTTTATTTTTAGTTTATTGTTAATAACTTTTGCAATTTTTGCAAGCGGAACTTCATTTTTTTTTCAAAAGTCATCTAAATGCCATTCTGAATCGAATGACACCTCAATCATAATTTTCGGAGACTGCTGAAAAAGTTGACCAAAAAGGCACTTGTTGCCTAGACTAGTTCTGTATTCTGTGATCTGATTGGTTGTCGTTGGGCGCGCGTAACTTGCGTAAATATGTGAATGGCGTTTAGATATAGCGGTTGACTTGATAGAAATTTCACACGACCAACGATTTTACTTTTTTGTCTGATCAATGCATCAAATAAATTGATGAGGAGTGTGGTGTGATGATTAGTACCTACCTAGGACCTACCGAATATTTTTTTAGTTTTAGTACATTGTCTACATCATTATAATCTTTAATTACAATAAAACTCTTTAACTTAAAAAATATGGTTTAGTCATTTTTAGGGTTCCGTAATACTGGAACCCTTATAGTTTCGCTCTGTCCGTCTGTCTGTCTGTCTGTCTGTCTGTCTGTCCGCGCCTCTAGCTCCTGTAATTATGAATATAAATTGATGAAATTTGGTGCAGTTATAGATTGTGATATATATATATATATATATATCGACGAAGACATATATATATATATATATATATATATATATATACTAGCTTTTGCCCGCGGCTCCGCCCGCGAGAAATGGGGTTTTTGGCCACTTAAGACTGTACTCTAAGTTAAATCTGTATCTTCCTTATCTTACGTTCTCTCTTTAATTACTAATTGTTTGTCCGAAGCACCATCATACCATATTTCATTTCAATGGTTTAAACACTTAAGCCATGAAAGACATAAAAAAAATATACACAATAGTACATTATCCCTCGGGAACAATATTATATATCTTTTTAGGATAAAAAGTAAAAATACACAAAAAAGTATGAAATAAAACTTAATCTCTAAATAATTCCCCTTTCAAATTCGGCTAAAATTTTTACTATTTCTCTACTCAATCTTATTAATTTTGAAATCGATACCAGCCCAACATTATTCTACAATATTTTATAGAACTTACGTTCATATTTGCTGGTACCGACTTCAAAATTAATAAGATTGAGTAGAGAAATAGTAAAAATTTTAGCCGAATTTGAAAGGGGAATTATTTAGAGATTAAGTTTTATTTCATACTTTTTTGTGTATTTTTACTTTGGAAGTCGGTTTAATTTTTTGTTTAAAAATAATAATTTCACCCTTTTTAGAGATATATTTTCTTAAGTTATTATTAATACGTCTTAAGAACGTCTAAACTAAACGATCGAATGTATAATTGAATACGCGCCAAGCTTCCATAAAATATTGCTATTAAGATGATGATGATGATTACTGTAAGTTATAAAGTGGCATATGCTTGCAGTTCATTAAACAATACCGAAATTTCCAAACGCATATCTTTAAAGACTGAGGAGTTCTGTACAGTGCTTTTGGATCCAGGGTATACCTTGGTACAATATCTTATTTTTTGGTAGCATATGCTTGTGTTACTTCATTAAAAGTCAAAATCACTTTATGTGTGGATATAAATTTCGAGGAGTTCCCTCGATTCCTCATGGATCGCATCATCAGGTTCCCACTTTAGTGACTAAAGGACCAATTTCGAACTAAACCCTTTTCAACAACAAAATAATTTTGCAAATAGGTCCATAAACGGCAGAGTGATGTTCAAAGATATCCCTGTTAGTGTAAAATACTATGAGAAATACCTTTTATATCATCATAATCTGATGATGTATGGTGTGATAGTGGTGATGATGATGATGATTACTCTAACTGACAGGGTGGCATATGCTTGCAGTTCTTTAAACAACGCCGAAATTCCCAAACATGTATCTATAAGGAGCCAGGAGTTCTGTTCTGTACTTTTGGATCCAGGATATACCTTGGAGCAAAATCTTACTTTTTGGTAGCATATACTTGAACTACTTTAGAAAAAGTCAAAATCACCATATGTGTCCATATAAATTTCGAGGAGTTCCCTCGATTCCTCATGGATCCCATCATCAGGTCACCACTTTGATATCAAAAGGACCAATTTGGGATTACACCCTATACATCACAGAAAAAACTATGAAAATCGGTCCACAGGCGGCGGAGTAATCGTTGAACATACAAAAAAAAAAATAACCGCCTCCTTTTTTGGGAAGTCGGTTAAAAAGTACACTGCGCGTTTGTCCAAAGCATAAACCACTGCCATACCAAATTTCATTCAAATCAATTCAACCGTTTAGCAGTAAAAGACAATCAAAGTACACATAATAATAATACATTATCCCACGGGAACACCGCAAATTTTTGGGACAAAAAGTATCCTATGTCCTTTCCCAGGACTCAAAGTATTTCTGTACCAAATTTCATCAAAATCGGTTCAGCGGTTAAAGCGTGAAGAGGTAACAGACAGACAGACAGACAGACAGACAGACAGACAGACAGACACACTTTCGCATTTATAATATTAGTATGGATATATATATATATATATATATATCGCACCTTTAGAATTAAAGTGGCGTAACTCAAAAATTTAAGAAATCGACTTTTATACATAAAACGACTTAGAAACATATGATCTATCGGTCTAATAGAAATAAACAGCCACTTTCAAGCTAGAAAAGGATAAACGTACAGTTGTGTCTCTTTCATATCGACCGCTTATCACGCGTTCTTTCACTTTTGAAGAGCCCATTTTAGTATTGAGTCGATAATGCTAAAAGTTGGGTGCTACGCGGTTACTCCGTAAATGACGTAAACTGTAATTCGTCGTTTTAATTGTAAACGTAAGGTAAGTAATTTGTGTGTTATTTTATTTTTGTACAGCCTCTTTTAGGTTTCGGGCGTTTTAAATCTAAATGATAATAATATTTGACGCCATATTTGTATTAGTGTCATTTCATTTCTAAACATTTCATAAATACTTGAGCCTGATTATGTATTATGTCTTTACTTTATAAACCGTTTTTGTGACTACAATGACGTATACGGAATTATGTCTATTATTTTCTACAAAATGATGTAAATTGGCGAGTTCAATTGTGATTGAGTCTTTTTATTTTTATTTCAATGAAAGTTTGAGGTAGTAATGAAAAGACAGGACCAAATTTTGCCACTATATAAATATAACTGGAATGAAAATACAATACGAGAAAAGATGATTTTAGCAAAACCTAAACGTATAAAAGATATTTAAGGCTTGGTTTTTTCTATAAATATTAAAAGTATTGGGCATTTTTGGGTCATCAAGCAAGCTATAGTATGAATTAAGGGCTCGACGGTATTTGCTAAACTCTATGACTCACGTTGTCATATTTTGACAAAATTCAGCCGCAACTTGCAAGACACTATTGTCACCACGAAATCGGAGATTCTCGATGAAGTCGAAATGGATTCCCCATACACCTAAAACACGAGCTCACCGCAAACCCATCTTGCAGATAATTCACGAGCCAGATTTATGTGCCACCTTACTGATGAGATTACTGATATTGACATGAGTGAGATTAGAATAGCTCTTAGGCAGATTCATAATAATAAACCACCAGGAGATGACGAAATAACCACAGGGCTGCACCAGGAGGAACACCTGTCTTGACTGAGCTCTTTAATTCCGTCATCCACACTGGCACTACCCTGGAAGCATGCAGCAGGAGCATGGTGGTTTTATTTTTTTAAATAGGTGATAACACGCGACTTGAAACTACTGTCCAATTCCGCTCCTGAGCCACGTGTATTATCTATTTTATTGAGGGTTATCAGAGGGTCTGAGGGTCCCAGAAGTTGAACGATTTTCAGCAAGTGGAGCAGACATATAATCAGCCTCTCTGCCTAGCGTTTGTGGACTATGAGAAAGCCTTCGATATCGTCGAGACCTGGGGGTCTAAAAGGGCCATTTTAGGTGTTTCATATAATGTTTCATATATTTTGACAGTTTTCAATAGAAATACGTAAAATGGTGCACATAATATAAATTGCATATGATTCATCTAATGTTCACCTAAAGTGGCCCTTTTTTGACCCGCTGATCGACAATTCTGCTAAATTAAACCTGCATTAATACAATAACAATAAAGTCCCGATACGCTAAAGCTCTCAAACGGGTATTTTATAAACGTTAAACCAACGTGAAACGCGCTGTGATTGGTCAAAACGTCATAAAATCCGTTCATGGTAACATGTCACTTCACTTTCAATCCAATCAAAGTAAAATGAAAGTCTACTTTTAATACGAGAATTGAAGTTCTGGTCTGTGCTAGAATTCATTCAGAAATGCCTCGTTGACTGCCGATAATATTTTGAGATGTTAAGATGTCTGTTCAAGTGATCTCTGATCCAACTTCTTCAAGGAGTGAAATAGGTAGATGTTATCTCTCCAAAACTTTTACTAACGCGTCGGAGGATGTTTTCAAGTCGTTTGATTGGAATGGCCGGGGCCTAAGACTGAACATAAACAGCCAGTACATCTCACACTTGCAATTTGCGGATGAAATAATCTTTATGCCAGACATATCTGCAGGACCTGGAAGAGATGCTGAACAGCCTAAGCGATTGTTCAAGACGGGTGGGTTTCGGAATGAACCTTAACAAAACCAAAATTATGCAAATAATTTTGGTTTTTCTAAGTATTGAACATGTTCTCCCAGGATCTGTCATCGTACATGGTACTAGTCTTGAAGTTAAGAAGCAAGAATCTTGGACAAACTTTTAATCGTCGATACCACAAATCTAATCACCTTTATAGTCAAGATGCATTCTATATTTTCCACGGCGAAGTTCGGAAACAAAATGATAATTTGACATAAGGCATCGCAAGCAACAAGTCACAACGATTACTTATGTCAAATCCGATAGATTTTTAATTTCGAAATTTGCTGTCGAAATTAGCGAATGTTCTTCACTAAAGGTCCAGGGTTTTAATCGATGCGTTCCACCGGTAAAGAAACATGGCAGCGAACTCTGCTAATTGACAAGTTCAAGGTTGTTCAGCCTGTGATGGAAAGTGCAATGTTGAGGGTATCTCTGGTGGATAATAAAACTTGCTACGATGTGATTCGACAGAGAATTAAAGTCACTGACATTGCTCATAGAATCAGAACGCTGAACTGGAAGTGAGCCGGTCATGTTTGCAGACGGACATACGGTTGATGGCGCAGACAAGTGTTAGAGTGGATACCACGCTTAGGCAAACGTAGTGTAGGAAGACCTGCGGCACAATGGACCGATTTAAAGTTGGCTGGCAGCAGATGGATGAGGGTTGTCCGAGATCGGGATGGTTGGCACTCATTAGTGGAGGACTACGTTAAGCAGTGGGCTATCCATATGTCCGTAGGCTGATGATGATGGAATTTCCCATCGATAATAATTAATATTGACCTCTGATATTGAAAGGCTTATTTAATTATTGCTTATTTAAATATCATTTCCTTTTCCTGTATAATAAACATTATTTTGATAGGAAGACGCCACGGTAACTTAAGTATCTTATATTTTTATGTACACGGTAAATACATAAAAATATAAGGAACCTAATACATACAAATTAGGTATAAGTTAAGCTTTATTACGCATAAAATAAAATATTTTTTCAGTTTTCTCTATTCTAATTTACCTTTAATTTAAAAAGTCAACCATTAGACGGGTCGCGCTAGGCGTATTCGAGGTGGTAAGTGGAAAAAATTCTAAAGTCGCTGAATTTTTGTGTGTTGATAAAGTAGTCCCTGGGGAGCTTATCATTAAGTTTTGTGCCATTTCTGCCCACTGCGTTTTCAGCAATTCCATTATTTGTGGTTGATTTTTTTATATGGCGATAAAAGTGGCAATATTGATTTAAAGTTTAAAATATTAATGGTATCTTAACTGGGACAGCTTCCAGAGTATGGAGACTTAATTTGCGTCGTTTTCGTCCAGTAAAAAATGACTTAGGGTCATTTTTTGAAAACAGTACCGGCAAAAATTCTAAAGTGTGATAAACGACTATTTTCTGTTTAAGACCACTAAAATAGGCCTAATTCCAAATTTTGTGCCACATTAAGCGACTGCGATTCGAGAAATTAAGTTTTTTAGTTTCCCTAAGCTAAAAGCACTCCAAAAACACATAATCGTTAAATAAAGTTCACGTATTCAATATTATTAAGTCATAAAGAATCTATATTCCAAGTTTGTGCCTTTTTCATGGAGGGTTTAAATAATAAAATGCAAAAATAATATTATTATAATATGCGGTCGAAGTATTGTGGAATATTCGCACTACAACATACACATTACACATATACGTAAATGTGTGTGATAAAATGTCATTCATTCGACTACATTTCAAAATTTTTATATTTCGCATTTTACAGCGATTACAAAATTTAAACTTGCTTTTGCCCGCAACTTTGTTTGCGTAGCACGAATGACGAAGCTGAATGTAATTGTCGCCTGATTTTATACAATACATAAATGCACAATAAAATTTGATATCCGATAGGCTTCCACATGAATCTTCGGTTATCTAACACCAAAAAAATTACAATTTCAAATACCTAATTTTAGTTCTTGAAATTAGTCGTTTAACCGAATAGTCTCTTCAGCTACATCATATTTATTATATATATATAGTATTATTTAATAAAAAATAAATAAATTATTTCCACGCTTGAATTTTATACGTAGGTTTCTGAATACATGCTTCTAATACTCGTGGTTAAGGACTTATTTATTAGGTTATTAATTGATTGTAATAATTTATATAATTAAATACATTTTACAAACCAACAAAATAATATTTGTATATATTGTTATTCATCCCGTTGACAATTTTATATCTAGGGGCACGGCAGGGCCCCGCCAAGTCGAGCCTAGTGATACATCAGAGCACTACGTACGAATGCGGACCGATCCTTGTACTGCTTTTCGATATATGTTTACTATGTTTAGCATTATTTTATAATAATGTTAGTCTTATAAAATAATTGATTTATAATACCTAACGTTAGTCTTAATTTAATTTGTAATTTTATTATAATTTTTAATTAGTATTATAAAAAGCATTAATTTGTGAAACTGGAAATAAAAGGTTTTTTATTTTTGAATTTTTATTTATTTATTATTGCTTGTTAGTTTAATGTTAAAACTAGCTGGTGCCCGCAGCTCCGCCCGCGTAGGTACAGTAAGTAGTATTAGAAGCTATGATTTTTTTATCTTTAAGTTATTTTGTTTTTTGTAATAACTGACCTTTGAATTACATCAATTTTAAACTTTGCTTGCCTTTTTGGGAACACTCCTTAACTTTTTATTTTTTTAAAGTCTCACGTTACGCAGCCACGGAAAAATTAACTACAAATAATCGAATTGCTGAAAAGGCAATAGGCAGACATGGCACAAAACTTAATTATTAACTCCCTAGGGACTACTCTATCAACTACATATAGGTACAGAAAAAATTCAGCAACATTAGAATTTTTCCACTTCCCACTAAAAAACAGCTAGCGCGATCCGTCTAATGAGTCAAAATGCATAGCTTGAGCGTTTCATTACTTCATGAGCTTTTGTATAAGGCACACCCCACACTAGCAATATTCGAGCGTCGTCGTTGTGCCAGAACATTGTGTTCTCTAACAGAAAAGCTATGAACAGTGACTAAAATATTTTTTATCTTAAGCCTATTTTCTACTTTACGAGTTTGTAAATTCAAGCTTTATAGAGTTAGAGAACGTAGAGTGGAGTCAGAAGGTTCTAGACGAGATCTGAAGACATTTTTTATTGGCGAGTCATAATATTATGGTCTCGTCTTGGCATCATTAAACATGAAATAAATTTAAAATTGAAATTATAAATTTCGCATTTAGAACATTATTACTTGTCAAGTTGTCACGTAATTGTCATTTCATTTTGTCGTATTAATATGAAACTTGGGCCCCTCCCCGCGTGGCGAGAGGCCCGCACCCCGTATTCGCCATTGATACATGATAAAAGTTGGTTTTTTACATTCTAATAAAAAATCCCGCGGATAAACATGGTTAAACTTATAGAAAGTGTTTTGTAACACCATAATCATCATATAGATATGAACTCTACTAACTAAAAGTTTCATTAGTAGTTTTTATAGCGAGTTTGAGGAAAAAAAATGGAATATCTTTATACGAAATTGCCGAATGTGGCACAACTTTCTTACAGACTCAGATATTAACACTCTGAACAGTTTTTTAAGATTTGTCAGACATTAGAATAGTTGTGGGCCTGGTGGGACCATGTTTTATATAGTAGCCGAATACCAGAAAAACCCTGGTTGGATACGACTCAAACTGCATATGTGCATCGGTTACTCTTTCCTTAATATCGGGAAAGTAAAATTTTTAGCTATAATTTACTTTTGGGCCAATATCCATGAAAGACACAAAAACCTAAATTGCTACAAACGCAGCCATCCAAAATGGCACAAAATCAAATTTTAGACTAAGAAGAAGGTCCGGAAACTATATGCAAAAAATAAAAGACTTTAGAATTTTTGCACCCTCAAAACTTATCCAGACCCGTCTACATTAATAAACTAGCATATTCCAAAATTAGTCACCAAAAATAAATTTTACATTAGAAATAAATAGCCTATTTTTAAAATAGTTACGTTTTATTTTTGAATGCTTTAGTAAAAAATAGACACAAAGCTAAATAAGTCAATTAAATTTTAAATATTTTGGAAATAAAGTGACACCTTTTTTTAAATTATTAATTAACAGAGGTTCTAAATAATTAAACTCATATTTTTAATAACAAATCACTAAAACAACTATTCACCTACGGCAAATAACAAAAACTGTAACTACATAAGGCTCACACTTACTATTATAGTCAAAAAACCAAAAAATGGCCTATTCACCAATTACATTTTAGGCGTTTACCAAAAATCAAGAATTTTGGATTAAGCCACTTCAATTCTAAAGGTGCGATATATATATTTTAGGGGTGGCTTTCCATACATGTGAGTGAGTGGGGATGAAAAATATTTTTTCACTCTACCCTATCGTGTGGGGTATCGTAGAATAGGTATTTTAAAATAAAGGCAAGGTTTCATACGTTATTTTTTTATAAAGTTGACCATTTTCGAGTAATCGGCCTCCAAAGTAGTTTGTAAGTTGGTCCCCCCCCCTAGCATTTTTAAACTATAGGAGATAGAAACTTGCAAATTTCCATGCTTATAGATCATGCTAAAAACTCTTTAGGAAAAATATTGTGAACCAAATCGGACAGTAACTTTTCGAGTAATTAAAAAAAAAGCATATTACTCGTTTATAGGAACCCTCCTTAGACATGTCCTGACATGCTCTTGGTTAGGTTATTTAATTTTTAATTTTTATACATACTTTTCATTCTTTTTAATTAATTCAGTGCCTCATTATTACAAGGTTTTTTCCTGACAATTTGTTACATTTTAAGAGCGTTTACGGCGCGCGACTCAGATTTCACAAAAACGCTACTTTTCAAAAGCAAAAATATGTAACAAAAACTGGTTATTCTGATTTTTACATGTAAAAAAACACTAGAAAATATTGTATTCTAATTTTTCCCTTATCATTTATTTTAAAATAATTTCAAACTTTTGAATAAAACTGACAAAACTAACCAGACGTTTTGACAACTTTAGGTTCAGGGGCATTTTCAAAACATATAATAGCTAAAACCACTTACATTTTTTAAAAACAAAAAATCTTTACAAACTTGTTGGATCCTCTTGTAGATTATTTCTTTGTCAGATTATTTTTATATACGTTTCTATCTCATAAAAATAAAATTTAAAGAATGCGAAATTATCAGGAATTATAGTTATTTAAAATGATGATATTTATGTATTTCACTTGCTCTTTCTCTTTCTTACTTACATAATCTAAAAGAACAACGTTTTATCTTTAATATGCCATTTAAATTTTTAAGTAAATTAGCTTGACGAATTTTATATGAATTTTTAAAACTAGTGTATAAATCCAGGCGCACGAGCGTTTACAAATCAGACGGCCGTGAGCCTTTCCAGAGGGTGGACGTATCGGTCCGTGCTCTGCAATGAACTCTGTTGACCTTTGTAGTGCGTACGAGATCAACCCCGATAAAAAGATTTTGATATTTGGAAAATATATTTTTTAATTTACTTAATAATAAATATTGTTATTTAAGTTATTTTTTTTTTATTGTAATAACAAATTATTTTACATATAATATAATAGATAATATAATAGGAGATAAAAATAAGTTCGCACGAAAAAGAAAACATACACATTTTGAAAACTTGGCAAAGGCAAGAGCTGCTAAAAGTTTAGTACATTTTAACATAATTAGACCCAGTAGATGGCGCTGTTGTTAGTCTACATTTATTTATTCTAGCGCTAGTCAACGGCTGGAACTCAGTGCGGCGCGAGGGGAAAATGCTTGTTATTTCACCTAATATCTGGGAAAAAAGGATACTTATACCCATAAAATAGTTATCTATACTTATATGAGAAACTATAGTGCACACATTTATACTGTTTTGTAAAGTATTTTAGAAAAGGTATCCGCAAATTACCCAAATCGGCTGTTCGTGTTTTATGAAAAATCTATATAATATTTTTGTCCGAATTTAAGTCATCTCAGTTGCTGAACAATAAAACTGTGTCGGTATGTACTTGCTTTTTTATTTTCATTCTTGATTTGTTTTATATTTACGGTCAAAGTTGCGCTAAACATCCGATGTTTGGAGGCTATTATTTTCTTAACTAATAGGCAATCGGCCTAATTTTTTTTATTACATAAATGAATAGTACTCTTAAATATGAGTAACTTCTCAGAAGAAACTGTATATCAAAAGTCAATATTTTCAAAGGTACAGCGATTTGTATAAAATTTTCGCGAGCCTCCTAAAGTTGACCTACAAATGACGTCACTTGTAGGTTAAGGTGTATGAAGTAGTATATGAAGTATATGGCCGCCGGAATATATTTGTAAAAATCTCCCATATTTGTGCGTTTAAGTTCATACTTACCATAATTAATGTTTTTGTATATGATGTGAGTAAACTAATGATGTAGGTTGTGTTTACCAATTTAGCAAAAAAAAAAATTTTTTTTTGGTACTTTTTAAATGTATTTAATTAGTAAACTACACATAAAATAATATATTTTTTTACATTTACCAAGTAGTAATGCCTCAATATTTCTGAATATATTAATGAAACTAAATATTTCAGATGTAGTCCGATCCCCTATTTGAATTTTAGAAATATAAGCACATACCGACCAAGATAAGTGTAATAAAAATCGATATTACATAAACTTTGGGTCTATAATGTTTGACTTTAAAGTAAATCACCAATAACGTTTGCATGGAGACAAAACCGACTAGCGCAGCCATAATAACAATATACTACTTTGCATGTTCATTTTGTTGTTAATATGCATCTGCTTTCAAATAACAAAATTCTTGTGTTTACGGCTTTGTGGTTTAACTTCAGACAATGTGCAAAACACTCAAGTAAAGTAAAACAGAAGAAGTAGAACTTCGAAATGAAGAGGTACGTATTTAATAATCCATATAATCCCCTCAGATAGCAGTAGATTCTTAATTTGTATGTACAAAGTAAACTTCTTAAACTTCTAACTCGGAGCTGCGTACAATCAGGAGCCAAGATGGGCGCATTATAAAAGGAGAAGAACGTGTGTTAAAGAAATGTAAAGAGTATTTTGAAAGTTTTTTTTAAAGAGAGGAAGTGCAGGTACAACATCCGGCACCTTCCATGGAAACTAATATGAATGTTGATGAACATGTCTGAAGGGAATAATTAAAGTGGGCGAAGCGAAACAAGTATGTAAGGATCGTAGCAAGTGGAAAGAATAGTGTTACCTGCCTGCCCCTACGGGAAAAAGGCGTGATTATATTTATGTATGTATGTACAAAGTAAAAACTACTAACTACTTAATTACCAAGTTTTATCTAGGTACATATATGCGGCAAACGGTAGTCTGAATTTCGAGCTTATGATTTAGAAACAAAATTGTTTCCAAATCATTTTGCTTCGAAAAGAAACAACTTATATAATATGTCACCGTAAAATTGTAAAAACCGTTAAATTGTAAAAAAAGTAACGAGATTGTAAAAATATGTCGAAAGATTCATAACTATATAGGTATTCATTATCTAACTATAAATAATGTGTTAAATTATAGGCAGCATATTCACGTCCGAAGTATAGACTTCGGATTATGTTAATAGTAACATTTTACAATTTCACTAGTTTTTTACAATCTAACGGTTTTTACAATTTTACGGTGACATATATAAATGATAAGTACATCTAGATACGTATTAGTAACTAATACTTTTCTTCTTTAAAATAGCACCTAAATTGGTAATTTCGTATTTAATTTTTAAAACACAAATATTTTGACGTCTTGATATAAGATGTTAAAGTACCTGGGAGACTGAGCTTTGTCCGGAATTTTAGTAGTGAAAATAATTAAAAATTATAGAGGAACAATTATTAGTCATAAAAAATAACAAATATAAAAAAGTATATAAAATTGTCTTGTTTAAAATATAAAATGTTTATTTTGTGTACCAGAATCTATGTAATGTAATGTATGCATATTGCATACATGCATACATTTATACATGCAAGATACGCGCGAAAAACATAACCGGGCGAAAAGCATAACGTCTTGACAGTCGGGTAAAAATCAAAGAGATTTAAATAAACACATTTCACCTGTATAACTAAATTATATTAATTAAAATAGTATAAAAGTATTATTTCAAGGTATTTTTATTTTCCATAATATTATGTTAGTATTACATTACCTACTGATATTGTCTGTTTTGTGTAGAAGATAAATTATATATTAAGTAATATGACACAGAATATAATTATTATTATGATATTATGTATACCAGAATCAAAATTCAATAATAATTATTATCGTTATTATTATTATCGTAAAGTAATTAAAGTAAGGCAAGTATCAATGTGGGTTAGTTGGCTTACAGTCGTCGAGCTATTCACGCACACAAAGACGCTCGCTGCAGGCTGCAGCTGTGTGCGTATTTTTCACCAAAGTTGACTTCACGCGCTATGCGTTAATGCTCTTAAACTCTTACAATCTATTCTTCTAATCAATACCTTTTATTTGATTTCCATATTGAAGGGGTTGTGAAAAGAAAAATGAACCTGCTATTTTGTTGGCGCCTGGCGGCCATATTGGATTTTCATATTTTTTTCATAGTGTAATCTATTCTACTAGTCAAGACCTTTTAATAAATTAATAATAATAATTAATAAATAGTTACTACGAAACTTTTACTCACAAGACGTAGTGTTCTATGGTCAAACAGTGGCCCGCTGTGAGCACGTGTCTGTCGGTAATGAGGGTCGCTCCACACATCCAGTCCACCTCATCCTCAACTTCGACTGTTGAATATTTATCAATTATATTATCATTTATCATCAGTCATCACGCACTATTGTTTGCACCGGGCACGTGCAAAAATCTACGCGAGCAAGTACGCGGGAAGTTTATGTTCTCAAGGGGGTAAGAGTGGTCAGGGGAGTAATTAGGCTCATTAGGAACCTAATCTGTTCTCTGACTCATAATTAGAATTAATACCAGGTTTCATTGTGGTCGGACCACTAGACCTAACCTAACCTAAACTAGGTAGGTATATAGTCGACCAAGCAACATAATCGGGATCGACAATTATCTAGTCTTTCGTCACCACATTCTTCTTTCCATTCTTTTAATTCCAGATAATTTGGGCCAAAATCTTACTTTTTAGTAGCATATATGCTTGGACTACTTCAGAAGAAGTCGAATTACCATATGGACACATATGTGTCCATATAAATTTCGAGGAGTTCCGTCGATTCCTCATGGATCATAAGGTCAAAACGGTACCAACTTTTTTTTTGCAAAAAGAATTATGTAAAACGATCAACAGGCGGCAAATTTAATAAAAAATATATATGTACAGCCGAACGTATAACTACCTACTTTTTTTGGAGGTCAGCGATTTATCAGATCATTTAAGGCGAAAAAGTCAGCTCATGAAGACGGTATTTTGAGTCTCGAATCGAATTTTGTTTATGGATTATAAATTTATAAAGTAAAAAGTGTTTTTTATTACCGGGAAATAACAGGCAAGATTGATAAGGCAGAAAAGATAGACATTAAAAAACCCTCTCGTATTGCAAAACATGTTGGTACTGAAATCAATCGCTTTCGCGTAAAGAGTTTCATGTAATCCAAATCAATGAAGATTTTACTTGAAAAGTAGTCGTGTCTCGTACTTACTTCTGTACCCGAAACGCACGAGCCAAGGGAACTGTCCTAAGGACGCGCTCAAACCACCAATGATTCGATCGGTCGCACTGAATCCGCAATCAAAAGACTCCAGAAGTTCCCATGCCCGATGATTGCTTACGTTTCCAGTATAAATTTTATCATCTGCAGTTAACAAAAACAAATAAACAAGACCTTGCAAAGGCGAGTCTTTGCAATTTTAGTTGGTTATTGTATCAGGTTGAGTTGTAAATTATATTGTCATTGATGCTTATGCCTTACGCCCCTTACCCGGAGGTCAGGCACCTATAGGCAGGAATAGCACCTCTCTGACTCTGAAACGTTTCAAAGACCTACTTGATACTTATTCGTGTGCATACTTACAGTCCATTCAAAGTTATATTTTTATCTTTGAGTTCTGACAGGATCATTATACCTTCGACTCATAGATCACTTTCATAGAAATTCAAAGGTAAAATAACTGTGAACGCACAGTAAGTCCATGTTTCTCTAAGACATGTTTTAAATTAAGGACTCTTTTCCATTGATTACCCCCTATAATTATAATTTTATTATTATTATTATTATTAGCCTTTATGCTACATACAACAATTAATTGTATTTAGCTTATCTTTCGACATAGGCCTCCTCAAGCGATTTCCATTCTTCCCTATACCTTGCCCTCCTTTTCCACATTGGTCCTGCTACTTCCCTTATATCGTCCTCCCATCTTTTATATTGTCTGCCCTTCTTTCTATGTCCATTTCTTGGGTACCAATTTGTTATTTTGTTTGTCCACTTTTCGATTTTTTCTCTCATTAAATGTCCGGCCCATTTCCATTTTAATCTTCGAGTTACCAGACTTACATTTTTTAACTTTGCTTTTTCCTTTATGCTATCTAGTCGTACTTTATCTTTTCTCCTTATTCCCAATACACTCCTTTCTATGCTGTTTTGACATACTTTCAGCTTCTCTGCTTGTTTTTTTGTTAGGTTCCAAGTCTGGCAACCATATGTTAGACATGGTAGTATACATACATTAAATACTTTCCTTTTCAAGTTTATTGTCAAGTCTTTATTTCTCATTACTTCACTCAATGACCAATACCTTTTCCATGTGTTCACTACTCTCCTATCTATTTCTTTTTCCATGGTATCTTTAGTAGATATTAGGTGTCCGAGGTAAACATATTCCTCTACATATTCGATTTCCTGGTTTTCTATCTGAATTGGTATTTTAATGCCATTTGTCATTAGTTTCGTCTTCCCTGTGTTCATTGTTAAGCCCACTGTAGCACTCTTTTCTGTCAGTTCTTGAAGCATAGTTTCTAAGTCCTTAACATTTTCAGCAAATAAAACCAAGTCATCAGCAAATCGTAAATTGGTTAATCTTTTGCCATCAATATTTATTCCTTTCTCTTCCCAATCCATTTCTCTAAATATCATTTCTAAAACTGCGGAAAACAGTTTGGGCGAAATTGGGTCTCCTTGCCTGACTCCTCTTTCTATAGCAAATTCCGTACCTTTTTTCTCTGTTCTTATTTCTGCTTTGCAATTTGAATATATATTCTGTAGTATTCTGACGTATTTTCCTTCCACTCCCTGCATTTCTAGTGCTGACCAAATTGCTCCATGCTCTATCCTTCTAATCAAAATCTAATCAAAAGCCTTGTTAAAGTCTATAAAGCTGATGTAATAAGTTCTTTGGTATTCCTGATATTTTTCCATGGTTTGTTTTAAAGTATGTATGTGGTCTACAGTTGAAAATTTAGCTCGGAACCCTGCTTGTTCTTTTGGCTGGTTTCTGTCAAGGGTTTCCGTCCAATCCATCTTACTCTGGAACTCTCTCCCTACCAAAATAAAGCAAGCTAAATCTATAAATATTTTTAAATCTCACCTAAAAGACTACTTATGTGTCAAACTTAAATCATATTGTAGGCTTCTTCAATTTTCAATTGCTCATGATAATAATTATATATTATATTTATAGTGTTATAAATTATAGTATTATTAAAAGTAGCTATAATATTGTATATATTAATATTATGTTTATTAATATTAAGCCCTAGTATGTATGTATTTAAGTATATATATTATCATATTACATATTTTATGTTTATAATATGTATACTTTGAGCACAATTTTACCCTTCTCCAGCAATTTGATCATTTCTTTCAAAGGTTGTCTGGAAGAAATTGCTGTTTAGTAATAAGGCCGCCTTTGTGTACTATCGCTTATATAATATTGTTTGTATGTATATGTAATATGTTTGTGTAACAGCTGATTGTGCACAATAAAGTATATTTTCATTTCATTCATTTTTTTTCATTTCGTTTCAGTAATTCTGAATAATATTATTTTGGAAAAGATTTTGTAAATATTAGACATGATGCTTATGGATCTATAGTTGCCGATGTTGTTTTTATCTCCTTTTTTATGTAAAAGAATTATACTTGATTTGGTCCAATCTTTTGGCACTACCTCTTCTTCCAATATTTTATTAAAAATTTGTGTTAGCCTCGGTGATATTTCGCTGCAATTAGCCTTTAGAAATTCATTAGTTATGAAGTCTACACCCGGTGTTTTACAATTCTTTTGTGTTCTGATGGCCCTTTCCGTTTCTGCTGTTATAATTTGTGGTACTTTGTCCTCTTGTATTGTAGATGCTACGTTTATTACTAGTCCGTTCTGATTATTCTTAGTACTTTTATATAGCTGTTTGTAGTAATCTGTAGCAGTTTCTATGATACTCTTTCTATTTGTTGTCTTTATGCCATTTTTGTTTTCCAGACTTGGCATCCATTCTCTCGTATTTGTTAACTTCTTGTAGGCTTTTCCAATTCCCCCTGTTTTTTCGATATGTGTTTCGAGTATTAAATTCCTGTATTTTCTTTTGTCTCTTCTTATAAGGTTGTTTATTTCTTTGCTTATGTTAGAAATTTCTTTCCTATTCTTTACCTTACATCCTTCTTTGTATTTTATCTAGGGTTTCTTTGGATAGTTCCTTCTTCGGTTTATTCTGTACTTTATGGTTAATAATAGGTTGGGGAAAAAGTCTTTTCGCATTATAGTATGTATGAACTTGTCATAAAATATCTTATGCCAATATGGCTATACCAATTGTATCTGGCTGATTTTGGTATCATTAAAAAATTTTAATTTTACAGAAGACAATTCCAAATTCAAATTAGGTAAATTTGAGATTTTCATTTGTTTTTCTTATTGTTAAAATGAGTGATTCTTATGAAGAATTTCGATACATTTTAAAATTTTATTACAAAAAAGGTAAAAATGCAACACAAGCCGCGAAAAAAAATTGTGATGTTTATGGACCTAATGCAGTATCTGTGAGAGTAGCGCAAATTTGGTTTAAGCGTTTTCAATCCGGAAATTTTGATATCAAAGATGCACGTCGCTCTGGTCGCCCTGTTACGGACAAAACTGTTGCCATTTTTGAAAAAGTGGAGCAAGATCGGCATATTAGTAGTTACGATGTAGCTGAAGAACTGGAGATTGACCACAAAACGGTTTTGGCGCATTTGAAAAAAGCTGGGTACACAAAAAAGCTCGATATTTGGGTGCCTCATGAGCTCACTGAAAGAAACCTAATGAACCGTGTACTCATTTGTGATTCTTTATTACGACGTAATGAAACCGAACCATTTTTGAAGAAGCTGATAACTGGTGATGAAAAGTGGATCACGTACGACAAGAACGTGCGAAAAAGATCGTGGTCAAAGACCGGTCAGGCTTCACAGACTGTGGCGAAACCCGGGTTAACTCGCAACAAGGTGATGCTGTGTGTGTGGTGGGATTGGAAGGGCATTATTCATTATGAGCTGTTACCGCCAGGCAGGACCATCAATTCTGAACTGTACTGCGAACAACTGATGAGATTAAAGCAAGAAGTTGAGAGAAAGCGGCCGGAATTAATCAACAGAAGGGGTGTGGTTTTTCACCATGATAACGCTAGACCTCACACATCTTTAGCCACTCAGAAAAAATTACGGGAGTTTGGCTGGGAGGTGTTAATGCATCTGCCGTATAGTCCTGACCTTGCACCTTCAGATTTCCACCTGTTTCGGTCGCTGCAGAATTCCTTAGGCAGTGTCAGGTTGACATCACAAGAGGACTGCCAAAACCACTTGTCGCAGTTTTTTCATCAGAAGCCCCAAAAATTTTATAGCAATGGGATCATGTACCTACCAACAAGATGGCAAAAAGTTATCGAACAAAATGGCACCTATATACTTTAGTCACTTGTAAATAAACTTTATAAAAAAACCTTTTGAATTTTTATATAAAATGCGAATAAACTTTTTCCCCAACCTAATATTTATAATATTAACCATAAAGTACAGAATAAAAAAAATTAAATAATTATAATATTAACAAGGATAAAAAGGCGCCAGTGTTATCTGGCTGAATATTACCTTGTTGCGGACAAAACCGCAAAAGTTGTTTACTGATGCTTACCAGACGATACATGACGCACAGCTATTAATATGAACAAAGTAAAAATTGCACATGAATTCATTTTCAACTTTGTTGTCCGGTGTAAGTGTAACGCCGCAAATGCACTAAACTACAAACCGACAATGAAATGCGAAGAAAAATGATTCGTCACGTGATTGTTGTTTATTATTGTATGTAACATAAAAGTAACTGTATCGATTCAATAAATTATTAATGGGTAAATATTATGGATTTCTTTCTATACAAGACTCATCCTACTACAATTTTATAAATGTAAAGGTTTGTAAGGATGGATGGATGTTTGTTACTCTTTCACATCATGTCGAAGTCAGGACATTTCGAAGGAGGGTTCCGTTATCATTGTTATCAGTAACTATATCAATAAGATTCTCAAACTCAAACTTTTTATTTCCATATACTTGGGTTATAATATAACACTTATTTAATTGTCTTACATGACTACCACCGGTTCAGAAACTAGCCCGTAGAGAAGAACCGGCGTAAGAAACTTGCACGGGGCCACCTTTAAGCAGAAAAATGGAAAATCGTTATTTTCAAGAAAAAAAAAACAATTTACAATGTAGTAACTTAATCTATACAGCAAAAGTAAAGATACTTAATCACATGGAAGCAGCCTTGCAAGGATCCATCTTATTCCCAAGGTGTGCAATCGTTAATGAAATCATTGACCTTATAATAAGCTTTAGCACACAAACGTTTTTTAACAACTTTTTTAAATTTATTAATGGAAAGATTTTGAAAGTTTTCTGGGATTATATTATAAAGGCCTTATTAGATTATTGATTAAAATATAATATTATATATTACACATTGACCTTTAAAAGATTTATTTACTTTGCTAAGTCCGATCTCTGGTATTTCTAACTTGTTCCTATTTTCCTACAATGCGTGTCGCTTTTCTTTTTAAAATTATTTAAATTCTTTCTGACATACAACACATTGTCCAAAATGTATTGAGAAGCAACCTTTGGAAGCAACCAAGAAGCAACGGTCAGAATACCTATTTTTTTAAATTTTTCTCTCAGAGATTCAAAACACGACATCTTATAAATAGAACGTATAGCTCGCTTCTGTAGCACAATTAATATTGTATTAATGTCCGCAGCGTTTTCCCAGAAGGATGCCATATGACATTATACTATGAAAATAACTAAAATAAACTAGTCGCGCTGTTCCTCATCGGTAATTTCTCTAATTTTTTTGACTGCATATGCTGCAGAACTGATCCTATCTGCCAGATTTGCAATATACAATCAATCAATTTACAATCTAGTGTTATTCCTAGAAATACAGTGGTGTCCACTAAGTTCATTTTCTCATCATTTAATAGTACATTAGTTTATGCCTGCAGGCTAAACTTGAAACATTGTTTTATTTGAATTTAAAAGTAAATTATTAACATTAAACCAATGTACCATTTTTGATAGAGCACTATTTACCTCGTCATAATTTGACTGTCGTCGCTTCACATTAAAATTAGTGAAGTGTCATCGACAAGGAGTACTATCTCATGCATAAATACAGATGAATTTAAAAAAATTGTAGTTGAGACCGGAATATCAGCAAAAATTTTTTTTGAAGATTGTCACAACCTTTGGGTCAGAATTTACCTTTTCCATTATTAATACAAAGTTCAAATTTAGAGTTACGACTGCCTCTGCCTCTTCCAGTCTCATCCGGTTTTAAGTTTAATAAAGTCCGGGTCAAGTCAACAAAACACAATTTTTTGAAATTTCAAACTGTCATAACTTTCGAATAAAGCAACCGATTTTCATGCGATTGGCGGCAATCGATGCAGTTTATTTATGTCCTTATGTTTAACAGACAAAACATTTTTAGATGAAAAGTTATTTCGGAGTTATTCCTTCTCTCGAACGAATCAACCGATTTTCACCGGATCAACGTGGTTTTTCAAGGTTCAAGAGCTGATATGGAAGTCTTATGTGACGTTGACATTTGACTTGACACTCATGTGTTCGATTTTTAACTCTTTAATATAGGCGAAGACTACAGAGTTTTATTTTAACCGACTTCCAAAAAAAAAAGGTTATGTATTTGGCTGTATAATATATATTTTTTTTATATTAGGTATATGTTCAATGATAATAGGCTAGTTTCATATATCAAAATCAAACGATATAAATTTGTTATTTATATAATTTCTATCATAAGAAATACGAATACAACACTATTTTGTTATATAAATATGCGATAAATAATTAATTTCCAAAATAAAATTGTACTTTTAATGTCTGTATGTCACGTGACCGAAAACGCCTGCCGCCATATTGTGCTTGTAAGTGACGTCATAAGAACATAATCAAATCGAATAAAGAACAGTGAATTTTAAATCTAAAGTTCATGCACTACACACTCACATAAGACATTTTGTTTCTGTTCTTATGACGTCACGATAATGGTGGCTGTCGTTTTGGCGCAAACATTTATCGCATAATTTTAATCATTTTTTTTTTGCATAAAGAGATATTATTTCCAGAAAATAAAAATACTAGTTGACTATCGAATCGATACGATCATTTTAAAACATATTTGAAAAAATTGGAGAATAGCCTATTCCGCCGTCTGTGGACCGATTTTCAAAATTCTTGTTTTTGATGTAAAGGGTATAATCTCAAGTTAGTCCCGTTTTCACCAAAGTGGTGACCTATCACCTGATGATGGGATCCATAAGGAATCGAGGGAACTCCTCGAAATTTATATGGACACATATTATGGTGATTTCGACTTTTTCTGAAGTAGTGCATATTATATTACCAAGAAGTAAGATTTTGCTCCAAGGTATGGATCCAAAAGTACAGAACAGAACAACTTATAGATACATGTTTGGGGATTTTGGCGTTGTTTAAAGAACTGCAAGCATAATAAATGCCACCATGTCAATTAGAGTAATCATCAGTTCATCACATTATGATGATATAAAAGGTACTTCTCATCGTATTTTACACCAACACGGAGATCTTTGAACATTACACTGCCGTTTAATACGAACCTATTTGCAAAATTCTTTTATTGTTGTAAAGGGTTGTTTATTGTTGTTCGAAATTGGTCTTTTAAGTCACTAAAGTGAAAACTTGATGATGGGATCCACGAGGAATCGAGGGAACTCCTCGAAATTTATAAGGACACATATCAGTGGCGAAGGCTGCTTCTCCTTCATAGGGAAGCCGGAGCCTGTATAATAGGTAGGGATTTCTATGAAGGTTTGCAAAAGGTAAGTTACAAGGGAAGCCGAAAGGAATGGAGTTATAGGAACCCTACGCCACTGACACATATACACTATATAGACTTTTCGTGAAGTAACACAAGCATATGCTACCAAAAAATAAGATTTTGCACCAAGGACCCTGGATCCAAAATCACTGAACAGAACTCCTCAGTCTTTATAGATAGGCGTTTGGAAATTTCGACATCGTTCAAAGAACTGCAAGCATATTATATTATTATCATTGTTGCTTACAGTAATCATCATCATGATCTAATGGAAGCTTGGCACGTAATCAATACATACAATCGTTTATTTTAAACGTTCTTAAAAGGTTTTAGTAATAATTTAACAAATATCGCTAAAAGATAAATTATTATTTTTAAGCAAAAAATTAAACCGACTTCCAAAGTAAAAATACACAAAAAAGTATGAAACAAAACTTATTTTCTAAATAAGTCTAATAAAATTTTTACTATTTCTCTACTCAATCTTCTCAATTTTGAAGTCGGTACCAGCAAATTTGAACGAGAGTTCTATGAAATAATGTAGGATATTGTTTGGGCTGGTGGTACCAGTCGGTGACTTCAAAATTAAGAAGATTGAGTAGAGCAATACTCAAAATTTTAGCCGAATTTAAAATGGTAATTATTAATAATATTACACACTTAGGCCTTTACATCCGTTAATGGATGATTTATACAGTATTCTCCGAGCGAAGTAACCACTCTTGAAATACTGCAGTGCCTGGGACAGTTGGTTTTTAAATGTCGTATGGTTGCCCAAGCACATACGGCATTCTCACAACATAGTCAGCCTAGTCCAGAGGAATGAACTAGTCAATACGTCTGGGGCCAACTATGTGCGGGTTTCCTCACGATGTTTTCCTTCACCGTAAGAGCGTCCGTATGATGTACTTGAGATCTGAAAAAGTCTCATTGGTACACGCCACAACCTGGGATTTGAACCTACACTCTCTCGAGTGCGAACCAAACGGTCTACCCACTAGGCCACGGAGCTCTCTTAATTACAGCCTCCGTGGTCTAGTGGTTCGAGCATTAGCTCTCGACTCGGAGGTCGTGGGTTCGATTCCCACAAGGGAACAACAAAAAATGTTGTTTCCAAGTTTGGTTAGGACAATGCAGGCTGATCACCTGATTGTCTGACAAGAAAGATGATCCATGCGTCGGATGGGCATGTAAAAAGTCGGTCCTGCGCCTGATCTCTCGCCAGTCGTGTCGGTTATCCGTCCCACTGGGTTACGAGAGTAAAGGAAGAGAGAGTGCTCTTGTGTACTGCGCACACACTTGGGCACTATAAAAATCACTCCTGCGTAACTGGCCTGGTTTCAATGAAACCGGCCACCGTCACCGAGATCGGTGGGGGAGTTATTATTATTAATAATATTAAGGTAGTTTATAATAAAAACTTATTTAGAAAATAAGTTTTATTTCATACTTTTTTGTGTATTTTTACCCGGCTGCGCGACGCAAAGGAGTGGTAATGTGTTTATCAGCCTATGTATGTATGTATGTATGTATGTATGTATGTATGTATGTATGTATGTATGTATGTATGTATGTATGTATGTATGTATGTATGTATGTATGTATGTTCCTTTGAAGCACTATACAGACCAAACGCCTGGGCCGATTTTTATGATTCACACGTCAATCGATTCCTCTTAGTCCGGCGAGTGTCACTAAAGACATGACGTTAGTGAAAATTCAATATGGCGACTACTGGACACCATATTGTGAAAATAAAAAAATGAAAGTCAACCAATTATATCAAGTGGGGTATCGTTGAATAGGTATTTAAAAATCATTGTTAGTTTTCTCTCAACATTTTTCGATTCGACTGACCGTTTAGGATCTATATCGATTTAAAGTTGCGTAACAACCATTCTCACATTCCAGTGATGTAGTACTGATGCTGATAGGAAATCCAGTCTGGTAAATAGCTAGCTAGGTACTCATAACTAAAAAGTATAAAATAAAAAATTATAATTTAAAAAATTTAAAAACCCGTCTGCGTAAAAAGTGAACTAAACTAAGTAGGTACATAATTAAAACTGAAAAGAAAAAAACAAGCACTTAGATATCCGGTGGTCTAGAATTCTATAATATATTATTGAATTAATACTATTGAAACATAACAACAGAACAGTCGGGATCCATTATTCGACAGCCAATCTAATTTTTCAATGGATCCTGACTGTTTAGTTGTTATGTTCCAATAGTATTAATTCAATAATATATTATAGAATTCTAGACCACCGGATATCTAAGTGCTTGTTTTTTTCTTTTCAGTTTTAATTATGTACCTACTTAGTTTAGATCACTTTTTACGCAGTCGGGTTTTTAAATTTTTTAATTACTTTGGAAGTCGGTTTAATCAATGCTCAGAATTTTCTACGGACTTTTCAGAATCCGGATCATATTATAGACCCAGCCTAACTAGGTATACCAAATTTCATCGATTCATATTCATAATAATTAGTCTTCTCGTTTCTAGCTTTCTGGAATACAGACAGACGGACGGACAGAGCGAAACTACATAATTTATAAGGGTTCCTTGAGTATTACGTAACCTAAATGTCCTAACTAGACATATCTGAGTTGAAGAAATGCGAACATTAACACACACATTGTACTTATAGGTATTAGATACAAATCCTAGTTTCATCTCCTCAATTCCAATGTTCAAGATGACTATGCGTTTCCTCGAGTAATAAACCTTTTCCATTTATGTATTATGCATATTTAGTTTGAATACAAAACACAGATTTCTCAGATTCATTAAATCATAATGGTGACGCGGAGTATTGATACTCGGGTCGTTTACAGTCATCGCTTGTTACTTGCTTGTAGTAGTGTCTTCGTATCTCCTCCGTCCTCGTTCAATTAGTGATTAAAAATAATATGGCAATTTGCTTGTGCATGTGTGAGTTCGGCCCGATGTGTTTTCCTGTGTTACTGGTATGGTAATTCGTCCGTCAACTCTGCCGTTATGGCCGACCTGTTCTACGTCATTCGCCCCAACTTTTGAAGAGAAAATGAGAATTTAATATTTTTCTACCGATACTCATATAGACAAGACGTTTGTTTATGCGATCTCGACTTTTGATGAAGATGTTTACGGCGATCTCCGATAGTTCTGTTCCTATCGATTCTTAATCTGATGCGAGGGTCAAAGTTGAGTTTTTGTGAGTGACGTCACTGTGTCATTTAAAGTGATTTTGTTCATAATTTGAAAGTGCGGTTAACTACGTACAGCTACTTTGTTGACCTGTCATGAAGTTCATTTTGTCAACAATTTACGTCAGTGGTTAGAGAGTGAGATAGAACCATGATTTATCAGTGTTTCTTTTGTGTTTTATTGTTATCTTCATTTGCACCAGTAGAATGTAAGTACCTATATTATTCATGAATTTCGTATTTAAGAACATAATATTTTATTGAAAATGATCATACATAAGGCGCAGTAAGTAGGTACCTTAATAATAGTGTACAATGTAGATATCTATCTACATACTAACATATACAGCTACATATGACATTAATAGTAGGTCGTAAAATATAAATTGATAAGCATATAACGCGACAGTAAGTAATAAATAATACTTAATGTTTATTTATTGATGATTATAACTAACCTACTTATTATTAATAATAACAATAAGTCTTAAGTCTATCAGAATTCAGTTATCAAACTTTTTTGAGTTTAGAGGTTTTGAAAGCACATCAAGTCATTTATGTTTCATTCGTTGACCTCTTATGTTTAGTGTTTACTACTTACTTAGGTACTTCTATCACCTTACTACTTAGCAGTTAGCAGTAGCAAGTGTTTAGCGTCAAAAAGTTTTTTATTTAAATTTTCAAGACCGGTCAAGTGCAAGTCGAACTCGCGCACGAAGGGTTCAGTAATATATATATACATGTATATTGTATATGTAATATGTATACATTGTATAATATACAATAATGAGTTGGAAACTTGGTATCGAGTACAGCATCGAGCACTAGTATTTTTTTTAGTTATTTTATTTATTTATTCGGGAAACCAACGCTTATAATTAAGAAAGCTGAAAGCACCACAGGTAGAGTTAAGCCAATAATAGGTTTCCACTAATAGCTATAGAATATAAAGTATACAAACTTAACAACAATCACTTAGTTAAGTTACTAACAATAATAAAAAATGAGCCTAGATCTAAATACATGGAAATTAAAGTTTATTTTACTAATATTATACTTATGAATAATACAAGTACCATACTTACATCAATCATCATTGACAATTTTTTTTTATTAAATTCAGATCTTGCTTTAGCAACATCAGTAGCAAAGGGGTCTAAGTCTAGTTCCTTACATAATGCATTAAAGGTGTTACTTGCTCGCACCAAGAAGGTATTTCTTCTATAGTTATTAGTTGGTGTTGTAAACTGGGACTGACGGAGGATTAAATCTACGGGATCTGGAAGGAATATTAAAATTTTATTTAAGTGAAGTTTCCTACAAAGTGCATTATAGTTATCAGAGCTGTAATTTATTTTGAGTCGGTAACATAGAAATCTAATATATCGTTTCCGTATCTTTTCGATTCGACTAATATAATGGTCATAGTATGGATTTCATATTTGAGAGCAGTATTCACGATGACTCCTGACAAAACTACAGTAAAGTATTTTGAATGTTTTGGCTAGCTTAAAAGAATAACTTACTCTCATTATGAAACCAAGGGCCTTAGAGGCCTTTGCGATGATTTTATCAATGTGCGCATCGAATAGCAGTTTTTCATCATGATATACCGATATGATACACCGAGATCCCGTATAATAGAACTTCTAGGTATTTCGTGTCCCTTAAGATGGTATGAGGTGAGGATTCTGTTTATTTTCCTGGAAAAAGTGGTTATCGAGCATTTAGATAGATTCAAGTCGAGGTTATTGAGGCGTTATATGAGGCGGTAGTAATCAAGTCGGGCTAAATCGGATTTAAGGTTCTCCACGTATTCTAATGATGATATAGGTAGGAAGATTTTCATATCGTCAGCGAAATATAAAGAACGAGAATAGCTGAAACATGAGTCGATATCATTGACAAAAATGATGAAGAGGAGAGGCCCCAAAAGTGATCCTTGAGTGGTATGCCGTATGAGTACCCAACTAGATATGTAATTGTTGACTACAACTGCCTGTGACCTATTGTCCAGGTATGAGCAAAACCATCTTACAGGTCGCCATGAATTCCGATGTTAAAACGTTTTAAATTATTAGTAATATAAATATTGTAGGATATTATTTGGGCTGGTACCGACTTCAAAATTAAGAAGATTGAGTAGAGAAATACTTAAAATGTTAGCCGAATTTAAACAGGGACTATAATAATAACAGGGACTTATTTAGAAAATAAGTTTTATTTCATACTTTTTTGTGTATTTTTACTTTGGAAGTCGGTTTAATTTTTTGTTTAAAAATAGTAATTTTACCATTTTTAGTGATATTTGTTAAATTATTATTAAAACATTTTAAGAACGTTTGAAATAAACGATCGAATGTATAATTATTGAATACAAGCTAAGATTCCATTAGGTATTGTAAATAAGATGATGATGATGATTAGGTGTAAATTAGTGGAATATGCTTGCCAGAGGCGGCCTTACCCGTTGCGAGGCTCCGGGCGGCAGGTGTTTGCGAGGCCCTTTGTCCTTCGTGAAAATTATGTGATGTGAAAGTAGGGATTTTTGAAGGATTTACAAAATGGCATGTAACTTGCGACAAAACAATCAAATTTTGGGTGTGAAAAAACCGAATATTGAATACTAAATTTCCAGGTAAGGAACAAAAATTTCCAAATCTGGTGACTAAATAATAGCAGTTTTGTTCACTGAATATTCCTGGCAGACAGATAATATTTTAGCTAACAAATTACCATCTTGGTGACAATAATTTGTGAGTACACATTTAATTCTAAAATAGGCACATATGATTACCCTGATGTATGTAATTCAAAAAACATAATAAGCAGCAAAACGAGCGCATATAAAAAAAGGTAAGGGAAATTTTTAAATTCTCTGTTTTGTTAAAATTTAAAAATGGCGTAATTATTTATTTTTCTGTAATAAAAACCTCGAAAACGACGCCCTCAAGGTTTTGTCGTTTTCGAGGTTTTTAGAGGTGCTGAATACAAAAATGATATTCATTTTCAATTTCCAAAAGCGAACATTAATTTTTAATAAAATGAATCTAGGTGTCCTTTTTAGTTTAATTTTTTTTTGTAATTTCAAAATGGCGGATGTATTTTATTTTCTGAAAAATTCTTCGCTCTCGAAAACGGTGCGTCCTACTGAAAAAAATAATAAAAATTTGCTCTTTCACGTAAAAACTATTGAGCGAATTTTGTTGAATTTGGTATGGTAATAGTTAGGCTCTGAATTAAAACACAGGCTGCTTTGATCTAAAAAAAATCCAGTATTCCTGAAGGATATTGAATTTACGCGGGCGGAACCGCGGGCAACTGCTAGTAGCTTTATATCTAGGTAACACTGAAAATGTTTAGAACATGAAAAACGGCTTAATGTAGAAAGTTGCCAATACTTTTATTGATTTTCGAAGTAATCTCCGTTCCTCTATACACATCGTCGCATTCGATGGAACCACTGAGAAAAGCAGTGGGCCCATTCTCCCTTAGGGGTCTCTTCTATGGCATTTTCATACGCTTTCACCACATCTTCAGGGCTCGTAAAGCGAATACCTCGAATTTTATCTTTAGTTCTTGGGAATAAATGAAAGTCGCAGGGCGCCAGGTCACGACTGTATGGCGGATGACTCATTATCTCGACACCTGCCATAGTCAAATATTCAACAGTCCGTTTTGCGGAGTGCGCTGAAGCATTGTCGTGGTGAAGAAGGATCCTGCTTCGAGGGCGCTTCTGTCGAATTTTTTCCAAGACAACAGGCAAACAGCGATTGACATACCAGTCTGCAGTAACTGTCCTTCTATCTTCTGGCACAACTGTCGCGAAATTACCTTTCCAACCAAAGAATGAGGCAATCATCTTTTTTCCTTGACTTATTCCTTTCTTTACCTTAGTTGGCCGATCCTCGAAAGGAAACACCCACTGAGCTGATTGTCTTTTGGTTTCAAGTTCGTAGCAATATATCCAGCTTTCATCACCTGTGACGATGTCAAATACAGCATTTGAGTCACAGCCATTGAACTTATCTAACATTTGGCGACAAAAGTCCATGCGAAGGTGTTTCTGGTCGTCGGTTAAAGTATGGGGAATCCATCTGGTACAAAGCTTCCTGGCGCCTAAATGTTCGTGTAATATTTTTTGAACTTGACTCATACCAATGCCTAGGCTTGCCCGTATCTGCTGATAGGTCACTCTCTTATCTTCCTCTATCATGCGTCGCACAGTACTGATGTTATCTTCAGTAGTCGCTGTTAAAGGACGTCCCTCACGCGGATCATCATTGAGATTGCTACGTCCACGCTTAAACTCGTTAAACCAATTATGAATAGTTGCACGAGATGGGGCTTAATTAAGAAATGCTAATCGCAGCCTATCATAGCTTTGTTGTTGAGTAAGCCCACAACGAAAGTCATAATAAATCAATGATCGAAAATTTTATCGCGTTAGGTTCATTTTCACGTGTAACATTTGTTGTAACACGTGTAAATTGAAATTCAAAAAAAGTTTTCATTAGCAATGTTTTTAACTGGCCAGTTCTAAACATTTTCAGTGTCACCCACTTAAGAGCGATAGCTCGTATCTCAAAGTACAGAATTGCTCTATTTTTTTTCTATAGTGAAAAAAGTAATGAAAATTTCCTCCTCCTTAGTAACGTCGCAACCACATATTTTCTTCATGATGGGAAAAAAAGAAATTTGAAAATAATTTTTTTCCAACATTTCTATAGCTTTAGGCTAGGCGCGCACCACGATTTTTCCGTAGTGCGATTACTTTGACGCAGAAATTTTACATAAATTTCTGCGACAAAACAATCGCACATATGCGCGCACAGACAAATAAACCCATACGTTGCATTTATGCGACAAAACAGTCGCACTACAAAAATATCGTGGTGCCCGCCTAGCCTTATACATAGCTCGTATCTCAGAGAGTCTCTCGTAGTCAGTCATCTCGTAGAGTATTTACTTTTTTTTATAAAATTGCTTTTATCTTGGAAGCGGTGCATCCCACTGAAAAAATAATGAAAATTTCCTCCCCCTTAGTAAACCTGCAAGAACATATTTTCTTCGTTATAGGAAAAAAAGAATTTGAAAATCTTGAATTTTCCAACATTTCTATAACTTTATACATCGCTCGTATCTCAAAATCATTGCCATCCTTTTTTCTATAATCGCGTCTATCTCGGAAATGGTGCATGATGCATCCTACAAATACAATATAAATTTCTTTCTCCTTAGTAACACCGCAAACCCATAATTATATTCTTGATGATGGTGATAAAGAAATTTGAAAATCCAGAATTTTCCAACATTTCTATAGCTTTATGCATCATCACTCGTATCTCAAAGAAGAGCATCTCCATATTTTTTTTCTATAATCGCTTCTATCTCGAGAACAGCTGGTAATCCTACTGGAAAAAAAAAGGTCAAGTGGGAGTCGGACTCGCGCACTCAGGATTCCATACAAACCTGTAGTTATTTTGTTATAGCTTAAAGGTATTATAGATCTGAGTATTTGATATGAATTTCAGTTAAATACCCCTACGCGTTCTAGAGGAAACGGGGCCTTAAGTTTAAAATTATTAAAAATATTTTTATTATATAATGTGATGTAACTAATAATTCACGGTTTTCGCAATTTTTCCTTTATCTGTGATTGAAGACGTTGCTTAGTACCGAATTTCAAGATTCTGAATTTACCGGAAGTTCCCTGTAGGTTTTGATTCCCTTGCGAGTGTCGAAAATTTGCGGCATAAACGGCTGAATCTTTTCATTGCGTAATAGTTTTGATTGCATTATAATAGTCATCAACTCGGAAATTAAGTCTCCAACATTATATTTCGGTGCCAATTTGGATTAAATTTCGCCACTTTTTATCTGCCGATTTTTGTATTTTTGTCACCTGACTACTTTCGCCAGTAATTTAGTCGCCAACATATTAATTAGCTGCCAAATTCAGTAATACAGTATGATCACGTGCAGTCGCCAACTTATTCTTGTTCGCACGATTAATTATATCCCTTACAAATAACAAATACAGAGATGATGATTTTGTAACTCATACTGCAAGCATAATAATTCCAAGGTGACAAGAGTTGACGACTTGACGAACGAAATGAAACACGGGGATTCTCTGAGCAATAAAGGAGCAAAACCTTATGTCCCGACTCCTGCACTGACCCGAGTGCTATGGATTAAAAAACCGATCTTCAAGCGTTTCGAGGCGCGATATTCAAGTACTACATAATTAATTTTTCAATTATGTTTTGAATTAATGAATTAGTTAACTAACTTTTTTAAATTTCCCATTATGTTATAAACTTAAATAAATAATTAAGAATCACAATCAAAAAATACATTTAGATTTTTTATCTATATGATTTTTTTTTAAATCTATGTTTTTTTTTTAATTTGCTTGGGTTGTTGCGCTAGGCCCCTGCAAACGCGAGGCCCCGGGCGATTGCCCCGTTCGCCAACCCCTAAGGCCGCCACTGATGCTTGCAGTTCTTTGACCTGTGTCGACCAAATGCGTACCTATCTTTAAAGATGAAGACTGAGGAGTTCTGTTCAGTGCTTTTGGATCCAGGTAAATAAGATTTTGCTTGGTGGAAAATCTTATTTTTTGGTAGCGTATGCTTATGTTACTTCAGGAAAAGTCTAAATCACTATACGTGTCCATATAAATTTCGAGGAGTTCCCTCGATTCTTCATGGATCACATCATCAAGTTTCTACTTTAGCGACTAAAAGACCAATTTCGAATTATACCCTTACGCGACATATAAACGCGACGGACGGACCGATGGCGAAGTCTGAGTAATAGGATCTCGTTTTTACCCTTTGGGTACGGATTCCCAAAAACTTGTCATCAGGAAATGTACCTACAGTATTTTTTTTGTATAAAAACTATTACCTACATAATTTTATAGCCTTATCACAGCCTATGGCCTTATTATGATGAATCTATTTACTGACACCTCATTCGTCAAAATCGGAACAGTATGCTATGGTCTACCAAACAAACAAACATAATTATATACAATACAATACATAGACTGCAAAATCCTTTCCTTTTGGCTTCGCCGCGCCGTAGTCGGATAAAAATTTTAGCCAAATCTGTTCAGCCGTTCTTGAGTAATAAATAGTGTAACTAAAATGACGTTATTTTATATAAACCGTAATTTATATCTATTACATAATAGACATAGATTACGGTTTATTGATTGCAAATATAATTTTTTGTAATAAATTTTTCTAGACTGTCCAAATCTAAAACGCATTAAGGAGAGGATACGCTAAGTTCATTACCCTCAATTGGTGCAGACCTCAATTTAAATTTTGTTCATTACCTAGATCTTATTTTATTATCTTTTGAGCAGAAAACAATTTATTTAACGACAAAAGGACAAGAGTTAAAAATACGAGTATAGGCTAAATTTTACAGGTTTAAAGTTTTAATAGATTTAGCCTATTAATAGGAATAAAAGATTGCTCGCTCGCTCGCATCTAACGTAAAGAACATATTGTATTATTTAGTAGATGTTATGTTTTAACCGGTTGATTTTATGGTATTTTTCCGAAACTCATAATTTTCCATTGTTTTAGTTTTAACCAGTAATACAGGTAAAAATTTTTACTCGCTCGCTCGCGCTGATATAACTATTAAATTAATTAGTATCGACGTTTAGTTTTAGGCTAATGATTGAATGAATGAAAGTTTAAATAGGTATAAAAAAAAACTTTTGCTCGCTCACTCGCTCTATCATATTAAATTTATTTTATCGACTTTCGGTTTTAGGCTATTGATTTTTCCCGAAGCATACAGGCTTTCAAATACGATTTGTAAAGTAATGAGATTTTAACCCGTAAAATAAACAACATTTTTTGATGCTTGATAATTCGTGACTGCTTAATCGGTGGCAAAATATTCTATTGACCCGGGGCGCCAAATCTTTAAATACGCTTCTAAATCACACTGAAAAATCTAAATAAAAAATTTGATGGCACCTCTATGACCTCATTAAACATTAATTCTTTACAAAAAATGGCACGCAAATATATAAAGGTTCGCCATCCCTGTACTATATTATATAATGTACTTATATCCGAATCCTAATTATGAAGACCCTTAAAAACGTCGTGTGGTATGAATATTTGTAACACTATAACATACACATACATGTACATGATAAAAAAAGCAAAGGGTCGGGGGGTCGCGAAATATTTTTTCATACAAGGGGGGTCGCATCATGAAAAAGGTTGAAAAACACGTTATAGCATCGTTTCTCTGCCTTTTTATGTAGCGACTAGCGACCCATGAAAAATCCAAAAGTTAAGTAAAAAGTCTTGCGACCCCGTTTTTCGACGTTCGATACAAAAGATTCGATCGAAAAACGAATCCTTTGTACCTATACATATATAGTTGTTTATTATTTTTCAACAGATTGCAACCCTCTTTAAAAACAAACTCGACCCCGCAAGGGTCGCGACTCGCGACCCACCGGTCCATTGACCTCACACTATCACACAGTTGATTTCAAAAAGTTAGTTTTTTGTAAAATGTGTACCTAAGCCCAAACACCTCGGTCGATTTGACCCGCGGTCCGAATCGACCCCTTCAGAAGCAGCGCTGGCGCGATTCACACCGCGGTGCGAAACGAGTAACGACCCACAACCCAAAAATCATGTGCCTATAGTTTCTGTATTCGACTTTGCCAATCGTTTTGATTTAGGTAAATGTCAGTTTACACTTCACACCAAGACGCGAAGCGACATTTTTAAGATTTATTGAAAATTCACTAGCTATACCTAAAAAGGTATGTATATAATGTCACCGTAAAATTGTAAAAACAGTTAGATTGTAATAAAACTAGTGAAATTGTAAAATGTTGATAGACTTCCAACGCGAATATGCTGCCTATAATTTCACACATTATTTTTCGTTAGATTATAAATATATAGTTTTTAACATTTCGACATATTTCTCAATCTCGTTAGGTAGTTATTTTACAATCTAACGGTTTTTACAATTTTACGGTGACATACTTTTCATTTCAAGAGTTCTAATTTCGAGCTATACCGCGCTCTCTAAGTCTAAAGTCTTAGTAACATCTGCTCCCGGCCCTCAGGTTTTGCGGGTTGCCATGGGAATGAAAATCGTTTATCATCAGGGTGTCCCTTTGTTCGTTTGCTGGTCTCATTAGACAATAAAAACTATTACTTGACCACAATGTCTTCTAGTAGTAAACATGTATACACTACATCTACGTAAGTACGGACCTACAATTTTCCTCGTTAGGTACTCTATTATATTAGAGTTCTGAGTCCTTTATTTTATTTTCCAACAGCCTCCGTGGTCTGGTGGTTAGAGCTCGGCTCTTGACTCGGAGGTCGTGGGTTTTGATTCCCGCATTGAAACAACAAAAAAAAATGTTGTTTCCAAGTTTTGTTAGGACAATGCAGGCTGATCACCTGATTGTCAAAATCGGATCTGCGTCTGATCTCTCGGCAATCATGTCGGTTACATCCGTCCCACTGGGCTATAGAGTAAAGGAAGAGAGACTGAGAGAGTGCTCTTGTGTACTGCGCACACACTTGGCGTTTCAATGAAACCGTCACCGAAATCGGTGTCGGGAGTTATTATTTTATTTTCCCACGACATAAAAGTAGGTACACATTAATAAGATATATTAATATAATAATATTATTAAATTAAATATAAGAAAAAATATCAAGAAACCACGTATTAATGTTTATACCTACCTACAAAAATATACCTATAGTAATATGAACTTTGGTACCTATAGGAAGCAGTGGCGGGATGCCTATAACTTCATTCCTATCGGTTTCACTTACCTTTTGAAGACCCTCATCCAAATCCCAGCCTATACAGGTTAGGGCTTCCCTATGAAGGAGAACCAGCCTTCGCCTCTGCTAGGTAGTTTTTTTCTGTAACAAGCAACGAATAATAAACCCAATGATTTTGAATTTTTGATGTAGCTACGAAAGCAATTATTCATTAGTAACTTTTATCACATGTAGTAAACGTGGATCTCTTAGAACTCTTACCATGGTTAATAACCCTCCATCTTCATTGGACAAGTCTTTCGTTTCTGTCGCAGGCTTCTACGATGTTTATGGAGACACTGATGCCATCATATTTCCAGCATACACGGGCGACAGTTGCACGGGGTTAGAGACTTTGGGCACGTGCAAGGCCCTGGCAAGATGTCCTTACCTGCTGAGCGAGATCAAGCGCGCTGGCACGCCCATGCCAGCCTACCTGAGGAGAAAACTGCAGCTGCTCACTTGCGGTTACGAATACGACGACCCGTTGGTAAGTTGTGACGAGGAAAGGTCGTTTAAGTACCAGTACGGTAACTAATAATATTCTATAGGTTATGTAGATACATACACCGATACTGCAATGAAGCATTTGTGAGCATACCAAATACCAATACTTACTTATGTGAATTTTTCGCAACAGTTGCCAGCAAGTAATTGTACCGTAATTTAGATCATCATTCAACCCTCACAAATAAATACAACGACACGAAGTTTATAAGAACAATAAAGGCTACCTCTGATCTGAATAATAAACGGGATTTTTTTCCTGTAAAGTTCCATCCGGTTCAGATTTTTTTGCGTGACTGAGTCAGACAATAAAAACTTCAGCAAAGCATTTTTTGCTTTATACCGAAACTTACCAGTTGCGAGAATTTGTCTAGCACGTATCTACGTACTCGAATATTTATTTTAATTTTATAATTTCAGATATGCTGTGAATCTATTTATACGAACATAGACCATACTTACTCCACATTTGGGCACAACACGCACACCCAGGATTTCAGACCCACACACAACTGGATCGGCTCCAATGAGGAGCACGAAGTCAACTCAAGATATCCCCCACAGGACGACTACAACGCCAACAAAAATAAAAACACTCCAAGTAACGGAGACGACATAAGCAATCATAGAAACTTCAACCTCCTGCCGACAAACTGTGGGCCCATAGAGAGCGACAGAATATACGGGGGTGAAAGAACAAGGCTGTTTGAAATGCCTTGGATGGTCTTGCTTGCGTATGATTCAGGTAAATTACAATGTTTTCCTTAATTTGAACTTTAAGTTTCGGTGCATGGCGACGTAACGCATAGCGACAGATTTGGCATGTCAACATTTATAATTGACTCTACATTAGTTCAGCGACCGATTGTGTGTAGCAAATATGAATTATATGTATCGACTGTCGCACATCTCAATAGCGTACGTGTGGTGCAGTGTTTATTAGTAGATATTATTATAATGTATGCGATAGATAATAATAAGCGGTAAATAGGTATTATTAACTGTTTACCGATTGCTTACTGGCTACTATACAGTACTACCCACTACCATCTCTCATTTCCCTTTATTATATTATTTGTATAAGTGTTAGTTAAAGGTATAAACTTAAAGTCGTCTGTAAAAATCAAGAACTATTAATTTTACAACATACAAAAATATGAAATAATAATCATACTTACATCAATTAAATACACATGATCTTCAAAAGACCACAAGGGTTAAAAATCTTCACATTTTTGGAAGACGGCAAAAAACAAAAGAAAACATGTTTTTACGTCTTTTTGGTTAATCAACATCAAGCAATTAAATCAATTACTAAAACAGCTCGTTATCATTTGACGTCACAAACAAGTTGTCTTTTAAATCTCGAGTTCAATACACATCATTGGTTTTCCCCGCGAATTCCTATTATAATTTAACGCACATAGATCGAAAAATGATTTAGATAAGTATCTACTTTGGACTGGATAATATGTTACCTTTGGGCTGGAACATTTTATCCCCGACGCAAAATGAGATTTCGACGTGTCTGTACGTCTTTTCAATTATAATTAATTAACGTAAACACACGGTACATTTTACTATATTTTGTTATTAGCCACGGCGACCTAAGATAAAAGTAGGTTAGAATATTATGTAAGCATCATTACCAATTAGGTCGGTCCATCTGGATTACAACGGCACACCGCACATGTTGCATATCTGCAGGGCCGGATTTAGGGGAGGGCAACCGGGCCTACAGCCCCGGGCCTCCACAAAAGAGGGGCCTCCACAGCACAGATTTAGGAAAAAACTGCTCGATTACGGGAAAGCACAAGACGCAAATCTGTCACCGAAGCATCGTCCTTTATCCCAGTCATTAACTAAATATGTATAAAATGTTCTTAAAATATTAAAATAATCAATACTTCGTTTCACAATAAATTATTTATTGGGAAATTCAACAGTAAAAATTGATCATTTTATTTGGAACAAAATTTGGGGCAAGGGGGCCTCCACTCCTTAGTTGCCCGAGGCTTCCAGACCTCTAATTCCAGCACTGCATATTATCTGCAGGTGAGGTCAATACTATGAATTATGATACTTAACTGATTTCAACGAATATTCATTTAAAATATTATGATTAACAATTTGTTAACTACCTCCACTTCTCCATTGATCTGAATAAAAATAATAACGGAAAATGAAAATTCAAATTTTAGTGAAAATTCTACAAATGCCCCGTCCAGACTGCTCGCGAAGTAGGCCGAGCGAGGAAGTGCTTCGCGAAGTAACCCGAAGTATGAAAAGGCGAAGCGAAGTGTGTACCCACGCCCCACACTGTCTTATTCGGCCAACCTCGGCCTACTTCGAGAGCAGTCTGGTCACCCAGTCATCACTTTTATAAACAGCGGCATAGCTGCAGCATATGCAGTTATATAATCAAAATGTCTTTAATCATCAAACTACGATGAACATATCGAATAACATGAGTTTTTTAAGTTCTTGTATCCACCAATTATTTTATAATTCTAGCGCGCGGAACAAAGCTGAGTTGCGGGGGGACTCTGATCACGGAGTGGTACGTGTTGACTGCAGCTCACTGCGTCAGCTTCTTGGGCACGAAGCTTCGGCTGCGGGAGGTCGTGATCGGGGAGTATGACACTAGGAGTGATCCGGATTGCGAGAGAAACGACGGAGAGTTGGTGTGTGCACCAAATGTGCAAGTAAGTGATTTGGGTTGGAGTATGCTGAGCAGGAATAGATTGTTTTGACCGAAAATCAGAAAATAACGCTTGCGAGTTGAATGTCGCCGAAGCAGGGAGAGCTGAGTGGATTTCTGCGCTATTCATTAGGGTTCAAACTACAAGGATGAAGGAACCCTCACAGTTCTCGCCTCGTTCTTTGCCGACTTCCGTAATTATAAATATAAAAGGACGAAAATTTGTATATTTATAGTTTGCATATTATGGACGTTTTTTTTTTTTGGTATCATTAATCATTTTGTATTTTCGAAGCCCCCCCTAATACACGAAGTGAGGATTGTTTTTTAAATTCTACTCCATAGTGTGCGGTATCGTCGAATAGGTCTCATTAAATAAAGGCATGTATTTAAACTTGCGACAAAACAATTAAATTTTGGATGTGAAAATACCCAATATTGAATACTAAATTACCAAGTTGGCGAAAGAATGTAAGGAACAAAAAAATTACTAATCTGGTGACTAAATAATAACCTCTGAATTTTCCAAACTGGCAGACAGATTATGTTTTAGCGACTAAATAACCATCTTGGCGACAATTTGTGAGTACACATTTAATTTAAGAATGGGCACATATATTTACCCTGATGTAGGTAACTCAAAAACCATACAAACAGCGAAACGAGCGCACACAAAAAAACCATAAAGGAGCGTACAAAATTCCCAATTTTTTATTATTCTCGGTTTTAGGGAGGTGTAGATTATTGTGTAGATTAATTTTGAAATTTAAAAATGGCGGATATTTATTTTTCGTAAAATTGATATGGGTGTCGTTTACCAAGTTTTTGGGAGTGCTGGATACGAAAATGACATTCGTTTTGAAATTCCAATATGGCGGACATACTTAATTTCATAAAAATATGGGTGTCCTTTTATTGGTTTCTGAGGGTGCTAATTACAAAAAAGTCATCCATTTTAAATTTCCTTAGTAACCCAACAACCTCATATTTTCTTCATGATGGGAGAAAAAGAAATTTGAAAATCCTGAATTTTCCAACATTTCTATAGCTTTATACATCTAGGAATGTATCTCAATGTAGAGAATTTACTATGTTTTTATAAAGTTGATTCTATCTCGGAAACGGTGCATCCTATTGAAAAAATAATGAAAATTTCGTCCCCCTTAGGAATCCCGCAACATCATATTTTCTTCATGATGGGAGAATTTTTCTTTTCGAAAATCCTGAATTTTCCAACATTTCTATAGCTATAAACATCTGTCGTATCTCAATGTACAGCATTTACTTCTTTTTTTATAAAATTGATTCTATCTCGGAAACGGTGCATCCTATTGAAAAAAATAATGAAAATTTCGTCCCTCTTAGGAATAACGCAACATCATATTTTCTTCACGATGGGAGAAAAAAAAATCGAAAATCTTGAATTTTCCAACATTTCTATAGATTTATACATCCGTCGTATTTTAATGTACAGCATTGACTTCTTTTTTTATAAAATTGATTCTATCTCGGAAACGGTGCATCCTATTGAAAAAATAATGAAAATTTCGCCCCCCTTTGGAACCCCGCAACATCATATTTTCTTCATGATGGGAGAAAAAAAAATCGAAAATCCTGAATTTTACAACATTTCTATAGCTATAAACATCCGTCGTATCTCAATGTACAGCATTTACTTCTTTTTTTATAAAATTGATTCTATCTCGGAAACGGTGCATCCTATTGAAAAAATAATGAAAATTTCGCCTCCCTTTGGAACCCCGCAACCTCATATTTCTTCATGATAGAAAAAAAAATCGAAAATCCTGAATTTTCCAACATTTCTATAGCTTTATACATCTAGGAATGTATCTCAATGTAGAGCATTTACTATATTTTTATAAAGTTCATTCTATCTCGGAAACGGTGCATCCTATTGAAAAAATAATGAAAATTTCGCCCCCCTTTGGAACCTCGCAACATCATATTTTCTTCATGATGGGAGAAAAAAAAATTCGAAAATCCTGAATTTTCCAACATTTCTATAGCTTTATACATCTAGGAATGTATCTCAATGTAGAGCATTTACTATATTTTTATAAAGTTCATTCTATCTCGGAAACGGTGCATCCTATTGAAAAAATAATGAAAATTTCGTCCCCCTTAGGAACATCGCAACATCATAGTTTTCTTCATGATGGGAGAATTTTTTTTTCGAAAATCCTGAATTTTCTAACATTCCTATAGCTATAAACATCCGTCGTATCTCAATGTACAGCATTTACTTCTTTTTTTTTATAAAATTGATTCTATCTCGGAAATAGTGCATCCTATTGAAAAAATAATGAAAATTTCATCCCCTTTAGAAATCCTGCAACGTCATATTTTCTTCATGATGGGAGAAAAAAAAATCGAAAATCTTGAATTTTCCAACATTTCTATAGATTGATACACCCCTCGTATCTCAGTACAGCATTATCATATTTTTTTCTATAGTCGCTTCTATCTCAGAAACGGTGCATCCTATTGAAAAAATAATGAAAATTTCGTCCCCCTTAGGAACCACGCAACATCATATTTTCTTCATGATGTGTGAAATTTTTTTTCGAAAATCTTGAATTTTCCAACATTTCTATAGATTTAGACATCCGTCGTATCTCAATGTACAGCATTACTTCTTTTTTTTTTAAATTGATTCTATCTCGGAAACAGTACATCATATTGAAAAAAAAAGGAAAATTTCGTCCCCCTTAGGAACCCCGCAACATCACATTTTCTTCATGATGGGAGAAAAAAAATCGAAAATCCTGAATTTTCCAACATTTCTGTAGATTTATACATCCGTCGTATCTCAATGTACAGCATTACTTTTTTTTTGTTATAAAATTGATTCTATCTCGAAAACGGTGCATCCTATTGAAAAAATAAGGAAAATTTCGTCCCCCTTAGAATCACCGCAACATCATATTTTCTTCACGATGGGAGAAAAAAAAAATTCGAAAATCCTGAATTTTCCAACATTTCTATAGATTAATACATCCGTCGTATCTTAATGTACAGCATTTACTTCTTTTTTTATAAAATTGATTCTATCTCGGAAACGGTGCATCCTATTGAAAAAAATAATGAAAATTTCGTCCCTCTTAGGAATATCGCAACATCATATTTTCTTCACGATGGGAGAAAAAAAAATCGAAAATCCTGAATTTTCCAACATTTCTATAGATTTATACATCCGTCGTATCTTAATGTACAGCATTTACTTCTTTTTTTTATTAAATTGATTCTATCTCGGTAACGGTGCATCCTATAGAAAAAAATAATGAAAATTTCGTCCCCCTTGGGAACATCGCAACATCATAGTTTTCTTCATGATGGGAGAGATTTTTTTTCGAAAATCCTGAATTTTCCAACATTCCTATAGCTATAAACATCCGTCGTATCTCAATGTACAGCATTTACTTCTTTTTTTTATAAAATTGATTCTATCTCGGAAACGGTGCATCCTATTGAAAAAATAATGAAAATTTCATCCCCTTAAGAAATCATGCAACGTCATATTTTCTTCATGATGGGAGAAAAAAAATCGAAAATCTTGAATTTTCCAACATTTCTATAGATTGATACACCCCTCGTATCTCAGTACAGCATTATCATATTTTTTTCTATAGTCGCTTCTATCTCAGAAACGGTGCATCCTATTGAAAAAATAATGAAAATTTCGTCCCCCTTAGGAACCACGCAACATCATATTTTCTTCATGATGGGTGAAATTTTTTTTCGAAAATCTTGAATTTTCCAACATTTCTATAGATTTATACTTCCGTCGTATCTCAATGTACAGCATTACTTATTTTTTTTAAAAAATGATTCTATCTCGGAAACGGTGCATCCTATTGAAAAAATAAGGAAAATTTCGTCCCCCTTAGGAACCCCGAACATCACATTTTCTTCATGATGGGAGAAAAAAAATTTCAAAATCCTGAATTTTCCAACATTTCTATAGATTTATACATCCGTCGTATCTCAATGTACAGCATTACTTCTTTTTTTATAAAATTGATTCTATCTCGAAAACGGTGCATCCTATTGAAAAAATAAGGAAAATTTCGTCCCCCTTAGAATCCCCGCATAGATTTATACATCCCTCGTATCTCAGTACAGCATTGTCATATTTTTTTCTATAGTCGCTTCTATCTCAGAAACGGTGCATCCTACTGCAAAAGTAATGAAAATTTGCTCCCCCTTATTAATCTAGAAATCGCATATTTTCTTCATGAATGGCAGAAAAATTCATGAATCCTGAATTTTTAAAAATTTCTATACCTACATAGCTGGTACTTTGAACTACGTAACATACTGTAATAATCATCAATCCTAATTAGCATCCCAAATATCTTTTAATTTAGTATTCATATTCATTTTCCGAAGATTGAATATTCTCCATTTTGGAAAATGAAATTGGAAGACAATTTTGTAATCAGAACCCCCAGAAACCGGGAAAAGGACAACCTTGTTAATTTTAATAACAAAAATTTACGCCATTGTGGAATTACGAAACAGATTTTATTTTCATATTATTCTGTACCCCCAGAAACCTAGAAAATGACACCCATGACAAAGAAAAACATACTCCAACAGTATCCAAAAATAGCATTTTCCGTAGCCTGCAAATTGAATTTTTAGCAGCCATTAATTTATCAACCAAATCTGGTTTTATAGCTGCTTATATGGTATAATGGTCACCAACTCGGAAATTGAGTCACCAACTTATAAATGTCGGTGCTAATTTGGATTAAATTTCGCCTCTTTTTATCTGCCGACTTTAGAATTTTTTGTCACCCGAGTGTTTTCGCCAGTTTAGTAATTTAGTCGCCAACATATTAATTCACTGCCAAATTCAGTAATACAGTATGCTCACGTGCAGCCGCCAACTTATTTTTTGTTCGCTCGATTAATTATATCCCTTAAATAAAGGTGTGCTTTCATGTAACATGACTTAAAAAACCGGCCAAGCGCGAGCAGTCTCGCGCACGAAGGGTTTCGTAAAACTTGTTTGTTTTATGGGTATGAATTTTTTCATACCACCTGCTCGACAATGTCCGATTATATATCACGCAATCTCAACTTAAAGCATGTCATTGACTCCCAAGGGAGATAATGTTGTATGAAACTCCCAAGGGATTAAAGTGATTTGAATTTGTAACGTTAAAATTCGTATGAAAACTAATAGATACGTATCTATCATAGAGTTTTTCAATAATAATATGGTATTGCTGAGAGTTTATTCGAAAATCGAACTGGCCACCTATAATTTTAACATTCTCACGTATCAAAATCGTCAGTCACAAGTTCCTGAATCTTTAAGTACTGCTCAAATAAACTCCACCACAACTTCCATAAATGTTCCTAATAAAAATATTACTCTGTCCCTCCATAACTGGACAAATGTGTTGGACACATTTGTCCAGTTATGGAGGGACAGATTCAATATTAGCTTTTAACAAAATAAATGTTTTATTTTTGTAGCCCTGTGTTGCCTCGCTGTAGGTATGAAAAGTAGAGTATGCACCTCTAGGATAAAGCCTGTCTTCGTCTTGGACAGCTTGAGTCCCTGGTTTCACTCAGGACTTTACATAACTTAAGTTTTAACTCTAGAGTCCCTCGTTACGCTCAGGGTCCAATATGCTGCCCGTGACGTAAGAAACTGCTTTATCCCCTTGGTGCATAATCTACTATTATTTTATTCTGCTTTTAGTATCTGTGAAAACTGTATCAAGGAGACACAGCCCAGTGAGTGGTGACAGACCGCGGACAGACAGAGACAGAGCGAAGTGTCAGTATCAGGTCATAGGACCTTTTACCCTTTGGGTACGGAACCCTAAAAATCGATTGCGCGTTGATAGAATACGGAACCCTCCTAAGACATGTGTTGACATACTCTTTGTTAGGTTATTTTGATCTGGTGTTAATTTGCTGTAAGGAACTGCGGTAATTGTAGATCTTATAAGATTTTTGACGGATTTTATAGCTATAATTATTATCTCTTCATTTAAACTTTTATAGCGCTTAAGGTTATTTTCACTATTTCATTTTTTCAGAACATACCAATCGCCAGAATTGCTGCTCACACCGGCTACACTCCCCAGTCTTTAGTCGATGACATAGCACTCATCAAACTATCCCGACCTGCAGACTTCTCTTTAGGTGAGTGGAACTTTCTTTATTCGCCATTCTATATTTATTTATTTAATTAGTATGAATAACTAACAAAAGTTACAATTTTTCAACTTAAAAATACATTGGAACAAGAAAACGGATAATTTTACTTTAAATTATAGGTTATTTCATCACGCAAAGTAAAAACTATAAACAAAGAGAAAAATAAAATTACTAAAATTCATGTCAAATTAAAAAAAAAATGTTTACTAATTCTAAAATAATAAAAAAATACTAAATGTGTACTATAATAATAATAATTAATTAATGATGTCAAGATTAATAATAAAATATTTGAATAAGTAAAATAAAATAAAAATGATATTTAAAGTAACATCAGCGGATTGATAGTATTCGAGGACCTTTGTTTTGAAATTACGAAAACGATCACGATTTACGATAGCTCATTGTAATTGTAGTCTAGTTAATTAGTTATGGGGGTTATTTTTTCTCATGTTAGTTCTGTGGTATTTAGGTCGTAATTTAATGAGGAAAGCAGATGCACACATATTTTATTATTCATTAGTTGATAAATAAATGTCTAAAATATGACTTCGTGATTCTAATGTTATCATACCAAAATGCTGTACTTTCTTCTCGTATGAACAACCACGCAAGGAGTTACAGAATCTATAGGACAAATGACGGACAATTTTTTGTTGAACACTTTCTATTCTATCGATGTGCACTTTGTAATATGGATTCCATACAGTAGAACAGTATTCTAGTTTACTTCTTACATAACTATTATACAAGGTCAATATTGTAGAGGCTTTGCGAGAATTTTCTCTAGAGTTTCTGATCATTATTTGTCATAGCCATGTCAAATAGTGCCATCAGTCAACAGTTCATCACATACCACTTGCCAATCATTACTTAGGGAATTAATGTTTCTTCAGAATAACACAGTCGATGATATTTACATTGTGAGGTCCATCTTCATATACCGTAACTGTAGTGACTCAATTTTCCCAAACTGTATTGTCCTCTTAGACATATTATGTGTTTGTTTTGTCGCATCTTCATATATTCTATACAATCCTTATAGTTAAACGTTTCACCTTCTTTACATTATAGACAGTCTGAAGCCCATCTGCCTGCCTGTGACGTCGAAGCTTCGTAACGAGCGGCTGGACGGCCAACAGGGCGTTGTGGCAGGCTGGGGCGCCACGGAAGACGGCCTGCAGTCGCCCGTGCTGCTAAGTGTGACCCTGCCCATCATCACCAATGATGAGTGCAGTGTTATATACAACGGGTGAGAAACCTTCACTCTTAGACTAGTTGGCTCTCTTGATCCGTGAGCTTGGAGCTTGGGAACGAGCGACTGGACGGCCAACGGTGTGTGGTCGTGGGCTCCCCAGCGCCACCTCTCCAACTTTTTACGGTGACATATTATATAATGCAAACATGAAACAAGCATCGGTTTACGTTCTTTTGATCAGGATCGCCGTATGTAAAGCAACTTCCCACGCCATAGAAGGCTTTTTACATAGAGAAGTTCTTGTTCAACCCCTGAGGCTTAAGACGAATTTTTCAAGTAGCAACGCATTTTTGTTCCAAAAAATAATTGATTAGGTACAGAGTTTCAAGAGTTTCCGTCCGTCAGTCCGTCATGTATATGTTAGGTTAGGTTAGTTAGGTTTTCAACCTGCATTTACAAGAACTTTAACGACCGCATTCAAAGACATTTAATGCTTACTCAAAGAGCTACTTAGTAGACTAGCTTTTGCCCGCAGCTTCGCTCGCGTGAAATTAGGTTTAAGTCAGAGGGAAAGTTTGAAAATACCAACACCAAAATTGAATACATAATGGTGTAGGCACTGCACAGGCGTATCAGTTGTATTTTATTTTAATGTTTCCTGCGACTTCATAGGTACACTGAAGAAATCTACCGGGAACTGTACCATAAATAAAATTTAATAAGCTGCTAAAAGTATTCTGTGTTAATTCTGCATAAACTACTACCATACCGAATTTTACCAAAATTCTTTACGTGTTTTCTTTACTTTACTTAATTGCATGAAAAACTAAACATATTATTATGTACCTACATACAAACTTTCGCGTATAGATATAATATTAAGTAAGGATTTCTTTGTAGCCGATAATTAGTATTTTAACGATTTCTAAAATATTTTGAATGGGAAGACGTTGTGGACTTTGAACTTAATAAAAATAATTTGGATTGTGATCGCCCATCCTAGTTGGGATCACGACAGAGTTTGAGAGAGATATGAGTTAGCAGTACGACCACGAAGCCATCTAGCTTCTCACTTATCACTACATAGTATAAAACAAAGTCGCTTTCTTTGTCCCTATATCCATATGTATACTTAAATCTTTAAAACTACGCAACGGATTTTGATGCGGTTTTTTTTAATAGATAGAGTGATTCGGTAGGAAGGTTTATATTATGTACTAGCGATCCGCCCCGGCTTCGCACGGGTACAATACTGATACTAATACTACAGAATGTCTTTAAACCTCTAACAAAACGGGCGAAATTTAGTCAAAACAAACAGAAACAAATTAATATAGGTACCTACTAAAACTCAATGAAATAAGTAGGTGGGTATACTTTTATCGTATAAAATACCTATACTCTTCAGGACTAACAATACAACAAACACTAAATAAATAGGTATTCAAGTATCTATCCATCATAGTTACAACGAACACGAAACAAAAAATTTACTCATAGATCTAAACTCGCACGCGCACACCTCCGCCTTGGTGACACCCACTTCGCAACAGGCCGTGCAGCAGAAATCGTCATATTTTAATTTCGCCATAACTTCAAAACCAAACGTCCAATTTTAATCATTAAAAGACCAAATATTATCTACATAAACTGTACTGTAGATGGAATAATTTATTTTGATAAGGATTAATAGCATGAGTAAAATAAACGCGTTTAAATGTAGTCCAAAAAAAATTCAAGATTTATCTACACTAATATTATAAAGAGGAAAACTTTGTTTGTATGTTTGTTTGTTTGTAATGAATAGGCTCAAAAAGTACTGGACCGATTTCAAAAATTCTTTCACCATTCGAAAGCTACATTATCCACGAGTAACATAGGCTAAATTTTATTTTGGAAAAAAATTGGGTTCCGTAAGGTATTTGGGTTTTTCGGACACAAGGAGTAAAAAATCAACCAGAAAAGTCAAGTTTCGGCAGCAGACAGGCCAAAAGTGGCCGAAACTTTTGCCGAAACCGAAACTGATTTCGGAAGTTTTCGTGCACGCTCGCCTAACTTCGTTTCTTGCGGCAACGCTTTGACAACGCAACTGAATTTGAAAACATAATTATAATATAAGTAATTAATATATTTTTAATATTATATTAAATTATCAATAGACAGGAGAATGGAATTAGATTTAGACACACATATTGCCTTCATTGATTTAGAGAAAGCATTTGACAAAGTTAATTTGAAATACATGATGACAGTTTTAAAGCAAGCAGGAATAGATATTCAAATTAAACAGGAGAATAATATTTGAACTTTACAAGAACCAAGAAACGGTAATAAGGATAGGAGAAGAGGAAGGAATGGCAAAGATCAGACAAGGTGTAAGGCAGGGTTGTCCACTCTCGCCACTCATATTTAACATCTTCATAGAGTGTGCAATCAGGAAACTTGTAGAGACAGGGAAGGGGGGGGATAAAAATGAATGGGCAAAATATCCAATTTATACGTTTTGCTGATGATATAGCTGCGCTAGCCGAAAATTCAAAGCAATTAGAAGAATTGGTAACCTACATGGATCTTGTATTTAAAGAATTTGGATTAAAAATCAACGTTAATAAAACTAAGACACTAATTACATCCAAGACTACAGCAAAACATAACCCGATAACTATCAACTCAATTTCAATAGATCAAGTCAAACAGTTTAGATCCGCTATCCCCAACCCGCGGCCCGCGGGCCGCATGCGGCCCGCCGGGCCTTTATCTGCGGCCCGCGTGAAATCTGTAACTTAAAAATCAGCCAAGGAAAAGCCATTTTGGGAAAAAAAATAGACAAAAATTGTATTTTTTATGAAAACCCCTTTTATATTAATTTTTATTTTGAATTTATATATTGCAGTAGAAATCAATTTAGTATCTTGTGAATATTTAAAGTATTGCCATCGACTAAAGAAAGGACAAAAAATCGCGTTTTGTTGTCATAAAAAGGGCTTCTCCTTATATTATTTGTTTTATCTTGTTTTTTAGATATGATATTATGTTGTTATAGCGGCATCAGAATTAAGACTTATGAAAATATCAGCTTTCTAGCTAAAGTGGTTCTTGAAATACAGCCTACGATGTAATAAGGATAGCATGCAGCGACAAGCCAGCTCTAGATAAAGTTGTGAAAAAGCATTCACAATTCCAAAAATCTCACTGAGTGAACATAATTATTATAATACAAATTTGTTATTTTATTTTAGTTTGTGTCGTTATCTCATCTTAAATGTTTAGTTTCACTCTTTTAACTACCTTGTGTTTTTCTATTATTAAATCGTTAAATTTATACACCGTATTTTTTGTCCCTAAAAATTTTGGTTGCGGCCCGCGACACCAGGAGTACAACGGGTTTGTGGCCCGCGTAAAAAAAAGGTTGGGGACCACTGGTTTAGATATTTGGGAAGCCTCATCACGAATGACTCCAGGTGTACATCGGACATAGCAACAAGAATAGCAATAGCAAAGAAAGCCTTCAACGACAAAAAATACCTTTTTAAAGCCCGCATATCTCGTCACATCCGAAAAAAGCTAATTAAAATATACATCTGGAGCATTGCTTTGTATGGTAGCGAGACGTGGACCATGACACAATGCGATAGAGAGAGATTGGAAGCATTCGAGATGTGGTGTTGGCGAAGAATGGAGACTGAAAAGAAAAGCAATGAAGAAGTTTTGGCATTAGTTAATGAGAAGAGAGAGATATTAAAGACCATTGAGAATAGAAGAGGAAAGATGTTAGGACACTTGATACGGCACGACAACTTTATGAGAGGAATAATTGAAGGGAAGGTTGAAGGTAGAAGAAAACGTGGAAGGCCGAGAAGAACGTTTATGGACCAGGTGAAGGAGAAAGTGATGGTCGTGTCGTATCAGGATGTCAAGAGAAGGGCGGAGTGCAGAGAGGAATGGAGAAAGCTCCACCGACAAGAGCGAAGCTCTTAAGTTGGAATGAATATATTAAATAAATAATTACAACAAAATTAATATACCGTGTTTCCATTTCATGTCCTAATTAATGCAGAATAATGCATAAAATGCACCAAATTTCAGTATTTTAAGGAATTTTCTACTTGACCACGTGAGTTTCGGTTTTGGTTTCGGTTTCGGCCGAAACTGAAGCCACGGCCGAATATTCGGTTTCAGTTTCGGTTTCGGCCGGAAAACCAGTTTCGGTCGGACTCTACCAAAAATTTTCCGCGATAAAAAGTGAGTCCTATGGTGGTCCTACGCAGAGTTTTTAATATTATACATCTATAGTCCTATGTGTTTATCCAAGGGCTAAACTACTACGGTAACAAATTTTATAAAATTCCGTTCCGTAGTTTCTGAGATTAGCGCGCACAAACGTACAGATCAAATTTTTTTTAAGAAAATCTTAAAAACTAAAAACCTATGTATTAAACACTGATAAATCAAGCACAAATAAATTAAATATTACATATAACAACAAAAGAGAAAGAAATTTAATTATACCTACACTCAAAATATTGTACTGAAATAATATGTAATATAATAAGTATTATGAATATAATTAATGCAGCAATCGCAAATATTTAGGTGCCTAGTTTTTCGAAGAGATTTTCATCAAAAGAGATGTTCAAGAAATGTATGAGGCCTGGGCCAGCCCTATGTACAGTATATGTAAATATAGCTACATAATATAGTAACCGTTTCCTATTCTTTATTTTGTTTAATTTCACTTCGTTTCCATGTACATTTAAATTAACTTCGTCAAGGAGAGCAACACAAAGTAAAATAAAACATGGCGGATGAGATCAGAAATCAATCAGAAATAATTACTGAAGAATGTCATTTTGTCAATGACATGACTTTTGACAAAGAAAGACGTAAGTATGACATTCAAGACGACGTCTCTTCGTAAAACTGTCTACTACGTTAAAAGTCAAGTCAAAAACAACTGTCATGGCCGCCCTAAAAATAGTGTTCTCGCAATAAAAAACTCTTCAAATAATTATTTTTGTACGCATGTACCCGTCTTCAAATTAATTTTTTCGTATTTTTATGATATTCCCATATTTTTTTCCTATTTACCTATGTAGTGTACATAGAACTGGCCCAAAATCAAACATCTCTTTTAACTTTCGCATTCTTGTCGATTTATTTTTCAACATGATGACAATATATTATGTCAAAATAAAAATAAAGCTCTCCACTCACGGGCTATCGATTGCTTCGATCAAATTGGAAATTAATTCGTATTTGAAAGTAAATTGCTAACGATAAACTATTACACAAAATGATTAGTGTAAGACCTACCAGCTAGTTTTTGCGGTGGGGGTCAAAAGTTGGAACAAAATTTACGCGTATATATGGGCGTTTTTCAAAAAAGATGTACACGTGACGAACCGGAACAGGTTTTTGATTTAGATACATTTTAATGTAATTTTTTATCTCAATATATAAAATATACTTTTTTAAATAAAAATAAAAAAGATTCCGGACAGTATAATTAAAAGCAACGTGATAATCTCAATTTTTATGGAACAGTTCACAGGAACGTGTTCCGGTTCGTCACAAAGGAAACATGTAAATTTAAATATAATATATAAGTTTGTGTGTCAATTTGCTTTTATTATTTAGTAAATAACATTCAAATCTTTGAACAAAAAAATCTAGTTATAAAAAAATCACTATAATCATTGCTGAACAATCGTTTTTCTTTCGAGATCGTCACAGTAGGAACGTTCGACCATTAATACTATGCATTTCTACCAACTAATTAAAATAAAATTGAACAAAGTAACAAATAAAATAAATAGCAAATCCAGAGCTAACTACAACTACACTAATATTTTTAAATGACTAAATATTTCTTAAATAAGACTAAGATTTATCTCGGTAAAAATATGGGACAGTGACTATCTGGAAATGTAAGTGACAAACTGGAAAAAACTAAGCTTAGTTTACATAAATTAATAATATTTGGTCGAACATTTTAATTTAGCAGTCTATAACCATAATCATAAGGTAATCTTTTTTATTTATTTTAATCTGAATCAAAAACGGAAAAAACTTATACTTAACTAAAGAAAAAACTTATACTTAACTAAAGAAAAAATTGCTTTTTTATGTTTTTTTTTTTAAGTTTTACGCATATTTTTTGAAATGTTAACTTATTCTATTCTTAATAGCTTAAGCGTGTCTCATCATAGAACACTGCATTGCTTACCATCAGGCAATTTGTGGTCAAGTGCTTGCCTTCCAAATAAAAAAAATCATAATGGTCGAAAGATTGTTTATTTTATTAATATTCATTACTAAAATGTAGCCTAAGCCTTAAAGTTCCGGTGAGTCACAAAAATATTCCGGCTGTACAATACGTGACGAACCTGATGAGACGAATTCATATGAACAAACTTTCAAACAATAATTGAAGCTGTTGTGTTAATGTTATGATTACTTTCGACTTATTTTATGATATTTTATAAACAGAAATGTAATCGTGTTACGGCAAATAACATAATAAACTGCGACATTCCTCATAAAATCCTTTTACTATCCTGAACTCCAAATCGGCACCACCGCAATGCGCCCAATTTCGTCACGGATTTTGAAGACACCGAAATTTGTTTTAAAATGGCGGTTAGACCAGAGACAAGATAAGTGTTGTCAGAAATGAAAAAATACCATATTTTAGAGGAATATTGCATCAAATTATGAAAATTTTACCGTGACGATAAACGGAATTCCGGTTTTGACATATTCCTGGGACAACAATAATAAATCAATTTGAGATATTTCAAGCCCAAATTCGGTACAATACAGAGCTCTAAACTGTATTATGAGTTTATCATACGTCCACAGAGCCCAAAATAGTGACGTTTTTTAATTAATCTAATCGTACCTAAGGCTTGAAAGTTTCAAACATGTAGGTGGGACATGCATATTTTACACTTTTTTGTTGTTATTTTTACGATATTTTAACGTCAGTGATAGTAAAATTGCATATTATTGTCAATTTTGTAACTTAAATGTGTAACTATTAAATAAATGTGCAGTTTTTTACAATATGGTGCATACAAAAATTATAAAAAATAGCTAAAGTCTTGGACACCCCAAATTCGCAAATGTACATATTTTTTGAAAAACGCCCTTAATACGAGTTTCATATAAAAAGTATAGTATATGGTCTTAGGATCTCAGACTATAATAAATTTTATATTTAATAAACCGATTTACTTGCAACTACGAATCCAGTAAATGTTTAAATTGTAAAGACTAAATCGATCGATCGCTTGTGAGTGGGAGCTTTAAATCAAAAGCACAAAGGAGTATTTATATCAACTTTAAAGCAAATCGCTCCCAAACAACTTTCTTTCCCTTTTTATTCCCGTTAGGAGACGAATTTCAATAAACTATGATACACGAATTCCATCAATTCTGTTACATAATGTTTGTGCAAAATATGAAGTAGATTGGACCAAGGAATCACGTTGCCCCATACAAACTGTTTTCCCTATTTTCACCCCCTTAGGAGTCGAATTTCGAAAAATCCCTTCTTATCGGATCCCTACGCATTACAAAGAGCAAGCCCTGCAAGTTTCAGGTCTCTACGATCAGCAGTTTAGGCTGTGCGTTGATCCGTCAGTCATTCAGGACAAAGGATTTTATAGGAGGCCCAATCCCCTACCCTATTCCCTTCCCTACCCTCCCCTATTCCCTCTTAAAAGGCCGGCAACGCACTTGCAGGTCTTCTGATGCTGCGAGTGTCCATGGGCGACGGAAGTTGCTTTCCATCAGGTGACCCGTTTGCTCGTTTGCCCCCTTATTTCATAAAAAAAAAAAAAAAATATGTATAGATAGTTAACGTAAAGTTCATTTTCTGTCATGTTTCTTTTTTTGTGTCAATTATGTCATCTTTATTAAGTTACTCCATAATGTAAGTAATTAACGTATCTGAATGCGGCCGGCCGTCACTAGAATGTAACTAGACATTAAAATGACGGCTTAAAGTTCTTGTTTTATCGCTAGAACCTAAATTTCTGAGATAACATCCAGTTCTGCCATTGGGTCTCGAAATAAATTGTCCCCTCTCTCTTTGTTCCTCTCCCAGAAATAATCTGCAATAACATTTCCAGTTCAACGGAGATCCACAGCACGCAGATGTGCGCCGGTGGCGTGGCCGGCAAGGACTCGTGCGGGGGCGACTCCGGCGGCCCCCTGCTGTACCCGGGCCGCACGGGGGGCGCTGGCACGCGGTACGTACAGCGAGGCATCGTCTCCTACGGCTCCAAGCGCTGCGGTATCGGCGGCTTCCCCGGCGTGTACACCCGCGTCGCCGATTATATGAACTGGATATTAGACCATATTAGCTGATCTAACAATTTTTATCATTGTTAGTATAATATATACTATACAGTATATATACCGACTTACTATGCTAGCTTAATTACTCCAAAATTTTACCTCCGACTCCACGAGTTTACATTGTTAATATACGTATCTAGTTATCTTAATTAAAACTAAATTCAATGTAATTTTACATAAAATTTTATATTTTATGTTATTGATTGTACTGTAGGTTCTTGGTGGAAATATTACACAATACTTCTTGCGCTATTTCCACTTTACATTAATTTTAATATATTACACGACCGGTTTCGATAAAGTCATCATCAGGTGTAGGTAGAAAATTAAAACTTTGTAAACATTGTTCAAAGGGTTTAATAAAATTTTATCTGTAATAACGGAACAAACAGAACTACGGAGTTAAATAATTGACCTTCCAAAATAACGGCTTACGTACACACTGCACACAGCATAGTGCAGTAAGTCAAATTGGAGAGTAACTGGAAAACTTGCCAAGATACATCGGGCAACACATAGATATCAATCTAGTACATAATATTTAGGTAAATAGTTATATCGGGTGTCCGGTAATTAATGGATAACCTTATAATGTCTTATAGTAGAACTTATGGCCGATCAAAAAAAAAAAATACAAAAAAAATCTATCATAATTAGTACATATTATGATAAGTTATTTTTAGAGAAAAGTCTATTTTTTAGCTTATTTTTTAGTTTTTTGAACACTATGACCAGAAATGAATGAATTACATCGGCTTTTTAATGTTTTCATATTGTAGTATAACTATGCTGATAGATAGAAAATAAATTGTATCACTAGCTATTGTACTTAAAAAAAATAAATATGCAAGTTGATTTATATTAGAAAAAAATGCATAATTTATTTTTTCATCGAATTTTAAACATTATGGGTATAAAAAAATGTATGAAGGCATGAGTGACCAATAATTTTTAAATAATGCTGGTTTTAAGTAGATTTTATAATGGTACAATTCATCATTGTATCTACCATAAATAGTGAATTATTGCTATTAATGTAGAAAAGGAGAAAAATGTACTAAAGCAAGAAAGTAGGTAATTGGGGAACTTTAAGAAAAATAATTGTACCTGACCATTGGGGGTTAATAAAAACATCGTTTAATAGGTACTTGATTTTACACGTATTTACAATAAATGTTCAAATTGTTGGCCTCCCACTCTTATGCAGGCCCTACATCTACGGATACATGGTCTTCTGAGCAATCTAGTATATCGTCAACGTAACAACCTCCGTGGTCTAGTGGTTAGAGCACTCGACTCGTAGGTCGTGGGTTCGATTCCCGCATTGGAAAACAAAAAATGTTTTATTCAAGTCTGGTTAGGACAATGCAGGCTGATCACCTGATTGTCTGACAAGAAAGATAAATAATCTATGCGTCGGATGGGCATGTAAAAAGTCGGACCTGCGCCTCATCTCTCATCAGTCGTGTCGGTTATCCATCCCACTGGATTACGAGAGTAAAGGAAGAGAGAGTGCTCTTGTGTACTGCGCACACACTTGGGCACTATAAAATTACTCCTGCGTGAATCGCGCGTAATTACCGAAATCGGTGGGGAGTTATTATTATATCACTTTTTGATGCAGCTGCTCTAACACGGCTACGTAGTTAAATAAATCAACTTGCATACATTTAAAAAAAAAGTGCAATAGCTAGTGAATAGTGATACAATTTATTTTCTATCTATCAGCATAGTTATACTACAATACGAAAACATTAAAAAACCGATCTAATTCATTCATTTCTGGTCATAGTGTTCAAAAAACTAAAAAATAAGCTAAAAAATAGACTTTTCTCTAAAAATAACTTATCTTAGGTACTAATTATTATGATAGTTTTTTTTTTGTATTTTTTTTTGAACGGCCATAAGTTCTATTATAAGACATTTCAAGATTATCCATTAATTACCGGACACGCTGTATATGAGTTTGTATTCTAAGGGCTGATTTTTTAATCGTCAGTTAACTCTTACCCGAGGAATAAATATGTGACATTGACAGATTTTTCATACAAAATCTGCAAGTTACATATTTATTCTTCAAATAGGAGTTGTCTGACGAATGAAGAATCAACCCTAAGGGTCTGTTTAACAATCTTCTAATAAGTGGCGAACGACAGAGAAAAAACACGCAAATAAGCTATTTTACTCTTATCTGTAGATTGTAAAGCAGTCCCTAAATATAATTAAATATTAGATTTCAATTTATTATATCTATTTATAAGAGTAGAATATTATTTTTAGCTTATAACCCAAGAGCTACTACCAATTTTTAAATAAATACTAGGTAGTAGGTACCTACTAAAATTTCATATTGCCTCAAAAATATTATTGTTCTTAAAAGTGATTTGAAAAAAATTAGGTATTTACTACAAGTCGGACTATAGGACAAGTAAGCAGATTGTCTCGAATACCTGCTCTAAAATTGGTAGTAGCTCTCGGACTATTTAACTGATATGGCATCTTTCACCACTAAGTCAAAAATTGCTTGCATCTTGCTGTACTGGTACAAGAGGTCCATTAATTTCTATAAAATCTGTATCATCAAAGGGAATATATAAATTCATGATAATCTATTCCATTCTATAATAATTAACTTTGCTAGTCCGTGAGATGTGATAATAATTATAACAATTAGGTAAAAATATATTTTTAAAGCAATATGTAAAAATGTACATATGCCTACACAGTGTGGTTAGCTTCATTAAAACAAATAGCATTTTTTTATTGTTTTTTATTTTTAAAACCTTTTTTTTTTCTATGGGCTTATGCTTAAACAATTAAATACCTATTCTACAGCATGTGGCGCCTGGAGGCAATTTTTTGGTTTAATCGCAAGACGCAACTCTCAGAATACTTAATGTTTTGGTAACTAACTTACTATAAGTAATAGTAACCAACCTTACGTTAAAATAAAACGTAATAAAACTAAATAAATTATTTTGTGAAATACATATTAAAATAAATGACCTACCAACATCAAAAAAACTTTTATAGCTGATATGTAATTGTTTTTATTTTATAATATTCTTAGAAAAAAATCTTTAAAAAATGCATATTTAAATCTCAAGAAAATATTATATTTTGAAATTGTTTTTTATTATTTTATAACTATGTTTTAATCCAGCCCGTTTACTTCTAATTTTTATTTTTTATTTAAGTCCCCTATGATATTGCCTACAATTTCACGTTTAAAACACCACACCAAAATATGTTTTCCTGCCACCAACGATCAGCTGTGAAAATACAATAGGTACCTACTTAAAATACCTATGGGGTTGCAACCATTGGGGGCTGTGTTTTGTCAATAAAATAAAACCTATTATCAGCTGTTTGAAATTTACTAGCTTCGCGACGACACATAACTAGTTACTGTATTTTAAATAAAATATTTTAAGTAGACAAACGAAATTATTTTTTGCAATCCTACTATGCATCTAATATGATATTATGTTAAGTGAACCCACGAGAACGTTATTAAAAAAAATATTAGCACCATGACAAACGAAATGTGTGAAACAAGGAGGCCTCGGTATTTCAACGCTGTGGTTGTTTTCACTGCTATTTTTAATTTAAAAAATCTGTATAGTTGATCCATGGTATAATTATATAAAATTAAGTACCTATTAAAAAAATGGTCGACACTGAAGAAAACGAGTTGAAAGATGAAAGTGTAGAGAGTGAGAAAGCTCTACAAGAAGCTGACAGTACACAGTCATTTTTTTCAGCACGAAGCATATCCGAACATAGTATTCTGTGGAAAGCACTTTGTCATAAAGTTAGTATTTTCTGCATTTAAAACTACAAATTTTCAAAACTCCCAAAAACTTTCCAGATGATCTCCTTTTTCTCGACCTAATTTTTAGGCTAAAAATATAAACTTAAATATATATATATAAACTTGTTAATATTTTAGGTAACCGCAACCTACGAGAAGGTGTCTCTTATTTGGACAAGACCTCACTATGTATGCCATACAATTTGGAAAGATCCATTTTACTGGCAGCTTCTTAAGAGCATCAGCTATTTTGTTTTTGCCTTGAAATTGTTTAATGATCTTGATAATAATATAACATTTGATATTGTCGAATAATAAATTGTTTTGGCCTTATTCTATAACTTTATTGGTGTTTTCAAAAGCGCTGGCAGCCTACATGATTTGTGGATTGTTATTTGTTCGTTTGGCAATTTCCAGTTCAAAAATTACATACGATACCTAGTACTATTGCAGGTAAAGTCGCCGCTTTTTGTTGTTTAATAAACAAGTATTCTGTATAGTTAGTATTTATTGCCTACCGCATTTGATAACCTTTTCAGAGTAATTCAACCCTTATAATCAGTAGCGTTCTGACTCTTGTAAGAGCTTTGTTGCTCTTTTATTATTTTAAAATAAGTGTATTTAAGATGAAAGATGCCTTATTTTATGAAACAGTGCTTATTGGTTTTTTCAAGTATTACATTTGGGTCGTGTATGTACAATATTTTTTAAGTTCACAATTATTTTCCATATCTTTGCATTCTAATATTTCTAATCGATCAGTAATTTAGAGATTCTCAATGTCTAACTATAAAATACCCGTGTTCCATAAAAAAACCATTAACGATACCTACCTATAACATTTTAAAATTGTTAATAAATACTTTGAAACAAGCTTAGATTACTTCAGTCTATTGCATGTGGTTATAATTGTTGCAATATAAGTCGTCATTGAATTTCAAGTACCTATTCTGGAACTACGATTAAATAGTAGTTTTTATCAAAGCGCTGAAAATAAAACAGATTATTCTAGCAAAAAAATTGTTTCACCGCGTACGAGTTTACTCTCTTCCACAGTTTTAGTAAGAGCAATCCCATACCAATGCAAGGAGGGAGTGGAATGTCTGCCTTTGGACAAATGCACCGGACTGTACAGAAGGTGGCATGAAGATAAAGAAACTTATAATTACACAATAGAAATATTACTTTGTGAAAAGTTTGAAGCTGCAACAAATAAATTGCCAAAGGTGTTTCCATATTATATTATTAAACAATATGAATATGAAAATGGTGTCTAACGGAACACGCTACAAATTATATTGAATTATATTATTTTGTAACAGGTATGTTGCGCAGCTAAGCTGTTTTTATCAAACGAGGCACTGCCTCCAATCAAACCAGCCACCAGGACAGCAAATGAGAAAGGGACTAGAACTCAAAATGTAACTTGTGGAATTCAACACGCTGACAGAATTATTGGTGGGGATAAAACCCAAATTGATGAATATCCTTGGATGGCCCTCTTGAGATATGACAATAATAATATTATAAATGGTAAGGCAGTTAAACCGTACTTACATTCCAAATAACTTTTTGTTGTCGATAACTAAGATGTCATAGTAAAAAGTTACTTATTTTGACTTTTGAGACATAATTAAGTACTAGGTAAGTATGTACCATGTACCTAGTTAGCTTAAAAGGTCCGTTTTGTAATCTACTGATAAGGATAATTTATTTGCATAATTTGTGTCTGTTATTCGATATAAAGTAAGCTGCGACAAAACTTCCAAATAAGCTATCCGTCACTTATTAGAAGATTACGAAAGAGGCCCTAAATATATATTATTATATATTACATGATATAATAAGTTTTTAACAAAACATTAAACCGTCGAAAAAACTAAAAAGCAAAATATGCAACAGAAATTTTGGAAAATTCTGGATGTTCAAATTTCTTTTTCTTCCATCGTGAAGAAAATATGATGTTGCGTGGTTTTTAAGGGGGAGGAAATTTTCATTATTCTTTCAATAGGTTGCACCGTTCCCGAGATAGAATCAGTTTTATATAAAAAAAAAAATTAAATGCTCTACATAGATACGAGAGATGTATAAAGCTATAGAAATGTTGGAAAATTCAGGATTTTCGAATTTCTATTTCTCCCGTCTTGAAGAAAATATGTGGTTGCGGAGTTATTAAGGGGGAGGTATTTTCATTATTTTTCAAGTAGCCGCACCGTTTCTGAGATAGAGGCCATTATAGAAAAAAAAAATATGGCAATGCTCTATTTTGAGACACGAACGGTGTAAAAAGCTATATAGAAAATTTGGAAAATTCAGGATTTTGAAATTTCTTTTATAATCTTTTTTAATAATCTTTATTAACTCAAATTTTTCTTCCACCATGAAGAAAATATGATGTTGCGGAGTTCCTAAGGGGTAGGAAATTTTCATTACTTCTTCATTAGGATGCACGGTTTCCGAGATAAAATCAATTTTATAAAAAAAATATGTAAATGCTCTACATTGAGAATTGAGATACGAGGGATGTATAAACATATAATCACGCCTTTTTCCCGTAGGGGTAGGCAGGACCACCTCTTTCCCGTAGGGGTAGGCAGAGACCACTTCTTTCCACTTGCTACGATCCTTACATACTTGTTTCGTTTCGTACACTTTCATTCTTAACATCCATTCCTCCTCTTACATTCAACGTAGCCAAGCGTCTCTCCATGGTCCGCTTTTCGCCTCCGCGAGAAATGAGACGTGATGGGTGGCGAACCACATCGCCGCCATTTTGGATAATTAAATTATTTTTGATTATCCATTGCGTTTCCACGGATTGGTGGACAGGGTAGGAATAGGGAAAGGTAAGGATAGGTGGAGTGGAAAGGAAGATTGGTAAGTTAGAGTGGGAAATAGGGAATGTAGGATATTACCGCCCAGGAGGGCAAGGGATAGGACAGTAATAGCTAGGGAAGCCGGGGTCGCATACCCGTATACTATACCACAACTACCGGACAGGTAAGTTGGGAAGAGTATCCCATGACATCGGGATGTATAAAGCTATAGAAATTTTGGAAAATTCAGGATTTTCAAATTTCTTTTTCTTTTTCTTCCATCGTGAAGAAAATATGATGTTGCGGGGTTCTTAAGGGGGAGGAAATTATCATTATTTTTTTAATAGGATGCACCGTTTCCGAGATAGAATCAATTTTATAACAAAATTAAATGCTCTACATCGAGGATACGAGGGATGTATAAAGCTATAGAAATGTTGGAAAATTCAGAATTTTCGAATTTCTATTTCTCCCGTCTTGAAGAAAATATGTGGTTGCGGGGTTATTAATGGGGGGGGTAATTTTCATTATTTTTCAAGTAGGATGATGCACCGTTTCTGAGATAGAAGCGACTATAGAAAAAAGTATATGGGAAGGCTCTACTTTGAGATATGAACGAATTATAAAGCAATGGAAATTTTGGAAAATTCAAGATTTTCAAATTTCTTTTTCTTTCATTATGAAGAAAATATGATGTTGCGGTGTTAGTAAGGAAATTTAAAATAGATGACTTTTTTGTAATCAGCACCCCCAGAAACCAACCACCCAAAAAGGACACCAATATAATTTTTATAAAATTAAGTATATCCGCCATATTGAAATTTCAAAGTGAATGTCATTTTCGTATCCAGCACCCCCAGAAACCTGGTAAGCAACACTCATATCAATTTTACGAAAAATAAATATCCGCCATTTTTAAATTAGAAAATGAATCTACACAATATCTATCAGTGGCGAAGGCTGCTTCTCCTTCATAGGGAAGCCGGAGCCTGTATAATAGGTAGGGATTTCTATGAAGGTTTGCAAAAGGTAAGTGACAAGGGAAGCCGATAGGAATGGAGTTATAGGAACCCTTCGCCACTGATATCTATCTACACCCCCCTAAAATGAATAAAATTAAAAATTGGGAATTTTGTACGCTCCTTTATGTTTTTTTATGTGCGCTCGTTTTGCTGCTTATTTGTTTTTGAGCTACCTACATTAGGGAAAATATATGTGCATATTCTTAAATTAAATGTGTTCTCACAAATTTTCGCCAAGATGGTTATTTGTTCGCTAAAATAATATATGTCTGCCAGTTTGGAATATTCAGTGGTATTATTTAGTCATATTAGATTTGTAATTTTTGTTCCTTACATTCTTTCGACAACTTGGTAATTTAGTATTCAATATTCGGTATTTTCACATACAAAATTTAATTGTTTTGTTGCAAGTTTAAATACATGCCTTAAACTAATGTAAGTATTACCCACTCAAGTAATTTTGAGTTGGTGCCAAACGTACTTTACTGATTATTACATAGATAGGTACTTTTCTTACGTTATGTTATTATTTAATTTACTTGTTTGGCGCTGACACAATTTACCCTAGGTAGATACCTAATATTTTAACTAACGATTAGAGTTTGTGTAGTTAGCCTTGTAGAGTTAATGCGTGTAGAGTTAGAAGTTTGGTAAAGTCAGAAGCTTGGTTTTAAATAAGAGTGATAGCTTTTGGACAGTGCGAGTCATAATATGGTATCGTCTTGGCATCACTTTACCAGATTTTTCTTTGATTGGATATAAAAAAATCGCGAGTCTATGTCTTGATATGGAAGTTCTACGACTGCAACAAGACGAGATGAAAGATATAATGAGTTTGAATGCTGTTCACAGGTACCGGATTCTATTGCGGCGGTGTTCTCGTATCTCCCAGGTACATTCTGACCGCAGCTCACTGTGTGCATACAACGTGGCCGGAATGGAACTTGTAAGATTGGAACTTGATAAAACGATAATTAGGTTTTAAAATAATATTATTACTAAAAAAAACATTTCTTTTTTTCTGTTTTCGTAGTTTAGTACTTAGTTTGGCTCTGTGGAATTGCATTTTATCGGCCATTCTCCAATTAGCAAATTTTACGTGTCCGGGCTTGTTTATTCCGTAATATTATCATATTCAATCATGCATTATTTTTTATATGTTAGATAGCATCTGTATCTATCTGCAAACAAAAACATTGGCTTCTGTTTTAAGTTATTATGACTAAATTAATTTAACTTATGTTCAAAAAACCTCTATTCTCTAATTACCGTGGCGTGTCCGCACACTAACTTAATCTTTAAACTTGCTTGTAATTTTTATAACGTACAGATTTACTTTGATCCATTTAACTTTTTAAACGATATTAAGTAACGTGTATCGCATAACAAAATATCGACTCAATAGAACCAGTCTATAATTAATTATTATTTAGTAATCGCATGTCCAATCGAAAGTAATAATTGCCGTAACATTTGCTGTTCTCGGGTGCACATCCCTAAATAAAGGTATTTGGCACATCACTACCATAAGAGTCGCGTCTCCTCCGTGTGTACCGAGGCCCAGCAGCAGTTGCACGTCTCTAACGTTAGTGTACCGCCAATGAAGCACGTGAGTATATAATTACCGTAGCCTTGGTTAAAAACTTTTCTAATTACCGTTATTCTTATTTTAATACTTGATTTTTTAAGATAGACCCAAGTTGATCATGTAAATGGAGGCAGTACTTTGGCCTCCGCACAGTGTTCTATTTCACTCAAAAAATTTCCCTACGCTGTTTAGCGCATAAATCGATGAAGAAATGCATTTAAATGCAAGAGTAAAACACCCACGTGTCTATTTCAAATACTTTTTTTTTATAAAAAATAATTTATGTTTCGTGACCTCGACGTAAAAAAAAGACTTAATAAATTCTGTAAGCGTGTCTGATCAATATATATTTTTTTTGATTAATATGGTTTGATGAAGGACCTTTAGGCGCATATTTTCCATGTTTTATTTTTTGAAGATCACTTCTGGTTACCGAGTTATTAATTTTTATTCAGTTTTTTGTTTTTATTTTTTTTCTCCCAAAAAACTCAAAAGTGCGACTTGTGACTGACATTGAAAGATTGACCTTAAATGCGTCTACCACTGATAAAAAAATCAAGTTGCACTATGGAAGCGTTTACGAGTAATCGAATTTCAAAATATTGTGTTAGGGGTGTCATTCAACTTGACCTTTCATTTTTGCTCAAATTATTGAAATTTTTTCTTTAACTACAAAATTGTATATGATTTACAATTATGATTATAGTAATAAATCTTTCGACATATTTTTTACAACCTCGTGAGTTAATTTACAATTTTACGGTGACATAATATACAAATCGCTGTACCTTTGACTTTTGATATACTATTTCTTCTGAGAAATTACTCATATTTAAGAGTACTATACGTTTATACAATAAAAAAAAAGTCCGATCGCCTATTGTTTGACCTTTAGTGATAACCCTAAAATGTACCATTTAACCTTTATTCTAACTCCCAAACGCTTCCATAGTGCAACTTGATTTTTTTATCAGTGATAGACACATTTAAGATGAATCTTTCAGTGTCAGTCACAAGTCGCACTTTTGAGTTTTTTGGGAGAAAAAAAAATAAAAACAGAAAACTGAATAAAAATTAATAACTCGGTAACCAGAATTGATCTTCAAAAAATAAAACATGGAAATTATGCGCCTAAAGGTCCTTCATCAAACCATATTAATCAAAAAAATATATATTGATCAGACACGCTTACAGAATTTATTGTCTTTTTTTTACGTCGAGGTCACGAAACATAAATTATTTTTTATAAAAAAAGTATTTGAAATAGACACGTGGGTGTTTTACTCTTGCATTTAAAATGCATTTCTTTATCGATTTATGCGATAAACAGCATAGGGAATTTTTTTGAGTGAAATAGAACACTGTGCTCCGTACGTTGTAATAAGCTAGTATTTGCATACTGTGTCGGTTTTCAAAATTTTTAAGAAAATCTATCGTTTTCTAATTACCGTATACTAATTACCATATGTTTATAATTACCGTTGTATGAAAAATTAATACTTGTTTACTAACTGAAGCCGCGATTTCTTACCAATGGAAAGTTTTCCCGCGGTTTTCGTAGATTATTATTATCATTGTCCGTAAATATGTCTATATTATATGCTGACCATTCATTAAATTATTTAATTTATAGGATGGGAAATCCCAAAAAGACCAAAGAGGAAGTTAAAGAAAAGAGAATGCTTGCCGCTCGACAACGCCGAGAACGAATTAAATATTGTCATCCAAACTAAAAAAACTAAGTGTGTACAAAATTTCAGCTCAATCGGTTGAAGATATCTGCTTCAAAATTGAGTAGCAAGATTCCACCCGAACTAACATACATTGCAAGTTGAATAAAATATGCTTTTAAAATAATTGTATCAGAAACCAAAAGAAATGTCAAAAAAGTGTCAAATTTTTATTTAATTATAGCAATGATAAAGTGTCGTCGTTCGTTAATTCTATCGCTTCAATTATAATTATATGTGTACAAAATATTAATGTGTGTTATTATCATTTCATTATATCATATTTTACATAGACTTGATGATATTTTCTAATTACCGTTACATTTAATATCATTTTTTTCTAATTACCATAGTCATAAAATTTTTAAGTTTCATTATCTAGAAAACAACAATTAATTTTTACATGCCTCATTAATTATTGAATTCGTATCTTTGATTTGCTTCATATTTTAATGTGTTTAAGTCAAATCAGTGAAAAATAAAAAAGGTTACGGTAATTAGGCAAAGAACGCCGAATCGGAGAATGACCGTTATTAGATAACGCACCTATATTTTAGTCCCAAATATTTGAAGGATATTTCACGATTTAGAAGTGCTACAGTCCGTTTATAAATAGACTAGCTTTTCCCACAGCTCCTCCCGGGTAGATATTATAGTAAGTAGTAGTAGTAACTAGTAGGGTATCCCACGGGAACACTGACTTTTTCAGGATAAAAAGTAGTTTCAATCCAGAGCCTAAACTACTGCCATACCAATCAGTTCCGTAGTTTTTGCGTGAAAGAGTAACAATAATTCATTCATATATGCATCGATCATCACAAACATTCAAATTTCTTCCGTCCTCAAACTAAAAGGCGGTTAAATGACATTTTCGTCATTTAATTGTAATAGTAGTAAGATCCATGGTTTCTAACATAATTTTATGTATCATAAATTACATTTCCCCAGGACCCATGTCCATCTCGGAGAGTGGGATACGTCCAGCAAGCGGGACTGCGAAGCAGATTTGTGTAACGAGGTCATCGAGGTGCCCATAGAGAGAGCTATAGTTCACGAACAGTACGACCGGAATGACGTGAATATGCTGAACGACATCGCACTGCTGAAGCTAGCTCGAGAAGTCACATACAACAGTGGGTAAAAACACAATGCCCCGTCCAGACTGCTCGTGAAGTAGGCCGAGGAAGTGCTCCGCGAAGTAACCCGAAGTATGAAAAGGCGAAGCGAAGTGCGTACCCACGCCCCAGTCTTATTCGGCCAACCTCGGCCTACTTCGCAAGTAGTCTGGACGAGGTGTAAGATGATGAAAGTCTAGTCTCTAGTCTAAAAAATAAAAAGTCCAGTCGGGAAATAATACAGTCGGAAATACAAAATGTCTACCTACCTAGTTACCTTAAGGACAGATTACTAAATATTTATACCTAAAGAGTTACCACGAGCGTTTTATAGTGGTCGCGACAGAAAATACAGCACAGTGGGGTTAGCAGGAACAATTGATAACTACGTACCTATTCATAATGTTATCGAAAGAGAATTGTATGAAAATTATAACAGTGCCCATACAATTGACATTCGATAACGTTACGAATACGCAGTTGTCAATTGTTCCTGCTTGGGCTACTGTAAATAAAACTGTGCGCTAATACAACAGAGCTGAAAATCGCGTACAGTCGTCAAATCAGACATTTTTGACACTAATTGGCACTTCGACTTTCAGCTCTATTGTACTAGCGAGTAGCGCAGAGTTCTATTTACAGTGCTGTTTGGTCTGTTGCGACTTGCGACCGCTAAAAACTCTCGTGGGAACGTAGCCTTAGGACCTCCATGTCAGATTCAATTGAAGTAAACAGAAATGTTAGCCGAAATTCGGTATCACTATTCACTAGGCGTTTATTTATATACGTTGATACTTTTGCTGTTTCTTTTTATAGATTTTGTGATGCCTATCTGTCTCCCTACAGAGACTGGTTTATTGAATAACAGTTTTGATGGTTACGACTTGCAAGTAGCTGGATGGGGTAAGACTAAAAAAGGTAAGAACCTAACGGTAACGACAATCTTAAAGCAATACATAATCTTTTTTTATGCTAATACAGTCGACTCTCGTTAATTCGAAACTCGGGGGACTCATAAAATAATACGAATTATTGAGAGTTGGAAATATCAAATGATTCGAAAATGAAAAAATGGTTTGAAACTTAACTAAACAAACCAATGCGTGCGCAAATGTGTCAAATTAATCATTACAAAAACAAAGACTCGTGCACGATAATAGGTATATGAGTTTGGACTTGTCTGATGTCTCAAAATATACTTATGTACCTACTCCAGACTCCTACCTCTGAAAATTATCTAATCTTTCTATCTCTTGTCTTCATGTCTTTAAATTGTCGAGTGTTTGATGCCGACGAGTTCGAATTAACGCTTCGTTGTGTTTAATTTGAAATTTGATATGAAGATAGGTACTCTGAGTCCCGGGAAAGGCGTAGAAACTGTCCTAAAAACTATTTTATTTATTTATTTATTTATTTATAACACTTTATGCACGTAATGTACAAAGGCGGGCTTAATGCCTTGTGGCATTCTCTACCAGCCAACCTTAGGGTGATGCAGAGACATGGTGAAGTAGGCGCATTTCTTGTACTACTATTGAACTGGAATCAGATAATAATAAAGTAAATTAAAATTAATAATCTAATAAATATGGTAATATTACATATATACATACATATTTTAAAACCTACATAATACATACACATCAATACATAGCATAGCAAAAGGCTAATAAAAAAAATACATATTATTAAAATATTGTTTACATGAAATACCTATAATGCAATACATATTATTATACTAAATACATATCATAAATCACATGCAATTGAAAAAAAAATAAAAAAAAAAGAATCCTTAGTTTAAAATGTTCAGATTATTCCGATAGTAATTTTAAATATAATTGACGAACTCTGCGTTTAAAAATGCCTTTAGATGGGGACATCCTAATCTCTTGGGGGAGCGCGTTCCAAAGGAGGATAGATTGTATATGAAAGGAAGAATGGACGAGGCTAGAATTATGGGAAGGACAAAGGAGAAGCAGATTGTTAGTGGAACGAAGGTCTCTACTGTGCGTATTGCAAAGAAATTTGAAGTGAGGAGTTAAATAGTGAGGAGCGTTAGGAGAGTGTAGAAGAGAGTACAGCATACATAGTGCACGTAGCGAACGACGTTGACGAATTGGTAGCCATTGCAGTTTAGACCGGTAGTATGAAACATGATCGTACTTGCGGAGATTGAATATGAACCTAATACAATTATTTAACAGACGATCAAGCTTATTAAGGAGGTCTGCACTAAGGTCAAAACAACATACATCACCGTAGTCTAATATTGGGAATATTAGGGCCTGGACCAATACTAATTTCAACTTCAACGGTAAGAAGTTTTTAAGTCGATATAGAGATCGCAGTGAACCAGTAACCTTACGACTGATATTGGCAATCTGGGTATTCCAGTTAAGATTGCAATCTAGGTATAAGCCAAGATCTCTAACATTGGGGCTAAAGGGAATGGGATTACTGTCAAATATAACGGGTGAAAGGACTCCAGTGTCAATTCGGCTTAGTAAACGTGGGCTACCAATTAAAATTGCTTGACACTTGCTGGCGTTCACTTGCAATCCAAAGTTAGCGGACCAAGTTCTTATTGTGTCTAGATCTCGGTTTATGTCCCCGATTGCCATAGATAAATTTTCGACCGTTTCTTGTTTATAAATTTGCAGATCATCGGCATACAAGTGATACTCGCAACAAAGCACTAGAGAGATAAGATTAATAAATAGTGAGAATAGGAGAGGGGACAAAATACCGCCTTGAGGAACGCCAGCATCAAGATCCAGCCATCCAGAAGAAGACTGATCCACCCTGACACACTGCTGGCGTCCTCGAAGATAAGAAGAGAACCACTTTAATACTTCAGGTGAGATCTGCAAATGGGTAAGGATCGATAGGAGAATATCATGGTTGACGTTGTTAAAAGCACTAGAAAAGTCCACCAAAACTAAGACAGTGATTTTAGATTTCTCCATGCCTGCCCTCACATCATTTGTTATTTTTAACAGGGCAGAGGTAGTGCTGTGTCCCGGTCTGAATCCGGATTGGAGTGGTGAAAGAATTTTATTCTGGAATACAAACCGGGACAACTGTTTATAGACACATGCTTCAAGGACCTTGGAAAGGAATGGAAGAATGGAGATCGGACGGAAGTGAGAAGGTTGGGAAGGATTAGGTACTTTAGGTAAAGGACGAATATAGGCTTTACGCCACAAATCAGGAAATGTTGAGGACTCCAATGAACAATTAATAATGTGAGTAATAGCAGGCAAGAGTTGATCAAGAATGGGGATTATCATTTGTCGACTAATGTCATCACATCCTACAGCTTTGGAGCCCAGTGATTTAACAACAGTGCTGATCTCACCCGAAGTAATTGGAGAAAAGTGGAAAAATTCATTGTTTGCAACTGGTAAGTTCTGCAAGTGGGCAATGGTTTGGCTTTTAGTTTGGGCGTCTAGTGTAGAATAAGAAGAAAAGTGAAGGTTTATATCATCCAAACTAATTGTACTAGGTAGATTACCTTCAACCGTTTTGCCAATCCCCATAGTGCTAAGAAACTTCCAAATGCCAACAGATGAAGAGGAGTTAGAGATGTTATTTAGGATATGTCGGCGTTTAGCATTGCGTATCACTTGGTTACACCGATTTCTGGCCGACTTAAAATTGACCCAGTTATCCTCGCACCGGTTAGACCTTAGTTTACGGAATGCCCGATCCCTGCGCCTCATAGCAGATTTAATTTCCTCCGATTTTATTTTGTCGCGGAAAAATGTATACAAAAAAAAAAATCTGCGCTAAGTTGCGGACAACATCTAGTCGTATTTTAAGAATCTTTACAAATTATTTTCAGCTTCGGCATCATCAGTAAAACTGAAAGTCAGTTTACCAGTTTACGAACACAAGAAGTGTCAAGACCACTATGCCCGTCAAGACAGGAACATAACTGACAAGCAATTTTGCATCGGTGGTCAAAGCGGGAAGGACTCGTGTAAGGGGGACTCTGGTGGTCCTCTTATGGGCGCAGTGTCTTCTGGGCAGAGGTGGACGGTTGTTGGAGTGGTTTCATATGGACCGAACCCCTGCGGAACCGAGGGTTGGCCAGGAATCTACACGCGAGTTACGCCATATCTTAAATGGATACAAGACAACATGAACCAGTGATTTAATGCTTTAGTTAGAAAGTAGAGACTAGAGAGTACAATAATTGAGCAATTTATTATTATTATTATCTATCCTTATTTGAATACAATATTTTTTATTATACTTAACTGTGTTTTACTTATTTACTTCTATAAAAAACAAAAAAGTCTTTAGTAGTGCATGACGCATGTAGGTTACAAGTTTAAACTTTAACATCAGAAAAATCTAAATATAATAGGTTGGGGAAAAAGTCTTTTCGCATTATAGTATGTATGAACTTGTCATAAAATATCTTGGGCTATACCAATTGTATCTGGCTGATTTTGGTATCATTAAAACGTTTTAATTTTACAGAAGACAATTCCAAATTCAAATTAGGTAAATTTGAGATTTTCATTTGTGTTTCTTATTGTTAAAATGAGTGATTCTTATGAAGAATTTCGATACATTTTAAAATTTTATTACAAAAAAGGTAAAAATGCAACACAAGCCGCGAAAAAAATTTGTGATGTTTATGGACCTAATGCAGTATCTGTGAGAGTAGCGCAAATTTGGTTTAAGCGTTTTCAATCCGGAAATTTTGATATCAAAGATGCACGTCGCTCTGGTCGCCCTGTTTAAACGGACAAACCTGTTGCCATTTTTGAAAAAGTGGAGCAAGATCGGCATATTAGTAGTTACGATGTAGCTGAAGAACTGGGGATTGACCACAAAACGATTTTGGCGCATTTGAAAAAAGCTGGGTACACAAAAATGCTCGATATTTGGGTGCCTCATGAGCTCACTGAAAGAAACCTAATGAACCGTGTACTCATTTGTGATTCTTTATTACGACGCACAGTGGTTCAAGTTGTATGGGGCGGTGGAATTAATTATTTTTTGGTGTTTAAATGAAAGTATATGTATGTTTATTGTATAATATATGTATAATATACAATAAACACGTATTGTTTTAATAATAATATAAAAAAACTTAAAAAAATAATAAATAAATATTGTAATAAAAATATAATAAGCAAAATTCGACAACAAAAAATAATTAGGCATAAAGAGAACATATTGTGCTGAAATCTCCTATAAGTATTTAGAAAAAAATGTGTTAATTAGTGGGTATAGGTACCTATGTAAATTTACGCGAACACTTCCTGGATTGATTCAACATGTACTCTGAATGTACTCAGTAAATCTACAGAATTTTGTCCCAAAACAAATTATAATACTGACTTCACAGTATATTGAAATAGTAAAATCCAATCTTCTACAGGATTTTGTAGACCAGTACAATTCCATATTTTAAAAGAAATCACAGAAGTAATTGAAGTACTAAGAGCGATATTAGTAACTACTTAAACCATCAGTTTACGATAACTGTTTATCTTATCACCGGAAGGTTATATGGGTAGTGTAGGTGTAGGAAGTAGGTGTGGGTGTAGGTCGTAGGTGTAGGTCTAGGTTGTAGATGTAGATCGTATGTGTATACACTACTACAATTTTAATGATATCTACTACTACTTAGTAGGTGTAGGTAGTAGGTATAGTTATTATTTATTATTTTTTGTAGTAATAACAGAACAAGGGTAGGTTTCAGCTAATATTTTCAAATTAATAGCCTCAATAAACACCTCAATAACATCAAATGAGCATATTGATATTTTGTTCTGAAAAATTTGCTATTTACGTAATTGAGTATTATTTAAAAGTTTGCATATATTTGCAGCTAAAATTAATTAATTAATAATATCAGATAGTTAAGCTATTTTTATTACTATATTAGAACTCGAGGATCCTCGAGGAAAAAAATCTATAGTCAATTGAATGTTATATTTAGGCGAAAAAATTATCAATTGCGTAAAGCTCAAAAGTTATTAGGCAATTTAATAGAAATCACAAATATTATTTAATTTACAATAACAATATTTATGCTTCTTTAAAACTGTAAAAATAAATTTCTGAAAAAGTGGCTACTTTTTGAGGGATACCGTCTGCAAGGCACGAGTTGTTTGAACGCTTATTTTGAACGCGTTCAGTTGTATGACTTTAGTGGTCAAATTTTTTAATAAAAAAAATAATTTACTCAAAATCTGTTAGACTAAGGTCATTCCTAGTGTTTTTTATAGATATAAAATAAAAATTTCGACTTCAGTCAAACACCTTAAAATTGAATTAATTCCGCGCTTGAACCACTGTGCGACGTAATGAAACCGAACCATTTTTGAAGAAGCTGATAACTGGTGATGAAAAGTGGATCACGTACGACAAGAACGTGCGAAAAAGATCGTGGTCAAAGGCCGGTCAGGCTTCACAGACTGTGGCGAAACCCGGGTTAACTCGCAACAAGGTGATGCTGTGTGTGTGGTGGGATTGGAAGGGCATTATTCATTATGAGCTGTTACCGCCAGGCAGGACCATCAATTCTGAACTGTACTGCGAACAACTGATGAGATTAAAGCAAGAAGTTGAGAGAAAGCGGCCGGAATTAATCAACAGAAGGGGTGTGGTTTTTCACCATGATAACGCTAGACCTCACACATCTTTAGCCACTCAGAAAAAATTACGGGAGTTTGGCTGGGAGGTGTTAATGCATCCGCCGTATAGTCCTGACCTTGCACCTTCAGATTTCCACCTGTTTCGGTCGCTGCAGAATTCCTTAGGCAGTGTCAGCTTGACATCACAAGAGGACTGCCAAAACCACTTGTCGCAGTTTTTTCATCAGAAGCCCCAAAAATTTTACAGCAATGGGATCATGTACCTACCAACAAGATGGCAAAAAGTTATCGAACAAAATGGCACCTATATACTTTAGTCACTTGTAAATAAACTTTATAAAAAAACCTTTTGAATTTTTATATAAAATGCGAAGAAACTTTTTCCCCAACCTAATAATATATTATTATAAAAGGCAAACCTGACTGACCTGACCTGTCATCTATCAACGCACAGCCGAAACTACTGAAAGGATTTCGCTGAAATTTGGCATACAGATAGTTGTAATGACGTAGACATCCGCTTAGACAGAATTTTTGAAAATTCGCCCCCTCGCCGATTTTGCCGTGCCGCCGCCGCCGCGACAATACATCGGTGCGCCGAGTGAGCGAGAAGGATATTCATAATGTATAATTTCAGTCACTGACAATAAGCATTCATATTACCTAAGTCATATATGGCTCATTCCACTGCACCGTTTCGTCCGAATCGGTGTGATTTTGTGGATTTTATTTTATTTTGACGGTTTCCAAAATTGATACGGTAAATGGATTCGTATACTTTCTAGATGTAAATCGCTGCTAAAGGCGTTTATTAAAATAGTTTCCTTTTCGAGAAAATCCTTGGAGAGTAGGTAATGAAGCAATAGAATGTAATGAAATATGACGAGAGTGTAATGATTTATTATGGATAGTAATTAAAAATTTTACGTTTAAGGCCCTTCCCCGAGCAAAAGACCTTGAGGCGGTCAGCCACATAACTCAGTTCAAAAATTTTCACATAACTTAGTTCAAAATTGACCAAAAAAAAAAATGTAAACGGCTTGTAAATACTATGGAGACGCTGAAACTATAATTGAATGTAACATTGAATTATAGTTTCAGCGTCTTCATAGTGGAGTGGAGGGCCTTAATTAGAATATTTAAGTATTATAAACTAGAATAAATACTTTTACATACTAGAAATTTTAAAATCCACTAGGAGAACCGTGGTAGGTAGTAAAATCACAAAACTAATAAACTAATAAAATCTAAATAAAATATTGCTCTCAAAACCTGACAAAAATATAATATTAATTGAATTTTACATTATTTTTTTAAAAACACGACCCTCATTAGTTTATATTCACAAAAAAATCAAAACCCTCTAAAATCTGGAAGGGAACGGAATGTAATGAAGTGGAAAGGAATGAGATTTCGCAAGACTTTCTAGATTTATTTCAAAATAAATAGTGCAATAACCATAATACGAATAATGTGATGAAATGTAAGTATAAACTATCGTTATATAATAAAAATAATGAATTCGATCGTGGATTTACTTCACAATGCGACGGAATGTAATGAGTACCTACTTAACTGTGACAAAAGCCGTTTCTAAACATAAAACCGAAAATATTTTCCGCTGTGGATGCGCTCGTTCTTCGGTGATGAACTATTTCAGCAGGCAGAAAGACACAAGAGGGGTACCTACGCATTAAGCTAAAGTAGAAATAGAGATGGGAACATACAATAATTTCAGTTGCAAAGTTTGTGGAAGGGAATGACGTTTTTCGTTTGACAAAATTTAAATGTCGATTCTTTATATACTCGTACTACGCACTCATTTAAACATAATATTCTATAAATTATTAATTGCTATTAAGTAATTTGATATATCAGTACAAAAAACCTGAACATTTATTGGATGAAAGTACTCTAAAGTATCTGGAAACCGCCTAGGTGATCATTTGGATAAGGAAAGGAATGAAATTTTGACATGTTTTGTTCCAAGATCTTTTTATTTATTGAATTGAGAGATCAAATGAAACATGCGTCTTTGAGATCAAATTAATCATGAACTTAATCAATTAAAACATTTTGACTGACTGTAATATTTATAAGGTTTTCTGGCCTGGAATGACGATCCGGACGAAACGGTGGAATGAGCCATATACCCATAATATGGGTATTATATTATCAGCCTTATTTTTTTCATGCTTTAAACGAGGAGATCATCCACATAAGTGACACCTATCTCATCGAAAAAGTTCTGCATAAAAGACAACATGGTTTCTAGACGAGTCTAGTTTCTAGACTAGACTGAATTGATGGAGCTAGTAGATCACATTGATAAAGCCATGAAGGACAAGAAGTTTGCGCTAAGCGCCTTCCTAGATATTAAAGGCGCGTTCGGCAAAAACTCAACAGTGATCTATTACCCTAATAGCCTGGCTTCAAGAATTAAATTAATCCTCAACTTTCATGGGCTTGTCGCTCAGGAGCAGGTTTACCCAAGAATGGCCACAGGCAGGCGTGGGGTGGGGTACTGTCGCCGCTGGAGTGGTCCCTGGTAGTGCATGGGCTGCTAAAAGAACTGAACAATAGAAGGTTCTATGCTCAAGGAGACGCTGACGACCCTAATAATAATAATAGCTCCCCATACCGATTTCGGTGATGTTGGCTGGTTTCATTGAAACTAGGCCAGCAGTTATTATTATAGTGCTCTAGAATGTGCGCAGTACACAAGAGCACTCTCTCTTCATTTGCTCTCGTAATCCAGTGGAACAGATAACCGACACGACTGGCGAGAGGTCAGGCGCTGGTCCGACGTTTTACATGCCCATTCGACGTATGGATCACATTTCTTGTCAGACAACCAGGTGATCAGCCTGCAATGTCCTAACCAAACTTAAAAAGCAACTTTTTTGTTGTTGTTCTAATGCGAGAATCGAACCTCCGAGTCGAGAGCCAAGCTCTAATCCGACCTAGCGATACTAGTGGTGGGCAAATGCGCATCAGTAGTCGCTGGGAAATCAGGTGCAAAATTGGTGCAAAAGGGTTAAGCTAACAGTTAACGCTAATAAGACAGTATTGATATCTAACACAAATATGAGGAAGTTGAAGGGACTAAAACCCCCAACCCTCTTCGGGAAAACTACCACATTTGCAAGCGAGGTCAAATATCTTGAAGTGATCCTAGATATTATGGGACATAATTGTAATAAGCACATCGAGGATATTAAGAAAAAGGCTAGATGTGCTCCGTGGTCCTGCCCAAGACTTGTCAGCTCTAAATGAGGCCTTCGGTCGAAGGCAATGCTGTGCTTGGTTATACACAGCTATAGTGAGGCGATTGTCATATATGCGTAGTGTGATATGCCACACCACAGAAAAAAGCTGTACCTACAGATCAGCTGCATTAAAAATTAAATAGTATACAGAGGCAGGCCTGCCTTATAATCATGGGTGCGCTCTTTTCGGCACCCACTACTTCACTTGAAGTTCTGATTCACCTGACTCCATTTCCTCTACCAGTTCATATTATGGAGGCTAAGAAGGTTGTTCTCAGGGCCATGACGGCAGGTAGGATGAAACGGGCCTCCATCCTACTTGGACAACTACAACAGTCTCTTCTTGAGTGACCTGTTATGGCCATACCATCTGACGCCATGATCAAGGTGCATAGCTTCTAGAAGCTATACCCAGTTTTCATAACTTATAAGGAGGACTGGGTCGCAATTAATGTTCACCTTAAGGACATAATTTGGTTTACGGATAGATCTAGGAAAGACAACCAGGATGACGGGGGCGTGCCACCTACAGGCAGATAATATGCTTATTTGGGAGATTTTGCACCGTATTTCAGGCTGAGATCTCCGCTATTATTAGTTGTTCACTAGAGAGCCTACGCAGTTAGTTATATAAATGGCTTCGACGTCAGTTCTTGAAAATGTGGACATTTATAAAACGAAAATAGAAAAAGATTACAGTGATTACGCTCTTTGGAGTCAAAGCACAGTTATCTGCCAATTGCAAAGTAGTTCCTACTTTGAAATTGTATTATTACGTTGTCTTTTTCATGTATTTAACCCAATAAATAAAAGTATTTTTACAGCTATGAATGAAATACACTTTTTTTTTACTACCAAGTACAAACTTCAACCCTTTCAAGGTCACGCCGCCGACCTACCACCCATCGGCGTTCATATCTACCCTAGAATATACAACATTATTATTATTTTATGATGCCAAATCCGAGATCTATACACAATTTCCTAATTTCATCGGACAATTTCAGACAGACGGACGGACAGAGCGATACCATAAAGCTGCGCGTCCACTGGATCGGAATCGGAGCGTACGCAGCGTACGGATTTGTTGCTTTGTATTGATTTCTATGGTACTGCGTCCACTGGATCGGCATTTCTGCGCCTGAGACCGGTATTAAGCTGCGCGTCCACTGGATCGGAGTCGGAGCGTACGCAGCGTACGGAGCGTCGTCATTTACGAAATGCCGATGGGGTGCGTCCACTGCATTCGGATTCATCATCAGCAATTTAGTTATTTTTAGTCCGTCATAGCCTGAACGTGCATTTGCATTATGGAGGATAATGATGAGGATATTGTTGTAATTAGCTGTATTTTATCAGAAGAGGAAAAGAGAAACAAGAGGAAACGAAATATATGGGTTCATAATATAAACTCAAAAAGATTTACTGTCGGAGAATTTCATACATTATATTCTGATTTATTAGAAGTTGAAAATATATTTTTTGGGTACATTCATATGACTCGAAAAAAGTTTTTTGAACTTCACTATATTCTACAATTTTTATTTATTATTTGCCTAATTTCATCCCAAATATCGTCTCTCCTCAGTTGGTTATGATAATGTTTATGTTTTAGATTGTTTACTGTGTCCACTGGATCGGCATTTCTGCGCCTGAGACCGGTATTTATGCCGATGACGTCATCGGCAGTGAACCCGTCATTCGGATTCCGAACGTTTCAAGTTCTGACGTGTTTGCGACGACGCGACGGCTATACATAAATACTTATTCACGATGAATGACGATATTTTAATTACTTTAGTGGAAAAATATGAAGAACTTTACAATCTAAAACATCAACATTATTATAACCAACTGAGCAGAGACGATATTTGGGATGAAATTGGGTAAATAATAAATAAAAATTGTAGAATATAGTGAAGTTCAAAAAACTTTTTTCGAGTCATATGAATGTAGGTACCCAAAAAATCTATTTTCATCTTCTAATAAATCAGAATATAATGTACTAGCGACCCGCCCCGGCTTCGCACGGGTACAATGTATATATCTGTATAATCTATGGGTACAATACTGATACTAGGGCTTCCAATCCCGCGGCCTGAATTCAATCTCGGTATTTGCGGGACTACGAATTTTTAATCCCGCTGTATCTCGGTATTTGCGGAGTCCCGCATATCCTACTATATAATAAATGTGAAAGTTTGTGAGGATGTATGGATGGATGGATGTATGGATGGATGTTTGTTCCTCTTTCACGCAAAAACTACTGAACGGATTTTAATGAAATTTGGCATAGTAGTAGCTTAGGCTCTGGAATAAAACATAGGCTACTTTTTATCCCGGAAAAGTACAATGTTCTCGCGGGATACTCGAAACTATATTTACGCGGGCGGAGCCGCGGGAAACAGATATCCTACTAATATTATAAATGTGAAAGTTTGTGAGGATGTATGGATGTATGGACGCTCAGGTCCAGGGGCGCCTGAGCGTGGACGTCCAGAGACTAGAAAGGGATTCTCCAACGCAGTTGGTACCCTCCTGGGGTAACAAATTAGTTTTCAACTGCGGCATCATAGGGGGGTAGGGTATCCGGTAAACTCACTCACTCGGCAAAACACAGCGTAAGTGCTGTTTCACGCCGGTTTTCTGTGAGTCCGTGGTATTTCTCCGGTCGAGCCGGCCCATTCGTGCCGAAGTATGGCTCTCCCACGGACAAAAGTCGAGTTCGAGTTATTAAGAATAGTTCACGCAGATTATCCTATTTTGTTTACTTTGATTGAACCTAACAAATGACACTCACTCGCGCTCGTTCCTAAATATCCACGAGCCATGCCGCGGGACGTGAGCGATCTGCTCCGTTCATTCGCCATCGCATGCACGCTTTTTTTCAGTCCCGCAATTCCCGCGGATCCCGCACCCGTGATCCCGCATCACGAGGGATCGGAAAATGGCGCGGGATCCCGCAATACCGAGGATTGGAAGCCCTAACTGATACTAATCCTACCTCATAGATCTAAACACCCTCCCGCACGTACACTCCCGCCTTGGTGACGCCTACTTCGCAACGGGCCGTGGAGCAAAAATCGTACCTAATAATATTTTAATTGCGCCATAACTTCAAAACTAAACGTCCAATTTTAATCATTGAAAGACCAAATATTATCAACATAAACTGTACTTAGTGATAAAATAATTTATTTTGATAAGAATTAATAGCATGAGTAAAATAAACGCGTTTAAATGTAGTCCAAAAAAAATCAAGATTTCTAAATAAAAAAATTGTTGTTGTGCCTCACTCGACATAGATAGGTATAGTGTGTCGCGGACTTTTTTGTAGATATTTATAAGATCTACAATTAATTAGAACATTTTATGGTTCTATCTTTTATAGTTTAGGCAGCGTACGCAAAATAAGTAACATTTCTGGTAGATTTTTTACACCTTGTGTCCGAAAACCCCAAATATCTTACGGATCCCTTTTTTTTCCAAAATAAAATTTAGCCTATGTTACTCGAGGATAATGTAGCTTTTGAATGGTGAAAGAATTTTTGAAATCGGTCCAGTACTTTTTGAGCCTATTCATTACAACCAAACAAACAAACAAACATACAAACAAAGTTTTCCTCTTTATAATATTAGTGAAGATGAAATTCTCCGAAAATTAATCTTTTTGAGTTTATATTATGAACCCATATCTTTCGTTTCCTCTTGTTTCTCTTTTCCTTTTCTGATAAAATACAGCTAATTACAACAATATCCTCGTCATTATCCTCCATAATGCAAATGCACGTTCAGGCTGATAAACGATGCGTACGCTCCGATTCCGATCCAGTGGACGCGCAGCTTTAGGGTTCCTCAAATATTACGGAACCCCAAAAAAGCGTAAGATTTTTATGTATAGTCTATGTTTTTAATGAATAAAAAAATGATAAGTAATAAAAATTTATATCCGAATAATTATTTTCTTTATTACCTCGAATTGAACTTGATCAATATTATAAAATAAGGAACTTCGTTACTATCTGGTGTCCCGCGGACCGCGACACCACACGGTTATTCATATTAAGGACAATTTTTTCTGAGAATTAAGTATTTACTGGCTACCTAATAAGGACTAAAATTTATTGTCATGTTTATTATATTACGCTGTGAGTTGTGACGCGCGAACACAAGGAAATACCTAACCTGTATGAAGCTGTCGTCAGATGAGTTCGAAGGCTTGCGAGTCGCGACCACAGTACGTCGGCCAGCCGCGAGCCAATATGACTTATGCTAAAACCGGTGAAGTTATTGTTAAATCCCGATAACCTACGCCGGTCAATATTGCTCAATCGCTCGCAGTCTGTCGCGGGACCTTCTGTGTTATTTGTTTATCAGTAATTTTGTCCAATGGCGGACATAATACAAGCTGTACTCATTTGCTTTCTTGGAGTGACCCTGTCCTACGCTGGTAAGTTTTTATAGAGGCCAATTAATATAATAGCATTTTTTGCTGTAGACGTACTCGTCCACTAGTTCGCATAATAAAGACCGAGATAGTAAACTAGTTGTGTATCATTTTTATTTAGAGAACGAGTTTGTATGATATTAGCAGCTGCAACAACCTTGTTTAATATTCACCCGACTGCGCCAAAAAGAGGGTTATGTTTTTCGAGTGTATGTATGTATATGTATGTATAATTATTTGGCACGTTCTAGGATTTAGAGCCATGGTTAGTCGCATTTGAGCTAAAGGTATCATTAGATTCGTCTAAGTTCCTTAGGTGACCTTAGGGTCTGGTCTGGGTACCTGAGTTGGGTAGGAACATCGATATTATTAGACACAGTCGGGTCTCTTGTTTTTAGGGTTCCGTAGCCAAATGGCAAAAAACGAAACCTTTCTGGATTCGTCATGTCTGTCTGTCTGTCCGTCCGTATGTCACAGCAACTTTTTTACGAAATTATAAGAACTATACTGTTGAAACTTGGTAAGTAATCTGTATTCTGTGAACCGCATTAAGATTTTCACACATAAATAGAAAAAAAATTTTTTTTGGGGGTTCCCCATACTTAAAAATGAAACTCAAACATTTTTTTTCATCAAACCCATACGTGTGGGGTATCTATGGATAGGTCTTCAAAAATGATATTGAAGTTTCTAATATCATTTTTTCTAAACTGAGTAGTTAGCGATAAAACTAAAAAAAATATATGATGTACATTACCATGCAAACTTCCACCGAAAATTGGTTTGAAAGAGATCTAGTAAGTAGTTTATTTAATACGTTTTCATTCAATCAAATCAAATATAAAAATAAAAATAATTAATTTCATAAACATAAACCTTATACATAAGCCGTGAACCATTATTTTTTGTTACATGTTTGTACGGAACCCTCTGTGCGCGAGTCCGACTAGCACTTGGCCGGTTTTTTTTTATTATTTATATAACTTAGGTTATTTTATTATTTTCATGATATTGCATCGAAAGTACCTACTAATAGGTCCTATAAATTTAATGGATAACAATTTAAGATTTTAATACCTAAGTACTTATATTTTGAGTGACATGTCATTATTCTGGGGTAAACTGAATTGGCTAAAGCAATTAATAAGTAGATATCATTATGTTTTGTTTTCTCTCTTGGGTGACCTGATAAGTAATAATAAACATCTTAATACAGGCATAATTTATATTGGATATAAAAATTAAAAATAATGTATAGGTATTTACATAAGTAGATAAAGTTCGCAGAAACGCGAGAGAAGTAAAATCTTTCAAAATATGCTTTCTATCTATCACGACTGATTTCTGTGGATGTACGGTACCTATGTCACATAATTTTCACCAGACATAAGCCAAAAGCCAACACACACCAGACATAAGCCAAAAGACAAGAAAAGGAAGGGTAATGATTTTGGGCAGTCATATTGTACTTATGTGTTTGATCCATCGTAGCGCCTAAACTACTAATCCGATTTTAATAAGTGAGATGTTAATAAACTCGTAGTAATATCAGCTATAATTCGCGTAGTCGGGACTCGGGTTATAACTTAAGGTATGTATTTATATTAACTTTTTATTATTATTGAGTAACTACCGTCGCATTTATATTTCATCGATTTTAAAACCATATCATAAATAATCCTTCATTACAGTAATCATAATTTAATTATCATAGGTGTGTGTGTAGGGCTGTAGAGCAAGAGTTCCCATCCAACGGGGCGCGCCTCCCTAGGGGGGCGCAGAGAGATGTCAAGGGTGGCACGAAAGTATTGCCTGCTTATAATCCCAGTACGTCGTGAGCAAAATAGTGGAACACTCTGCTATAGAGGCAGGCTGATACTGGTACTATTGGTATTGCTAACTCTGGCCCTCATGTGCTCCTGCTGGGTATCGGTTCTTCCATTCTCTCCAATATCATTCGGCGGTAAGAATCGTCTTCATTTTGGCCGCTTTTGCAGTCTTTGTTGCTTAACCTTATTCATGTAGCTTGTTGTAAAAATAATAAGAAACCAAAACTTGACTAAATTTACAGGTTCTTTAAAAGATCCTTTCTGGGAAATCCCAAAGATGTGTTTCTGAGCAAGTCCAATTTCCTTCTATGTTTTGTGTTTTGTTTGTGTTGCTTATCTACTCAAAATTGTAATCATCACGTCGTTGAGTATATTCCCTTTTGAGTAGCTTTTATTTAGCTTTGTGCTCGTCAGTGACCGACTAACCCTGATTTGTATTCTTGTGTATTGTGATTGTTAAATATAAAAAAAAGGTATTGTTATTACTAACCACAGACTCACAGCTAACCTAACCCGCATTGAGACAACTGAATCTACAAAACGTACGAGCGTCGAGGGAAATTTTTATATTCGCGGAATGGATTACCCAGGTGAAACATAATTAAACCAAACTATTTTCTTAATATCTGGAAGATGAATGCATTTGTTTAATAAAATAACACTTTAATACAGCCTCATAAAAATGTTTTGGCGTTCTAAAAAACGTCGAATTTTCCTACCAGTTATTCGTTTGACCATAACCTAGTATTTTTCGGTTATAAAAACATTTTGCCTTTGTAATCGATGCGTAAAATTCCATTTGAGACTCGAAATGCTGACTGAGACTGAGCTGACTATTTCAAATTAAATATTTGGGTGGCGCTGATCCCTTGTTATGCCACAGAATTAAGTGTTATTTTGACTGAAGTTGAATGAATGAATGAATGAAATGAATGAATGAATGAATGAAAAACTCTTTATTGCACCCAAAACAAATAGGACACACAGAACATAGTAAAACTAAAAAATAAATAAGCACAAAAGGCGGTCTTATCACTATAAGCGATTTCTGCCAGACAACCTTTTTACTCATGACACAATATTTTCAAGTTAATAATAAGTTCATAATCGTTAACCCAAGTTTCGTTTCCAGAAATAATTCAACTCCAAACGCCATCCTTTCCGTCATCACAGAAGCCCAAAGTCTTATTGAGTAAACTCTTGAGCGCTGTTTTTTTTTCTCTATAGAAAATTGCTGATCCCGATTGTGTTGCCTGAAGGACTGTAGTTTAGGAACTAGGTAGTTAGCTTATAACAATGACACTTGGTAATTATTCTAATTAATAGTCAGAGAACAGATTAGATTCCTAATGGGTCTATTTATTCCTCTCTAACCCTTCATTCCGGGAATATACAAACGTCCTCTGATCCTCTCGCAATAAAGTTAAAGTCAAAATTTTAGTTACTAGTGAAAAAAGTCAAAAGTTAGTCAAAAACTCAGACACATTTTGTAGTATGTACTTATTTCGCAAGATAATATGATCAGACACTTTAGCCAAGTTTCCATCGCGAATTACGACGACGAAGTATGAAAATTAAAAAGTATGGGATTTGACATAAGCGATAAGTGACATAGCATCGCATCTTGGCTAAAGCACAGGCTAAACGTTCTAATATTTTTTAGGACTGAGGTTTTCCTTAAAAATATTATTGTATTGTGTGTCATTGGGGAAAAACCACTCCAATATCATCATCATCATCAGACAGTAATTTACAATTATTTAACCTTTTAACCGATCGGCTACAGCAGCCGGTTCTATAGGTACAAACCAGATTGACAAGATACAATACCTACTTTATACTAGATACCCATCTAAGACTGCATTTTTCTCGTTAGACATAGAGGTTATTAACCGTTATATGAAATTATGAACCCTTTTAAATGTGTAGTGTGTTTTGCGATTACTTTAATTGCAGTCAAAAATCTAAAACCAAATATAGTAATATTTGACTAGCATAGATAAATCATTGGTCTATGTTGACTAGATAGAAAAGAATTGTAAGTTGTATCAGGATTCAGTGAACAGGTTATATGAGTATATCCAATGTTTATAATTTGTCTATATTTTTAGATTTGTTAAGCATCAATTTTTCTTTTTTATAAAAAAAAATACTATGTGGTAGATAGTAATTAAAATATATATTTTTAATTACAGATGGACAATGCAAGAACAAGGCGAAATGTATACCATTAGATCAATGTGCTGGACTAAATCAACAGCTAAAGGACGGAAACACTGTTATAAGAAACTTGATAAAAACCTTACATTGTGGCTTTGAAAACAACCCTATTCCAAACGTAAGTTTGCCAATTTTAGAATTTTATTCTAGTGGAGGTGCTATTCTTACACATACAAGCTTAGTCGTCCAGCCCGCGACGTGCGTTGATAGAGGATAGTACTTGATAGACTCTTTAAAACTTATTCGTGTTTTAAGGTATGTTGCCCTTCAGAATATAATATCAACGTGTTAGACGTTACTACAAGATCACAAACCGACGATCTGTTACCCGTGAGATGTGGAATACAAAATTCGGACAGAATAGTAGGAGGAAGTGACACTGCAATCGACGAGCATCCGTGGATGGCGCTGCTAAGATACGACAAACGTAAGTACAACGAGTAACAACGTGATTTTAGGGGATTAAGATGTCATAAAGTGGTTGTAACTTGATGCCCGTAATACGGCGTAGTGGAACAAACGTTCTACAATAGTGTAGTTAGTGTCCGACCGAACTGGTTTTTACGACCGAAACCGAAACCGAATTTCGGCAACGGTCTCAGTTTCGACCGAAACCAAATTCCAAATAGTTATTGGTAGATAGGTTATTGAAACGGGCCGTAAGTGACCTCTAAATTGGTAATTTTTCAGCCAACGGCAACGGATTTTACTGCGGTGGAGTTATCATATCCAAAAGATACATTTTAACTGCAGCTCACTGTGTCAAAGGAAACGACTTGCCCAAGACATGGAAATTGTAAGATTTTTGTTATAATTATTATTAAGTACGAGTAATTACTAATTGGACAGAACAGTTTGATTTTAGGGATCAGATTTTCATTTCTAAAATATATTTTACCTAACGACGCATTATAATTCGTATCGTACATAGAAAGAAAGAAAGAAAGAGAGAAAGAAAGAAAATTTCACAATAAGACACAAATGTAACAAGAAATAAAAAAAGAATAATAAAAAAAGAGAATAACAAAATTGAAACATGCACAATAATTAATGCTGTAGGTAAATAAAATAGAACAAATACCATACATACCCATTACATATACATTTCTTTGTTAATTTTGCGCGTAACTAAACATGGTAGAGTCCTTATAGAGCCTACGCTTCACTCACACTTCCGCAATCGCTCAATCATTGTGGTTTTGAATTATTTTAAATAACCGCTTTGATTATAATAAATGATTTAGTTATTTAAGACAAATTAAATTTTCAGGTCACAAGTCCGCCTCGGCGAATGGGATTTGACAACCAATAAGGATTGCCAAAATGACGATTGTAGTCCCGACGTAGTGAATATACCGATAGAAGAGGCCATAGTTCACAACCACTACCGCCCCTCGGATTCTAATCAGCACAACGATATTGCACTCCTTAGACTGGCACAAGACATACATTTTAATGGTAAGCACCAAAACGAAAAATAAATAAATCGGCAACAATGATTAGGTACCTTTTGGGGTAGGTAAATACCTAGTGTAAATACACGGGTGCCTAAAGCCGCCTTCGCCATCGATATTTTTTCTTTTCTCTTCCCAATCCATTTCTCTAAATATAATTTCTAAGACGGCGGAAAACAGTTTGGGCGAAATTGGGTCGCCTTGTCTGACTCCTCTTTCTATAGCAAATTGTGATCCTGTTTTCTCTGTTCTTATTTCTGCTTTGCAATTTAAATATATATTCTATAGTAGGTAGTCTGACGTATTTTCCTTCCACTCCCTGTATCTCCAGTGCTGACCAAATTGCTCCATGTTCTAATGAATCAAAATTCAAAAGCCTTGTTAAAATCTATGAAGCGGGTGTAACAAGTTCTTTGGTATTAGTGATATTTTTCAATGATTTGTTTTAGAGTATTATGTGGTTGACTGTTGAGAATTTAGCTCGGAACCCTGCTTGTTCTTTTGGCTGGTTTCTGTCAAGTAGCAGTTTCTATGATTTTTATTTGTTGTATTTATACAATTTTTGTTTTTCAAGCTTGGCATCCATAACTTTTCTTATAAGATTATTTATTTCTTTGTACGATAGTGTGTACGTCGACGTGTAGTACGATACATCTAATAAGATATATTTCTTTCCTATTTTTTACCTCCATCTGTACCATCTCTTTCCTTCTTTGTATTTTATCTAGTGTTTCTTTTGATAGTTCCTTCTTCGGTTTATGCGAAGTCTTTGGTTTATGCTGTAATAAATTGTTTATATTTTTCAGTGTTTATATGAAGGATATATATTTCTTTTCTACGGGGTTATCTGGTTACTGGTTTGTATTTGTTATAACTTTCCTAGGTGTAATATTGGTATTATAATTGGTATTATAAACTTGAGTATTAAAGAACGCTAAAAATGATCCCAAGCACGACTTCTTTTACATTTTTTTTGCTATAGAAAAAAATCATTATAATATTTTTAACCGATTTTAGATAACGATGTTACTCTATTTGTGACAATAGGCAGTTTTGTAGGATTATGTTTATTTTTATTGCAAAATTTAACGTAAAACAGACAATTTGTGTTAATTTTGTAAACGCACACAAATATAGCACAGTAAAAATATATCTAGGTACTTATAGAGCAGCTATCTACTAATCGTTAAAAATTTATTGACCGAGGTGGATATTAACATACTAATAACCCGGATATATTAGCTATAAATTCTAGTAGGTAAATACATCTAATAACTTATAACAATCTGTTTTCAGATTTCGTGTCGCCGATCTGCCTCCCAACAACCCCAGAGCTAATGAATCCGTCCTTCGATAAGTACCTCATAGAAGTCGCAGGATGGGGTAAAACAGAAACCAGTAAGTATCCGCGCGATGCGCATTTGCTCACCACTAGTGTCGCAAGGTCGTCAGCCTCCGGGCTCCAGTGGTTTAGAGCTTGGCTCACAACCCGTAGGTCGTGGGTTCGATTATCGCATTGGAACAACAAAAAAATTGTTTCCAAGTTTGGTTAGGACAATGCAGGCTGATCACCTGATCGTCTGACAAGAAAGATTATATATGCGTCGGATGGATATGTAAAAAGTCGGATCTGCGCCTGATCTGTCCTGTGTCGTCCTACTAGGTTACGAGAGTTAAAGGAAGAGAGAGAGAGTGCTGCGCACATATCAGGGCACTATAAAAATAACTCCTGCGTAGCTGACCTGAGGGGCAATTCTGATAAATAAAGCCTGCATTAATACAATTACAATCAAGTCCTGATACGCTTATACTCCCAATAGGTGTTTTTATGAACATTAAACCAACGTGAAACGCGCTCTGATTGGTCGAAACGTCATAAAATCCGTTCACGGTAATATGAAGCTACACTTTCAATCCAAAAAAGTGAAATTGACTGTTTAAATTGTCTACTTTAATTACGAGAATTGAGGTTCAGGTATCCATGAAACCGGCCACCGTCACTGAAATCGGTGTAGGGAGCTATTATTATTATTAGGTCATCAGCGTATCTTTGAGCATAGCACCTTCTATCGTTCAGTTCATCAGTTCTTTTAGCAGCCCATTTACTACCAGGGACCACTCCCCCATTCCTTCCTGTGCGCATCCTTGGGTCAGCCTGCTCCTGAGCGTCAATGATAGTGGATAACGCTACTCTGTTGTTAAGAGTGGCTTTGATCCACTCTATAGTAGTTGGGTCTATATTTCTCGAAGCCAGGCTTTCAGGGTAATAAATCAGGTTGAGGTGTTGTCGAACGCGCCTTCAATCTAGGAAAGCGCTTGGCGCACACTACTTCTCCTCAATGGCTCTATCAATGCCTGTATAACTGTTTCAGTAGATCAGCCTTACTAGTAAGCATGTTGTCTTTCATGCAGAATTCTGTCGATGAGAAAGGTGTCCGCTATGTGGTACCTCCACCTTAAAAACATGAAAGAAGTATAAGGCTCATACGGGTTTATATGATTTGGGTAATATAAATGCTCATAGTCACTTACTGAAATTACACACTATGACTATCTCTCTCAGCTAACTCGGCGCGCCGATATACATTCCACGCGGCGGCGTGACGCTCATATCTTTTCGGTATATTGCTGCACGACGAAAGAAAAGACATATATAAGGTTCGGTAAAATCAATTACGGATATTTTGGGAATTTGATCTACTGCTTATGTAGGTATAGACATTTAGGCAGAAAAATTATGGTCATACTTGAAAAATTTTTTTTTTTCACTTTCTATGGGCGAGTTTGCGTTTTGCGGAGAGTCACCCATACATTAGGTGATTTTTTACTTTGAGTAAGACAATTATTTTTTTGCCTAAACGTATTTATATAAGCAGTGGATCATGTGCCCGAAGTATCCGTAATTGATTTTCAGAGACCTTATATAACTTAAAAATGCGCAGTTCCTCATGGATAAAACCTAGCTAAGATTATATATAATATACTAGCCGTTTTCCGCGGCTCCGCCCGCGTAAATAAAGTATCCCTCGGGAACACTGTACTTTTTCGGAATAAAAAGTAGCCTATGTTTTAATCCAGAGCCCAAACTACTACCATACCGAATTTCATAAAAAATCCGTTCAGTAGTTTTTGCGTGAAAGAGCAAACATCCATCCATACATCCTCACAAACTTTCACATTTATAATATTAGTAGGAACTAGGACAAGATTGTCTCGTTTTAAGTACCTATAAGATTCAACAGAGTTGCCTTCAGAGTTCCTTAAATACATCCGATTTATCTTTATTAAGCCTAAAAATATATTTTTCAGGATCCTCGTCGGATAAAAAACTAAAAGTAAGTCTGCCGATCGTCAACGACACAACTTGCCGAGATATTTATAAGCAGGCGAATCGAGTTATAAACAATAACCAACTGTGCGCGGGAGGTCTAGAGGGAAAGGACTCGTGTCGCGGCGACTCTGGCGGTCCCCTCATGGGCCAGGGCACCGGCACGGAGATTTGGTTCGTCTTCGGCGTGGTGTCCTACGGACCCAGTCCCTGCGGTACTGAGGGCTGGCCCGGAGTGTACACCCGAGTCGCATCCTACATGGACTGGATCAAATCCAAAATACGCCCTTAATTTTTCTATTGTGAATCTCTCGTGAACAATGTTTTCAAATTGCAATTGTTATATTATTTGTGCAGATGTGCCATGACATTACATTTATTATTGTAAACAGGAAAAATATATAATGTTGTTATTTACTTACCTGACTAAATTGCTTCATCTATTGAAACCAGAAGTGCACATTTTATTTTAGACCATTAGGATTTATTATTGTATTGTAGGCAGTGACGGATTAACCCTTAATCAAATTAAGCAATTGCCTAGGGCATCACGTCTGGGGGGGGCACCAGAAGAAGCACAAAAAAAATAGAGTCATAACCCCGCTCCCGCTTGCCTATTCGCTGCCCGCTAGTGCCCCCCCGGCTGGTATATATATGACAGAGATCTGACCCATATACAGAGGCGTATTTAGAAATTTTGAGGACAGGACATTTAACATATTTTGCCGCCCCATTAACCCTAAATTTGCGTTCAAACTGAGAATGCGAGCAAATGTTTTTTACTCCTTTCAATCTTTTTAAACTTACCCTGAAAGACTGTTGTACTTTAGAAAAAAAAACAATAAAATCAATAGCCTAAAACAGGAATCGTGAACCTATGGCACGCGTGCCATCGAATCCTCAAACCTATAGCACAATATTTTGACACAATATTTTAGTTTAGTGAAATAAGTATTATTATGACTAACCAAACTTAATTTTGTCATCTATTTTGAAACATCAAAAATTACGCAAATTTTACTGTAATTGAAATTACAAAATCATCCTAGTTTTACAGTTATTTATTTAGGGATTAAAGTTGGAACATATTGAATCTATTCAATAGGAAAAAAATTTGCTCGCTCGCTTCGCTCGCTCGCGTTTCACAAGAAAAATATATTAAATTATTTAGTACCGATGTTCTGTTTTAGCTGGATGATTGTATGGTATTTTTCTGAATTTCAACGTTATTTAGTGTTTTACTTTAACGATTGAACAGATTTTTAACCTGTAAAATGGAAAAAAAAGTCGCTTCGCTCGCTCGTATTTGGCGACGTTCAGCTTTAGGCTATTGATATTTGTATTTTTTCGCATTACACAGACTTTCAGGGCTTAAAGCTGAAAGAGGTAAAAACGAAAGAAAAATGAGAGCCCATTAATCTAATGAGCCCATGGCTTCTTTCTAATAGGTTAAAGACTAGTATTTAATGTACTTTTAGTTTTATTTTCTTGAAACACACCCCTCCCCCCCGACAGTAATGTACTTTTAGTCGTTTAATTTTCTTGAACCCTCCCTGAAACTAAAACCTGGCTACGCCCGTCAGTAGGTAATTGTACCAGCCGGCTTCTATGCATACGTAATACAATTAACTACCGTTGTCTGGTACCCGTAACACAAGTTCTTCGAGAACTTACCACGGGACCAAATTTCATCAATTTATTATGTATAGCTGTTGCCCGCGACTTCGTCCACGTCAACTGATGGCGCAATAATGCATTAATTTCGACCAAATTTATTACCTACCATAAAAAAGGTTATAGTGAATCTTAAAAAATAGACATATACTGTCATGGACATTTATTTGATCATTTAAAGGGGAATAATACTTTCATACATATTTTTTTGGGTAACTTGAACCGTTTCGCAGCGTACTCAACGGAAGCCCTCAAATATGAATAATTTTCCCCGTTTTTACAATATTTTTCACTGATGCTTTGCTTCTATTAGTCGCAGCGTAATGCTATAATATAGCTTAAAGCCTTCCTCGACAAATCGACTATCCAACACAAAAAGAATTTTTCAATTTGATCTATCAGTTTCTGAGATCAGCGCTTTCAAACAAACAACGGGAGCCCTCAAAGACAAATAATTTTCCCCGTTTCTTTTTCACATTTACCACTTATTCTTCGCTCCTGTTGGTCGCAGCGTGATGTTATATAGCTTAAATATAACAATCCAACATTATAATTCATAAAGGAATATCCAACATAATTATTTTTATGTTGGATATTCCATTTATCCTCAATAAATGGAATATCCAACATAAAAATAATTTTTCAATTCGATTATGCAGTTCCTGAGATCAGCGCGTTCAAACAAATAACGGAAGCCGTCAAATATGAATAATTTTCCCCATTTTTTTCCACATTTTCCACTGATTCTTCGCTCCTATTGGTCGCAGCGTGATGCTATATAGCCTAAAGCCTTTCTCGATAAATGGACTATCCAACACAAAAATAATTTTTCAATTCGAACCAGCAGTTCCTGGGATTAGCGCGTTCAAACAAACAAACTCTTCAGCTTTATAATATTAGTATAGATTACGGAACCCTAAAAACTAATGTTTTTAGGCGGTACTTTTTAAAGATCGATTCAAGTTGACATACGGGGGCCCACAGGCGTGGATTGCTTAGGGCATCAAGTAGTCTTAATCCGTCACTGATTGTAGGTAGTTAAGACTAACTGTGGGTTAATAAAAAGTCTAAAGAAATGTCTGTATATAGGTAATCAAATTTATTTAAATATAATCTTATTGCCTATATTCTATCACGATATCATCTACAAGCACCTATTGGCAATCAATGACAAAATGTATAAAGTTAATATAATATAGAAAAATCTAAAAATTTCGGCGGCTATTAATATTGGCACAAAATCTTTGTTTGTACATAATTCTTTGGAACTACATTTTCATTATAGGTACTCGAAGTGCAAAAAAGTGTAGGTACTAATGACGAAGGAAAAGTCAAAAATCCATACAAAAAAACTTTTCGAGTCGACAGCAATGAAATTTGGCAGTGAGTTCATTTTAATCATATTCAATGTCACAAAAAGGGCAACCCCCAAAATACGCCGGGTATCGTATTGCGTACATTGTCTCACGCCTGTCATTTCGTACAAAAACTGACTTTATTCTTGCTTAAAACTTCTATATCCAACATTATTCGGGCATTGCCCTTTTGGTGTCATTAAATTTAATATGATTTAAAGTGAACAAGATAGACAACTGTTTTGTTGCTGTCAACTCTGGGTAAATTTTTGACCAACTCCTTTTAATCTAATTATGAACAACATAATTATTATTACAAATATGAAGCATCAAAATACAAGTTATGCACTAGCTGTAGGATTAGAATGTTTGTTCATAAAGTATATCTAATTTATAATTCATCTTATGTTTAACAAATAGACATAAAATATTTTTAAAGGTGGTATGCATAATATTTAAGAAAAGATAATAATCAGTTTGGATTATAATAATATAAAGAAGATATACAAAAAATATATTCGATAAAGCACACTTAGGTTATCTAATCTAATACATTTAAATAATGTAAGTATGTATTTTATTAAATACTATATGTTGCCTGCGACTTGTAAGTTAATCTTGCGGAAAATGTACATTATTCAGCGATAAAAAGTAGCCCATGTCCATGTCCACATGGTCTACTCTATATCTCTGCCAAATTTCATCAAAATCGTTCCAGTAATTTCGGAGCCTATTCAATGTAAACAAACTTTTCCTCTTTACAATATTAGTATAGACATAAATTATATTTTAAATTGAATTTATTGAGATTCTAATTCCCAATACAACTTGGAATGTTTAAAAGGAGGCATGGAATGTTAAAAAGCCTATATAATAGAAATGTGTAAAAAATATAACAATCTTATTTCAGGTACACACCCCATAACTATAAAGTATAAATTACAGATACAAAGTCCTCCAATTTTTCTTATTAAATTATTGTGCCTTATAGTTATAAACAGTAGACCGTCGTATTTGGTAGTGAAAAGTTTACTAACATTACAGTCTTTTTTCTTGTAACATAATATAATAGATCAGTTAATTTATTTTTGACTGTGTCATTTCTTAATTTTATGTTACAATATCTTTATCCACTATTTTATGTGTTCTTATCCTATAGTTTTCATCTATTAATTAACTAATTATTGTTAATTCCAAACAGGGAATGCAAAAATAACTGCAAACGAAGTCAGTTTAAAAAAGTCTCTCTGTAATGGTATTTTAGGGTTGTTTTTATGAGTGAATTAACTCGTAGGTGTTATAACCAGGGCTTGATTAACGTTATTAAATTGTTAACGTTACCTGTGTTTCACAGAATAACGTTAGGAATAAATATTAACGTTAGGAAAAATAAATTTATTTTTATCGGTACATGAAAGTAACGTTAAGAAAAAGTATTGTTATTAATTAACGTTATTTTATATAACGTTACGTATTTCCCTGCCTGCGCCTAGAGATGGGCGGTGGGTAAATACCCAATCTACCCATTTGGGTATATACCGGGTAAATTGGGTAAATACCGGGTATATTGGGTAAATACCCAAAAGTGGTGGGTAGATAAAATTTTGCATTTGTTTTAACTCCCGGTTTTTTTAAATCCTCCCTAATATAATGCAGATTTATTAACGAATTCATATTAGTTAGAATATACACCGTAAAATCAAAAACCAATCTAGTTTTGAAAAATAGAATATGTTTTTCTATGGCAGTCTATGGTAATACATATTATGAAAATTATAATAATAATGTTCAGTTCCATACTCAATACTTTCTCATGGTCCAGCGTCGCAAGTACAGTGGTCCGTCAATAGTAAGCTGTTATTAATTGGTAAACATAGTTTTAAAAAATTATTGACACTAATGACACTAATATAATCGGGTATCTAATATAATCGTAATAATCGGGTTGGACCTAGGGCGTTATTCTATGCACAGATTATAGAGGAACAGATAAACAGCTACATAGTTATCTATCGATTTGATTGAACAACTACAAGCATATATACCACGATTATGAGAAAAAGTCGTGGGCTGTTAAAGGGGACGTCAAAATTTTCAATTTTGGAACGTTCTATGAAAGCTGTTACTGTGTACTTAGAAGTACGTAAGATTAAAATATCGATACCTTGTGGTAAAAAGGTCGTATAAACTATTTTACCCAAAATGAGTTATGCATGCAGTCTTAATTAAAATTTTCTCTATCGATTGGTGCATGTTCGTTCGTTTCAGCCTGATGACGTCCACTGCAGGACATAGGTCTCCCCCATAAATTTCCAGTGCTACCGGTCACTCGCGGCCTGTATCCACCGACTCCCTGCGAGTTTTCTCAGGTCATCTGTCCACCTGGTGGAAGGCCGTCCTACGCTTCGACGTCCAGTACGTGGTCTCCAATCAAGAACCTTTCGGACCCAGCGGGCATCGGTTTTACGGGCTTTATGTCCAGCCCATTGCCACTTTAACTTGCTAATTCGCTGGGCTATGTCGATACTTTAGTTCTGCTACGGATTTCCTCATTTCTGATTCTATCACGTAGAGAGACTCCGAGCATAGCCCTCTTAGGCTCTTTGAGCGTAGAATTTCTAACGGTCACTTGGGTGGGTATAACATGGGCATTAAACATATTTTTTGTATTATCCATGTTCATACTAATTCCCATCTGTTGTGAAACTCTACAGAGGTCTTCTAGCATAGTGTTAAGGTCTTCCAGAGTTTCTGCCATAACCACCACGGCAAATCGAAGGTGAGTGATGTAGTCACCATTTATATTGATCCCAAGTCCTTGCCAGTCCAGGAGTTTGAACGCATCCTCCAATGCAGAGGAAAACAGTTTCAGAGAGATGACGTCTCCCTTTTTGCGCCGCGCTGCAGTGGGATCGCCTTTGTGCTATGCTCCTGTACTCGCACCGACAAGGTGGCTTTACTATATATAAACACTTCAAAACTTCGATGTACGGGAGTCGATCCGGCATCTCTGAAGAGACTGTAACACCGCCGAGGTCTCAATCAAATCAAAGGCTTTCTCATAGTCCACAAACGCCAAGCACAGTGGCAGATTATACTCCTCGGTTTTCTGTATTACTTGGTTTTATGTATGTGGTCTATGGTACTAAAGCCTCTTCGGAAACCGGCTTGTTCGGGAGGCTGGAAGTCATCAAGCTTCCGTTCGAGACGATTCGTTATGACTCTTGAAAACAGCTTACAGACATGGTTCAGCAGCGTACCTAATGGGTCTGTAATTCTTCAGCAAAGTCCTATCTCCTTTTTTGAAGAACAAGACTGCCACGCCCTTGCGCCATGCCTCTGGCGTTTTGTCCTCGAACAAGGTGGAATTAAAAAGTCTCTGGAGGTTTTTTGAGTGTTGATGTTCCACCAGACCTCAGCAGCTCCGAGGTGATCCCATCCTCGCCCGGCGCCTTGTTTTTTTTAAGCTGTTTAAGAGCCATACTAATATCATATAGGCTGAAGTCCGGGATATCTTCCGTGTGATGTCGGGTTAGTCTAGCTCTAGGATCTTCAGCCAGATTAACGACAGGCTTGGCAACTGAGGTGTAAAGTTGCTTATAGAATCTCTCGACCTCTGCGAGCAACTCAGGCCTGGCTAACACAACTTTCCCATCCTCTGTCTTCAGCTTCGTCAACCGGCTCTGCCCAACAGACGTGTCTCTTACAAACACTTTTGAGCCCTTGTTTCGCTGGATCATGTCCTCAATACTTCTAGTATTAAAGAGTCGAATATCATGCCGCCAAGAGCTTGATATCTGTCTGTTAAGCTGCCCATAAGACTTAGCATTGTCAGAGGTTTGAAGAGTAAAGGTGCGTCGCCTAAACATTAGTGTAAACGTGTGGTCGGAGATTTTCTGTGGCTTACCTCTACGGCGGGTCTCACAGTACTTTGACCCAACCGCATGGAGTCTCTGCGAACCTGTCATAGATTTCGTCCACAGAAGCGTTTCCAGGCCAGCAAAGCGGTTTTGTAGCTCGAGTTGAAAGCTTTTGGGGTTTTCCGGTTTGAGACGGTCGGAGCGTAGATTTTACCAAGCGAGCTCTTTCGAGTTTGATATTTAAGTTTTATGTGCCTCGCATTTGGTGATCGCTGCCGGTTTTCACTCGGTGTATCACGGAGACATCCTTAAATATCTGTCTCTGGGTGCTCATGATGAAGTCTATCTCATTTTTTGTCTCTCCGTCAGGGCTCATCCCGGTCCATTTCCTGTGAGGTGACTTCTGGAAGAAGGAATTCATCATAAAGAGTTTTTCCTTTTTCAGAAAATCGGCTAGCCTTTGGTCCCTGGGATTCCTCTGACCAAAACCAAAGTTTCCCACTTTCAGCTCGTTTTCACCTCGCTTGCCCAACTATGCGTTGAAATCTCCTATAACAACATTAAAGTGAGTTTTCGAGTTATGTATGGCTTTAGATATGTCCTCATACATAATATAACCTCTACTTCTTCATCTGGCTGAGACGAGGTAGGTGCGTAAACTTGTAATGACCTTCAACGAATATCTTTGAGATATTCTGAGTATAAGGTACGCAACCCTACTCGACACACTTTCGATGATCACGATGTTGTTGACAAGAAACTTGTGGACGAAAAACCCGATTCCACCTTGGGACTGTTGGTCACCTTCCCGGTAGAAGAACAAGATAAAGATAAGAAAGAAAGATAAAGTTCGCAGAAACGCTGCTGCTCATTTTCGGTATGTATTTCCCTTAGTCACCTTTTACAACACCCACGGAAGAGATAGTATACGGGGTGGTGCTATTCTCACTCCGGCACAACATGGATTGGTGTATGTAACACTTTTAAATTAGCAAAAAATGGTTTTTGACTTCAACTTCTCAACATAGTTTTTGTTGAAATATATAATGTAAGAATCAAAATATAGATATTGCTTTGACTATTTGGTGTAATGTCATATTATATAAAATTAGGTCGTAAAAGATAGTAGATTTGAGTCAAATATGGTGTATTACCAACGTAACAAAATATGCACTTGGTTGTAAAAACCAAAGTTCAGTACAATTTTGATTACCAACATAATAAATGCGCTTGGTTGTAAAAACCAAAGTTCAGTACGATTTTGACTTACCATTACATTATTATGTTTAGTAAAATTTGGTTTAAAGATTAAATTCCAAAAGAATGTATGAAGGATAAAAAAGAAAAAAATATAAAAAAGCCTTTTTCCTCTATAAATATATGATTAAAAGCTATAGAAGTGGAATATTAGTGATTAATATCTAATACAACGTTAATCTGAGATAGTATATGCTCAAAAATTGTTACAAAATTTTGAATTTTATCTACCCAGCCTTTTGGGTAGATATGGGTATTTACCGGGTACGTATGGGTATTTACCCGGTAGGTGGGTAAATACCCGGGTACGTGCCCATCTATACCTGCGCCCCGCCTCGAAGTGACAGAACGAACATGCACTTAGCTTCATCGCGTCGGCTATTATATTGTTATATTCTTAAATATTATTGTACCTACCTACCTACCTCAAACATGGATAAAACCGCTGCGCTACCGACGCTCCCTATATTATAACGTTATATATACCATAAATACTGTTATTTACAAAATAAAATAACGTTAGTATATAACGTTAAAAATATTGTTAAGTATCAAATAACGTTAAAATTAATATCGTTACCAAAGTATTTTTATAAAATTACCGTTAATTAAGTAACGTAATTTTTTGGTGTTATTTGGTAACGTTAACAAGCCCTGGTTATAACCACTATTTTCTAATTAATCCCTAAACTATAAATATGTAGATCTTGTGGTTATGATAATAAATTATTATTAGATATGGCAATTATCTTACATGACACATTCAGTTTGGAGTGCTGCAATTTCGACTTGGGCATCAGGAATCACATTTTCTACAGCTGCCTCTTCTTCATTATCATTGGTCTTCTTTTCTTCTGAAATGATTTCATGGAAGAAGTCATCATGACCATTCACTTTAATGCCATTTTGCAATGCATCTTGTAATTTTGTAGCAAAATCTGAATCCATTTCCGAGACCCCTTTTACCAGTCTGTCTTGTTCTTCTTCTGTCCATGTGGGATACCACTCATTAAACAGCTTAATCTAAAAAAATATTTTTTACATTAACCATAACATCAATTATTGCAAATGACAACTGATGACTGACAATTTGTAATTTTAATCATAGATTGGAATATTTATTTTTTGAGTGGGGTATGGCAAAAGTAAAAATGCTGGATACGGGGATTATAGTCTGTACAAAATAAATAAATAAAAACCAAAGACTATCGACCGTATAGCTTTAAATTATACGGCCCGGATTAGTCGATGTTCTCAAATCCGGGTCCCAGCGGTCAACGCTTGTTGCCCTAGCTCTCAAATCCGGGTCCCGGCGCTCGACGCTCAAGAGGGAGAGATAATTTAACTTTTACAACTTGGCTAAATATAAAAGCATAGAATTTTGTTTTGAAATAAATAGGTAGGCAGCCAGTAAAATTATTGTGGACCCCCAGTAATCCGGCCCCTGTCTTATCCGGCACCACCTGTAATCCGAAATGGTCTATTGATTATTATTAAATATTTTTTGAAAATTTTCGCTTATGCATGATTGAACAAGTTATAACTTGAACGCACCACCACTATATAGTTTAAATTTAGCTCTCTATTGGGTTATTTAATTTACTAAATTTGACATATTATATAATGAAGTATGAAAGTAAAGAAAAAGTAAAAAGTAAAGAAATGATAATCCAAAATGATAAGGCAAGATCTGATTATGGCTATAATCATATTAAGCCGATAGCAGATTGTAGAAAAAAAAAACAACGAAGTTTGATTTGTACTTCAGAGTACATACATATAACATATAGAATCTTATCATTGGGTCTGTCATTTGTCGGATTACAAGGTACTCTTTTGTAAAAAACCCTGGACTATAATAGGCAGAACTCTATAATCCAACAAAGACACTGCAAAACGTTTGTCGGATTACCAGGGATCCACTGTATATATAATACTAGCTGGTGCCTGCAACTTTGTTTACTTAGAGCTAACGGAAACAAAACCCTATTTTTTAAATGGAACGCTTGTGATAAAAGTAGCCTAAGTTACTCCTTATAACATCAGCTATCTGCCAGTGAAAGTCCTGTGAAAATCGGTCCAGCTGTTACAGAGATTAGCCGAAATAAACAAACAGACAAAATTTACTATATACTTTCATATGCATAAAGTGAAAAGCTCTTAATTTAAAATTACAAATAGACAGTTAAATTGTATTTATTTGTATAGATTTACAGTGACTACATTAAAAGGAATCAAAATCTTACCCGACATTGAAACAGACTGGCTGGTTTGTCTTCAAAGGTGAGACCCGTGAGTATGGATGCCAGCTGCTCGGGCTGGTTGCTTCGTGCCGCTGCCAATACCGGTAGGAAATCTTCCCGCTGCAGTTCACTGAACTCCCCAAACCACTGAAGGATGTATCTCAATTGAGCTTCGGTTGTTAAACCCGAATTTGACATTCTGCGGAAGTATGGACGATATTCACTTTCTGCAACTAAGAAATATGTTTACATGAAAATAAGATAATTAGAATTCAGAAGTAACATTGTTAACTCTTAACATAAAGTCAGTTGCATCATTATTATGTACATGTATATTAATCACTTACACTCTGGCACAATTGATAGGCAAACGGATGAATTGAACATAAAACTCATTGTTACAAGTTTAAGCGACACGACACGCTTGAAAGTTGCAATCGAACTAAGTCATTGAACAGTTATAATACAAGGTGGCACACAACTTTCCATCCTCTAATAACGATCAGACTTACATTAAATTATTGCTTTAATTTCACCTTTCAAACAGTATTACATAACAAGAAACTTTCTATTTTATATCAATAATAATTTAGCCAATAACGTCAAATAAACTCATTAATATTCAGTTTTACATGAATAGTACCTATTACGAAATACGTATAATTATATCAGTAATATAAGTGATTGAATCACACCATTACCTGATAATGCTGCAACAAATTTATTGTTTATTTAAGATTTTTATGGTTCAAATGTAATATTTTTTGCAAATAGTTTTATGTATGTGTTTACTTTTGAATTTGTTATTTTTTTGCAACTTGAAGACTTGTCAATGACTTGTCACTTGAGAAAATTTTTTTTTGTTTAATTCGTCCCATTGAGGTATATACATGGAGGGGCCCTTACAGTTCTATACATACTAGCGCTTATACAAATATGATGGAAATATGAGACAGACGGTGAAATATCATTTGGTCTCTTTCTATCTAATACAATAATTTTCATGTTAGAAGAAACAGCAATATTTTTGTTTTTGCTCATTTTAGAAACATTAGACTTCAAAACTTTGACAATTAACGAAATGTGGAACGATCCGCCATTATTAGCTCATTAACTGTCAATTAACTGTGGTAGATCTCCTGTTAAAAGGTTGTTTATGTTTTGTATATTTAAGAATTTCCAAGAGATTATAAGGACTTATTCTTTAAAATTTTATTTGAATGTTGTAAAAGTGATAATTAACATGCCTAAACGTTATATTGCAAGGTGCAGTGCATTAAAGAGTATAAATCAACCTCAATTGTATTTACGCAGGTTAGTGCCGGTTTTATGCAATACTATAAATATTTCATGAAATAATTGCGTTGCAATTTGATTTTTTTCATTTATTATATTCATATCCACTTAAATTTCATTAAAACAGTCCTTTAAATTGCATTTTAAGTCATTAGATTTATTTACGTAATTGAAAAGTGTTGTACCTACCGTTTGTAATAGTTATCGATAAAGGTACAAATAATAATTACATCGATAAAAACATAATAATTACATTTGTGTTATGTCTCAAAAAGCAATCTGAATGTATTCGATGTGGTTTTAAAAATATAAGTTTGATAGCTTTTAATAATATTGTTGTGACCAAAATTATTTGACAAATGATAAAACTAATAATACTTGTTTTTTACAGGTTTCCGAAAAGTGATACAATAAGCAAATTATGGTTGAAAGCTGGAGAAGAAAATATTAATCCCCGGACCCAGTCAAGAGAATAGCATAGCCAGTTTTTGAACAAACTTAATTTTATTTAGAAATGGATAGACTTATTCATTTTAATATAAGTGGATATATTCCTTTGTCTTTTATTTCTATTCCACCTTAGATAGTTCAAAAAGTTTTTAGTTCCATCTGTCGATGCCACAAGGACTATAGTCCTTGTGGCAAGCTGTAAAAATGTAACACCTATTAATTGTAACCATATTTTCACCAAATAAAGCATCTTGTCATTATGTATAAGATTAGGTTACGATGGGACTGACTTAAGCTGTACATCAAAAGTCCCTAAATAAAGAATAAAAAAGCACCATTTCATTTCATATACCAATTTATACAGTTGGCTCAGCTCGTATGAAAATAAATATTTAACCATATTATAACCTCTAAGGACCTAGGAGTTAAAGTATCCTTAAATAATAAAAGATAAACGTGTTGACTTCAATAAAGAAATGGCACTTCTTTCCCATGGTAAATAAAGTTAAGTCTTACGTGATTAATAAGGTTTTTTTTTTTAAAATGGTCCAGTTAGAACAAATAGAATAAAACTATCCTCAGCAATCAGCATAGAATACTCAGGATATCGGTTAAAAGATATTATCGATTAATAAAAGTAGTTAAATGTACAATGTCATTAGCAAAATAAGTTTTTTTACTTACGTATGCATAAATTAAGAATAAAAAAAGCATAATTTCATGTCATAAACCAATTTATACAGTTGGCTCAGCTCGTATACAAATAAATATTTAAGGATCCTTTAACTCCTAGGTCCTTAGAGGTTATAATATTATAACCTATAAGGACCTAGGAGTTAAAATATCCTTAACTAATAATTATACTTAAGCGTGTTGACTTCAATAAAGAAATGGCACTTCTGTCCCATGGTAAATAAAGGTAAGTCTTACATGATTAATAAAGATATTACAAAAACTTTTTTGAAAGTGGTCCAGTTAGAACAAATAGAATGTATACCTAAATATATCGTCAGCATCGAATACTTTTTTGGATGTCCGTTAAAAGATATTATCGATTAATAAAAGTAGTTAAATGTACAATGTCATTAGTAAAATAAGTTTTTTATTTACGTATACATGTAAGTTATTGTAAAACTTATGAAAATTTAAAATATCGATACTGTCGATACCCATAATTGCAACTCTAGTTCGGCAGCCATTTTTTGCTCATAGGTAGGGCCTGTCCTTTGAATTCTTTAGTCATTGATTCGTCCCGAAATGGAACAGGCTAAGGTCTTAGACCATACTGCCTCGTCTGTCGTTTGAGGTATTTCTTTGTCTTATTTCTAAATCGTCAAGTCCAAAGTCTAGTCAAAGTCGAAATAAGTAGTCAGGGTAGTCAATTAGTCAAGTCAGTCGATTCAGTAAAGGTAAAGTGGTAGACGCTTTACGGAAACTTCCTAGGGAGTTTTGGCGGGAAACCCAATTTAGCACGCATTTTGTAGAATGTATCACTTTTCCACACTAATGCACCTCAACGAATAATTAATGGTTAATATTCCACCACTATAACACATTAAAAACCGAATTAACACGAATTTAGAAAAATAATACAGAAACACAACATTGCTGATTGACTTTCCCGGCAAAGCTCCTCACTTGAGAAAAGGAAACGTCAAAGTCGCTCTTGTTTTTTCTTTCATTTATTTAAATATGGCGTCAGCTTATAATCATTTGCCAGTGACAAGTAAAAAAGGCGGGAAATAGAATGTTCGTTCAAATTTTCATCACCGTATTTCTAAATAGTCAAGTCCAAAGTCTAGTTAAAATATAAATAAATAGTCGGGGTAGTCAATGAGTCAAGTCCGTCGATTCAGTAAAGTGGTAGACGCTTTACTGAAACTTCTTAGGGAGTTTTGGCGGGAAACCCAATTTAGCACGCATTTTGTAGTTTTACCACTTCTGCACGTCAACGAATAAGTAGGTAATTGTTAGTATTCTACCAATATTACAACACCAAGCGAGCAGCCTCGCGCGAATCCCGCCGCGCGTGGCATGCGCCTGGCTTCGGGCGAAGCATGCTCGGTCGGAAAATCTTACATATCGTAGCAAGGCTGCCTCGCTCGAGCAGCCCGAGCCATATTCGCTCAGTTGAGCACGAAGACACGGTGGCACATGCGCACATGCGCACGGCCGTGGCAGCTTATGATTTTATTTTATTACACATGTATATTAAAATTATGTAGAAATACGTTTGTCATTTTGAAAAAAATAAGTATGCTTCCTAACCTGATCCCGTTATTAAACTTTTCTTCTCTCGAGTTTTTACACGTCTGTATGATCAACAATGATTCCATTTTTTTAGATCCTTATATAGGTATATATTCATATAATTATCGGCTTATCTTGCCAAGAATCCTCCCTTACCCCCCGTAAGGTCGGTACCAGCAAATTTGAACGTTAGTTCTATAAAATATTGTAGGGTATTGTTTAGGCTGGTAGCGACTTCAAAATTAATAAGAAGATTGAGTAGAGAAATAGTTAAAATTTTAGTCGAATTTAAAAGGGGACTTATTTATTTAGAAAATAAGATTTATTTCACACTTTTTTGTGTATAAATACTTTGGAAGTCGGTTTAATTTTTATTTAAAAATAATATACTATAACCGTTATTAGTTAAGTATATGACCGGCGCGCGGCGGTCTCGTAGGTGACAATGGCTACTTCGTTTGGTTGGATCAAAGGTTGGATGCTCGATGCTCAGGTTGGTGTGCCGTGTGTGTGTGTGTGCGCGTTTTTTTTTTTGTGTGTGCAAATAAAGAGCTTTCTATTTTATTCTTTGTTTTAATATTTTTCCCACAGACTACAGTAGGTAGGTAGGTAGGTACTAGTTACTTTTCGTCAGTAGGTAACTGACGAAAAGTTACGAAAATGTTTTGATGTGTCCAGATTACATTGCACTTCATGTGGATAATCAAATACACCAGAAGTTGGTACGGCTAAGCCTTAACATCTTACTTCTTCAGATTTCGTTATTTTACACCAAGACACAATAGCATTCCACTTTTAAACACCCTCACGAAGTGGTCTTTTAGTATTTTTTACCACTTCGTAAATCGTAGATGTCTAACTAGGGATGTTGCGGATGCATATTTTTTCACATCCGCGGATGCGGATGCGGATCTGTACATAAAACTTAAGTGTTGGTTTGGTAGGGTAAAAAAACACAGTAATATTAATCCTTTCTTTATCTATATTTAATTATAAAGCTGAAGTTTTGTTTGTTTGTTTGTTTGAACGCGCTAATCTCAGGAATTACTGGTTAGAATAAAAAAAATATTTTTGTTGGATAGTCCATTTATCGAGGAAGGCTTTAGGCTATATAGCATCATGCTAAGCGCAATACGAGCGGAGAACCAATCAAGAACGTTTGAAAATCGGGTTTTTTTCTTCGATTGATTTATGCTGATGCGGATGTCTAAATCGATGCGGATGCTCCGCATATGCGGATGCGGATGCGAATATTCGCAACATCCCTGTGTCCAACGATGAAAGCATGACGCACTTTTAATGTATTATAATAATAATTTCAAAATAATAATAAAATCGGCTTTTTTTACTATTTTACTATACGGTTAGCCGGGTAGAAATATCGGTCATAGCATAGTTCCGAAATCCGCCACTAGGGAAATTAGCTCGCCACCAATATTAAATTAAAAAAATAAGGCAAGACACCTTTTTTATTCATTTATTGTACAGAATATAAAAAAAAAAAACAAAGCTCGCTGCTATTTACATAACTAAACTAATTTCTATTTTATTTTGTACGCTATACTATTACGTGCTAATTGTAGATATTTCTTAGAATATGGCTTGACCATAATTATTATAACATCTAACTTTAGTCTACTGTAATTTGTAGTCCTTTAAAATGTACACATCAACAATTAAAAACACAATTTATTATGGCTTATGTCCAATATCCGATGCTAATAACATAGTAGGTAGGTTTTAGGCCTAAGCTACCTACCAAATCTGTAGGTAGATATCTAAAAATAGGTACAATATCAAATGACAAGTAGATACACTATCACGAACGTTCAATGCTTGTTTAGTGTGTTAAAGATCGCTCTATATGTACCTCTCTTCTACATATATTATTATTTATTATATACTATATACTAGTACGCATTATAGGTACAATAATTATTATATGTACAATTTCAATATAAAAAAAACTACACCTGAGGGGCAATTCTGCTAAATAAAACCTGCATTAATACAGTTACAATCAAGTCCCGACACGCTTACACTCCCAAAAGGTGTTTTTATGAACGTTAAACTAACGTGAAACGCGCTCTGATTGGTCGAAACGTCATAAAATCCGTTCATGGTAACATGTCGCTACGCTTACAATCCAAACAAAGTAAAATTGACTCTTTAAATTGTCTACTTTAAATACGAGAATTGAGGTTCAGGTCTACTACATAGAGCGACCGAAACATAGGCACGTTCTAAAATTTCTGAAATATTATAGATATGATTTAAATACAGAGAACATTCCACAGGCAACCATTTCGTTGCTGTTTACTTGGGGGTCAATTTTCAACCAAATCCTTTAATTATTGTCCACTGTGAATTTCATAGAATTACGGTGTTGACTAGAAGACATCTTTATACTAGATATAATAATAGACTATATTAGAATAGATATTTTAGAGCCAAAATTGTTTCTGTTGTGTCCATTTGTGATTTGTTAGATATCTATATTATCATAATTATAATTTATAATACTCATTAGGTAGATATTATAATAATTAAAAATAACTTACTTAATATTAGGAACGAATAAGTACTATATAAGTAAGGAGATACATACATAATACTTATAAAATATTTAATTACAAAGTAAAAACAAAAAACAATTCTCTTGAAAATACTATGAAAAAATATACAGTAAGAACCTTTTTGATTTTAAAAGTTCATTGCTTTTTTTAAGTAAGATTACGATACGGTATAACAGATACCTATATGGAAATAAGTCCCAGCTCCTGAGCTCCGGACTACTACTAGAGATGGACGTTAGTGTCGTTAAATTAAATTTTATAGGTACCTACCTGTTTATAGAATGTACATCTTATTAAGACGTGATTTTCACGAAATTAAAATTTAAAAATTAGGACCTACCTAAGCATTTTTTTTTGTTACATAATCGTTTTTTTACGTTAATTAAAAAAATTAACGTAAAAAAACTGCATAATATAAGTACCTAGATATTTACAAATCTCACTGTCTCGAAACTGGGCTCTGGATCATAATAATAATATAGATTATCGTATACAATAAAAAGTCAAATATAAAATTATATAGACACAAAAAATCCAGCTAAATAACTTTTAATTGAAACCTAAAATAATAATAATTATGTTGGCTAACTATTAACGTAGAAAGGCACATGAAACTGCACAAAGCATAGGCAACACTTATTATATATCTATGGGCAACACCTAAAGATTTGCTCTAGGAGGCAGAAATGTAAGGTGGGCTATATAATGTCAAATGTATTCACATTTCCCTCCTCTCTCGAAAACACCTCGAAAAATATATTTATACAATAGTTTACATTTTAAAGGATTCCATCGACCTACGTATTATTTTAATTCTGTAATCGTTTCGTAAATAAATGTTTACAATGCGTTTCAAATAAGAATAGGAACGTGTATGACGTTTTTCTGTCAAAACTCAAATGTCACTCAAAAAGTGCGGTTTGCAGAAAAACCTACCTATTCGCATTACAGCGTAAATAGTCTTGCATCGAATTTAAATAAAAACGTTAAATAATAATAAATTATCTAAACATAAATTTAATTACCGAATACTTAGACTTTTAATAAGGACTTGATTCGAAACAATATGGCGCTGAGTCGATCCTATTCTCATTTGAATCGCACTGTACAAGTTTTGCGTGAATTATTCAACTTCGGCAACTGACTTCACACGTCATTTCGTGACTAACCACTACAAAAATACAACACATTAATTCGTTCTTCTCCTTGTATGTCGGCCTGACGGCTACAGACGTATCTGACTCTGACACTTGTTCAGTGGTTATGACTGTGGTTGTGGCCGTGATCATCGGTGACGCACTCTCCGTGAGAGTGGGTATGCGCGTGACCAGCTGCAAAAAGGAAAAACATAACATTAATATTGCAAAAAAATGATTATTTTTACACAAAAGGATTCTTGAACCACGAAACCACACTGTATGACTAAAGTGCGGTCGCGGAGCACGTATAATTTCGTACAAGTTCATCGCTACTGTCTCTTTCACTCGCGCACGTAAAATATTATATATTTTTTTACATTTACCAAGTAGTAATGCCTCCATATTTCTGAATAAATTAATGGAACTAAATATTTTAGATGTAGTCATCTCCCCCATTAGCGACGAGTTAATGTACGAGTATATAATTTTAGTTGCGTATATAGTTAATAGTGCTAATAAAGTTAGGGCAAATTGCAGTCAATTAACAACATGTGGATTGTTTGAATTGTGGATTGTTTCTCAATTTAAAGCTAGATTACCTACTACTTTATAGTATTAGTAACTTTAGAATAGATGTAGATTGTAGAGTAGTTCTTGTTACTTAAACGTGCACTATTAATTTTATTATTAACTTACTTAACAGCTGTAGTCCAAACATCAGGCCGAAACCGATCAATGCAGAGAAGTATTGAACTATGCCAGTTCTGTCGTTCTTCCAGATTTCGAAGAATATCACGTAGAGTAGAGTTCCGGAGGCCAAGCCCTGGAGCACCACAGAGTACACTCCGGCGGCAGTCGCCCCTTCCCCTCCCACTAGGAGGATACCGATCCCAATTCCCATGGGGGACACTATGGCGAACGTGGTGATGTAAATCACGGCCAGCCATGTCTTCGTCCGCGTGGCTATCAGTTCTACTCCGATACAGAAAGCTATCACCAACTTATGTGCAGAGACCGCACCTAACATGTACCTGAAAATTAAACACTAATTAATATAATATATTAATCATGAAATTATAGTGAATTGTAAAGGTGTTCTGTTTATGTAAAGACGATTTTTTTTTTAATTTTTCTACTCGGCAACAGATGGCGCTGATATGCCCATTTGTGCATTCAATAGGGTGTTATGTTAAACATGTTATTTTTATTACAAGGTAAATGCATAATTATACGTACTTATTTATTACTTAAAAACTGTATTTACCAGACATGCGAGGAGCTGGATTCCAAGCCGACGGCGAGTCCTTCGAACAGTTCGTGGATGGACAATGCGAGCACGATAAGCAGACCACGCAGGGCGGTCGTGACGTCATCGGCGGCGGCGATCGGCATGTGACTGTGGCCGTGAGGGTGGCTGTGTTCGGCGTCCTGAAACGTGACGTCACAGATTAGCAATTCATGAATTAAAATATAATTCATGAGGCAGAAATTGCCCTAGAGGCAGAAATTGTGACCTATATTGTATAACAACATCCTTGTATTACCAATTTCTTGGAAAATAAATAATTCTATTCTATTCTGACGACCTCTGTGGCTCAGTGGTTCAGCGCTTTGGTGCTCAAGCCGGAGGTCGCAGGTTCGAATCCTGCCGAAGGAACAAAAAATTTTTCTGTGTTCCTGGGTCATGGATGTGTATTAAATATGTGTAATAATATAATAAAAATCTTATATATGTGTATAGTATAAAAGTATTAAATATACTTCCCGTTGTCTGGTACCTGTAACACAAGTTCTTCTGATACTTAGCACGGGGCCAGATTGACGTGGTGTGAAGCGTCCATAAATATTATTATTATATTATTATTATTATTATTATTCTATGAATTGCTAAATATTATTATGAGTCACAGGAGGTACGAGTTTGCCAAGCCTACATTTTGCATTGCCCTTACAAAATGTTTGAAATAATTATGTGGATTTATTTGGTTTGTAATTATTTTCAAATAACTTGCCAACATCACATTTACAAGAAAATAGTTAGAAGCTTTATCTCTTTTTAACTTTCAGGAAAAATATTTTTGTGTAGCCACTAGCCAGCCCTGCATCTCTACATTGTAGAGCCTACAAAGAGAGTAGAGACCTGGATAATTTGGCTCGTAGCTGAATTATTTCACTTGTGAGGCTTCTGAAGGAAAAGGAGAGATAGGGGAAGATTATTGTTGGTATTTATAAACATAAGTACTTATCTAGGAGTATATAGAGATAAAATACGCAGCCCGTATTTTATATGATATGTAGCCATTAGCCAATAACTGGTTGTTAGGGGCCAACAATTGGTTATTTAATGTTTTACCCTATATCATCGTTTATCAACCATTTTTATGTTGCGACCCACAAAAAATATGTAAAAAGTCTTGCGACCCCGTCACTATACAATTATATCAATATTATGTACCTACCTACCTACATAGCGCGCTATTTTTAACAGCTTTATGTACGTATGTAGCCTTAACTGTTTAGAACTTTCGAATGATTTCGTTCAAAAAGCGAATCGTTTGTACCTAAATGCAGTTTGTATATTTATTATTTTTCAACATACTGCGACCGACTTTAAATACAAACTCGACAGCCCTAAGGTTGAGAAACGATGCCCTATATTATTGACTAGCGACCCGCCCCGGCTTCGCACGGGTACAATACTGATACTAATACTACAGAATGTCTTTAAACCTCTGACAAAACGGGCGAAATTCAGTCAAAAGTTCAAAACAAACAGAAACAAATTAATATAGGTACCTACTAAAACTCAATGAAATAAGTAGGTGGGTATACTTTTATCGTATGAAATACCTATACTCTTCAGGACTAACAATACAACAAACACTAAATAAATAGGTATTCAAGTAACTATCCATCATAGTTACAACGAACACAAAACAAAAAAATTACCCAATAATCTAAACTCCGCACGCGCACCCCCGCCTTGGTGACACACCCACTTCGCAACGGGCCGTGCAGCAGAAATCGTAATATTTTAATTTCGCCATAACTTCAAAACCAAACATCCAATTTTAATCATTCAAAGACCAAATATTATCTACATAAACTGTACTTAGTGATGAAATAATTTATTTTGATAAGGATTAATAACATGAGTAAAATAAACGCGTTTAAATTTAGTCGAAAAAAAATCAAGATTTCTAAATAAAAAAATGGTTGTTGTGCCTCACTCGACATAGATAGGTATAGTGTGTCGCGGACTTTTTTGTAGATATTTATAAGATCTATAATTAATTAGAACATTTTATGGTTCTATCTTTTATAGTTTAGGCAGCGTACGCAAAATAAGTAACTTTTCTGGTTGATTTTTTACACCTTGTGTCCGAAAAACCCAAATATCTTACGGAACCCTATTTTTTTCCAAAATAAAATTTAGCCTATGTTACTCGTGGATAATGTAGCTTTCGAATGGTGAAAGAATTTTTGAAATCGGTCCAGTACTTTTTGAGCCTATTCATTACAAACAAACAAACAAACAAACAAACATACAAACAAAGTTTTCCTCTTTATAATATTAGTGTAGATTATTATATTATTATTATTATTATGTTTGTGCAATGCATTCCTTGCTCACGGGCAATTAAATCCTGGACCTTTGGAAGGCATGCGTGGGGCCGAAGCCAACACGCAGAGGCCCTATTACACAATTTTAATCTAAATGTAATGTGACACTAGCCGGTGACTCTCTCTGTACGCACTATGAGAGTGCGCCCAAGGAGAGCCACCGGATAGTGTTGGGACTATTGCAGGAAATGGATACTAGAAATGATACTGGGCTATGGTGGTGAGATGCTAGTGGACTGGTTACCGGGAACTATGGGAGGACTATGGCGCCTGCCGATACGATGTGGTAACATGTATCATAAAGTTGGCAGACGGTGACTCGCCAACTCATTGAAATGGGCCCCTTAAAATGGTCGCACGCACGGTGCACCAAGGCGGCAACATTTACAGAGCGGCTTGAGGCAGGAGAGGTGTCGCTGGACTTTAAACGACGATCATTTGCACCCTCAGAGGGTCCCATCACGTCGCCCACTCGCCACTTACGCTTCACATCCTCCCTCCGAGCCGAAGCTCTCGCGACTCCACTCTGACCGGCCGGTTAAGGCAAGTCAGAGGTAGGGGCTGTTCTCCGTCAGTGTTCACTCCGGCCGGCCGGTAAAGGCAAGCCGGAGATGGAGAACAGGGCCTTCCCCTTGGAGCACTCGGGTGCGTGGGGTCGCTACTCCCCAACAGCTCGCCACAAGCTGCCCTGCGGGCTTATTATTATTATTATTATTATATTATTATTATTATTATTATATTATTTATATTTATTATTGATTGGTTATGTACCTTCTTCTTCATCGAGTCTTGATCAATGAGATCAGCTGTGGAGTTAGTGACGCTTTTGTCTCCATTCTCGTCGCTGCTTCGTCTACTTCTCCGTAGACTGAGGTTCCTAACTAGCGGTTGTGGCTGGGCGTTTCTCTTCTCCCGCCTGTGTATGTACATGTGCACCAACTCCTCCACTAGGTACATGATGAAGAACCCACTGCACATCAAAAGGGCTGACAGCGAGAAGTCCAGCTCTTTCATCAGCCCATTACCTGAAACAATGTAGATCGTAAGAGCGTGTTGTGAGTAACACGGAATAAATACCTATTTATACTTAACTATAATAATATTTATAAATAAAACATAAATATGGACTAAAAACGACAATTTTTTGCTATACTTATGTAGTAGAAAAACGAAAATTACCATTCTAATCCTCATATTATTTGTGACTTTTTTTTCTTATAACACTCATAGATTCTTTGCTCATAGTAAATTATTTATAAACCGAATAGTTAAAGTGAATAAAACCAATTTTGTGTTAATTAACATCCATACATTTTCAACTGCGGTTGTGACTTGTGAGACCAGTGACGTCATTAGTCATGCATCTTTTCATATATACTGTATAGAGTATAGACCGTTTTAATGTTCTCCAACGATCTCACTTTTGTGATGACTGTATTTCGTCATCGGTTGATCGTAGATATGGCAATTCAAGGACAATATTTCCCAGCTTGTGTATAGTTTTCGAAAAGCAAATAAAAAACAATGCATATTAACTATTATTCTTAAATCTTATATTATGCAACTATGGCCTAAGGCTTTTGATAGATTTTATCGTCTAAAATTGGTACCTAATATCTTTGTCAATTCATTTTGAATTACTACCTAATACCTACTGAAAGCTGATTCTTACCAAATTATTCGAAATGTTTTACTAAACCGGCAGTGTTATAACAGTGGAGAAATATCAAATTACAGGAAAAATGTAGAGCTATCAGATGGTAAATTGGTACGGAATTGTACAAATCTTGTACTTCTGTTTGTTTTTTATAGATAGATGTTTGATCAAACTATTTGAACCCCTTTAGTGAGCTTTAGAATGTATGACTTATTACTAAGAAACAGACAGAAACTTTAATCTCTTAGCAGTTAGCATTAACTGCCTCAATCTGACTTTAAAGATTTTAACCACGTAGTGAGCGTGCATATCAAAAACGAAGCATATTTGCATTAATAACGTCGGTTCTGCTTTAATTAACGTGGCACGGTTGTTTAAATACAGCACGGGTAAAATACTAATTATTTTTTTACAGTGACGACTTTAAAATATGGTCAACGGTGTTAATACGCTTAAACACGCGCCGCTGTCCCAGGTGCACTAAGATTTATTTGTCGTTTTTGCCGCAGCGTCGGCGGTGAAACACCGCTGCGGCGCAGCCGTTGCTTCGCGATATCTATACAACGTCCAGCTGCAGCGGCGCGCCATTACTGTGCTGCCGTCTTCAAACTAAGGCGGTTAAATGACAAAAATAGTTTTTGAGGTAGAGCTAAAAAACACGGATTATTTGAAATTGATGCTATAGACGGGTCTGGATAAGTTTTGAGGGTGCAAAAATTCTAAAGTCTTTTATTTTTTGCATATAGTTTCCGGACCTTCTTCTTAGTCTAAAATTTGATTTTGTGCCATTTTGGATGGCTGCGTTTGTAGCAATTTAGGTTTTTGTGTCTTTTATGGATATTGGCCCAAAAGTAAATTATAGCTAAAAATTTTACTTTCACGATATTAAGGAAAGAGTAACCGATGCACATATGCAGTTTGAGTCGTATCCAACCAGGGGTTTTCTGATATTCGGCTACTATATAAAACATGGTCCCACCAGGCCCACAACTATTCTAATGTCTGACAAATCTTAAAAAATTGTTCAGAGAGTTAATATCTGAGTCTGTAAGAAAGTTGTGCCACATTCGGCAATTTCGTATAAAGATATTCCATTTTTTTTCCTCAAACTCGCTATAAAAACTACTAATGAAACTTTTAGTTAGTAGAGTTCATATCTATATGATGATTATGGTGTTACAAAACACTTTCTATAAGTTTAATCATGTTTATCCGCGGGATTTTTTATTAGAATGTAAAAAACTAACTTTTATCATGTATCAATGGCGAATACGGGGTGCGGACTGCGGGCCTCTCGCCACGCGGGGAGGGGCCCAAGTTTCATATATTAATATACGACAAAATGAAATGACAATTTATGTGACAACTTGACAAGTAATAATGTTCTAAATGCGAAATTTATAATTTCAATTTTAAATTTATTTCATGTTTAATGATGCCAAGACGAGACCATAATATTATGACTCGCCAATAAAAAATGTCTTCAGATCTCGTCTAGAACCATCTGACTCCACTCTACGTTCTCTAACTCTATAAAGCTTGAATTTACTAACTCGTAAAGTAGAAAATAGGCTTAAGATAAAAAATATTTTAGTCACTGTTCATAGCTTTTATGTTAGAGAATACAATGTTCTGGCACAACGACGACGCTCGAATATTGCTAGTGTGGGGTGTGCCTTATACAAAAGCTCATGAAGTAATGAAACGCTCAAGCTATGCATTTTGACTCATTAGACGGATCGCGCTAGCTGTTTTTAGTGGGAAGTGGAAAAATTCTAATGTTGCTGATTTTTTTCTGTACCTATATGTAGTTGATAGGGACTACCCTAGGGAGTTAATAATTAAGTTTTGTGCCATGTCTGCCTATTGCCTTTTCAGCAATTCGATTATTTGTGGTTAATTTTTCCGTGGCTGCGTAACGTGAGACTTTAAAAAAATAAAAAAGTCAAGGAGTGTTCCCAAAATGGCAAGCAAAGTTTAAAATTGATGTAATTCAAAGGTCAGTTATACAAAAAACAAAATAACTTAATGATAAAAAAATCATAGCTTCTAATACTACTTACTGTACCTACGCGGGCGGAGCTGCGGGCACCAGCTAGTTTTAACATAAAACTAACAAGCAATAATAAATAAAAAAAAAAACATTTTATTTCCAGTTTCACAAATTAATGTTTTTTATAATACTAATTAAAAATTATAATAAAATTACAAATTAAATTAAGACTAACGTTAGGTATTATAAATCAATTATTTTATAAGACTAACATTATTATAAATTAATGCTAAACATAGTAAACATATAATATCGAAAAGCAGTACAAGGATCGGTCCACATTCGTACGTAGTGCTCTGAAGTTTCACTAGGCTCGACTTGGCGGGGCCCTGCCGTGCCCCTAGATATAAAATTGTCAACGGGATGAATAACAATATAAACAAATATTATTTTGTTGGTTTGTAAAATGTATTTAATTATATAAATTATTACAATCAATTAATAACCTAATAAATAAGTCCTTAACCACGAGTATTAGAAACATGTATTCAGCAACCTACGTATAAAATTCAAGCGTTGAAATAATTTATTTATTTTTTATTAAATAATACTATATATACAATAAATATGATGTAGCTGAAGAGACTATTCGGTTAAACGACTAATTTCAAGAACTAAAATTAGGTATTTGAAATTGTAATTTTTTTGGTGTTAGATAACCGAAGTTTCATGTGGAAGCCTATCGGATATCAAATTTTATTGTGCATTTATGTATTGTATAAAATCAGGCTACAATTACATTCAGGTTCGTCATTCGTGCTACGCAAACAAAGTTGCGGGCAAAAGCAAGTTAAAATTTTGTAATCGCTGTAAAATTATGTGAAATATATAAAAATTTTGAAATGTAGTCGAATGAATGACATTTTATCACACACATTTACGTATATGTGTAATGTGTATGTTGTAGTGCGAATATTCCACAATACTTCGACCGCATATTATAATAATATTATTTTTGCATTTTATTATTTAAACCCTCAATGAAAAAGGCACAAACTTGGAATATAGATTCTTTATGACTTAATAATATTGAATACGTGAACTTTATTTAACGATTATGTGTTTTTGGAACGCTTTTAGCTTAGGGAAACTAAAAAACTTAATATCTCGAATCGCAGTCGCTTAATGTGGCACAAAATTTGGAATTAGGCCTATTTTAGTGGTCTTAAACAGAAAATAGTCGTTTATCACACTTTAGAATTTTTGCCGGTACTCTTTTCAAAAAATGACCCTAAGTCATTTTTTACTGGACGAAAACGACGCAAATTAAGTCTCCATACTCTGGAAGCTGTCCCAGTTAAGATACCATTAATATTTTAAACTTTAAATCAATATTGCCACTTTTATAGCCATATAAAAAAATCAACCACAAATAATGGAATTGCTGAAAACGCAGTGGGCAGAAATGGCACAAAACTTAATGATAAGCTCCCCAGGGACTACTTTATCAACACACAAAAATTCAGCGACTTTAGAATTTTTTCCACTTACCACCTCGAATACGCCTAGCGCGACCCGTCTACTAGTGATTTTCTATAAACAATTGTTAATGTTGTCATAAGACATGACAATTGTCATTTTTAACCGCCTTTTAGTTTGAGGACGGCAGTGTGGCGCGTGTGGCGCTTCCATATTTTAAATTCCTCATTACCTAATTTTAAAACGAGTTTTATTGAAATTTAAATGATTGCTGGGCTGGACTCATTATAAAAACACACTGAGCGTCTCTTTATCTATACTTTATTAACTAAAGTTTCATTACATAAAATTACACACTATGCTATGTCGGACATTTTGGGCGGAAGGAAGAAGCTGTATTATATTATACCACAGACAATACAACCATAGATATCTAATATGAGAAATTGTGTGTTGCTATCTCAACAAGTTTAATGGCGTGTTCTATATTGTTTAATATGACCATAAATTGTGTCACCACTTTTTTCATTTCATTCATTTGTTTACAATGAGATGAGACACAATAATGTGTACCTACTGGCTACTGCAAATAAAAATCAGTATTGTTTACGTCGCTAATTATGTACGCATCTGCCAAACAATGCTCTACGCGCACTGAATTACATACCTACCTAATTAAACCATTGTCAACAACAAAGACGACGAAAATGTATGCATACCAGTACCTACATAATAGGGCTTTGTCGCAGTTTGTTCAGTGCGAAACGCTTAGTAAATAAGGAAATATTTTGAAATTGCAGTTTTTGTCGTAGATTAGCTACTGTTCGGACATACTTGTGAGTTGTGTACCTATAAAGTTCACAACTCACCAAAGCATCATTTTGCAATGAGGTAGATAGATACCTACTAGATATCCTTGCCCTTACTCTTTGGCTACGCAAATTTGAGACATGCTGCTCCAAGATGTTATTGGATTTCAAGATGATATTATTGTTTCATGATAGTTAGGTTAGTTTAAGGCTGCGCTAGTCGGTTTTTTCTCCATACAAACGCTGTTGGTGATTTACTCCAAAGTCAAACATTGTAGACCCAAATTCTACCGTAATATCGATTTTTATGACACTTAAGTATATAGGTCGGTATTTGCTTATATTTCTGAAATTCAAATTAGTGTAGAAGATAATAGCCTCCAAACATCGCATTTTTAGCGCAACTTTGAACGTAAATAAAAATTAAACGAAAAATGATAATATAAAAGCAAGCATATACCGACACAGTTCAATTATTCAGCAATTGAGATAATTTTAGTTCAGACAAAAATATTATATAGTTTTTTCATAAAACACCAACAGCTGAGTGCCGATTTGCGTAATTTGAAGACGCCTTTTCTTAAATACTTTACACAGCTGCATAAATGTGTGCAGTATAGCTTCTCTTATAAGTATAGATTACTATTTTATAGGTATATCCTTTTTTCCCCAATATTAGGTGAAATAACAAGCATTTTCCCCCCGCGCAGCACTGAGTTCGAGCCGTTGACTAGCGCACTCTTAAATGTAGAGCAAATTCTCTATTTATATTTTACTAGCTTTTGCGCGCGGCTCCGCTCGCGTAAATACATTATCCTACGGGGACATTACTTTTCGGGATAAAAATATTTTTTATCCCGATATATCCCGACCCAAAGTATGTCTATACCAAATTTCATAAATATCAGTTCAGCGGTTAAAGCGTGAAGAGTTAACAGACAGACAGACAGACACACTTTCGCATTTATAATATTGTCGTCATGTCATGTATTGATGTCATGTTGAGGTGATGTTAAAACCCAACCCAACACAATTCTAATAAGTATTATAGGTTCGTTAACTATCCAAATCGCGATAGTAAGGTAACAATAAATTTATTTCACGAAAGATTGACAGTATTCGTATATATTATATTTATATCGTATTAAACATAATTTTATTTGTAATATTACAATTAATTGAAATAATCAATTTAACTGCGAATTTAAAACATGCAATATCCTTTATAAATAATATTGAATACAATCTCCGATTACCGGCACATGAGCACCAGTAAAAGTTTTTGCGTAATTTAAATTCAACACAAATTCGTCGGCGCATGTTCGAAATACAAAAACGGAATGTGGACTCCATTAAAAGTTTTTATTTAAAAAGTAATCACTTCGGCGAATCTTTCGAAACTTCATCATTACTGAGCTGTCTTTGGTTTTTATGGCTTTGGCCTGTTTTGTGTTTAAGTTGCTTTTTTTTATTTATTTCGTGATAATTATGTAGGTACTTACCTTTATTATTAAAACCGGTGTAGCATCTTATTACGTGCATATATTATGTATGATTGATTTCCTTGTACACTACGGCCGCTGTATCTTGACGGGTCTGAACATAGTCTCTGCGAACTTTAGCGCATGTACAACTCGTGAAGAAAACTGTTATTGTATTATTTTTACATACCTATGTAGTAATAAAATTTCCCTAATATAGTTGACCAATTAGTATAAATAATATAAATACGAAAACACTTAGAAACAGCTAATGCGCAACCTTCTGCGCGAAGTTCAGACTCGCCAAGACACATCGGCCGTATTGTACGTACCGCGTACGTAATACGTACGTATGTACTTCAAAACTTTGTCATTTTGTTTATCTGAGCTTCATTGACAATAATTAATTATGTTAATTTATTAGCTTTACGTTCGACTTACCATACGAGAAGGGAAACAATATCATTAATATGTCTAGACAAGAGACAGTCTGTAGTATTCATTTTTAGGTTCAGATTTATGTATCACGTTACCTAAATGGTCCAGACTTTACAGTCTAGACAGTTTTTATTTAAAAATTCGGAGCTCGTCGAGCGTTGTAAGTGAATGTGACGTAATTCCCTAATGTTGGGTCAGTGTGACCATTTGGTATATCACAGTTTTTCACACAAAAATCGCCAGTAATTTCAAGCGGCAGTTTTATACAATTCAGTTTAATTTTAAACATGGAAAGAGCTGCCGAATTAAATTTAGGTTAGTTATGTTGGTTTTATTGCACAAAATATTTTATGTAATTTATCAGAGCGAAGGATGGCGTGGGCTAAAAATTATAATGTTATAAATTATCCTCGTGGTCGTTGCCCTTAACACTGGAGACTACAATAATATCATCGTTGTTTTTATTATATTATTGTATTTCACGTAAATGTTTACTTACAAATTCACACAAAAACAGTATTTTTGTATACATACTTATAAAATATAATTTGTATAAATATCTCTACATTTTGACCGCTACAAGCTTGCTAAATATTATGATGATATTATGATATGCATTTTTACGACCTAGAATTTATGCAGCATCTCAACTCTCAAGTGCCCATGTGTGTACAAAAACCTATCAATTACCTGGTTGTTTTTGAATGTAATACAAGAAAAATTACGACTTTATCATCGTAACATCTAACTGTTACGTTGAGTAAGAAACTTGATCATTTCCATCATTAGTTGTTTTTTTCGTTTCTTGACTTATGAGTTACTCACGACATAGCGTTATCATGATGTCAGCAACTCAGCAGTCAGGCAGATCAGCGACGTGCATCTAGCTCACGACTCCAACTTCCAAGTTGTACTACGGAACCAAGTAGCTCTTACGTAAACAAGGAAAAAAAAAGCTAAAATGCCTAATTGAAGACGTGAAAATGCGACGATATTTTGTGAGCCCGAACTCAAGATACAACATATTTTTTTTTTTGGAAAAGTTACTTACAAATTCCTTGGTATACAAGTAAAATAGCGCAAAGAGTTTGCTTTTTGCTTACATTTGTTTAGTAGTTACGCACCGCATATTATGTCAGTGTTCGTTACTTAATATCTAGTTCAATCAACTCATCGTATAATTTTAAAACATGAATTAGATGTTTTAAATTAAATAGTAATGTTTGAATACATTGGCAAGACTTATCGTGCGATGTTTTCATTAATACTGCGATTGGTAACGCTGTTTCACAAGCAGACCTAATATTGTACGATAGATTAGTTCAACATGTTGATAATGTTGTGTATGTAATAGGTATCAAAGAGTTATGAAAAAAAAAATGTATGGAGCTATACATTTTTTTTCCTATCTAGAAGTCCTAGCTAGAAGCCTTGTGGAACTCTCTTCCTCACACCATTCGCGACAGTCCCAACATCGATGTATTTAAGACGCTTGAAAGAGTATTACCTCAAATCTGAATCCATATAGTATTTATATATATTATAGTTATAATAATATATTAGTATTTATATATATTAACTAGCTATAATTATTATTTATTTATTTAGCTTATTTACTATATTTTATTTTATTATAGATATAAATATTTGAATTATTATTTCTACATTTGTGCACGTCCTAACTGCCATATTTTAATTTTAATAAATTTCAAATTAGAAATAAGCAGTCCTTTGTGTCATCTTTCTTTGTTAATTGTATTGTCATAATTTTCTGTGTACAATAAATTGTTAAATAAAAATAAATGAAGCCTTCTACCTAAAGCTCCATCATCAGATCAGGTTCGTGTCATCAATAATTATCATAATGTTACGAACAAAGAGATTAGCGCCATCTAGCGTCAACCAATGAAACCACTTGGTGTGAACAGGGACAACGTGAAACCGTCTACTCAATACTAGATAGCGCCCAGTAGCGCCGGGCGAATCTTCCGGAATAAATTCAACTCGGTTACGTGAGTCGGAAACATTCTGGAATAATCTGGGATTCGATTCGGCCCATATAAATAGACGCAGAAATGCGAGCGAGTCAGTTCAGTTCGAGCTTCTTTCGAGGCGAAACAGGCGATTAGTTAAAGTGATACCAGTGATTAATACAAGTGAAACCCACGACTTGGCTACGACATAGGACATCGTTAGTGCTTAGTGTTTGGACTTAGTACTCAGTGTTTGGACTTAGTGTTTAGTGTTAGACCTAGTGCTAGTGAATAAAGTCTTCAATAGAGTCAGCAGGTCTTTATCTCCAAATCCTTCGAACCCTAACACGTAACAACTGGTGTCGGAAGTGAGATTTGGAGATGCCATTGACTCCGAGAGAGGACTTCAAGGAGGGCGTCAGAACAAGGGCACAACGAGCTGCGGAGGCCACACCCCCTGGGGACCAAGCTCCGCCCACTGTGGGCCAAGCCCCGCCCACTGACCCCGCCCACCAAGACCCGTCCACTGACCACGCCCCAGGCTCCGCCCACTTTGACCCAAGCCACGCCCACCAACTCCGCCCACTGGGGTCACACCCACTCAGGCCACGCCCACCGGTCCCGCCCACCGGGTCACGCCCACTCAAGCCCCGCCCACTGACTCCACCCACCTTGCCACGCCTTCCAGACAGGCCACGCCCGCCAGACAAGCCACACCCACCAGCAGTACCGTGGCTCTTCAATTAGGAAATTGAATTGAAATAATGGAGCTGCAAAGGGCTGAAATTCGGGCAATGAAGGAATCACAAGAACGCAAGCTCGGTGATTTGCAACAGTCACAAGAACGTTTGCAAGAATCGCAAGAGCAACAAAAAGACCTCCAAGAAAAAGCGCTTTGGGCTATAAAGGATGTTAGTGACACGGTGATGAAGCTTCGAAAAGATGTCGACGTAGTGGAAGAACGAGTTACTGGGTTAGGATTGGATGTTGAAAACGTGAAAACCGGCCTCGCTGAACTACAGAAGAAAGTAGTGCGCCTTGAAACCACGGGAGTTGCGATGTCTAGTGGAACTACCGGTGTGGCACAAGGACCGAAAGTGAAAGTGCCGCCGTACGACGGCACTACTTCTTGGAACGCTTATCGTCAGCAATTCCAGACTGTTGCTACTGCCAACGGATGGACGGAAGAACAATGCCTGACCGCTCTCACTGTTGCGCTCAGAGGGCAAGCTTTGTCGGTCCTGGAAGCACTGCCACGTACAGGAAAGGGGTTCCAAGACCTGATGGAGGCACTTGAATCCAGATACACCTGGAGTACGTGTTCCGTGCCCAACTGCGTGACAGAGTCCAACGTTCAGGAGAAGGACTACAACAATGGGCGTTGGAAATTGAAAAACTCGTCAGGAAGGCACACCCAGGAGCCGATACCAAGATGGTAGACACGAATATGGTTCAAGCATTTGTCGACGGAATCAAAGACCTGGAGGTTAGAGCTGCAGTGAGGCTTCGTCACCATACCTCGCTAAGGGAAGCATTGGCACATGCTTTGGAGGTCGAGGCTGTTCGCCATGACATACGGCAGACCTATAAGATCCGCGAGGTCTCTGAGGAAGTCAAGGAGGTTAAGGCTCCTACGAAGAAAAGTTCTGGAGCCATGTGCTACAAGTGCGGCGAGAGGGGCCATCTTCAGCTCAACTGCCCACAGAAGGAGACCCAGATGGCAAGGATGAAAAGGATGGAGGAGCTAATAGAGAAGCTGATGAAGCAAGGGGCTCCGTCCCCTGCCCGCGATCAGGGAAACGAATAAAAGCCAGGACTAAGGGGCGAGTACTGGCTGACGCGGAGGAAGCCCCGATAACTGTTATTTCTCAGGCATGCAGCGGGAATAGTCTTGTGATTCAGGGGACTATTAACGGAACGGATTGCAAAATGACCCTAGACACAGGAGCCTCTAGAACAATAGTGAACCCAAAGCTGGTAAAAGCCGCAAGGGGGCACAAGAGGAAAATTCACTGTCGGCTTCTTACTGCCTCCGGTCAACCAATACCTGTCCTGGGAGAAACGTCAGTCACGATGTATGTAGGGGGGTCCTCATACTCTCATAACGCTATCGTGGCCGAGATTATGCATCTTGGGGTTGGATTTCATGAAGAAACACAACTGCAAAATTAATGTCGCTGACGGAGTTTTCAAGTGTGGTGAAGAAGAAATCTTCATTCTTGGAGGCGCCTGCGGGAAAGTCGCATGTGTAAAGAAAGTCATCATACCTGGACGAGCGGAAGCTCGGGTGCTAGTGAAACTGCCGCCAGTTGGAATGAAAAAGTCAAACAGATGCGTGTTGATCGAAGGCACACCTACCAAGACATCGGCGCAAAAACTGATGACCGCGAGAACCCTTGTTAGTGGAAGCAGTAACGCTGTGGTAAAGGTTTTGAATCTTGGTGATCGCGAGATCTGCTTGAACAAAGGTGACGTCATTGGAAAGTGCGAGGAAGTTGTCTGGATGAAAAAGTGTAGTTCGATGACAAGCGCAGATTCAGTAAACAACAAGAACTACGGATTAGTGACTGAGCTACTCGATGACTGCAAGAGTAATCTGACTTATTCGCAGAACATGAAAGCTAAGAAGTTTTTACAGCGCTACGCGAATATCTTCTCAAGTCAAGATGGCACAGTGTTCTATTTGACTCAAAAAATTTCCCTATGCTGTTTATTGCATAAATCGATGAAGATATGCATTTTAAATGCAAGAGTAAAACACCCACGTGTCTATTTCAAATACTTTTTTTTATAAAAAATAATTTATGTTTCGTGACCTCGACGTAAAAAAAAGACTTAATAAATTCTGTAAGCGTGTCTGATCAATATATATTTTTTTGATTAATATGGTTTAATGAAGGACCTTTAGGCGCATATTTTTCATGTTTTATTTTTTGAAGATCACTTCTGGTTACCGTTATTAATTTTTATTCAGTTTTTTGTTTTTATTTTTTTTCTCCCAAAAAACTCAAAAGTGCGACTTGTGACTGACACTGAAAGATTGACCTTTAATGCGTCTATCATTGATAAAAAAATCAAATTGCACTATGGAAGCGTTTACGAGTAATCGAATTTCAAAATATTGTGTTAGGGGTGTCATTCAACTTGACCTTTAATTTTTGCTCAAATTAATGAAATTTTTTCTTTAACTACAAAATTGTATATGATTTACAATTATGACTATGGTAATAAATCTTTAGACATATTTTTTACAATCTCTTGAGTTATTTTACAATTTTACGGTGACATAATATACAAACCTTTGAAAATATTGACTTTTGATATACTATTTCTTCTGAGAAATTACTCATATTTAAGAGTACTATACGTTTATACAATAAAAAAAAAGTTCGATCGCCTACTTTTTGACCTTAGTGATAACCCTAAAATGTACCATTTTACCTTTATTCTAACTCCCAAACGCTTCCATAGTGCAACTTGATTTTTTTATCAGTGATAGACGCATTAAAGGTCAATCTTTCAGTGTCAGTCACAAGTCGCACTTTTGAGTTATTTGGGAGAAAAAAAATAAAAACAAAAAACGGAATAAAAATTAATAACTCGGTAACCAGAAGTGATCTTCAAAAAATAAAACATGGAAAATATGCGCCTAAAGGTCCTACATTAAACCATATTAATCAAAAAAATATATATTGATCAGACACGCTTACAGAATTTATTAAGTCTTTTTTTTACGTCGAGGTCACGAAACATAAATTATTTTTTATAAAAAAAAGTATTTGAAATAGACACGTGGGTGTTTTACTCTTGCATTTAAAATGCATTTCTTCATCGATTTATGCAATAAACAGCATAGGGAAATTTTTTGAGTCAAATAGAACACTGTGGATGGGGACCTTGGAAGAACGTCGATGGTTCAACACAGGATAGATACCGGAAGCGAGAGACCAATTCGTCAACGAGCAAGACGGATACCAATTGCAAAGGGGTCGTCCATTAATCACGTGATGCCTAAAGGGGGAGGGGGGGTCTCAAAAAAAATCACCAAGTATCACCAAGGGGAGGAGGGGGTATAAGGAGACATCACGTGTATTAATTTTCGAATCTAGTCTATGCATACCGAAATTATTATCGGTTAAAGATTCGTAGTGATGCTTAAATACTTACAAGACAAATGACTCGTATAGTTTTTAATTGCTTAAATTATTTGATTAAATTGATTTTTAAGTTAAAGTTTTTCTTTAAACATGACCTGCTTACTATGTAAAAAAATACACGTGATCTTAGGTGGGGGAGGGGGGGGGTAGTATAAAACCTCACCACGTATCACCAGGGGGAGGGGAGGGGTCTAAAAAGTTGTAAAAAACATCACGTGATTAATGCACGGCCCCAAAGGAAAAAGAAGTTGAAGACCTTTTGGAGGACATGAGAAGGAATAAGATTATTGAACCATCTGCAAGTCCGTGGTGCTCACCTGTTGTATTAGTGAAGAAGAAAGATGGTAGCACGAGATTTTGTGTGGACTATAGGCGTCTCAATGATGTCACTAAGAAGGACAGTTACCCGTTACCTAGAATTGACGACACTTTGGATACCTTGAGTGGCATGAAATGGTTCTCGACCCTAGACCTGAAATCTGGATACTGGCAGGTGGAAATTCATCCAAAGGACAAGGAGAAGACAGCTTTCTCGACCGGTAAAGGTTTATGGCAATTTAACGTCATGCCCTTCGGATTGTGCAACGCACCTGCCACATTTGAGCGACTCATGGAATGTGTACTGGCAGGCTTAGTTGGAGAGGCTTGCTTAGTCTACTTAGATGACGTCATAATTGTCGGCCGTGACTTCGAGGACCATTTGCGAAACTTGGAACGAGTTTTCGCCAAAATAGAGGGAGCCAAATTAAAGTTGAACCCAAAAAAGTGTCGTTTATTCAGGAGTAAGGTCAATTATCTCGGCCATGTTATCTCCAGTGATGGAATCCAGACAGACCCGGAGAAACTGGAAGCAGTTCAATAATGGCCTACCCCTAATAACAAAACCGAAGTGCGGGCATCCCTCGGCCTATGCTCATACTACAGGCGTTTTGTTAAAGGATTCTCGGAAATAGCCAAGCCATTACATCGGCTGACAGAAGATAAACGACAATTTAGTTGGGATGGGACTTGTGAAGATTCTTTTCAGAAACTGAAGAAGCATCTGTGTGAAACACCAATCCTGGGGTATCCACAAACTGAAGGTCAGTTTATAGTCGACACGGATGCAAGCAACACGGCCATTGGAAGGGTGTTATCTCAAAAACAGGGTGAAAGAGAAGTTGTTATTGCATATTTCAGCAAATTTTTATCCAAGCCAGAGAGGAACTACTGCGTGACAAGAAGAGAACTGTTGGCTGTTGTAAAGACGCTACAACATTTCAACAAATATCTCATCGGCAGACAGTTTTTGCTGCGAACTGATCACGCAGCCTTGAAGTGGCTGCTGCAATTCAAGAACCCAGAAGGTCAAGTAGCTCGATTGATTGAACAGCTTCAGGAGTATGACTTCAAGACGGATCACCGCAGTGGAAAGACGCATGGGAATGCTGACGCACTTTCCCGAAGGCCGTGTTCGGAAGACTGCAAACATTGTGTTAAGCAGGAATCTAATGAAGTTACATTGAAGCTAACGAGAACAAGTCCTTTGGGTCTCTGGGAGAATGATGCTATGAGAGAGGCTCAAGAAAGAGATGACGACCTTCGGCATATCGTCACGTGGAAGAAACGGGGTGACGTAAAACCAATCTGGAGTGAGGTTGCACCCACTGGCGCTGTCACTAAGGCGTACTGGGCGCAATGGGATAGTCTGATACTTCAAAACGGAATACTCTACCGGAAATGGGAGAAGACCAACGGCAGAGAGTTCCATCTTCAGATAATTGTCCCAAGAACGAGAGTACCAGATGTTCTCCGTGAAATACATGATGGCGTATCAGGAGGTCATTGTCAAGAGGACGTTAACAAAAGTGCGCGAAAGATTCTACTGGTTGCATTGTCGAGATGATGTACAGGATTGGTGCCGCAAATGTACTACTTGCGCTGCTGTAAAAGGACCACAGACCAGGAGCCGTGGGTTGTATAACGTTGGTGCGCCGTGGGAACGAATTTCAGTTGACGTAGCTGGGCCATTTCCTGTAACGGAATCGGGAAACAAGTATTTTATGGTCGTCATGGATTCACCAAATGGCCCGAAGTGTTCGCCATACCAAACCAAGAAGCTACAACAGTCGCTTCTAAGTTAGTCGAAGAAGTGATATGTCGCTTTGGTGTGCCTCTAGAAATCCATTCTGATCAGGGCAGGAACTTCGAATCGCAGGTGTTCCAGGAAGTGTGCAGAATTTTGGGCATGCATAAGACGAGGACCACCGCGTACCATCCACAGTCTGATGGAATGGTAGAAAGATTTAACTAGACCCTTGAGAGGCATTTGGCGAAATTGGTAGGTAGACGACAAACAAAAGGATTGGGACAAGTTTATACCACTCTTCCTTCTGACATACCGAACCGCCGAGCATGAGAGCATAAAAGCTACCCCGGCGTATGTCAACTATGGTAGAGAACTACGAATACCAGTAGACCTATTGACAGGAGGGTCACCGGAGGGACCAGAGACCGTACAAGACTATGTCTGCGATTTAAGGGAAAAAATGCGCTATATACACGCCTTGGTTCGGGAAAATGGGTTACAGTCAAGTAAGAACATGAAAACTAGGTACGACCGGAAATCGAACACGAGCGGCTTCGAGGAAGGGTCACTGGTGTGGCTGCATAACCCAACTCGCCGGAAAGGGAAATCTCCAAAGTTGCAGACCAAGTGGGACGGACCATACAAAGTGCTTACCCGAATAAATGATGTGACTTATAGGATCCAAAAGCAACCAAGAGGGACATTCAAAGTGGTACACATAGACCGTCTGGCGCGGTACCATGGCAGTAACAACGATGCTCGGGACGAGCATCTTTAAGAGGGGAGTAGTGTTACGAACAAAGAGATTAGCGCCATCTAGCGTCAACCAATGAAACCACTTGGTGTGAACAGGGACAACGTGAAACCGTCTACTCAATACTAGATAGCGCCCAGTAGCGCCGGGCGAATCTTCCGGAATAAATTCAACTCGGTTACGTGAGTCGGAAACATTCTGGAATAATCTGGGATTCGATTCGGCCCATATAAATAGACGCAGAAATGCGAGCGAGTCAGTTCAGTTCGAGCTTCTTTCGAGGCGAAACAGGCGATTAGTTAAAGTGATACCAGTGATTAATACAAGTGAAACCCACGACTTGGCTACGACATAGGACATCGTTAGTGCTTAGTGTTTGGACTTAGTACTCAGTGTTTGGACTTAGTGTTTAGTGTTAGACCTAGTGCTAGTGAATAAAGTCTTCAATAGAGTCAGCAGGTCTCTATCTCCAAATCCTTCGAACACTAACACGTAACAATAATATTGCACCGTCACGCGATATACATATCCATGCAAAAAGTAAGAGGATTAAAACTTGCAAGATTTGGCAACACATAAAGGGACAAGTGAAAGTAAAAAATCTTGTAAATTATTACAAGCTTTTATTTACTTTCACCTGTCCCTTTAAGACAGCTCTACAAACTATAGGTACATATTAATGTATAGTTTGTACATCTATCTTTAAGCTAACCGTACTTGCTGTACGACGTGTGAGTTGCATAGTGCCCCCATGCCTGAGCACAAATCCTAATATTTCATTTAACTAAGCAAATCCCGACAGATTGTTTCGTTAATGTTCGTTTTTCGTTTTATTTAAGTCAATTAATTTTGCAAGTTTTATCGTTATTTATTATAATTTGATGACCGTAGACCTGAGATATAGTTAGTAGTTTTATCTAACGTTAGTTTCAAGTTTCCATCAGTGAATCAATTAATTTTTATTTCCAGTCCTCCAACAGACTTTATTCAGTCATTGTCTTTGCTAATTGCAGCTTGGATTTTTTGCAATAATTACGAGTCATTAGATAGATGCGATCATATTAAATATTGATGTACTGAAACGCAAATGACTAGTTAAGATCCTATAGATAAAGTATTGTTTCGCTAGCTAAAACGTCGCTACTCGCTGTCCTTAGAAAAACTCAAGCGTCGAATAGAATTCTATAATTAAATATAGTTTCTGTTCTAGCTATATAAGGTTCGGTAAAATCAATTACGGATATTTTGGGCATAATATGATCTACTGCTTATGTACAGACGTTTAAGCAGAAAAATAATTGTCATGCTAGTTTTTTTTTTTTCCTTATATGGGCGAGTTTGCGTTTTGCGGAGAGTTATCCATACATGACATGATTTTTTCCTTTAGTATGACAATTATTTTTCTGCCTAAACGTCTATACATAAGCAGTAGATCATATGCCCAACATATCCGTAATTGAATTTACCGAACATTATATAAGTTATACATTATATAATTGTCAAAAAAGATTATTTTATATTTAAAACCTCATTTGTTGAAGCGGTAAAAACCAAGTAAAAACGACGTAGTTTTTAAGGTTATTTCAGCATTATGACATTGCAACATTTAGATCTTTTCATAGCCATCTCTCCGTCCACAGCCCGAGTTAAGTTTGACCCAGATTGAAATAAACTCGTGTATATTTTAGTACTTGACTCCATACGCGGAATGTAAACATATAAATATTTTAGAGAGCTTTTTATCTTTTAATTAATAAAAATGCATTCAGGTACAAGAGCATCTACCTATAGAAGTTATTATATCTATTAATAAATATAATGGGACAAAAGTAATAAAGAAATAACAAAATTATTATCTATTATATGTTTTGTATGAATTATTATATTATGCTATTTAGTATTATGGCAAGGTCGGCGAGATGAGGTATGACAGTAATCAATAATAAACTTTAAAATTTTAATTCATTTAAAGTTTAAATATGCAGCTGAGCAAACAGCCTATGGCTGGCTTCGGGCTCTAACTTTAGTTTGTATAAAAAAACTCTACATGACATTGCACCGGTTATAATTTTAATTCAATTCGTTTGAATTTAATTTAAATTAAAGGAGTATAAAGTCCTCTCTTAAATCGTCATTCCTATCCATTGATTAAAACTTCAATTATTCAATAGTCAGGTTTTTATTTCCATAAATTAACATAACATGTGCCACCATGGCTGTCTCTCGGTAATAATGCCAAAACCCGGCGTCCATACAAAACAAACGACGATACTGATCTTACATTTTTATACAAATTGAACACTGGCACTGAATGTTATTTCTTATGCCTAAGAAATAACCTATAAAATCATTTTATCTCATTTCCAAATAATAATTAAACCTTAACACACATTCCAACCATTCTTATGTTTACATATTATTAATTATAAGCATTTTATGAAACCTTCAACTATGAGCTTACAGGAGGTACTTATCTCCCTGTTCAAATACCTACATAATAATTTTTACTTATTGCACTTAAACTACCTTCGTAAGTTGAATAAAAATATAATAGTTTTATTTCTCCCATAGGCCGCGGAACCCTGAGAAGCACGTGCCTTTTAACTTTAACACAATAATTAGTGTTTTCATTTTCAGTGCCGGGTTCACGGAAAAATATCGTTTAACTGTTTAGCACGAACCTTAAAGTCGTTAGCGCTAAAACAACATATTTTTTTACATATTATTAAAAATCAAAAGAAAAAACTTAACACGCACTGTTAAAATGGAAATAAGAACACCCACTGACCGTTTTAGTTACGCAATTGATTTTAACGTCTGCTGCACATCAGCGCTAGTGATTCAGCATTACTAAGGCATTATCCACTTTTTACTGTAGAGTCCGACCGAAACTGGTTTTCCGGCCGAAACCGAAACCGAAACTCACGTGGTCTAGTAGAAAATTCCTTAAAATACTGAAATTTGGTGCATTTTATCCATTATTCTGCATTACGTGGTAGAGCCATGCTTCGGCACGAATGGGCCGGCTCGACCGGAGAAATACCACGGGCTCACAGAAAACCGGCGTGAAACAGCGTTTGCGCTGTGTTTCGCCGAGTGAGTGAGTTTACCGGAGGCCCAATCCCCTACCCTATTCCCTTCCCTACCCTTCCCTATTACCCTATTCCCTCTTAAAAGGCCGGCAACGCACTTGCAGCTCTTCTGATGCTGCGAGTGTCCATGGGCGACGGAAGTTGCTGTCTATCAGCTGGTGACCCGTTTGCTCGTTTGCCCCCACATTTCATTAAAAAAAAAAAAAAAAAAATAATTAGGACATGAAATGGAAACACGGTATATTAATTTTGTTGTAATCATTTATTGTAATATTAAAAAAATATTAATTATGTTTTCAAATTCAGTTGCGTTGTCAAAGAGTTGCCGCAAGAAACGAAGTTAGGCGAGCGTGCACGAAAACTTCCGAAATCAGTTTCGGTTTCGGCAAAAGTTTCGGCCACTTTTGGCCGAAACCGAAACTGCCGCCAAAACTTGATTTTTGGCCGAAACTCGGCCGAAACCGAAACCGAACTTTCGGTCGGACACTGCTTTTTAGTGATAGTCGACTAGAAAAAAAACATTCTAATAATTATGTAGGTACCAATACTTGTAATATTGGTAATAGAAAGCCTAACGCCTTGTTGTTAAAAAGTCTCAAAACCAATAACTATATTTTTTACTAGATGTTGCCCGCGACTTCATGCACGCAATATATTTTTACTATCTCGTTGGTTATTTTACAATCTAACGGTTTTTACAATTTTACGGTGACATGTATATAGGTATATACCTATTGAACGAGACCACTTTTAACCCATTTTTACCCTCCTCCTCCCCACGACGACTCTTTCTTTTCTCGTAGTACCTAACTACCTACTAATGGCCTTCGCGCAAGATTCTCCTACAAGATATTGGGTACGTGACAAAAACCTAAACCAAGCGTATTTAAAGACCCCTCCCCCCTAAACAGGTCACGGGTGGGTTTCCCTGAGTACAAACACCTATGATCATGCCTATAGCTGACCGTGAAGTGATGCATGCAATGGTAATGTAGACGATAGTGAAACATAAGTTCAAGACCAACACTTGCGACATACACTTAATTGTTGCTTAGCGTGACTGTTTTTGTTTCAATGTTTTAGAAAAATGGAGAGTTGCCACGTCAACCTTGGTTTTCGTGCCAAAGTTTCTACGAATCGCTTACCAAACTAACGAAAGTAAGATAATGATAGAACCTATACGAATTACTATCAATGCAAAGAAAAGGAACCTTACCGTAATGAAATGTAATTGCGATTTTTTAAGATTACAAAGCTTTTATTCATTTTATTATTTTGTTCTATGTGTATTATATTTTTATTATGTTAATTGTAAAGTAGTTAATTTGAGGAATATCACTTTAGGTCTTACTAAGTGTATTTACGAGCTGAAAATTCTGAGGCTTACCGTGATCTTCAATAACTAAACCAGCTAACTTGATTTAACATTTATTAATTGTTCGTAACCCGATTCGAGTAAATATTTCATGCCTTTCAGTAACGAAATGTATACCTACCTAGCTTATTTTGAGTCTAACTAGCAAAGGCTTGCTAGTTAGACCCTAGTAACCCCTGGTTGGATACGACTCAAAATGCATAAAATTTGTACATCGGTTAGGCACTCTTTCCATAATATCGTGAAAGTAAAATTTTTAGCTATTTCCTTTTCGTCCTTTTCGTTCGTTCGTTTCCTATAATTTACTTTTCGGCTAATACCGATGAAAAAGACAAATACCTTAATTGCCACTAACGCAACCATCCAAAATGACACAAAATCAAATTTTAAGCTTTGAAGAAGGTCCGGAAACTATATGCAAAAAATATAAGACTAGAATTTTTGCACCCTCAAAATTTATCCGGACACCTTATCTACTAGGCGAGCAAAGATTTCAATTGAAGAGGAGATGTCACAATTCCATAGATGAACGCATAAAAATGTAGCAGAAAGAACATTGCATTGGCTCCATGCCAATTGGGCCGCCGACCGGCGACCTCGACATAAGTTAAATTACGATTCACACCTTATTGATTGATGCTTACGAGGCCGTAAATTGCGCAGCACCGCGTAATGGCTCTCGTCGACAGTTCTGTAAGTACTAAGTACAATGTACATACTAGCTTTTACATACCTAATGTTGTAAGATATTCAAATCGTTACTGCGGTATGTGCACTATAATCGTAGCTACAACATGGGCGCAAATTTTTCAATGAAATGTACACGACACATTGCTAAATAATATTATGTATACCTACGATCGGTGTATCTTTTTAAAATATGTATTTGTATATTAATAACGTATTGGATGTTCCTATCTCTAGTCGCTATTTTGGTGTTCTGCAAGCGTATTAGTCCCTTTGAAAAGGATAGGTACCTTATGAAGTAGAAAATAAGGAAAGCTTGTTAGATACTGCTACTTAGAATACATTTTACATCGAAGGCGAATTAAAAAACAGTTCCATGAAAAATGTCTGAGCGCATTGTTCCAATCGAATTGATATACCTATTGACATACCCTTGGAACGAAACCCATACATACATACAATGGCCCACAAATCACAATGTTTGGTAATCAGAACACTTGCACATAAAATTTAACACGATCTGCATACAGACTGCACGAATTTAAGTTTCTTCAAGCTCTGACTTCAGTATTTTTATTCATTTATTGAATTAATATCTGCCTTACATAATTTATAGACAGATTTAACCCTAAAGAGGTCACGAATAAAAGCTATATTTTTGAATATTGATTACCTAACTTAATAAGGTTTTAGATATTTTAGGTAACTTCTAACTTCTAGGAGTGTTCATTCTAAAGAAAATGGTGACGCGTGTAAAAATAAAATTAGATATTTATTCAAATCCTGAAATTCAATAGTGATGGATAGCACTGAAATAGAAGGTAATAAATTAAAAGTGATTACTGAGTGATTACTCATTGTTTAAAACTTATGTAATGGAGTTAATTATACCACCTAATAAATACCAATGTTATATTCTTGTTAACAACTACATACCTCATAATAAACAGTACCTGGGTAACTAAGCTTTGCTCAGAGTTCTAGAAGATTTAAATATAGGTATTAATATAGGTATTATACGTCAGCCCGGATTTTCAACTCGAGACACCAATTTGTCATCAATGCAAAAAATACACAAACGCAAGTCAAAGCATGGACTGATAAATCAATAGGAACGACGCCGGATGATGGAAATAGTATCGTGAACGATAATATTAGGAATCAGTTGGTTGGATTACCAGTTTATAAGCCACTGGCTGTGTTCCGCGGAAAAAAATGCTTGTTAGTCGTTAGCGCTTGCTAGCGCTGAAGAAAAAAAAAGTGAGATTATCGGCCAGGACACGTTTGCTAACTTCAATACGCATAGGCGTAGCTAGGGGGGGGCAAGGATGGGCAACGCCCACCCTAGAAACTTATTTGCCCACCCTAGACCCTAGACAGTATTAATGAATTACTAACTTAAACCCCCCCCCCCCCCCCTCCACCACGGACGGCTGCCCCCCCCCCTAGACAAAATTCCTAGCTACGCCAATGTCAATACGCAAACCTTTTTGTTGGCTTTTTTTTTGTTCCGCGGATAAAAGCGCTAAGTTTTTTTCTTCGGTTTGGTTGGAACTTGGAACACAGCCATTGTAGCCGTGAATTCTTATCCATTATCCTTTGTTTTAAATTAATTTTAAATATTGTAAAAGTTAAAAGTATTTTTGGAATATATTGTTTAAGAGTTTTTAAACTTGAGATATTTTCACTCGCATACAAAACTGCAATTCGCATTGACATGCAACGCAACTTTAAAATACTAAATCGATCTAGCTAGCTATCTTATGCCTGGGAACGGTTTCCTAGACAAAATGCAAAATCCCCTGCAAACTAAATTTCATGGAAATATTGCAGCCGTTTCCGAGATTCTAATTACATAAATTATATACTTATACAAGAATTGCTCGTTTGAAGAATTTAATTACCTATTATAATATTAAAGTATATCTTTGTACTTGTATGTAAATTGCGCCGCACAGGGTCACAGTGTTTATGTTAGGACTTAGGCTGGAACCGGTGGAAGAGTTTTTATTTTTTTATTTTTAGATTCGACCTTTAGATTTAATTAAATTTTGATTTATTTGTAGACGTTGCGTCGTCGCGTCTACGAAAGGTTACGAGTTACGACGCGACGCAATGTCTGAGACTACGCCTACGAAAATCCTCTGTAGGCGTGCATTAAATTTTACAAGACTTAAATAGATTCAACACGATATCGACCCCTTGGGTCTATCACACCGAAACGGAACGATATGAGATTAATTATATGCGATAATTATTAGCTATCTTAAAAATGCAACGAAGCGTAGCGTTGCGAATTATCGCAGTGTGAACTATCCCTAACTGTAATAGCAGAAATTTAGTTCAAATTTCAATGTTATTCGTTTGTTTTGTACGTATTATCATGAAAGATTTTTTATTTCATGATTGCTAATTATATACAATTTAATTCATATCTAGCAATATCCCGCCAAAAATACCCACATTTTGATTTTGGAGAATATAATATACTTAAGTGACCTACAACTTGTCACTGTCAGTCAATACGATATAATATATCGTATTGACTGACAGTGACAGATATTATCTGTCACCGTAAAATTGTAAAAACCGTTAGATTGTAAAATAACTAACGAGATTGTAAAAATATGTTTTTACAATTTTACGGTGACATCGATTAAGAAATTCTTTGAGCCTAGGCCTAGAGATTTTCTTCTATTTATATCCTTTTAAGTTTCTTGTAGCATTCTGTTTTAGTCATAGATATATATAATATTAATCACTGGTTTTAGTTTTATTCTTTAAAAATATCACAATAAAATGTATTCTTCAAAGAAAAAATAAATCGAATTAAGTAATTAGTTTAAAAGTGGACAATAGACTTACCGACAAGTTTCAAGTAAACTAGTACGAGACCCTTTTACGAATTAGATTTAGATTAGAACCTACGTGATTGGTTATTATTCTGTTCTAGTACACTTTCTATTTGTCAATGTTTTATCATGAGTCATTGAACTTGTATACAGCGGGATAATCTTCTATATAATATATATATTTATACATATAAACATATAAATAAATTTGAAGTGTCTGTTTGTAGTTTCAAATTAACAGCTTTTCACTTAACACATATGAAAGTATATTCGGTACTTACAATAAAATGTCATTTTTTTTAAATTGGTAAAAGTCCGTCTGTCTATATCTCTGTTTGTTCCGGTTAATCTCCGAAACGGCTGGACCGATTTTCACGGGACTTTCACTGTCTGATAGGCTGATGTTATAATGTCTAACATAGGTTACTTTTATTTTATAGTTCCGTTTCAAAAAATAGGGTTCCGTATCCGTTACTTCTATGCAAACGAAGTTGCGGGCATCGGCTAGTTTTATTTAATATAATTGTACCTGTTCTATAAAACAACATATATTTATACTATATTGTATTCTAGTAAATTATATCGTAATTTTAATAATTAGCAAAGCTTTTTAAAATAGTTCTTTTTAGTTTCAATTCTGCCTGTTAATCAAAAGACCCCCGAAAATATTATGTTTAAATGCTTGATTATTATGTGTCTATTTGCTATTGACTCTTCGTTGAAAAAACAAATATATGACGAAGTCGTAATGTCATCTTGTCGTTTATCAGATAAACGTATTAAACGGACGCCGATAAACGACTATTGAAATTCGTTTATCTTATCTGTAACAGCTTTTTGTCTCAAGTGTACTATTCATTTTGAAATCACATGCAATGTTAAGGCTTACGACATTTTTCTTGCAAAATTGCTGGTACATATGATTACAATTTTAAAAGTTTATAGAAGCCGGCCAAAAGGAATGCACGTCGACTAAGCTTCGATTTCACAAATATTCAAATGACGTTTAATGTTGAGCCACGATTTTCGATCAGAACCTCGTATTTATAGTAGACTTTCATTTTACTTTGATTGTATTTTAAATTGAGCGACATGTTATCTTAAACTGACTTCGTAAAGTTTTGACCAATCAGAGCGCGTTACACGTTGGTTTAACGTTTACGAGAATACCGTTTGACAGTTTTAGCGTATCGGAACTTGATTGTAATTTGAATTCATGCAGGTTTTATTTAGCAGAATTGATCCTTAGATATATAGATATATAGCTTTAGAGATATGTAATCGGTTTATGTCTGCTTTGTGCGAAAGAGAAAAACTTCTACCTGTATATCCTATCTCTTTTTGCTAGGGTACTGTAGGTATATAGTAGGTGCTCGCGAATGTACATGGTATCTACACTAATATTATAAAGAGGAAAACTTTGTTTGTATGTTTGTTTGTTTGTTTGTAATGAATAGGCTCAAAAAGTACTTGACCGATTTCAAAAATTCTTTCACCATTCGAAAGCTACATTATCCACGAGTAAAATAGGCTAAATTTTATTTTGGAAAAAATAGGGTTCCGTAAGATATTTGGGTTTTTCGGACACAAGGTGTAAAAAATCAACCAGAAAAGTTACTTATTTTGCGTACGCTGCCTAAACTATAAAAGATAGAACCATATAATGTTCTAATTAATTGTAGATCTTATAAATATCTACAAAAAAGTCCGCGACACAGTATACCTATCTATGTCGAGTGAGGCACAACAACCATTTTTTATTTAGAAATCTTGATATTTTTTGGACTACATTTAAATACGTTTATTTTACTCATGCTATTAATCCTTATCAAAATAAATTATTTCATCACTAAGTATAGTTTACGTAGATAATATTTGGTCTTTGAATGATTAAAATTGGACGTTTGGCCCTTGGTTTGGTCGTGCGCCTGGTTTTATACACTAGTTTTAAAAATTCATATAAAATTCGTCAAGCTAATTTACTTAAAAATTTAAATGGCATATTAAAGATAAAACGTTGTTCTTTTAGATAATGTAAGTAAGAAAGAGAAAGAGCAAGTGAAATACATAAATATTAGTGTCCGACCGAAAGTTCGGTTTCGGTTTCGGCCGAGTTTCGGCCAAAAATCAAGTTTCGGCGGCAGTTTCGGTTTCGGCCAAAAGTGGCCGAAACTTTTGCCGAAACCGAAACTGATTTCGGAAGTTTTCGTGCACGCTCGCCTAACTTCGTTTCTTGCGGCAACGCTTTGACAACGCAAATGAATTTGAAAACATAATTAAAATATAATTAAATATTAATTATATTTTAATTATGTTTTCAAGTTCATTTAATATTACATTAAATAAATGATCTCACCAAAAACATTTTCATGTATAGTGATGCCAATACGATACAATATAACTCGCACTGTCAAAAAGATATTAGATCTCATGTGAAACCAAGCTTCTGACTCTACCAAACTTCTAACTCTATACGCCATAATTCTACAAGCCTAACTCCACAAACTCTACACCTTTGTCAAAATATGTGGCCTGGCCATTTCGATACATTCGCTTAGACGTAAGGTGAAAAATTTACGGACTGTTTTTCTGTTATACTATTCTTGTACGAACGAAATGGCCAAGCCACATAATTTGACTAAAGTATAGAGTTTGTAGAGTTAGGCTTGTAGAGTTAAGACGTGTAGAGTTAGAAGTTAGGTAGAGTCAGAAGCTTGGTATCACATGAGATCTAATATCTTTTTGACAGTGCGAGTTATATTGTATCGTCTTGGCATCACTTTACATGAAAATGTTTTTGGTAAGATTTCACTTCTTTTTGAAAGACAATTTTCAGACCTCTAGAGTAAACATTTAGGTAAGTCTCTTACAAATTTTCATCCCCTAGTTTAAGGGGTTGGAGGATAAAAGTTCCAAGATTGTCAATCTTTATGTTGGTTATGGGCTAAAACTAGCTTACATACCAAATTTCAGCTTTCTATGACATCCGAAAGTACCCTATAATTTTGTTGATCATCAGTGAGTCAGTGACGAAATAGGGATATCACTAAAACCTAAATTATTTGACCTTTATATTCAAAACTTTACATGTTTCATTAGTCCGCTACTGGGAACATATCCTGAAAATTTTGTGTATCTGGTATAATCTACTCCCAAGTTATGAGGGTTCAAAATATCGACGAAACGCTTCGAGAAAAAGTAGTCTTTGACGTGGTAGAGCCATGCTTCGGCACGAATGGGCCGGCTCGACCGGAGAAATACCACGGGCTCACAGAAAACCGGCGTGAAACAGCGTTTGCGCTGTGTTTCGCCGAGTGAGTGAGTTTACCGGAGGCCCAATCCCCTACCCTATTCCCTTCCCTACCCTCCCCTATTACCCTATTCCCTTTTAAAAGGCCGGCAACGCACTTGCAGCTCTTCTGATGCTGTGAGTGTCCATGGGCGACGGAAGTTGCTTTCCATCAGGTGACCCGTTTGCTCGTTTGCCCCCTTATTTCATAAAAAAAAAAAAAAAAAAAAAAAGTCTGGTAGTGCCCTTGCGCTTCGCTTAGCTCGTCTTGGCGGGGCACTACCGTGCTCCCAGATTACAACAAAATTAATATACCGTGTTTCCATTTCATGTCCTAATTAATGCAGAGTAAGGGATAAAATGCACCAAATTTCAGTATTTTAAGAAATTTTCTACTTGACCACGTGAGTTTCGGTTTCGGTTTCGGCCGAAACTGAAGCCACGGCCGAATGTTCGGTTTCGGTTTCGGTTTCGGCCGGAAAACCAGTTTCGGTCGGACTCTAATAAATATCATCATTTTAAATAACTATAATTCCTGATAATTTCGCATTCTTTAAATTTTATTTTTATGAGATAGAAACGTATATAAAAATAATCTGATAAAGAGATAATCTACAAGAGGATCCAACAAGTTTGTAAAGATTTTTTGTTTTTAAAAAATGTAAGTGGTTTTAGCTATTATATAATATGTTTTGAAAATGCTCCTGAACCTAAAGTTGTCAAAACGTCTGGTTAGTTTTGTCAGTTTTATTTAAAAGTTTGAAATTATTTTAAAATAAATGATAAGGGAAAAATTAGAATACAATATTTTCTAGCGTTTTTTTACATGTAAAAATCAGAATAACCAGTTTTTGTTAGATATTTTTGCTTTTGAAAAGTAGCGTTTTTGCGAAATCTGAGTCGCGCGCCGATTAATGCTCTTAACGCTTACGCCACATGACGACATGAATTCGTATAAAAGTGCGAACATCTCAGAAGTCCGAATGTAGAGCAGACAATCTAATGTGAGAATATTTGTGTATGTCACCGTAAAATTGTAAAAACCGTTAGATTGTAATAAAACTAGTGAAATATAGACTTCCGACGCGAATATTCTGCATATAATTTAACACAATAATTTTCGTTAGATTATAAATATATAGTTATAAATCTTTCGACATATTTTTAAAATCTCGTTAGTTATTTTACAATCTAACGGTTTTTACAATTTTACGGTGACATGTATATAACATAGCTCTTATATTTTAAACAACAATATGTGTGTTTGCGTTTGCTCTATAAGAAATGCAGCACAGTCGCAAAAAATGTTATACTGCCTACTTCCTCTAGACTTGATATTGTGCTAGAGATATAAGATAGTTCTCGTTGGCGCTCTATTTGCGTGGGAATAAGTAGCATGTAGAGCCGTAGGTACGTTAGTCATCTATATTATTTGCCGTAGGCGTAATACTAATAAGTAATAACAAATATTGCAAAACTCTAGTACAGCAATGTTGTCATCGACAATTGAAAAAGGGTCATGACGCGATGCGAGACGGCGCTGCATTATTATGAAAGTGATTCAAAATTGAACTTTATTCACTGAACAGGAAGATATAATACGTTTTATTTCAAACATTTCGAATTTCTTTTGCAAAGTAACGTGAATTTTCTTGAGTAGAGAATAAAGTTATCTCAATCTTAAAATTGCAGCGCTATGCGAGTTTCGTTTCACTTCGGTGTGAATTAAACCTAAGCTGCAGTTGTCAGTAATTGTCATCTATTTCAATTACTCACTTGTTTCATTTACAGATGACAGATTACCACCACCTACATAGTATGCAACTTATGCACCTATATATTATTAATTATTATGTAAGTTAGATTTTTTTACCTTTAATTGCAGGAAAAAACCATAGATGAATAATAGGTCTCGCTGGGTAGAGTGCCCGGCGAGACCAATGATTAGTCTATGGAAAAAACAAATAGCCATATTTTTTTGTTTTCAAATACTCATCTGTATAATATCACATGATAGCCTAATAGGTACCTATTTATTATTTAAATATGGGCCTTTAGTCAAGAATCAAGATGCATTAGACAATTTCGACGGCGAAGTTCGAAATTAATCGCTGTGATATCGTTTGCGATACCTAAAATGTCAAATCCCATACATTTTGTTTTCTAATTTCGCCGTCGAAATTATCGAATGCAACTTGACTAAAAGCCCAGGTACATAAACAAAACTTGTCCTTGGCTTTACATGTCGAACTGCGTAGTAGGGATATGCTAACAAAATAAGTCGGAAAACGTGTAATGTCGATAAAACAAAAACGTATCATTGAAGTTGGTTGTTGTTCACATGGAAATAAAATGCTAACTTATATTAAAACTACTTTCTCATTTTTCTCATCGGAGCATCGAAATACCATACAAACGTTGTTTCGCGTTAATTTTAAAACGGTACAACCAAACTTTGTACACATAATTCAATGCTAATTATCTAGTCTTACAATTAGGTTTGGTTAGAAAATATTAACCAAGAACGAAATAAGAGCGAATTTATTTTCTGGAGGCTTATTTCGTTAAATTAATAAATTCGCTCTTATTTCGTTCTTGGTTAATATTTTCTAACCAAACCTAATTATAAGACTAGCTATACGATGCATTGTCTTATGTGTACAAAGTTGGGTGAAGTTTGGTTGCACCGTTTTAAATTTAAAGCGAAACTATGTATGGGATTTCGACGCTCCCTTAATAGCCATAGTCAGTAAGGGTCAGCTCACACCGCGAAACGTGACACAATCAATCAGTTACGTCTTCTCGCGCCGGACCCTTGAAAGGGGCCTTGGGCGGGGTCACATGACCAGGGGCTTTGCCCCTCTACATGTAGAGATCCGAAAATATACGTCCAGTACGAGTACTAGACGCGAAAATACTGTTTTGAGGGAAGACCCCCGCGACAGAACGCAGGGGAAACCCGAAGCAATAAGGAGTTTAGTAAAAAACGACGGCCGAGGACGGCCAAGACCGGCGGATGGCTCCGGCGGCGCACGGGGTCCTGGTCCGGGGACCAGGAAATCTAGGAAAAGCGACACAATCACACAACGCAGCGCAATTTATGAGACATCGGCTGTGTTCTGCGGAAAAAAGCGCTTGTTAGCGCTTGCTAGCGCTAAAGAAAAAAACATTCTCGGCCAGAACACGTTTATTAACTTCAAAACCGCAAACATATCCGCCATTTTGCTTATTTAACGCTTAGCGGTCGCCATTTTACTTACGCTTTTTTATTAGCGCTTTTTTCCGCGGAAAATTTTGATTCAAAATTAAATTTTATTCACTACTCAAGAATTTTCATTACAAGAGTGGTCCCGCGCTACTCAGCTCAAAATTCGAGCTCTTGCTATTAAACGTGTATCTTCTTGGTAGTTTATAACGTTCAATTTTTAATCGCTATCTTTTAAATGCAACGCCACGTCGCGTCGCGTCGCGTTTTGGTACGAACTGCTCTAAGGCCTCCCCCACATCAGGCGTGCGTGTTTCCATTCACACGCCCGAGGAACACGCACGCTTATTGTGGGGTCAGCCTAGGTGGTAAGTACTAAGTAGTATTTCCCACGCCCCTGACGGGTTTCCTCACGCGCGAGTAATCATGCGTCAATTAAGGACGAAGCAGATATAATGTGTACAGGTCCGGGTAGGCGAGGAAAGCCGCAGGTATTAAAATATCGTTATGATTGATCGTATATTTAAAATGAATTGCAATTTGAAACTCACTAAAACTTGAGAACGGTGGACAGATTTAGCTAACTTTGGTCTTAAAATAATCGTATCAGTTCAGGGAAAATTTACACGGTGGGAAATTTGGGAAAATTGCGGGGAAAATATTTACACTATATATTTTATAGGTGCGACAGAACAACGAATGTCAGGACAGCTAGTACTTATTATTTTATGTGATACAAGTTACGACCGCATTACCTTTGGACTTTGGGAGAAGCCTATTTACTTTACCTACATAATATTATACAAGTTCAAATGACGAAATAATCAACATTTTGTCTGAATGAGCAGGAAAAAAAAAGGAACTCAAAAATTTGGTAGTATTGTCCTAAAATTTGAATCGGTACTAGCAAATTTGAACGTGAGTTCTATAAAATATTGTAGGATACTGTTTGGGCTGGTAGCGCCTTCAAAATTAAGAAAATTGAGTAGAGAAATAGATAAAAACGTAACAAAATTTAAAAGGGGAATTATTTAGAAAATAAGTTTTATTTCATATTTATTTGTGTATTTTTACTTTAGAAGTCAGTTAATTTTTTTGTTTTAAAAATAATAATTATAGTTATCGAAGGGGGAAAATGGGGCCCTATTAAGTACTGAGACTTCGCTGTTCCACCTGTCCGTCCGTCTGTATGATTGTCGGTCTGTCAATTTTCACAGATTACGTACCAATTTCTGTTGCCGCTATAATAACAAACGTGATATTTTTTGCTTAATATATTCACTGAAAATTGGGTTGCATATTTTCTTTGAAAATAAATAATAAAATTAAAAAATATATAATTTTTCACTGTTTTTTGCTCGATAATAATACTACTAGTGCCCGATATTTGTATCTGTAAATGCATAAATAATGGTAATTCGTGCCCGAGTTCTACTCGCACTTAGCCGGTTTTTATCAAACTCATTATCTTAACCCATACGCATCTTTAATTCTTTACTAACTAATCCGTAGGTAATCTGAATAATATCATAGTAAGTTATTCTATTGTTTACTATCTATGACTCCAACAAATATGTAGGTAGGTATCTATATTCTACTATTTATATCTTATCGTAATTATATTGTGAAATGATTGTATTGACTATTTTTAAACCATATTCTAAAATCTACATTAATTCTTTATAACTATTTGTTTGCATTGAATAGACTCCGAAAATACTGGACCGATTTTAATGAAATTTGGCACAGACTTCTGTAGACCAAGGGAAAGGACATTACCTACTTTTATCGCGGTAAAATGTACAGTTCTCGCGAGATTTCTTTTTGCGCGTATGAAGGGAAACATGTTGTAAAATAATATAAAAGTTAACTATAAGTTGCCAATGAATCATTCTTCACTAAAATAAACAAAATGTTCAAAAACAACACTTCTACTAATATTTTACCTAGGTACTATAGGCTATAGGTACGATAATAATAGTGAATTCAAAATAAATTATTTCTTATTATACCCAAGAGAGCAAAGACCCTTAAGACTTGAATCAGTTTTGAGGTTTTTTGGCAGTAAATCAGGTTTTGTTCATTGTTGGTAATTCCAAGATGCAGTTTTGCAGCACTTTCCTACCCCACTTAGTTTGAGAAAACATGGCTTATGCAGTCACGTGCTGCAAAGTAACAATCATAGTAATTACTAAATAAGTAACTGCAAATTGTTATTAGATTCATAATTAATCATCAGCGTTTTCATATTTTTAGCAATTAGCATCAGTGGGTATAGGAAAACCCATAAGTTTCACACCATCGTCGTGAAAGTAGATGAATAAAATAACCTAGTGATAAAGCTGGGTACAAAAAATACACAAATGTTATAAATTAAACTTTAAAAAAATACTGTAAAATATGAAGATAACTAAATACAATACTTCCGTAGTAATCTGTTACAATCACAATACCAAACATATAATATAAATAAAATATTTTCTAGGTATATTTTAATATTATAGATCTAAGTAGTGTTCTTCAAGTCATTTTTTAAAATGTTTATTGACTTGAAATAAGTACTAAAAATAATAATGAAAATATCGATATTATTGACCTATTAGTACCTATACCTGTTAAGTGACAACGAGGAAAAGTGTTTGTGAGAGAAAAAAAAAGAAACTGTAGAGACTGTATTTAAGTAAATGAACAAAGCGGGTATTTCCGCGAAGTCGAATGATGATAATATCTATATGATGCATTTGAATTTTAAAACGTATTCAAAGTTTTATGTATCTGTCACCGTAAAATTGTAAAAATTGTTCGATTGTAAAAAAACTAGTGAAATTGTAAAATGTTTAAATTCCAAAGCGAATACGCTGCCTATAATTTCACACATTATTTTTCGTTAAATTATAAATATATAGTTGTTATTCTTTAGACATATTTTTACAATCTCGTTAGTTTTTTTACAATCTAACGGTTTTTACAATTCTACGGTGAAATATGCAACTCTACGTAAGAGCTAACCAATATCAAATATGCGACAATGTCAGATACTGCTCATTGTAATGCGATGAGCGTACGCATGTGCTCTCTGTTTCCCTTATTGAATTGGTAATAAGTCAAATAGTTGAGCGTCCGCAGTCCGCACAGCTTTACTTACGACGATAAAGCTCATTATAAAAGCCATTGCAAATATTAAAGAAAACCATTACTCTGTATAAATTGTAGATATTGAGGAAAAACGCGAAAAAAATAACCTGCTCTACATTTTTATCTGTTATGACATAAAAGCTCTACATTTTTATCTGTTATGATACATAGCTCTACATTTTTAAGCGCCAGCTGCGAAATTACGTGTAGTAAGTATCTAGTAAGTAATTTTTCTGTTGTTACGTAATGTTATTTGTAATGACAACTTTTAGTAGAAAACGAATAAGTTTCCTGCTCCGAAAGAGACATTTTTAAGATTAGATGATGCCCGATGATGCTACGTGCGCGAAAAAAAAAATCACAGAAACCGCACATTTTGCAGCGATAAAAGCCTAAACCTTACCATATTTCATCAAACTCCGTTCAGTAATTCATGAGTTACATACAAACTTTCGCGTTTATAATATTAGTAAGTTAGGATAACTAGTTATGCATACTTGTCTATATATAAGTAAGGAAGATGTTCGTAACGATAAAATTTCTAGGAAAATGCATCAAGAAACTTATATGTACAGTTCCGGTTACGATAGACTAAGACACAATAAACGTGTTTGACCGGCGGCGACCGAATATATTAAAGGCCAGGGATTCCCAAAGTGGTTTCCGCGATACCCAGGGGTTCCGTAGAATAGTCATCAGGGTTCCGCAAAATTGCTGTTAAATAATTCCACGATTGGAAATATTATTTTGAAATAGAGCTTTATTTATTTGATGGAACCTCGTAACAAATGTCGAAGTTTGACCAAAAATAAAATAGATTACCTTTTCAGTCAACCTGGGCCTTTAGTAAAGAATTCAAGATGCATTCGATAATCTCATCTTCATGTCTCAAGTCTTCCTCAGTTTTTAACAGAAATTGGCGATTTTTTCGACATTTCTTTATTTCTTAGTCATATAATAATGTTTTATGTAAATTTTCTGTTCTATGCATATTCCATATTATCAAATGCATCTTGACTAAATGCCCAGTTCTTATTTCAGTCCTTTTTCTCATTTTCCTTCATGTTTATTGTTCTGCACTACTGAACTACTTGTGCACTAGTGAACTAATAGTTGAACCGATATCGTTAAGATGAGCGGTCACCGACATACATACCCACTGGCAGTTGCGCAAGAGTTAGATAATGTCCACCGCAGTTCGCAGCCTGTACTGACGTTCTAATAAGCAATTGAACTTTTTTGTCAATCGTGCCCCAGTTTCAGACGCGACTCGCGAATTAAATTTACGCTCTATTTATAAAACTTCTTTATTAAAATTAAAGTTCAAAATATTAGGTATCCTGAAGTCTGGTGCCATGGCAGTGCCTTCGCCAAGATGTTCTTTTATTATTTACAAATAAAGCACCCATTATTATTTTTTACGAAATACAACAAATTTATTACGAAATATACAATGCAAGTTATGCATTGTTTAATTTTTAATTTCTACATCACAAGATATTATAACATAATTCCTCAACATATTTTGTTCAGGAAACCAGCATTGCAGCAGCGCTGAGAGCACATATATGCATAAAAATATATTTTATGATTTTCAAAAAACAAATAAAATTACGACAGTTTGTAAATAATAACCAAATATCAAATATTTAACTATGTTTCATGGTAATTACACGTAATTTTCAAATATTTGGCTGGTTATTGCGAAAAGTTGCTGCAATTCAGCAAATTTTTAATAAACAAAAGAAAAATAACGTAAGTAGTTAATTAAAAAAAAAATCTAATTCTTAAAAACTTTCCGTTGTCAAAAGTTTTAAATGTTGTTTGAGAATCAAATTCTATTAAAAATATAGAGGTTTTCTATATTATGACTGCTTGGCGAGTCTATTGTTGATTTTTTTTTTCATAGGTAAACTTTTGTGAAAATTGATAATTTTCAATTTTCACAAGAATCATTTACCTCCGGCAGTTTTATAGGCTTCAGTCGTAATGTTCATTGAACAATCACATGGTAAGTGTGTGTACAGGTGTAGACGGTATTGCCAAACAGACAACAGAAACAGTACTTCCGAGGCTGAGGAATGCTTTGGCAACGTGTGTTGTAAATGCCCAGTTACTCGAACTAAATCATCGCTTTACTTGTTACAAGTTACTCGTGGTTTTGCTAAATTATTTTACTCTTAAATAAATTCAGTAGAATTTACGGAGAGTTTTTGTATTTTTATAATAAGCACTAGATGTTGCCAGCGACTTCGTACGCGTAAAAAGAAATCCCGCGGGAACCGTAATTATTGCTGCGATAAAAACTATCATATGTGTTAACACAGAGTCTAAGCTACTACCATAACCGCCAAAATCCGTTCAGTAATTATTGCGTGAAAGAGTAACAAACAAACTGCATACAGCAATACATAATTACATACAAACTTTGGTGTTTATAATATTAGTATCTATATAAATAAATCATTTAACAGTATTATGTCTGACATAATAATTGAAAAATAAACAAATCATTACTTACAGACTAGATCCTCGATGTTATGGTCGACCTCGGGAACCAAGTGCAGGAATGTGGTCGACAGAAGGACACCTCCTCCGAACGAGAGCAGAGTTATTACGACCTTATTCTTCGACTTGAGATCACCGGCCTCGTCGGGATTGATCCACTTGAATTTTTTCGCCAAAAACAAAGGCACGATTCCGCATATCATAGAGGCGGAGAATAATACTGCCATTGCCACTCCTTTTGCCAAAACCACCCCCTCGCTGTCGCCATGGCGTGCGTGTGTCGCTACGATGTCTGCCATTATAGGTTCTGTCTTCGCCGGTCGGAACTTAATTTGGCTGCATGAAGGATTCGCGGTCTTTTATACCGAAGCTGATATCTGATATGCGCGTGCGCCGGTCCGGAGCGACGCGCGAACACTATCTGCCCTCAACCTCACTATCGCGAGTGGACTAGTCCTCACTTCACTCCCGCGCAGCCTGTACGGTAGAGCCTGCGCTTTTTTTTTTATTTTTTAACAAAAACAACGAGCAACGTTTTCTCTTTTCTGCTCAATTTTCCACTGGTGTTTTATTTTAATTACATAATTTTATTACATAATTTTAACGGAAATCTTACATAACTTTCTTAATAGTAATTTTATTGTTATAATAAAGCAATAAACTGATGCTACGTACTATTTACATGAACTCTTAATTCATAGTAAAATTCATAGTAACGTGAATGGTAAACCATTCACGTTTATATTATTTACTTTGATGACTAACTCGATTTTAGAGGAGCATACATCATACATATACATAGGTAAGCTCTAAGTATCCCCTTAAAATCCAAATCATTTTTTAGAAAATGTAGTTTTTAAGATATACTCTGTTTGATCCAACAATAAATGCGACCAATCATATTATTATATCACCTAAAAACATTGTGCCTCAAGTCTCAACACGAAGCCTCTACGAACATATAGATATATATGTTCGTAGAGGAGACCAATACTGTCAAAAGTGAAAATCCACCGCACCCAGCTGTGAATCACAACAAGGAAGTATGCCTTTTGGTTCCACTCGAAGATAATTGGCTAAGCCCATTCACTTCCACGTCTAAGCTCTGTTCCGATTTTGCATAAATAGCGTAACTGCTTTCCATAATATTATGGCTTCTGAGTTCTGACAGTCACTGTGTCTATCATTGGGGCTACAGGCACTAAATACTAATTAGTTTGAGGAGCCGTTCCTTATAAAATATACAGGTCGTTCGTAATCATCATTCATCAATCTTGATACTCGTAAGGAGACCGTCGTGACACGGACTTAGATTTGCGAGATTGACTCAGTTTTTGCAGACATTTAACTTTTAAGAAATAAATGTTTCAGCAAAAGCTACGACCGATATTCACAAGAATAAACATTTGTTCAGACTAGGTTTTGTGTTTACCGAACAACAAAAATGGACAAACATTAAAATTAAATTGAAATGATCAAGTCGTACCAGTAGGTACCTACGTGAGTCACTTTAACACAATAGGTTCAAGCTTGACAGCTATTAGCGGCGATGAATATATTTTTTTAATTAGGTCGCGTGTAGCTCGTTACATTACCTACATGCATTACCTTATTTTACTCCGTTCTTTTATAGTCAACAAGTCCCAGTTGGTACTTCGTAGAGCTGTAATGGGAAAATTGAAAAGTTATGTACAGCTCAACGGCATATCCAAGGTAACCTTGATTCTTGATTAATAGCCTTCAAATGCATTGGTGTTTAGAAAATGAAGCGAGAGTTTTGACCTTGAACTACCGAGTCCAATACACTCGCCAGCTACAGCCGTTCGGCGCTCGTGGTCCGTGGAAATATTAATCTCTACATTTTTGCACCGATTTCGCTTAAACGCACCGCTTATTCCGCTTACGAAAAAATATTTGAGTATTATTAACAATTGTGTGTTCATTTCGCTGCTAGTAAATCTGCTAACAGAAGCGAAAGGTAGATATTATGAATATATCAATATTTCGTATTTTAAAGCACGTTTGCAGTAGATACCTTCTCATAAAGACAATACGCCTTTCTTAGAAGTACCTATATCCAGTATATATTATTGATAATTAATACATCTCTGTCAGGTTTTACATCTCTACACCCGCAAAAATATAATTAAACCTTACTGATTTATATAACCTAACCTTGACCTCTTTAACATTACAAAATCGTTTTTTTTCCTTAGGAGTATATTTTAGCATGGCCTATTAATTTTATAGGAGGAAAAGCATAGACGTATTAAATAAGAAAGAGGAGGAAAAGTTACAAGTTTCAACCTCTTATACTCGTTTGCGACGGGTTAAAAGATTCAATCCTATAGCAAAAATAAAGATCTCAATTTAAGAAAAATTACACTAAAATAGAGTCACTAATAATAATTATTACTGACGTCGATACATAACTTTTGTTATGATTCGATGTTTGTAATAATTAATTATTACGACACTATAAGTGTTGTAATAAATAGATTAACGACAATATCAATACAATACTATGTAATTACAAAACATAAAGGTGTTTCACACACTGCCATAAAATATATTTATCTGATATCGAGGTTATCGTGATAGCGACAGATTGATATTATTTTTCTTATTATATTCTTTTTTCCTTTTTCTTATAATATTATAGCTTCGGATTATAGCTTTGAATAAGTACAGGCTTTTGTAACCTACTGTGACCTTGTCAAATTGATTTTGGTCCCTAGTCAAACAGGGATTTATTCATATATTCCTAGTTACTGCTTACTAGTAGTTCTTGCAATACTCTAGGTACCGAAATTTTGTTAGATGTGTGGCGATCGGCGAGTGGCGCTTCAATGTAACGTCGCAAACCGCAATGCCCATTACGTCGCGTTGGTATAACCACTACCGGGTATAAAACTATAGAGGAATTGTACAACTGATAATTTGTGTGAAATAATTTCGTGCTTCATCTGCCAGGTGAGATGCGTCATCTCTTTAGATTTTTGTTTTTTTTTTTTTTTTTGAAGTGAAAATTTCTTTACCTGCGTTGGGTATTTTTTGAGATGGGAAAAACCATTGAACTCGTGACTCGACTCACCGACCGCGACTGCACCGGTGCAGTCACTGCGGTATGAAGAAGAGGTGGGACGGCCGGGCGCATCGTATGCTTGTCTATTGTTTGAAATAAAAAATCAGCCAAGTGGAGTCGGACTCTCACACGTAGGGTTCCGTACCATTATATCAATATTTTATATGTAACACATTATTAAGTTGTGTTTGTACGAAGTTTTCCAAGTAAGCGCATTTTACAAGTTAATCCTAAGTCCCGACATGGACTTCTTCAGTTTCAGTTCATGTTTTTTTTTTTCAGATTTTTCAAGTCAGCCAGTGCTTGTAGAGGGATATTTTAACAAAAATGCCCTTCATAGTTGAATATTTTGTAAACGGATACCTAGATCAAAAAATCGTCTTAGTAACCTCTGAATGTTTTTAATCTATCAGCTAATGGTACCCTACACTATGAGGTAAACGCGAGAAAAAATATCATCCCCACTTTACGTGTTAGGAAGGTACCCAAAAAATATATTTTTCGTGATTTTATTTTGCACTTTGTAAATGTAGTAAATACATCAGTTCCATTTCAGTCCATGCAGTTTCATCTTTCTTGCACTAACCGTTTGGCCTTTAAGCCGAAGACAGACAGACGTCCGCCATACCTCATCTCTGTATACGTGCTTGATACCTATCATACTTCAATATTTTATATGACCTAGCTAGCAAAAATGAATGTAAAAAATAATTTGATATTTCGAAACGCCGCGCCTGCGCCAGTACAATGGAAGCATCAAGGAATTTGTAAGTATTATATATAATACTTACAAATTCCTTGGGAAGCATTCATTGCTTTTTTTTTTTCAAAGTTGTCTAGCCAGTTCAAAGCGGCGCGCAGCTTGAGTGTACTTTGGTGGACATTTTTAATATTTCTAAGACCAAGGACATATATTTATTCGACCTCAATATTGCATTGAGATTAAAATACACGTGCTGCACAGAATATGCCCAGAGTCCCATAACCCATTCAACTTGAATATGAAAATAATAAATAAGATATTGTGTGGCAAGATAGTCTGTGGGTATTTAAGATGCCTTTTGCTATACAAAAAAGTAAAATTAAAAATTTTAAAAACCCCCCGACACAAAAAATAAACTCTAAAAAATAATAAATAATATTTTAAACCTATTATAATTATATTATCACATATAATATTAAGTAAGTTGAAATAATTTTATTTTCCAATCGTCGCCTCGTCGGGGGACCGCTAAAGTTTATAAAGTATTTTTACAACAACAGCTAATTAATTATTACGAATTACATTTAAGTAGGTATGAGCAAATTTTTTTCGGAGTAAATTCTTTTGTTCATTCTGCGACTACACGTGTTTTTTTCACATAGCGGTCCCCCGACGAGACGACGATTGGAAAATAAAATTATTTCAACTTACTTAATATTATATGTGATAATATAATTATAATAGGTTTAAAATATTATTTATTATTTTTTAGAGTTTATTTTTTGTGTCGGGGGGTTTTTAAAATTTTTAATTTTACTTTTATTTTATCCTTTTTAAAGTATTTTTTTTTCATTATTATTTTTTACTTTCAACGTCATTGAAGTAACATGGTACCAAATTTCGAATCGATAGGACATGTGGACGATCCCTCATCAACTAATAAAGAAAAGATGATCTTCAAACGGCTAATCAGGTCATGGTTACCTTACCATGTTCTTTAAATATCGTTGAAACAACACGGTACCAAATTTCGAATCGATCGGACATAAGAAAGTTAGTCAGATCCCCTCATCAACTAGAAAAGAGCTGATCATCTTCAAACGGCTGATCTTCCCACCACCAATTTTCTCATCAAATGAAGCTACGAACACTGTCGATTAAGTCATCAATATTATCTTTCAGTGCGCTTTCATTTGAGACCTTACTCGAGTATATTTGCACATTCGGATTTTCTTCCCCGCTTTCACCCCCCACAACTTTTAAACGGCTCAACCGATTTTCATCAAACATGTCTAAGAACACTCGCATGTAAGTCACCTTTAATATAAAAGAAACTGAATTGAAATCGCTTCATCCGTTCGGGAGCTATGATGCCACAGACAGACAGACAGACAAACAGACACACCCACAGACAGACAGACAGACAGACAGACACGTCAAACTTATAACACCCCTCTTTTTGCGTCGGGGGTTAAAAAGTATGCTCCTCTTAAACCGAAAAAAAGAATGATGTATACCTATCTCATCTAGCCAGAACCTGGTGTCCCAATTTGCGCGGGATGCCCGGATTTTAAGGGATCTGAGGACTCGACCCGATATGCAGGTGCATTACTTCGACTTTTCCGACGTATCAGACAAGGACAAAATATTGTATAGCTTATACACCGTGTAAATATTATTACTAGTAAGGGGGTGTATGTATAACGGACCCTTATACCTGTGTCCTATGTCAGGGATGGCGAACCTTTTTGTATTAACGTGTCATTTTTGGAAATAAATGTTTGATGAGGCCATTCATAGACGTGCCATCAAATTTTTCATTTAATTTTTCTGTGATTGTTTATTTTACGGGTTAACATCTAATTAAATACCCTTTAAATCCTATCTGAAAGACTGTATGTAAGAAAAAATACATAAAAACAGTAGCCTATAACCGAACGTTCATAATAATTAATTTTTATTAATTCATAATTCAAAATATAAATAGTTCATAATAATTAATTTAATATGTTAATGCGAGCAAGCGAAGCGAGCGTTAAACCCTGAAAGCCCTGTACTTCGGAAAAATATAATTATATCGATAGCCTAAGACTGAACGACAGTACTAAATATTATAATAATATGTTCTTTAAGTCAAACAAAAGTGAGCGGAGCGAGCGAGCATTTTTTTCCATTTTACAGGTGAAAAGATTTTGGCGCTCAATTATGTCGCGTGCCATTGATGGCACGCATGCCATAGGTTTGCCATCACTGCCCTATGTGTTATCACGACATTAATAATTCATGTCTTGTCATTTACTTCCCAATTTTACCAACGCCCGCTAATGTTAATCGTTTGTCTGAATATCATGTCTCTTTCATTAATACGAAGAACGAGAAAGACAACATAATATTTAATGAACGATCAACTTTAACAGTAATTGGTGAAATTGTTCACTTAACCTCTAATTGTATGGTTAAAGCATTAAATTTCATCGGTTTCACCGAGGCTACATTACCTATATGCAAAGATACTTATTAAATTTTCCAGACATCGACCATTGCGCATTAAAAGTGTTTTTTTTAATCCCTTCAACATTGTAATTTATAACTACTGTCTAAATTTCACGTTTCTGATAAAGCGGTTACGGCCTAAGACTGTTACGGATGTGCGAGCGTCAATATGTCAGTCAGTGGGGACATTTCCTTTTATATTTTACACCCAGACTCAGCAAATTTCACACTCTACATAAAACGCAATAGCTCTGTGACAATATCTTTACGATTCCACGATTATACGGTTCGTATCGGTTATGTGCATGAAATTATTCCTTCTCAGTCTTTTATTTTACAATTTCTTAACAAATCACAGTATTTAAGACTATTGTGTTCAATGTCCATTGTAAGGACATGTTTTGGGGTTTTAAGAAATAATGCACTGAAGTACAAATAATAAATATGTACATGTATGTAAATTCGATTTTCCGTACTATATTAGAATATCTAGATAATAATATACTGTATGTCAAATAATATAAGTACTTACATGGGTAATTTTGGGAGTTCCGAAAAATTAAAAAAAAAATTATCGGAAATTTCGAACAAATCAAAAAATATACATACGCATACCAAACTGCCAATCGGACTGAATTATGATATATTGTTTTACGACAAAGGAAAAACATATTACTTAAATAAAATATATGTATATAGCTTAAAGATGCACAGTTTTCTCCCCCAAAACTCCTTGCATACAAAATTTCATGGTTAAATCTCAGGTTAAATATAACCTGTATCGGTTATAATGCAGCCGTATCCGAGAAACCTTAAAAACCGCAAAAAACTATACACAAGATTGTCTCGTTTAAAGTATAAGAATAAGATAATGCCAGTATTATATTTTAGTGACCACTGACCGGTGACCCGTATGTTCCAGAAACCGCTAACGCGCCTGAAAGTAAAGCCGTCACGACTACTTCAAATTGGAGGTCACAGGATGCTCTAGGAGACTAGGAGTCTTTTGCGATCTCTCTAAGGCATTTGATTGCGTGCAGCACAGCACAGGAAACTATGCCACTATGGGGACCAGCACTCGTCCTATTAAAATCTTATCTATCAAATAGGACTCAAAGGGTTGAGATAAATGGAAAAAGATCCACAGGTACCAAAATTAAGATGGGGGTCCCACAAGGATCCATTTTCGGGCCCTTTCTTTTTCTGGTCTATATAAATGACCTACCATACCTTATTAATGGAAAAAACGGGATAGTCTTATTTGCCGATGACACGTCACTTACTATTAATATTAATCGCCAAAACTCAGGCTATGACGAAGTAAATAATGCTCTCTCAAAAATAGTACACTGGTTTAGTGTTAATAATCTTTTGTTAAATAGCAAAAAAACTAAATTAGTAAAGTTCACGTTGCCGAATGTAAGGCAAACTGAAACCAATGTACTATTGAATGGGAAAGGTATGGAACTAGTAGATACTGTCTTTTTAGGTATAACATTAGACGCAAAACTTCAGTGGGGCCCTCATATTGCTGGAATGGCCGACAGACTCAGTTCAGCAGCAGCAGTAAGAAAGATAAGACAATTTAAAGACGAAAACATAGCAAGGCTTGTATATTTTAGTTACTTCCACAGTATAACGTCTTATGGAATTCTACTGTGGGGAAATGCTGCAGATATAAATACTATATTTGTGCTGCAGACGCGAGCTGTTTGGGCAATCTACAAGCTGGCCCCCAACTCTTCATTAAAAGAGAAGTTTAAAGAAACTGGAATCTTAACTGTAGCTTCTCAGTATGTTCTATCAAATATATTATATGTTAAATTTTTTTTAAGCCAATTCAAAAAGAAAAGTGACAATCACAATAGAAATACTCGAAATAAGCATAAGCTTGATGTACCAGTGACTAGACTTAGTAAAGTAAAGAATTCGTTTAAAGGCCAATGTATACGCCTATACAATAAGATCCAGAAAGCGTTCAAATTTTTTCAATAAATAAATTTAAAAAAGTAGTTAAAGAACATTTATGTGCTAAAGCCTATTATAAAATTTTTTTATTTATAAAATCATTTTATATTAATATTTATATTAATATTTATAAAAATTTATAAAATCATTTTATGAATGATAGCACACCTTGGGAATGAGGTGGCCCCCTGCAAGGCTACTTCTTAATTACATATATTATTGACTCTTGTTATGTAGTTTTAATCATACATTGTTAAATACCTTTTTTATTTTAAAAGAACAATTTTCCATCTTTTTGGTAAAAGATGGCCCCGTGCGAGTTTCTTACGCCGGTTCTTATCGCCGGGCTAGTTTCCGAACCGGTGCCGCGGTGGTAGGCATCATGTAGGACAATTCTATAAGTGTTATTTATAACCTATATGGAATTAAAAAAAATTGAGTTTTTTTTTTCTCAACTTTTTTTCAATTAATTTTTATTGAATACCTAATTGTCGTAACATAATAACGCGATTTGTTTTGTAAGTGTAAAGAGTAAAGTAAAGAGCGGGCGGGGCGGCGCGGTGTTTCACCATAGTTTTGGTTACAGTGCGCTGCGTAGGTACAAATGTGATCGAACACTCATTCTGGATGTTCTACTAGTATTAAAAACGTAACAGTTTGTGTTTTATATGGATGTGTGGATGTTTGTTACTCTAATAACTACTGAAAAGGTGTGAAATTTGGCATGGAAGTAGTTTAGGCTCTGAATTAACTAATTTTATCTTCGCTCTTCTTCTATAATATTATTTCTTCGCTTATTATTATTATGAAGTCGCTAGTTAGTGGCGGGGCAAGACCTATACTTGATGTGGGCAAGATATATTTTGTGAGGCCCCCTGATGGATGACGCAAGAGAACGGATTTTGTTGAGAGAAAAAAAAATATGCTCAAATTTAGCCTATATTTGCGTTCGCAGGCCTTCGAGGCGCCAGGCCCCTTGGACCGCGAGGTCGTAGGCGGTGGCCCACGTCACCCACGCCTTACGCCGCCTCTGTCGCGAGTATCTAGATTTAAATAATTTTCAACACACTTTACTGAATTCTTTGTACGAACTTACGAAGGCAACGATTATGTAATATTTTTAATGTTATTAAAAGTTCAATTTCCTTCTTCCGTCGGTATTCGTGTATGATATACTCTAATTAGATGCAAAATATGCAATTAAGAATATCTCGCTTTGCGCAATAGTAACTCATTAAACTATCAATCATATGGAATATCCACATTTCATGTAGGTACCTAAGGTTGGTTGGGGCAAGCGGGTTTTTTTTCTTTCCGGGTCAAGAGGGTTTTTTTATTTTTTTATATATAAAGCTAGGGGGCAAACGAGCAAACGTATCACCTGATGGGAAGCGATTACCGTCGCCCATGGACACCAGCAACATCAGAGAAGTTGCAAGTGCGTTGCCGGCCTTTTAGGAGGGAATACGCTCCCTTCTTGAAGGTTTGTAGGTCGTAGTGGTCCGGAAATACTGCTGGCGACAGTTCATTCCAGAGTTTTACAGTGCGCGGCAGAAAGCTTCGGGTAAAGCGCACGGTGGAGGACTGCCACTCATCAAGGTGATGAGGATGATAAATATTTTGTATTTTATTTCTGACTTTTTTTTGGCATTACAATTTGAATGGCTCCGGCCTTCGGCTTTGCTTTAGGAGGGGTACTGGAACACTTTCGACTCCTTTTATTTTCTGTCGATCCTGGCTCACAGGAGTTGCAGTGGTGGGTTAAGTTGTAGGTTAAAGTGTGATAAAGAAAACTTGCCCCAACCGACAATACTGCCTTTCCGATTACTTTTTCATACTTTTTTATTTACTCTTTTTTACTTTTTTTACTTTTTAACTAGGGGCGTTGTGAAACCCAAGAAACCTGAGATGCATTTAATGCGATCCTGATAATCCCACTCCTTCAAGAACTTACCTATAATAGCAGAAAAGCCAGGCTGTAGTTCACTACTAAGTCAGCTTCCTAGTAAAGTATTGGAACATCCTACGACCTACTAGACTAAATATCCAATATGAAGACTCTTTTCCTACAATCTTACAGGTTTTTATCAAATAATCGAATCATAATATTTATAATGTTTGAAAATTTTATTACTCGTATGTTTGAAAAACGAACTTTTCTATTTCCATACGCCCAGTTAGTTTTTGAACACATACTAGTAGGTTTATGAACGCATCTTAAGAGATCAAGTAAATTTGTTTTTAAAGTGTGTATAGTGCGATTCAAATGAGAATAGGATCGAGTCGGCGCCATATTGTGACGTCATAGCTGTCAATTTTACCCAATTAGGTAGGGTGGGCAAAAAATGTTTTTTTTCTTTTAATATAATTTATTTACAAAATTGAGTGAAAAAAGTATAATCTGAATGTTTTGAAAAGTATAATCTGAAGTGCTCTTCAATTTCGCTCATCTCTGTATTACTTTCCGAGTAGTCATCGTCGTCTATGTAACACAGCGCCTCGTTTACTCATTTTCGAGCAAAATGAGTATGACAATAACAAAAACAATATAATTTTGGCAAGTTGCCTTGCACCAACAATGAAAAACAAAATGTTAATTTATATTTTTAAAACGAATTATGAATATGTATTATTATAATTAAATGTTTAGATAATTTAACTTTATTATTTAAATGCGATGTAAGACTATTACTCCTCTTCTTTTATTTATGGCAATCGCGGTTGCAAAGGTTTTGCACCATTCTGCTAGTGTCGAGTATATAAAGAATTATTTCGACTATTATTATTGGCAAATAAGTTTTTCTGCTAACCGTACTTTTCAAGTGACATTTGACAGATAGAGGTCATTGACGTTCCTATTCTCATTTGAATCGCATTATAGTGTGCGTGATATTTCTGCCAGGGGAATCCCCGTCACATCGAGCCGAGCCGAACAAATTCAAAGTCAAAGTCGAACGCGACGTCAAGTGACATATCAAGTTTTTGCCCCGGTTCGAAAAAGTCGTATATCCGCCACTGCCTGCTTATGAATTAGTTTTCGTTTAGGTACTTATATAGATACATCATAGTTAAGAGAGGACAACGTCTGTCGGGCCAGCTGGCAGCTAGTAATAAATAAATAATACATAGGTAACACTGAAAATATTTAGAAAATGAAAAACGGCTTCATGTAGAAAGTGCCAATACTTTTATTGTTTTTCGAAGTAATCTCCGTTCCTCTCTAGTCTCTATACATCGTCGCATTCGATGGAACCACTGAGAAAAGCAGTGGGCCCATTATTCCTTAGGGGTATCTTCTATGGCATTTTCGTACGTTTTCACTGCATCTTCAGGGCTCGTAAAGTGAATACCTCGAATTCTATCTTTAGTTCTTGGGAATAAATGAAAGTCACAGGACGCCAGGTCAGGACTATATGGAGGATGACTCATTATCTCGACACCTGCCATAGTCAAATATTCAACAGCCTGTTTTGTGGAGTGCGCTGAAGCATTGTCGTGGTGAAGGAGGATTCTGCTTCGAGGGCGCTGCTGTATTTTATCCAAGACAACAGGCAAACAGCGATTGACATACCAGTCTGCAGTAATTGTCCGTCCATCTTCTAGCACAACTGTCGCAAAATGACCTTCCCGACCAAAGAATGAGGCAATCATCTTTTTTCCTTGACTTCTTCCTTTCTTTACCTTAGTTGGCCGATCCTCGAAAGGAAACACCCACTGAGCTGATTGTCTTTTGGTTTCGTGTTCGTAGCAATATATCCAGCTTTCATCACCTGTGACGATGTCAAATACAGCATTTCGGTCACCGCCGTTGAACTTATCTAACAATTGTTGACACCAGTCCATGCGAAGGTGTTTCTGGTCGTCGGTTAAAGTATGGGGAATCCATCTGGTACAAACTTACATCCGTCGCTGTTAAAGGACGCGGATCATCATTGAGATTGCTACGTCCACGCTTAAACTCGTTAAACCAATTGTAAATCACTATTTATGTCAGATGGGGCTTCATTAAGAAATGCTAATCGCAGCCTATCACAGCTTTGTTGTTGAGTAAGCCCACAACGAAAGTCATAATAAATCACTGACCAAAAATTTTCTCGCGTTAGGTTCATTTTCACGGGTAACAAGAGTTTTAGATTTGCCGCCAATTCACAAAATCAAATGACAAATGAATGCAATACACTACATTAGGTTACCAAAGAGTTCTAAAATTGAAATTCAAAAAAGTTTTCATTAGCAATGTAGAAACATTGGCCATTTCTAAACATTTTTAGTGTTACCCAAAGGTTACCCACGTATTACACGAGAAACGTATAACCTGTTCACTTTTATGTATTGTTATTATAAAACATATTAATAAATTTTACCTTAGTTACCCCAGGTAAAAATGACGATGAAACGAAGATGACATTATCTCACAATGCCAACACAGTTGAGACTTGAGTCATTCGAAATACGACTAAGGGAAAGTACCGTACGTATGTATTGTTAGGTACACGGTACACCCAATGATTTCAAAACATTTGACAGAATAAATCTTCATACAAGAAAAAGTTACGCCATCTTGATTTCATCATACCTATCTCAATTAATTTCAAAATGGCCCCAAAATTCCCTAATTTTTAGCTCTATTACAATAGCGCAGAGTTCTATTTTCAGCGCTCTAAATTTTCCTCGGTCTTGCGGATTCCGGACAAAATAGTCCTAGCCTGATTAGGCTGGTGATTACCAACGACCGTTTTGGGCCCGGGACTTCCCTATTTGCCAACAAGATTAGGCTAGTCTATTTGCTAACCTAATGGGGGTTGCTGATTTTGTGCACGCTTGAAATGTGAATGAATTTAGTACAAGTTACATACACTTCTTGTCCCCTTATTAACAAAAATATTTTCGCGTATCCGTTCTATAAAATATAGGGCTTACGTACGCAAATCAAGTACTTTTTTAGAAGATCTAACTCAACTGTGAACACAACAAAGCTGCTAGTAGAAGGCATTTACACTTAATGAACGTTTGAGTAAGTACTTACAAAGTAAATACTTAAATTAATGCTTTTCTCACAGAAGTATACTCGTAATGCTAGAGGCATGATGATCATACCCTTCACAATACGTCGACAAGGTTTTATGTCTCAGTAATATTATGACGCCACGTTCGTATTTTATTTTATTTTTAAGCTACTTAAGGCTGCGCTGGTCGTTTTTTTCTCCATACAAACGCTGTTGGTGATTTACTCCAAAGTCAAACATTGTAGACCCGAATTCTAGCGTAATATCGATTTTTATGACACTTATCTAGGTCGGTATTTGCTTATATTTCTGAAATTCAAATTAGTGTAGAAGATAATAGCCTCCAAACATCGCATTTTTAGCGCAACTTTGTATGTAAATAAAAATTAAACGAAGAATGATAATAGAAAAGCAAGCACATACCGACACAGTTCGATTATTCAGCAATTGAGATAATTTTACTTCAGACAAAAATATTATAAGTATAGTTTTTTCATAAAAAACCAACAGCTGAGTGTCGATTTACGTTATTTGAAGACACCTTTTCTAAAATACTTTACACAGCTGCATAAATGTGTGCAGTATAGCTTCTATTATATTTTTCCCCAATATTAGGTGAAATAACAAGCATTTTCCCAGCGCGCAGCACTGAGTTCGAGCCGTTGACTAGCGCACTCTATGTTACGAGTACAAGGCTCGCTTTCCGAATTCCGTCACGTATGAGGGCGAGAAGTGGTTTGCACATTTTCTGTATCTTCAGCTGACTTCTACCTGCTTATTGAGTTCGGCGGTTTCTGCCTATCGCGATTGGAAAACGGGAGTGAGCAAGATTACATAGTAGAAGAATAATGTTTTTTTATTATTAGTTGTGTTTGTAATTTAACTTAGCACTCAGGACAGTGCAGTTAATTGTGTCGTCAACATCCTAAACACTTACCCCCTAATTAATAAAAAAAATAATATTTACATCACGGATACGCCAGACGCCAGTCCATGTTGCATATTTGACTGATTGGCAGGCAAAGGCAGCAAAACTTAAGATACATTTTAAGTACAATATTTGACAGAAAAAGGGTCATTGACGTTCCTATTCTCATTTGAAACGCGTTATATAAATATTTTTATTACCTAATAAAGGTGTAAAGGGCTTTTAAGTGCATTTACGCCGTGTATAGAGGCTCTGAGTCCATGCACTTGTGTGAATGTAACTAAAATATTATTTTGTTTATTTATCAGTGTTGTTGGGCCTTGACCGCCCAGTGCTAACAACTCTCAATAACGCGTGATAGGTAAAGCCATGAAGCATAGATACCAGGAGTCCGAACGGTATAGGCTTTTTAATAATAATTATGTACACAATAATAGGACCAGATCTTAGTTCTCTTTTCTGCCGCTAGGCGTGCGAGACCGACGAGTACCGAGTGTTGCCAATACTATTATACCTACCGAGTGTTGCCAATACTATTATTTATTACAATTATTTTTAAATTACCGTTAGGCAATTACCGTGTTCTACGGTATCTATTTTTCGAGAACAGTTTCTAAGAATTTCCTAAAACTTTTATATAATAAGATTTCAATCTTTCCAGAGCTGTCAATAGCAACTTTAAACTTCCCGCGTAATTTCAAACGAGTGCATGTCGGACCGTCGCGCGCTCTACCGGCAAAAATCTGTCCCCGTAATTGAGACCATTATTTTAACATTACGTTCGGACTCCTTGTTATCTATACTTCGTGGGTAAAGCTTTGCAGCAGTGCCGTAAATAGCCTTTTCTGCGCCCTGTGCGAGCTTCTATAACTGCGCCCTAGATCCGGGGCTGGTCCTGCCTGGTCTGGCCATTCTTGCGCCCCCCAGAGTCTACGCCCTGTGCCTGGGCACCGGTGGCACCGCCCTATTTACGGCACTGCTTTGCAGTCGAAGTATTCGAACAGTATTCAATAGAAATTATCATACTATAACATACTAGTTGAAGTTGTTGCCTGCGGCTCCGCCCGCGTAATTATACAGTATCCAAAAGGAACTATACTTTTTCGGGATAAAAATTAGCCTATGTTTTAATCCAGAGCCTAAACTACTACCATACAATATTTTTGCGTGAAAGAGTAACAAACATCCATCTATCCATCCATACATCCTCACAAACTTTTACATTTATAATATTAGTAAGATAAGATTAATGTTGTTATTAAATTCTCTGCTGTATGTCATGTTTCCATGAAAATGGTCTGTAAAACTTCGTCCATCAAATAATATACTAGTGATGGGATTCGAGTTGCTTTTCACTCGAGTGACTCGAGTAGTTTTTATATTACTCGCACTCGAGTAAAATTTTTGACAACTCGAGTTTCGAGTGACTTGAGTTGACTCGTACCACTCGAGTGGTTTATACCGAGCCGAGTGAGAAATTCAAGTTGTGACAAGTTTACCCGCTGTAGGTTCTCTTTGAATTGTGAGTAAAGGCTATTAGCAAGAGGAAAATTATATATCGTACCTTATCCCCCTATATGACACTTGCCAATGAGAAAGAAAGAGATATCTGGTTGTTCGTTACTTACAATTTTTGTAGACGGTTACAGGTTTTGAACATATGTAACCAACTTCAGGCAGATCAGCTGTCTGAAGTTGGTTACAAGTTGCCATGCTCGTATTTATCAACAACTTCATATGTAAATATATTCCCGTCCGCCAGTGAAGTCCCTAGTCGGCATTTTTTGTCGATAAAAATCAAAATGATGATGAAAATGTTAATCTTTTCATAGCATAAAATGAAGTCTTTTATTCCGCTTTATGTTTGCTTAGATCTTTTAAACTATTAAATGAATTTAAATGCAGTTTGCAGCCAATAGATAGAATGATTAAAGTGGAATATTTATGCGTAATGATCTATGCACCTTTGTGATTTATAAATTATTATCAGTCGATCAAAAACGAATTTATGCAGTATTGTCTACAACAAACAGAAGTATGTTGGGGAAGCTAGTCTCTTGAACTATACACCCACACACTATGCAGGCTATCGTCCAATCGACTTGTCAGTTCTATATCCTACTACTATTATAAACATGAAAGTTCGTGAGGATGGCTGAATGTATGGATGGATGTTTATTACTCCTTCACGCAAAAACTATTGACCAGATTTCAATGAAATTTGGTATGGCAGTAGTTTAAGCTCTGGATTAAAACATAGGATACTTTTCCCTTGGATACAGCTGGTAAATATATAAACAGTAGACGTATAGACTTTTTATGTCTTTATGCATTTCTCCCTTTAGTTGGGGTATCTACGTGGAAAGATAAATGAAAACAGGAAATTTTAATAGATATATTTATTATTTATTAACAATTGGACATCATTTATTAGCTTACACGTTACGACAACACCAAAAAGCTCTCAGATTGTCAGCATGGAGCTAAATATGTGAAGAAAACAGAGCACAGCAGTCCGTTTACATGGGAGAGCCATGCTTTGGCACGAACGGTCCACCTGGACCAGATAAATACCACGGCCTCCGGGTACTCAACGAGTAGTTGCGGATTTTAAGACTGGGATCGTACTTGTGACTCCTCCTACTGCGAGTATGTATAGGTGGCGATAATCGCTATCCATCTGGCGATCAATCTGCCCGTATTCTGGTCAATTAAAAAAGTACATAGAAGTATCCTTGTAAAAGGCCACTTATTCCCTGCAAAACCAAAAAGCAAAGTTAAATTTGAAAATTTGTGACATGTTTTTGTGATGATGTACACCCGTAACTCCATTATAATATAGAGGAATTATTAATTAATAATTATAATTAATAAAAAGTACACCACACTACTTTATATTACATATTATCACTTAGTTTATATTTAAGATCTCACTAATTTGTATAATTGTATGGTGTTTGGTCAATATAAAGTAGGCAAAACATTTTTCTGTCAGATTAACATATTTTCTCTTTCGAAGGTTTATCGATATCCAAAACATCACTATGTAAATACACAACCTCTGAAATTTATACAAAATTTCTATTATATAGTGTTGAAATCCGCATATAATGGACAATAAACACATTTATCTACAAGAATATAATAATTTCAGTGTAATTGCTTGTATTTATATAACCTGAAACAATTCTCAACATACTGGTGAAAAGTTAACACTTCTTCACGATTTTCTTTCCTCGCAGAGTGTGATTTACAGCCCTCCACCAAACGGGACATATTAACTTGAGCATAGCTTTGTTTTCTAATAAAACTTTTTAATATAAACTGAGATTTTTACCAAATGACACTATAAATTCATGATTTGCTTCTTCTTCTTCTTGTATCATAATGCACACGTAAACAAATGACATTAGCTGTCAGTGGCTAACTTCAGGCCACATCTCCTGCTACTAATTCAAAATGTCACTTATTGTTAAAGCAATAAAGTCGTAATTCCAACGTCTAAAATTGGACTCCAATTTGGACTCCAAATTGGAGCAACCTTCGAAAAAAAACATAATATAGACATAGAGACGGCTTTCTCTTTCACTCTTATTGGTTTTGCCTTTGATGTTTTGTGAGACAAATAGCTACCTACGGCTTCGATTTTTGTTTTAGTTCTATGAAACTCCTATTTCTTTGGAATTAACCACATAACATATTATATACCCTAACGGGAAGACGAAGACTTCATACAAATAAAATACCAACAGCTTGCGACACTAGCGCGCCAGTATCTGATCCGTGAAACTTTTTTGGCGCCAGATTTTAAACGTTTATTATTACCTAAATTGTGTAAGAACATAATAAAACTGTTCATATTTGGATCTCATGAAAGTTCCTTATTAGAATAAATTAAATTAGATTAGAACTTATTAGTAGTAGATTATAATAATATTTCAATTTGACTGATAGTTGATATAAGAGGTTTCTTGATTATGTATGACAGGTTTAGTTTGACGGAAAATTCTATTTTTTTACATTTTGTTGAGATATTTTTGAGTAGCTTTTACATAAATGCGAAAATGAATACACATTTTCTATGTAAAATTAATATTGTTATATTCGTTTTAAAATTTTGGTCACTCGAGTTTACCTATATTCCGAGTGACTCGAGTCAATAAAAATCACTCGAGTTTATCTTCTTCACTCGAGTGGCATTCGAGTGAGAAAGTTACCAGTACCGAGTGACTCGAGTGAAAAAAAAATCACTTGAGTCCCATCACTATAATATACATATTGTGTCGGTTTTGGTAAACTAAACTGTCCTATGTGCTATCGAACAAGTTCCCGCTCGACCAAGCAGGCAAGATAAAAAACGATCAACAGCGCCGTTGGATAGTGGGCTCGCAAACATACTCACGTGTAAATACGTAGTTCAACCTCGTCTGCGGTCGTTGCGGTTAGTTCCTTTGCGTTTAAATATTTTGAGGCGTCCTATTGCAAAGGTGAATGTTTAGAGAATGGTAAAGCGAGAACTTTGTCTGTGGTACCTAATAGGTAACTCTTATGTAAACATCGAGAAATTCTTTTGATAAAGATAACTCTAACGTACTTAATTCACTATCCCCCTTATTAATCAAAATAATATTTACACCACGGATACGTCAATCCATGTTGCTATATCTTTGTCTGTAAAATGGCATTCCCGGCGTATCAGACAAAGACAACAACATGGATTTGCGACGTATGTGTGGTGTAAATATTTTTATTAATAAGGAGGCAGCTTATCCCATGGGCGTAGCCAGGATTTAGTTTCGGGGGGGGTTCAAGAAAATAAAATAACTACAAGTACATTAAATAATCAGGGCCGTCTTTAACCTATTAGAGGCCCTGGGCATATTAGAATTTTTTATTTTCGTTTTTACCTGTTTAAGCTTTAAACCCTGAAACACTGTGTAGGTAATTCGGAAAACTAGAAATATCTATAGTCTAAAACTAAACGTCAGTACTAAATTTTATAATAGGTTTTTTAAGCAGAAAACGAGCGAGCGAAGCGAGCGAGCAAATTTTTTTCCTATTTTACAGGTTTTAACGTTCAAATCTGTCAAACGTTAAACTAAAATATAAACACTACAGTAAATAACGGTGAACTTCGTAAAAATACCATTAAATCAACCGGTTAAAACAGAAGATCGATAATAAATAATATAATGGCCTTTATGTTACCCGCGAGCGAGCGAAGCGAGCGAGCGAGCAAATTTTTTTCCTGTTTTAAGGGTTCAAACGTTCAAATCTGTTCAAACGTTAAACTAAAATATAAACACTATAGTAAATAACGATGAACTTCGTAAAAATACCATTAAATCAACCGGCTAAAACAGAACATCGATAATAAATAATATAATGGCCTTTATGTTACCCGCGAGCGAGCGAAGCGAGCGAGCAAATTTTTTTCCTATTTAATAGGTTAAATCTGTTCAAACGTTAAACCCTAAAAGATTGTGGAAATAGGATCATTTTATAATATAACATTAGAATAACTGGCGCCCATTTTTTCCGTTTTAACCTATTTAAGCTATTAAGCACAGGTTTTCAGGGTTTGCCCTGAAAAACTGTGCAATTTGAAAAATACAAATATCAAAAGCCTAAAACTGCACGTCGGTACTAAATTTTATAGTAATATGTTCTGTAAGCCAAACACGAGTGAGCGAAGCGAGCGAGAAAATTTTATTTCCCATTCTATAGGTTAAAATCTATTCAATCGTTAAACTTAAACACTGAATAATGGTGAACTTCGGATAAATATCATAAAATGAACCGGCTAAAACAGAACATTGCATCGCTACTAAATAATATAATATTATGTTCCTTATGTTAAACGCGAGCGAGCGAAGCGAGCGAGCAAATTTTTTTGACTATTTAATAGGTTAAATCTGTTCAAATTTTAAACCCTAAAAGACTGTGAAAATAGGATAATTTTATAAGTTCAATTAAAGTAAAAATAGTGTTATTTCTGATGTTGCAAAATAGATGACATAATATTATAACTTATTATGTTAGGTTTGTCATATAATACCTATTATTTCACACTTTTTTCGTAGTACATAATTACAAAATTTTGTGATCAGTGACGTGCCCAAAATATTGTGTCTTATGCTATACGTTAAGGGATTCGGTGGCACGCGTGCCATATAGCGATTCGCGATCCCAGTTTTAGGCTTTTGATTTTATTGTTTTTTTTAAAGTATGTACAACATTCTTTTAGGGCTTAAAGTATAAAAAGATTTTAACAGGTTAAAGCGTAAAAACATTGCTCGCTTTCTCAGTTTTAACGCATTTAAAATAAACACATACCTACATATAGAACAAGTTAGTATTAAAGTTCTGTTTTAGGCTATTGATTTTTTTTTCTAAAATAACTTTAAAAAATCATCTTTCAGATAGGGTTATTGGGGCGGCAAAATATTTTAAATGGCATGGGGCCCAAAATTTCTAAATATGCCTCTGTATATGTTATTATAGGTCATCCATATGGACCAGCCGGCCCATTTCGGGGGGGGTTTGAACCCCCTAAACCCCCCCCTGGCTACGCCCATGGCTTATCCGTACCTTAAAGGGTATCCGTTTATACATTACCCCCCTTACTAATAAACGCTGTATAATTTTTGAATAGTTATACAGTATTTTGTTCACGTCACACAAGTGACATTTTTAACTCGATTGAAGAAGACGAAACACTGTGTAACTATAATTCAAAGCTTATTCAGCGTTTATTAGTAAGGGGGTTAAAGTTTAAAACATTTTATTAGGAATGCGCATTTATATTTTATACTGGCGTATATTGGACCATAGCCAGGAAAGTCTTTTGCTCGATATTTGTACCTATTTGGTAGAGTTTTTTGGCAATTATTTACAAGAATTGTTTACATAATTCGGCCAGCGTCTCGCCTGCCAGGTCACGGGTTCAAGAAAGGTCAACCTCTGTAAAATGGCATTAGGATAATATTTTATTAATCCGACAAACAAGTTCAAGAACTCAATAAACCATTCATGAATCGTGGTACATAGTTTTAGTATTACGTGGATAATTATTAAGAACTTAATATTATTTATAACTATTTTGTAACATAGTAGTACTCGTTTTCGTTAACTTATTAAAGAAACCTTGGCTCTCGACTCCGCAGGAGGTGGAAGCTATCCTCGATGACGCCGAAATAGCACACAACAATAAAAAAAAATCTAGTATGATTAGGACGATGCAGGCTGATCTCCTAATTGTCTGACAAGAAAAATTATCCATGTGTCGAATAGGTATCGAATAGGAATAGGGCCATCAGTGTGCTCTTGTGTATTGCGCACATACTTGGGCACTATAGAAATAACTCCTGCGTAGCTGGTCTGGTTTCAGTTAATCCGGCTGTCGTCACCGAAAGTGGGGATATTCATTATTCTTATTACATTATTAAGGAAATCTATCTGAGATACACGAAATATTATGGTAGACACTAGGTAGTAGGTACACAGGTCAGCCTGTGAGGGAATCTGGAAATCTTCCTACTCGTCCTACCTTTCTTCTGATTAATTTCGTTGCGGGTCCCAAGACAGATTTAGCATATCCCTCGGGTACCCCTGAGATCAAAATATCAAAGGGTTTTTTGTGATTGGTTATCGCTGTCATTCCTGGACTGTATCACAGGAGTTGCAGTGGTGGGAGTGTGGTGGGCCAATGCCCGTTTTAAAAGGTATTAATATATTACACGCAGTATACCTCATCGTAGACATTTACGGACCGGCACTACTGCACATACTATCAGGTAAGCCATCTGATTTTTTGCTGCTATTCTGTACCGACTTCCTTATAACAATTTTTCAAGACTTTCTTTGTATAGGAATTATAGGAACTCAAACAATGTGATAAATTGACAATATTTTCTTCACGATATTTTCTTTATTCATCGTATTTCAATTACTTCTTTTACTGTGGCCAGGTCGAGTCCATCCGGGTTAAGCACTCGGTTATATAATCATCATCTTGCATAATGGTTTCCCCCGGTTTGGCCCGCAACGGGTATTCCCTCGGACGTGACTCGGTAAGCTAATATCCAATTTTGCGGCGTACAATTTATCTTTACGAGTAGGTACTTAACCTGAGACACAGAATAGATATTAGTTACACCTGAGATTGAATGCATTATAATGAGTCATCATCACCATCCTTAATAGGAATATGAAATAAGGTTGTTAAGGGTCAATGACGGATATTTTGGGATATTTTTTTTATAGGGGGCAAACGAGCAAACGGATCGCCTGAAAGCGATTACCGTCGCCCATGGACACCCGCAACATCAGAGGAGTTGCAAGTGCGTTGCCGGCCTTTTAAGAGGGAATACGCTTCCCTTCTTGAAGGTTTGCAGGTCGTAATGGTCCGGAAATGCTGCTGGCGACAGTTCATTCCAGAGTTTTACAGTGCGCGACGCGGCTTCAGGTAAAGCACACGGGGAGGACTGCCACTCATCAAGGTGATGAGGATGGTAAATATTTTGTCACTTGGTGGCGAAAAGTTGCAGCAGATATAAGTCCGAACAATTCCACGGAGCACTCCCCGTAATATAACCGATAGATGCAGAGCGATGCTACATCTCTACGTAGCTCGTAGTCGACAATTCGAGCGGCCCTTCATTGGATACAATCCAGAGGGCGAAGCTAGTAGGTACTTTGGCGCCCCTGCCCAGAGATGAGAACAGTATTCCATGTGAGGCCGAACGTAACTTAGGGGTCGTCCATTAATCACGTGATGCCTAAAGGGGGAGGGGGAGGTCCGAAAAAATCACCAAGTATCACCAAGGGGAGGAGGAGGTACAAGGAGACATCACGTGTGTTAATTTTCGAATCTAGTCTATGCATACCGAAATTATTATCGGTTGTAGATTCGTACGTAGAGCAGATATAGGGAGCTCTATATTTGCTCCATCGTTATATATCTTTCCGCCTTCAAGACATCGTGGCCGCGTGGTACCAATCAGTAGTGTGGGCCGTGGGGTTCTTATACCTAACTCCATTTCCATCGGCTTCACTTACCGCTTACCTTACCTTATGAAGATTAACATCCAAATCCTTACCTATCAATACAAGCTAGGTCTTCCCGATGAAGGAGAATAAGACTTTTGCCTTTCGCCACTGGTACCAATTTGTCCGGTTGAGCCGGCCCAATCGTCCCGAAGCATGGCTCTCCTACGCAATAATAGCATCTAAAATAAATTTAAAAAACCTAATCATGCACGTGCATTTTATCTATAGGTACTATCGAACAAATTCCCGCTCGACCAGACTTAAGATAAAAATTGCTCAACAGCGCCGTTGAATAATGGGCTCGCAAACATACTCACGTGTAAATACGTAGTTCAACCTCGTCTGCAATCGTTGCAGTTACTTCCTTTGCGTTTAAATATTTTGAGGCGTCCTAGTGCAAAGGTAAATGTTTAGAGACTGGTCGAGCGGGAACTTTGTCGGTGGTACATTGCGAGCAAAACCGCGTGCTGTCACATGTCGGTCACGCCAGCTCCTACTGTAATCCTGTATAACCTCCATTACGCGACGATAAACCTTATCTTCACGATGAATTATTATTGATCAAAGTTCACAAATCACAAGTGAAAAACTTTACCTCCTCATTAATAAACTATTTACACCGCGGATACGCCAATCCATGTTGCTGTCTTTCGGCCGAATACCTAAATGCTTATGAAAATTAAGAACCCTCCTATTCACAGGCTGTCGCTGTCTCTGCTAGCCGAAATGACAAGGACAGCATGAGACTTAAGCGCCACTTAATTTAATTATCCAGTATTTGGCCGTTTGTCTGATACGTTGGAAAAGTCGTAGTCACAGCAACATAGTAATCCATAGTCCATACTCCATACGTATCCGTGGTTTTTATTATATTATTTATAAGGGGGTAAACGAGCAAATCTTGTATATTCATAATCGGAATCTCGGAAACGGCTGCAAGTATTTTCATAAAATTTAAGTAAGTATCCAGGAAGTTTTGGGGGAGAAACATTGATCTAGCTAAATCTTAAATCTGGGAAACTACACATTTTTAAGTTACCCATATTACATGTTTTTTTTCTTTCATCGTGCAACAATATAATTGAATCTTAATCTTGTCGCTACCTACTTCTGAACGTTCTAAAGTACCTACTTCTGTACAAACAGAAAACCCCTTACTAATAAACGCTGTATATGCTTCGAATTTTGAAAAACATTTCAAAATTCGAAGCATATGTTTACGTCACACAAGTGACATTTTTAATTCGATAGAAGAAGACAAAACACTGTATAGTTTATTCAAAGCTTATACAGCGATTATTAGTAAGGGGGTAGGTATTTAAGTATCAAACAGGAAAAGTGTTCGTTATACAAGAAAATATTCTCGATAGATATAAAATTAGCGTATCAAACGTAAATTGACGTTATCATGAAGCATTTGCACATAACAAATATACCGAGTTTCATATAAACGATAAGGAAGTTATCACACAATCGGCGTTATCGTTTATAACGGCCGATAGCGACAGTAACGACGCCTGTCGTTTAGCGGTCGTTACGTTATATAACGACGTGCTCTGTGACTGTATCTTATCGGTAGACGGATTATCGTTTATCGTTTGATACTTTTCTTTGTTTGATACGAAATTGTATTATGCCTACGCACTAACTCGATTTATAAATTACTAGATGTTGCGCGCGACTTTGTGCGCGACAAAAGGAAATGCAAAAATTAATTTCGCAGAAACCGTACATTTTTCCGCGATAGAAAGTAGCCTATATCCTTCCCCGTGGTTTACTCTACATCTGTGCCAAATTACATACGAAACAGTACATCTGTTTCGGAGCCTATTCAATGCAAACAAACAAACAAACATATAAACAAATAAACAAACTTTTCCTCTTTATTATATTAGTATAGACAAGCTGGTGCCCGCAACTTCGTTTGCGTAGAACTAACAGAAACGGAACTTTATTTTTTAGACGGACCCCTAAGGTAAAAGTAGTTTGATAATCCTCATATCATCAGCTATTTGCCAGTGAAAGTCCCGTGAAAATCGGTTCAATAATTTCAGATACTAGCTGGAACAAACAGACAGGCAAACAGACAGACACACTGTCAGATAAATACTTTAAAAATTGATTTTTGGTGGAGGTTACTCTACATGCGTATATATAAGGTTTGGTAAAATCAATTACGAATACTTCGGGCACATGATCTACTGCTTATGTAAAGACGTTTAAGCAGAAAAATAATTGTCATACTCGAAAAAAAAATTTTTTCTTTATATGGGCGAGTTTGCGTTTTGCGGCGAGTCACATGGGTGACAAAAAATCATCTCATGTATGGACATGAGATGATTTTTTAGTTTGAGTATGACAATTATTTTTCTACCCAAACGTCTTTACATAAGCAGTAGATCATGTGCCCGAAGTATTCGTAATTGATTTTACCAAACCTTATATAGTAATAACTATTATATGATATTATAATCATATTATGCTGTTAATTAGATTTTACAAACAGACACTTTAAGTTTATTTATTTGTCTAAACATGTAAATTCATCACTTGAAATATTAGCTAAAATCTCTAGAATTCTAGATTCTTAAACAACACAGTGCAGCCATATCAGATGACATTTAACATTTAAACGTCGTAAGGTAAGAACTTTGTACTTTTTTAAATATGGTTATAGGGGAAATGTTCGCTAAGAGAAAATTTTCGATATCACTATAGTTCGTATTAGATACGAGTTACAATTGTCTTTAGATTGTGAAACTATTTTGAAAACATGACAGTTGACATGCGAAGATAACAGTAGATTTAGGAACATTTGTTTTTGGCCTTGAGTAGCTAAAAATTATTATAAATGTATACAGTATAGCAACTACGAGTAAAGGTAAAACTAGCCGGTAGCAGCGACGCGTCTCTGCTAATGTGCTGCTAATACTACCGCCCAGTATATATCAAGGTACTCTGTGACTACCGCAATGGAGTGCCGCGTCGCGTAGTTCCGCTACCGCCTACCGTCGAATTGTAGGCAGTATCATCAGAAATACTGACAATGAATAAAATATTGGGGTAAACGGGCTAGATTGAAATCTTACTATATACTTAATATTATAAATATATACTTAATATTATTATAAATGTGAAAGTTTGTGAGGATGTATGGATGTTTGTTCCTCTTTCACGCAAAAACTACCGAACAGATTTCGATGAAATTTGGTATGGTAGTAGTTTAGGCTCTGGATTAAAACATAGGCTTTTTATCCCGGAAAAGTACCGTATTCCCGCGGGATTCCCAATACTATATTTACGCGGGCGAAGCCGCGGGAAACAGCTAGTACAATAATACTTATACAAAATAGGAAAAAATATTTCAGATTGAAATGTAAGTATTTTTGATAAAAAAAATCTTAGCAAATAATGAAACAAATTATTTATTGAAAGAAAAAAGAGGAAAATGAAAAATAAAATTAACTCAGAACTTTTGATGTGTTTTTTTTTAATTCGTCCCCCTAAATGGTGAAATGGGTGTCCAATGAAGCATGGGCGTAGCCAGGTTTTAGTTTCGGGGGGGTTCAAGAAAATAAAACGACTACAAGTACATTAAATAGCCAGGGCCGTATTTAACCTATTAGGCCCTGGGCACATTAGAATATAATTTTTTTTCGTTTTTACCTGTTTAAGCTATAAACCCTGAATAATTATTATATATATATAATTCGGGTATAATTCGGGAAAATACAAATATCTATAGTCTAAAACAAATCGTCAGTACAAAATTTTATAATACGTTCTTTAAACCAAAAACGAGCGAACAAAGCGAGCGAGTAAGTTTTTTTTCCCTATTTTACAGGTTCAAACGTTCAAATCTGTTCAAAACTAAACTAAAATATAAACACTGAATAACGGTGAACTTCGGAAAAATATCATAAAATGAACCGGCTAAAACAGAACATCGCTACTAAATAATATAATATATTCTTATGTTAAACGCGATCAAGCGAAGCGAGCGAGCAATTTTTTTTTTCTTTTTAACAGGTTAAATCTGCTCAAATGTTAAACCTTTAAAGACTGTTATGAAAAATACAAATATCAAAAGCCTAAAACTGAACGTCGGTAATTCTATAGTAATGTGTTCTGTAAGCCAAACACGAGTGAGCGAAGCGAGCGAGCAAATTTTTTTTTTTTCATTTTATAGGTTAAAATCTATTCAAACGTTAAACTTAAACACTGAATAACGATGAACTTCGGAAAAATACCATAAAACAACCGGCTAAAACAGAACATCGGTAATAAATAATGTAATGGCCTATATGTTAACCACGCGCGAGCGAAGCGAGCGAGAAATTTTTTTTTCTATATAAATCTGCTCAAATTTGAAACCCTAAAAGACTGTGAAAATAGGATCATTTTGTAATTTAAATTAAAGTAAAATTAGTGTAATTTCTGATGTTGTAAAATAGATGACAAATAACTTATTATGTTAGGCTTATCATATAATACCTATTTCACACTTTTTTCATAGTACATAATTAAAAACTTTTGTGACGAGTGACGTGCCCAAAATATTATGTCGCATACTATACGTTCCAGTTCGATGGCACGCGTGCCATAGGTTCGCAATCCCTGTTTTAGGCTATTAATTTTATTGTTTTTTTCTAAAGTACAATATTCTTTCAGGGCTTAAAGTATAAAAAGATTTTAACAGGTTAAAGCGTAAAAAACATTCGCTCGCTTTCTCAGTTTGAACGCATTTAACCATAAACACATACAATCATAGATATATAATATTAAAGCATACAATATATAGAACAAGTTAGTATTAAAGTTCTGTTTTAGGCTGTTGATTTTTTTTCTAAAATAACTTTTAAAAATCATATTTCAGATAGGGTTAATGGGGCGGCAAAATATGTTAATTGATCTGGGGCGCGCAAAATTTCTAAATACGCCTCTGTATTCCAATACTTAAATACGCCTCGGTCATCCACATGGACCAGCCGGCCCATTTTGGGGGTGGGGGGGGTTTGAACAGTGGCGTAGCTATCGTAGGGCTAGGTGGTGCAGTGCACCAGGGCCCCGGAGCTCAAGGGGCCCTCTAGCCTCAACTTTGAATAGAGAGGAGCATATAAGAAAAAAGAAAAAGAACCAAATTTTGTGAGCAAGCTCGAGAGTCGAGACTCGAGGCTCTAATTTTTTTTAATGTTGTTAAATGAACACCAACAATTACAAGACTTCTGATTTAAGATTCTCAACACATGCGCTAAGCGTCCTCGATGAGCATGTGCTGTTTGCTATCGTTATTTCAGTTATTTGGTATTTGATAGTTTGGATGAGTACGCCCGTAGCACATTGGATCAGCGATAAGCTCACGTACTTGACGGTCGTGAGATCAATTCGACAATTCCATACTCCACCCATATTAACTTTTTAGTCAAGTTTTCATTCCATCTTGCCTTGCATCAGTTCTCATTTACGATATTCATTGCGACGTTTTCAACTTTCTGGGGTCTGGATGCACTATAGTCTATAATAGTTGACGCTAGGTCGACTAGGTGTGTCACTGACCGTTTCAATTCGTTTTCCCTACTACCAGCACCAGCCTTATTTCATCTTTCATCAAGTATTGCCACTAATGCAAATGCTACTATTTTTACTCCGCACATTCATCCATCTGGCACCATATTCTGCTAGAACTCATTTTCGCTAAAAAAAATCCGATGACAAAACATGTATGATACAGGATACAGGTTGCAGCACAACGGTATTCGTATAATCTATAATAACTCTCAAACTTTTAATTTGATCGACAACGAAAAATAAAAAAACGTTTTACTAAACTCAATTTCAAATTGAAGAATGAGCTACTATCTCAGACCAAATAAAAAGTATAGACGGCCTTCTACGAACAACAAAGTGACGCCGGTTTTTTATGCATTGTGTGCGTGTCGCGTGAGCCGATGTTGGCTTAACTTTAGAATAATATCCCACATTTGTACTATTAATTGGTTTATGGTATTTTTACCGCTTAAAGTTCTTTTATTGTCGCAGTAATTTCGCAAGTTTTCAAAATTATTAGATCCGTAGTTTTCGAGATAAAAATATAATAAAATTTCGAAAATTGTAGAGGAATTCGGCCATGTTAACGTTTCTGTGACATTTACGTTTTGTTTTCTATAGCTTTATGTCAAAAAACTTTGCAGAGCTCTATTTTACGTAAAAGTTCACACGGCCTCACAAAAACCTGGCGCGAAATAACATTGTCTCCCCAACTATGGAATTCTAAAAATGGGTTACATTAGAACATTTTTATTGCGTTCAAAATGTCTTCAAATATGTAAAAACAGAAAGTGATAATTCTGTTTATTATTTATTTATAGATAAATTTAGATATAGGATAGGTAAAGATGAAAAGTTTAAAGAAAAAAGTAAAAACTTTATTATTTAGTAACAAACCTTATTTTTGGAATCAACATACAAAATATGTAATAAGTACACTTAACTCTAAAATCAACTCCCTTTGTTCAGTAGCGATATTAGTAAGGTAAATACCCCCTATGTTCGGAATCGTAAGGCTCTTCGGATTTTAACATTTTTTATTACAACACTATCGAGAAATAGCATCCAAGAACTCATGAATTAAAGCGCGCAAGAGATTGTGAATTGGACGGGAAATTCTATTAAAAATAGTTTTTTCCCTTTATTGATCTCATCAGTCATCTGTATAATAAATATTCTATATCGTCATGTATGTGCGTTGTTGTTTATTTATTCCCATTTTCCTCCATTTAACACATAGAGATTTTACCCCTCATAGAGACGACGTATGGATTTAACCTACTAGGGATAAGTGTAACTCACTGTTTCCTATTCTTATTCCTATGACTAATTTTAAAGGTCAACATAAGTTCAAGCTACGCGGAAAGAGAGGATGAGGGGCATGAGGGCTCGATTCTTCCCTTATGCACCGGGGCCCTTGTCCACCTAGCTACGCCACTGGGTTTGAACCCCCTAAATTGGACGTATTGCTTTGAATTTTGGTACGCCGATAGTTACATTAACGTAGACATCCGTTATTTATAAGAATTTTCAAAATGTATCCCTCACGGGGGTTCAAACCCCGTCGCACCCCCGCGGGTCATATCCACGCGGACAAAGTCGCTTACAAAAGCTAGTACCCATACATCTCTATAAACTCAGTTTCATAGTGTAACGCCATCTATTGGCAAGTAACATAAAAATTAAAACTACAAATGTCATCTAATATTGACATATAGAGTGACGTGCATCTTGTCGGAAATATGTGAGTGAAATCGATTTTTGTTAAATCTAAAAATTATTAATAAATAAAAATCATACTTACATAATTGACATTACAAAAATATTAATGACAGTCAAATTATCATAATTAAAAAATATTACAGAAAAAAAAAATGATTTCTATTAAACAAAATTCCAAAACATCCAGTCAAACAAAGGTGCTAATGGCCTCGGCAATCTTCGTTTTTTCTAAGGAAAATATGATCATGATCACATCTATCAGTCGATTAAGGAAAAAACGACGATTTCTGAAAGACAGTTCGTTGTTGTACTAATCACTAATGTAGTTGTATAGTATACACTGCCTGCAGCCATCTACCTACTTTGTAAACATCGAAATAATTATTATAGTATCGATATGAAACCGATTACTGTTTTGGCTACTTGCCAACAGATGGCATACCGTTTATTTACACTTCAAAACAAAGAGTGACATTATTATTTATTTCTAATTTGTTGAAAATTAATATAAAAATTAACGTAGGTATCCAAAATACCTATTAACAATTTGTTTAGTTAATAATCTTTTACAACAATTGCAAAAGTCACTGTAAATAAACAAACGCGCATGACAATCACAGCGAAATCGAATGCGCATAGTCAAAACATTGCGCATTTCGGAGGCTAAGCTCATCGAGCCGATCGACCTAAAGTCTGTCAGGCAGAAGAGAAAGCCTTTCACTCCAACGTTGTGGTGCAGAGTTTTAGTGCCTAGTGTGTATACTGTGACATCAAGTGGATTTGTTTTTACTACACCGTACCACCTAAAACACCAGGTAAGGTTATGTTACACCCATTTAGTGTTACACCCATTTAGTGATTAGAATTACAAACAATTATTTGTGTAACATATTTACACACTTTACCATAATATCATGTTAAAGTATTTCTCGTTATGCCTACTACTATGTTACTAATTAATGTGAAACAAGGACTTATCACTTCTATACATGATGTCATTTAGGCTGAATAAGTGTTTGACGTCATCTTTTCAATTGTAATTTTATCTAAAATCAATTAACAGGTAACGTTTACTCTACAGACGCATTTTGAATCATTTACTTACCAAAATAAACTTCTGTTTAAATACAAATAGCATCATAATCAATGTAAGACTGAGTATGTGATAGATCTTATCTATATCTGCTACCACATCTATTTAATTAAGTTTCTCTTGTCTTAATTAAGTAGAACATTCCTCATTGAGTCATGAATTATCTCCGTGTTTTCTAATACAGTGTCATCCATAATTTAAACATAATATTCATAGATTTCTTTTATGAAATGCTGTTAAGACAGACTGACCTAAAGTTAAGATGGCACAATGATTAACAACAGATGTTACAATATATAAGGGTATGCAATACACTGAACAATATAACAATGATTCAACCAAGACCACAGAACCTAGGTTCACAAAATCTTTTCTGTAATGCCTCCATGTAGCATAAAAAGCCTTGCTTAATTGGCTCTGCAAGTATTTTTAAAGCAGAATGCAAAAAAATCTCAGAATCAATTAAAGTGCTAATACACACACAGATTCGGTGCCCGGAGTGAACCACCAATTTGGTTTGCTCTAGACCTAATATTGCCATGTGTAGAACAAACTGGCGAACATAATTATTGTTAACTGAGTACACCGCAGTCCATGTCAATCTGGTGTGCCAACCAAAAGTCATACCTTCATGTGTTGCAGCTTTTAGTATTCTAAATGACTGAATAATATAAAATGAAATAGTTGTGTAAAAATTTCATAGAATAACTGGATAAGCGATTTTGGAACAAGATGTTTAAATTAGTTTATCATAGTGAATTGAAGGTACCATTTCACTATGTCCTGGCCAAAGATATAGTAGTGTTAATAGAAATGTCTTCTATATGACCATATAAAATTAAATACTTATCTTACATATCTACATATTATATATTTTAAACCAGCTGTTGCATTCAACTTTATTTGTGCGAAACAAAAATGATGCTAACAGATCTAACTCGTAGCTATAGCCTTCATGTTTTTCAGTCCTCCTCAACAAATACACTTAAACACAAATAAATTTTCAAATAACCTAGTAGGCCTAGAGATAAGGGCATTAACAATCACACAAATATAGTTAGGTATCTTGTTATTTAAACAACTCTTGTGATAAAATGCAGATTTTTCTTGAATCTTTGAATTTGTCTGTTCTAAGGTGCATCAAATTCTAATTCATTTTATTGATGTAGCATTGATAACATGATCTATAATCAATTTAAGCTGTTGAGTAAAACTCGTATTTGAATGGTATCATTTGATCTGACCAATTATTGTGGTAGCTTTTGTATCTCAATTTAAGGTAGACAACCACAATCACTAAATATTAAACTAGCTGCTGGGGCATGGATCTCATTCGATATAAGAAAAATAAGGTGCTGGTATACATTCCTTCAGCATTTGATTAGGTATTTATTATTCTATTTTATTGTATTCACAAAACCTATAGTTTACTAACTAATGCGACGAGATAACATTTATAGACACCATCTATCTATATTTTTGAGAGCTCCGTGGCCTAGTGGTGGGTGGCTGTGACTGTTTGATTCACAATCGAGAGAGTGCATGTTCGATCCCCAGGTTGTGGTGTGTACCAATGAGACTTCAGATCTCAAGTACATTATACCGACGCTCTAACGGTGAAGGAAAACATCGTGAGGAAACCCGCACATGGTTGGCCTCAGACATATTGACCAGTCATTCCTCTGGACTAGGCTGACTATGTTGTGAGAACGCCGTAAGAGCATGGCCAACCATACGACATTTAAAAACCTCAAGAATAGGCTGAAGAATCATTTTCTTTCATCATTACAATCAAAATAGTTTATTTAAGTTTATTTTATATTAATCTCATTCATTAGGTACCTTATATAAATATTTTAATTATTACTACTACCATAATATGTATCTATAGTAATACTTAGTATATTTTATTAATTTAATATGTATAATCTCATTAAAAATATGTAATTATTATCATATGCATTTATTTTTCTTCTCAATCTTGTCATTATTCTTTTTGTACTACCTGTGTCCTTTTTGTTAATTTTTTTTCCTTAGGTCTTAGGTCTGCTGGCAGAGATCTCTTCATAGAGATAAGCACACCTTTGTACCATCTCATTTGTATTTAGTCTGTAAGTTTTTAATGTCTACTGTGTACATAAAGAATAAATAAAAACCAACTGTCCCAGGCACTACAGTATTTCATGAGTGGTTACTTCGCTCGGAGAATACTGTATAAATCATCCAATAACGGATGGATAGGCCTAAGTTTATCTATATTTATATATATGTATATAAAATGTATCCCTATTTCCCTTGGTCACGGCATCACGCGTGATTTGATGGACCGATTGCTAATTTTTTTTGATGTGTTCGTTATTGTCAAGAGAAGGTTCTTATGAATGAAAAAATTAACAAAAGTGCCCGGAAGAATACTTAACCACCATATTAAATTATTTATAATGTAACCTTATATGGGCAATTTCGTAAAAATATGTCCTTGTTACAAAATGGAGTACAATAAAAAATAAAGTTTAGAACAACTATTTTCAGGATGCTGTTTGCTTCGTTTTTTCTTTAAATATAATATTTTTATAACAATATTGCCCAAAAACCTGAACTTTTTTCAGAAAGTATGAATTTTTGGTACATGATGGGGGTTCTGGGTTCCATTTTGTAACTTTTTGAAACGAATAGTACTTAACAACGTAGAGTTTTTTATTAAAGAACTTCTTTATTACGAAATGTAGAACATAGTATTAATGATTTAACAAAGTTTATTTTTTTCAAATATTTATCTATCAAACATTCAATCTTAAAATTATATCCACTTTGTAACTTTTAGGTAAATTAGTCTCATTATTTTTTGATTGTGAAAACTGTAATAACAGTTTTAAAACTGATAATAGTATGAAATAACAACTTATAATCTGTTTTACCAAAAACCAAAAGAATATAATATATTGTCTTATAAAACACTCGAAATATTTTATATTTTAAACATGAAAAACATGAGACAGTAACAAATTGGAAAGACGCAGTAACGCGTTGGAAAGTATAAAGCTTAATTCACAAGTCTGCACCTACTAAGTAACTTAAGGTAACTTCTTTGAATTTATTTTATGTATTTTGAACTTTTTAAAATTATGATTATGCTTTCGAATGTTTTTGTTTTATAAAATGAACTTGAAAAGGACTGTTTTATACTAAAACATGTAACACTTTCTTTGTATTAATAAGCTTAACTAAAGCTACAAAAATGTAATTTTTTAATTATTTCTTCTTTCGTCATATCTTGAATATTTATTGTCTTTTTTTTTTTTTAAATTTTTACATATTTCTTCTTCTTTTTCCAGATTTTTTTTTCTATAATGTTGTTACTTTTTTTTCATAAGAGGCACAATGGATTTATTTAAAAACAAACTATATGTTTAAATTAAATATTTTCAAAAAAAAAATGGCTTCCGACTTCAGTAAAATTTATTTTATAATCAGAATATAGGTAGCTCAATATTGAAAAATGCAGATATCTGTTAAAAAGTAAACAAATAAGTATTAAGTAGGTAATAATCTATAAAAATGTCTTTCAATCGCCGAAAACCCTAGCTATATTATAATGTTTGTTCAAATTTAAATGTCAAAAGATTTTATTTAAATTCATAAATAGCATTAAAATTCATCTTTAAAAAATGTATACAATTACGTATGAGAACTTGACCTTACGTTTCCATTTTGTAACTTCAATGTTCCCCATGTATGTAACCAAACAAAATGGAAGTAACGGATTAATGAATATTATGATACAATTGCATGTACTTTAACTTTGCTGTTATTAAATTACCAAAACATAGTTTCTTAATTTTTCCTATTATTTATTCTTTCAATTTAAATCGCTTGATAAATAAAAATATACAAATTTACCAGCAAAATCACAGTTACAAATCGGAACAAAATTTTTGCACAGTAACGCTTTGAATAACCAAAATGAATTAATTTTTTAGTATTAAATGATAATCTGTTCAAAATGGCAGTATCAAAATAGTAATGTTGCCAGGAATGAAACGAGTGATAAACTTAGTAGTTTCTTTTTCAAACTTTTAGTATAGACGGGTTACAAAGTGGAATTTTCGCACATGGCTGAAATCGTAGGACACAACTTAAATTATAAAATTTATGATAAATATTATAGCAGTACCCACATTTCTTGTTTTATTATGATAGTTCTAATATATTTTAATTTCCTTAAACCCTATTTAGCTTCGCACTGAATAATATACATAAATAAACCGAATACAAAATGTAACTGGTCACTATAGGACACGTGAAAATAAGGGGGTACATAACCAAATTTTATTAAATATTTCAATATATTTTATAATAATTGAGTTATTTGTATATGCTTTCAATATAATTTGAACATAGTAATCAAATAAATCTTAATCTTAATGTACAAATCTTCCGTTTCTATGAAAAATAAGTAAGAACTGATAGGACAGACCATAACACAATGTGGACATATTTTTACGAAATTGCCCATATAGCGCTTTTACAAATTTTTTAATGTAACCTTATGGCGCTTGACATAACATTGACAGAATGTGTACTTCAAATATCATCATTACCAAGTTATACCACAGTATACTTGGTAATGGTGATTGGTTGTGTGTCCTAACATACTAAAACTCTATATTAAAATGAATTTGCTCTTTATTAACCGTGATGTGCACTAATAAATTCGTCCAAAAAAGGAGGCGGTTATACGTTCGGCTGTATGTGTGTGTTTTTTTTTGTATGTTCGCCGATTGCTTTGCCGTCTGTGAACTGATTTTCAAAATTCTTTTTTTGATGTAAAGGTTATCATCCGAGGTTGGTCCCATTTTCAAAAAAGTGGTGGTGTAAAAGGTTCACATACTAATATACCTAGTTAATGGTAGAATGGAAGTACGATCCAGATTCACCTCTGTAAACTACATTCTGAGAAATGATGATTTGAAACATTAAATGGAAACCTGTGTGTCCATGTAGATTGTAGCTTAACAATCTACTAACAATAGTGACTGGAAAAATAAGACAGTTTACAAAAGGAATAGTTATACTAAAAAAAATAATATTTTCAAAGAAACTGCAAGACACGCCCCGGCATATTATTAGGATTTAGGATACACTAGTCCGATATTCCGAAAACAATTTTCACTCTGTAGGAGCCGTCCATTTATTATATGATGATTTTAGCAACTTTTAGACCATTTCTCCTCCATGGTGTTACGTGGTGAGGTTTTAGACTCCCCTCACCTCCAACTAAGATCACGTGTATTTTTTATGCATACTAAGTAGGTCACGTTTAAAGAAAAAAATTAACTAGAAAAACAGTTTAATCGAATAATATAAAACAGTTTAATTTAATAATATAAAAACTATTTGGGCATCACGTGATTTATGGACGGCCCCCTAATGAGTCTAATGTCTTATACAACAGAAACGTGCTTTATTACAGTTTTATTTATCTTTCCCTCTTATCTCATTATCCAACCTCTTGTATACTCCGCAAATACTTGGGATAGCTGCAGCCTGCATCTTAATATATAAAAGGCAAGACTGACTCATCTATCAACGTAGAGCCGAAACTACTGAACGGATTTTGCTGAAATTTGTCATACTGATAGTTGTTATGGCGTAGGCATCCGCTAAGAAAGGATCTTTGACAATTTGCCCGCTATGTGGGTGAAAAAGGGGTAAACTTTTGTATGGAAACCGAACTCCACGCGGACGAAGTCGCGGGTAAAAGCTAGTAGCATATATTGCGTTATATTGATGTTAAAATTATGATAATTCATTAGTCTCTAAAATAAAACAAAGTGGTGTATTAAGTTCGTAAGTCCCAAGCATAACGCCGGGCTAGTTTCCGAACCGGCGGTGGTAGGCATCATGTAGGACAATTCTATAAGCGTTATATTATAACCTACATGGAAATAAAAATTTTGAGTTTGAGTTTTAACGACAGGTATTTTTGTGCAAATAGACCTTGCTTTGAAAGATCCATGATGGTTGTAACTAATATTACAGCTATTACAGGGGTTCGACTCATGAACAACACGAAGGTTGTATGTTAGGAGATGCTTAATAGCCGGCTATCTGGGGGGCAAAATCACGTAATTCGCAGTTGACCTTAGTGAAAGTCAAAACACATTAGTGCACAAAATCGCGCTTAATGTGGAATTTACGTACAATTTACATGGGTTGATTTTTGCGATGCGGCTTTAGTCACTAGTGTAAAGACACGGGTGACTAATACCGCATCGTAGCTTTTCAGTATTCACCAAAAATCGACCGTGTAAATGACAATTCGGCTAGGTGGCAAGCCAATTTTTTCAACACATTTTCGTTGACAAAATTGGCTCTCAACAAAGCGTCCAAGGCGATTTGTCAAGCGACTCGCCTGCCGCCGCACGACGAAAATCGATTTGCCGCATTATGCGGGATTGTCAAAATTGACATTTACACCCGGTTTCTGAAAGGCTGATCAACGCCAAAATTAACTAATCAGCGATCAAATCTCTTGTCAAGTGTAAATTGAGTTGCATAAAGCTTGATCAGTCGTTTGATTTGATCACCATGTTAGTTAACAAAACGAATGCCAAATCACATGTCAAACGCTGTTTTCGGTTTCTGGAAAGCTATTTAAGGCGTAATCATAGATTAATCTTATGTCAAATCTATTGTCAACTGATCAATGTATTTCAGTGAATTAACTTTTAAAAATATTAGTTTTTCTATGAGTTTTTCCCATTTTTCCACTGATATTGTTTACAGAAGGTATTTAAAGTATTTTAACTAAGTTAATTTGGCGCATTTACCTACTTTAGGTATGTAGGTATATATTACAAATATATTTAATAACTCCCCCCACCCATTTCGGTGACGGTGGCTGTTTTCATTGAAACCAGGCCAGTTACGCAGGAGTAATTTTTTATAGTGCCCAAGTGTGTGCGCATTACACAAGAGCACTCTCTTTCCTTTACTCTCATAATCCAGTGGGACCTCCGTGGTCTAGTGGTTAGAGCATTGGCTCTCGACTCGGAGATCGCGGGTTCGATTCCCGCGTTGGAACAACAAAAATTTTTTCCAAGTTTGGTTAGGACAATGCAGGCTGACCTCATCTCTCATCAGACATGTCAGTTATCCGTCCCACTGTGTTATGAGAGTAAAGGAGGAGAGAGTGCTCTTGTGTACTGCGCACACACTTGGGCACTATAAAAAATTACTCCTGCGTAACTGGCCTGGTTTTAATGAAAACAGCCACCGTCACCGAAATCGGTGGGGGAGTTATTAAATATATTTATAATATATACCTACATACCTAATGTAGGTAAATGCGCCAAATTAACTTAATAAAAACACTTTAAATACCTTCTGTAAACAATATCAGTGCTGCTCTTGTGTACTGCGCACACACTAGGGCAATATAAAATAACACCTACCTGGCCTGGTTTCAATGAAACCGGCCACCGTAACCGAGATCGGTGTGGGGAGTCATTATTATTATATTATAAACGCTTCAACTAGATTTCTTTAATGCTCTATGCCTGATATGATTAATCTAATTGAATAATAATGTGTATTGTAAATAAGTAGGTAATTCATTAAACTTTGCTTACATTAATTTCACTCTTTTCACGAAATATTGAACGTAAAATTGGACGCCACACACGTGTGATTATGTTAAAAATCAAACTTCGTGTTATGTCAAGATGATCAATGATTAATAAATTTTTCTCTAATTAGCGTTTCAGAAACGCAAATTGATTTAACTATCTTGTTAACTTAACATACGCGTTAGTTGATCAACTATTTGATTAGCCTTTCAGAAACCGGGTGTTAGACAGTCTAATTTCGCCATGTAAATCCCGACGATGCTTTTCAGTTTTCACAGATAAGGTGTTAACAGCTAGATAATAAAGTATCGGTAGCTATGATGTATTTCAAAGTGCGAATTCAAACCGCACTTATGTAGAGCAGACTCTACATTACATAGGTATCTAATAAGGAAAGTTATGCAATTTCTGTTATATTTATATATAAATACCTATAACAGAAATTATAACATCAAAATAATTTTGCAAATAGGTCCATAAACGGCAGAGTAATGTTCAAAGATCTCCGTGTTAGTGTAAAGTACTATGAGAAGTACCTTTTACATCATCATAATGTGATGATGTATGGTGTGATAGTGGTGGTGATAATAATAATAATATCTATGGACGCTTCACACCACGTCAATCTGGCCCCGTGCTAAGTATCTGAAGAACTTGTGTTACAGGCACCAGGCAACGGGAAGTATATTTAAGATTTTTATTATATTATTACACATATATTTTAATATACATCCATGAATCAGGGTACTTCTTTTTTGACAACGGGACCAACTTGGGATTAACCCTTTACATCAAAAAAAGAATTTTGAAAATCGATTCATAAACGACGAAGTTATCCGCAAACAAACATTTAAAAAAAAAACATATATTATATGCGGTCGAATAAAGAAACCTCCTCCTTTTTAGGGTTCCGTAATACTTAAGGAACCCTTATAGTTTCGCTCTGTCCGTCTGTCTGTCTGTCTGTCTGTCTGTCTGTCCGTCCGTCTGTCTGTCTGTCTGTCTGTCTGTCTGTCCGCGCCTCTAGCTCCTGTAATTATGAATATAAATTTATGAAATTTGGTGCAGTTATAGATTGTGTATAGATCACGGTTTCGGGATCATAAAAAAATAATAATTTTATATTTTAGGAGTAGCTCTCCATACATGTGAAGTGGGGATGAAAAATATTTTTTCACTCTACCCCATCGTGTGGGGTATCGTAGAATAGGTCTTTTAAAATAAAGGCATGGTTTCATACGTTACTTTTTTATAAAGTTGACCATTTTCGAGTAATCGGCCTCCAAAGTAGTTTGTAAGTTGGTCCCCCCCCCTAGCATTTTTAAACTATAGGAGATAGAAACTTGCAAATTTCCATGCTGATAGATCATGCTAAAAACTCTTTAGGAAAACTATTTTGAACGAAATCGCATCATAATTTCTATTTCTAGAGCGGTTATAGAAAAACAAATTAACATATTAAAGCAAATCAGAATAATTATACATCATGTGAAATTATCATTTAAAATAATGTTTCAAAACTGGTTGCAAAATTAAAAAAAAACTGAAATTAACAATTAATAAAAATAACTTAAATTAATAATAAATAAAACATGCTGTCAGGTTTGAACCTACATCCAAGGACAAACACTATGAATAACTGAGCTACAGTAATTATACTGATTATTGCGAATTTACGTTTCTTTACCAGAATTAGAGCTAAGTTTTGAAACACGTAAAATTTTAATTAATAATTAATTTTACGAATATGTGCCTCTTTTACCAATTATTACAATAATTTAATAACACTAAAAACACATGAATATAATTATGTTATCAATTACCATAATATTATTGTTTTTGTTTTTTATTATAATTTAATACCTACCTTTAATATTAAAAGCTTCAATTTGCTAGTAACTTTACGAAAACTAGGTATATCATATATGGCGCTAGTCTCCTGTTTAAATCGTGGATTGTTTTTGAAAAATAATACTAGATGTCGCTGTGTTATTGGATTTAAATTCTGTATCACGCTATCGAAAACCTCGCTGATATGTATAACCTCTCAGGTGTCGCGCTTTAAAATTTTTATAAGTATCTGGTTGTATTCTTCGTACCTACTTTGAGGTCTCGCTAGAGTGCGCTAGAGTAAATATTTTCTTTGATTGTGATAGGCGGTATCGTAATAGACTAAAATAATATGCTCAAATGTTATGTGATTAGCGAAATGCGAATATTAAATAGAAATCGAATAAAACTTATTCTTAAAGAACATCTGGTTACTATTCACTTATATATATTTTGATTATTAATCAACATTCAACATTTACGGAACCCTCCTTAGACATGTCCTGACATGCTCTTGGTTAGGTTATTTAGAAGTCCTTTAAAAAGGTTCAACTCGACTGAACTCTTTATGTGAACTCGGCTAAAATACACGTATTTTATTTTAAACCGATGGGCGATAGGTATTTGTTCAATTATTCATGAAAACAAACTGGACAATCTTAAATAGGGTTGTACAAAGTGTAAATAACTGTTACTTCTAAAGTCGGTATTTTCTTTGGTAATTAATATTTAAGAATACACATATCTAGCAAGTAAGTTATTGTAAATATTATATATGGGTCGGTAAAATCAATTACGGATATTTTGGGCACATGATCTATTGCTTATGTAACTAAGACGTTTAAGTAGAAAAATAATTGTCATACTAGAAAAAAAATCTTTATATGGGCGAGTTTGCGTTTCGCGGAGAGTCATGGGTAGGGTTGCCATCCGTCCGGGTTTCCCCGGATTTGTCCTAATTTAAAGGGCGTCCGGGGAGCGTCCGGGCCGGATTTTATTTGCTATCTGGGTTTTTGTAGGCAGAATTAGGAAGGCCTAAGTTTTTTTTTGATTTGCAGCAATAATAAATCTTCTTTTCTTTTTGACATTGCCGTAGTCGGGTAAAAACTGTTCTATGTCCGGGTTTCGTACTCCAAAATCCGGGGGTTTCATGCGTCTTGTCCGGGGTAGATATGAGCGCCGATGGGTAGTAGGTCGGCGGCGGCGCGCCGACTATTTTGGGTCGGCGGCGGCGGCGTCGGCGGCGTGACCTTGAAAGGGTTGAAGTTTGTACTTGGTAGTAAAAAAAGTGTAGTTTACCTTATTTATAGGGTAACATACAATTAAAATGCAGTACAATTTATGGAACTTTTTGAAGTGATGAAAAAGACAACGTAAAAATACAATTTCAAAGTAGGAACTACTTTGGAATTGACAGTTAACAGTGCTTTGATTCCAAAGAGCATAATCACAGTAATCTTTTTCTATTTTCTTTTTATAAGCTTCCACATTTTCAAGAACTGACGTCGAAGCCATTTATATAACTGACTGCGTAGGCTCTCTAGTGAACAACTAATAATAGCGGAGATGTCAGCCTGAAACACGGTGCAAAATCTCCCAAGCAAGCTTATATGCCTGTATGTGGCACGCCCCCGTAGTCTAGCGCTATACCGGTTGCCTTACCTAGATATATCTGTGAACCAAATTGTCTTTAAGGTAAACATTAGTATCCTTAAATGTCAATAAATGTATTTAAGGTGAACATTAATTAGGACCCAGTCCTCCCTAGAAGCTATGAAAACTGGGTAAGTATAGCTTCTAGAAGCTATGCACCTTGATCATGGCGTCTGATGACATGGCCATGACAGGTATCTCAAGAATAGACTGTTGCAGTTTTCCAAGTAGGGTGGAGGCCCTTTTTATCCTACCTGTCGTCATGGCCTTGAGAACAACCGTCTTAGCCTCCATAATGCGAACAAGGAACAGAGGAAGTGGAGTCAGGTGAATCTGGGTTTCAAGTGAAGCGGTGAGTGCCGAAGAGAGCGCACCCATGATTATCAGACAGACCAGCCTCTATTTAATGTTTTGATGCAGTTGACCTGTACAGCTTTTTTCTGCGTAGTATGGCATATCACACTACGCATATGTGACAATCGCCTCACTATAGCTGTGTATAACCAAGCACACATTGCCTTCGACCGAAAGTCACATTTCGAGCTGACAAGTCTTGAGCCGGATCACAGAGCACGCGGGTCATCGCAGTGAGAGTAATCAGGGGCTACAGTACAGTCTCCTGGCGGGGAAGCCGCCTTGGGAGCTCACGGCAAGGGTCCTTGCCGAGACGAACTTCCTCGTGTCAGAGGGGAGGTCACGTAAAGAGGTCCCCGATGGACGAGCTAAGACGGTTCCAAAGGCTGGGAGAGCAGTGGTTGCTGAGGAGGTGGGGTGAGGTCCTGGAGTAGTCACTGTACATATGGCCGTGGCACTGCGTCCAGTCCTTGCGGCGTGGATGCGCCGCAAGGTGAAAACCCTCATCTTCCGCCTTACACAGGTGCTTACCGAGCACGGATCCTTCGGTGCGTACCTGTGTAAGGTCGCCAGAACAGTCGCCTTCGCCAGTCTGCCACTAATGTGGCGCTGCGGAGGACATGGCCCAGCTCACCTAAGAAGTATGCGATGCGATGGGCCGTGTAGCGCCACGATCTCATGGCAGTGCTCGGGCGGGACCTCTCGCTCTTGAGTGTGGTTCGCTGCATGCTTGAGAGCGATTAGGCCTGGCAGGCGGCGATCTCTTTCTGCAAAGCCGTCATTTCGCAGAAAGAGGCCGCGGAGCGGGACAGAGAGAGATCCATCCTCTGTTCCGCTCCGCCGACGTAGGACAGGAGTACGGAGGCGGAGGCGGAACCTCCCGGGCTTAGCTAGTCCCGGCACCGAGGAGGACGCTCCAGTTTGCCGGAGTGGTCCCTAATTGTGTTGGAAGTCCGGTCCCTATAGGAGGTATACCGGCCAGTCGCGGGGAGTGTCCTACGTTAGACAGATCCGGGACACTCCCCTAAAGCAGCTGAGGGCAATCCGCGGATTCAGTTTTAGTAGGTAAACCGGCGAGTCGCGTCGAAAGTCCCACATATCCCGGATCCCACATACCCGGGAAGGGCGTAACAACCTTTCACCTGCGAGACCAAAATAAAAAAAGGATCACAGAGCACATCTATCCTTTTTCATAATGTCCTCGATGTGCTTATTCCAAGTAAGTCCCATAATATCTAGGATCACTCCAAGATATTCGACCTCACTTGTTTTACCGAAGAGTATTGGGGGTTTTAGTCCCTTCAACTTCCTCTTATTAGTGTTAGGTATCAATACTGTCTTATTAGAGTTGACGGTTAGCTTGACCCTTTTGCACCAATTTTGCACCTGATTGCATTAGCCCAGAGACTACTGATGCGCATTTGCCCACCACTAGTATCGCTAGGTCGGATTAGAGCTTGGCTCTCGACCTTGAGGTCGTGGGTTTGATTCCCGCATTGGAACAACAAAAAAAATTGTTTTCAAGTTTGGTTAGGTTAGGTCAGGCTGATCATCTAATTGTCTGACAGGAAAAATGCATCGGATGGGCAAGTGAAAAGTCGGACTAGCGCTTGATCTCTCACTAGTCGTGTCAGTTGTCCGTCCCAATGGATTACGAGAGTAAAGGAAAAGTGTACTGCGCACATACTGGGATACTATTATAATAACTGCTGGCCTGGTTTCAATAAAACCGGCCACCGACACGGAAATCGGTATGGGGAGATATTATTATTATTAGGTCATCAACGTATCCTTAAGCATAGAACCTTCTATTGTTTAGTTCTTATAGCAGTCCATTCACTATCAGGGACCGCTCCAGCGGCGACAGTACCCCACCCCTCCCTGTGGGCATCCATGGGTCAACCTGCTCCTGAGCGTCAAGCCCATGATAGTTAATGACGCGACTCTGTTATTGTTTAGCATAGCTTTGATCCACTCTATAGTAATTTTTGTAGCCAGGCATCATGTGGAGTTTTTCCGAACGCGCCTTCAATATCTAGGAAGGCGCATAGCGCAATCTTCTTATCCTCAATGGCTTTATCAATGCGATCTACTAGCTCGATCAATCAGTAAATCTGCCTTTCTAGTAAGCACGTTGTCTTTTATGCAGAATTCTTTTGATGAGATAGGTGTCACTTATGTGGATATCGTCGTTCGTCTCCTTGTTTATAGCATGAATGAAGTAATATGGGTATATTTGACTTGGGTAATGTGTATAATGCTCATAGTCACTGACTGAAATTACAAATTACGACTATCCCTCTCGCTCACTCGGCGCGCCGATGTGTTTTCGCGGCGGCGGCGGCGTGGCAAAATCGGCGGCGGCGGCGGCGCGCCGGCGCGGCGCTCATATCTAGTCCGGGGAGTCATATGTAAGAGATGGCAACCCTAGTCATGGGATACATGAGATGATTTTTTACTTCGAGTATGACAATTATTTTTTTGCCTAAACGTCTTTACAATATAAGCAGTGGATCATGTGCCCGAGCCCCCAAGTATCCGTAATTGATTTTCGCCAAAGATATAGCAGAGGGCCTTTAAAATATTATGCAAGCTCTCTATAAATAACCTATTATATTACTTCAAAATAACCAACATCACATTTTTTTTAATTAGTGAATTAAGCCGTGGCTTATGATTTATCGTGCATTTCGAATTAGACAAAATCTGCATATCTCAAGACAAACAATCAACATTTTATATTTTCTAATTACCAGACCTATCTACGTGGTATAATTTACTTGGAGAGTTATTTAATCCCAAACAAATCTGTTGTTAAACGCAAGACGGTAAATATTTACGAGGCAATTAGTTATCCTACGTTGGAGGTTAAGTTCGTCGTTGCTCCGGATGTCCAAATTTACTTTGTATCGGCTTGTTAAAGAGTTCCTAGTTTTGTTAAAAAGAAGATCAGTAAAAATTCATAATTAACAAGTTAAGTCTCTTAACGTCTTCTGTTTGAGTAATTTTAAAGTATAGAGAATAAATACTGTGCTTAGGCCGAAGAATATTTACTCTATGTATAATGTCATAAAACAGTAGTTTAAACTTAAACGCATTCATAAATGATGCAATTTCAAACTACCCTCCGTAAAAACATAATGGCGTTGGTAATTTAACCTTATGTTGTCAGTCTACACTTTACAGTATTACTGTTGTTGATAAGTTAGCGCATAACGGATTGTGTTGGAGCTGTTTAACGAGTTGAGGAACGTACGCACTAGGCTACATGATAGTCGACAGGGAAGTGACGTCACTAAAATTAATAACTCGTCCATGACGCTTCATAAATTAGTATCCTGGCAATTTCCGTTGCAATTTCGGATCCGGCATATTTGGTCATGAAAAGTAGGAACTAAAAGGCAGAAATGCCTTCATGTCGCCAAATCTTTGAGTATATAACCACTAGAGAGAGTTTTAGCCAGCAAACGCGTGTCCTTTTTCTGCTTGTGTGCATTGTATTAGTGTACGTGCAGGGATGTAACGTATATCGATATAATATCTATAAACTACTCGACTTTTTTGTGGTACCTATCGATGTTTGTAGATATTTTTATAATTCTGAATTTTTATTTTATAAACACATTTTAAGTTTTATGTCATCAGTTTATAATGTGTTTACCTTATTTAATTTAAGATATAGGTATTTGAAAGTAACAAGATTTTATTAGATGTGTTAAAATTAAAAGAATACTGTATTCTTATTAGGTTTGTTTGTTTGCATGGGCTTTCGGAAGTACTTGACCCATTTTGATGAAATTTTGCACATATATAGAAAAGACCACATAGGCTACTTTTTTGCGGCACGGCATTACTTTTAGCGCGCACGAAGGCGCGGGCAACATCTAGTTTTTATCATAAAAGCGTTTTCCCATTATCCGACATGATATCGGTAAAGAATGCTAATAAGTAATAGCCGATACACAATAGCCAAAGTCGAGTAAAATGTATGAAATAAATAGTATATTTCTTTCACATTATTCAGTCAATTACGTATTTTAATTATAAAATAAATATTATGAGAAAACGTTTTATTTATAACTATTTACATTAAATAAAATTACTCCCTATATCTACCAATTGAAAGTTTACAATTCCTAACAATTCTGCACTATTGTAATAGAAATAGACCGTTCATAAATATTTTTAGCTGACTTTAAAAAAAGGAAGTTCTGTGTTCGGCTGTATATAATATATAATATGTCAAATAAAAATTTCTCCTTACAATAATTGTACGCATTATTTTTAGTTTCAATTAATATTATGAAAAAGAAAACAAATATGGCGGCGCGGGGCACTTGCCATTTAACCAATCGGCACGGTAAATATTACAATGTAACGAAAAATAACGTGTAAAATTGTAAGAAGTAATTTTTATTTGACAATCTGTCGACATTTTATAATATCTTCAGTAATATTACAATCTAACGGTTTTTAAAATTTTATGGTGACATATACAGCTGAACACAGAACCTCCTCTTTATTAGTAAGTAAGCCTTAGTAATACCGACCCGATAATATATCCCGACGGACATACTATCAGGAATCTGGAAGGCCGGGGAAAATTCAGAGCATTGAAAATATAACTCTGGACTAAGGTAAAAGCACTAATGCTCGACATTGAACTAAAAGACGACATTTTCAAGAAAAATGTTTTCTAATAAGAAAACTAATCATTTAAATAACATTGCTACTGATGTTTAAGACACCTAGTCTCATCTATGATACATGCTCAAAAGTTTGTGTACATTCAGAAGCAAATTTGAAAATGGCATCAGTTGACAATAAACAATGTAAGCAGGTTGGCGTGTTGCGCTTAATTCTTAGCGTTTTTCATAAGGCAACTGACTTTTTACAGGTATAATTTTTTTCTTATATTTATGATTATTGGCTACTGTTAGTTTCGATATTAAAAATGTATAAAATTATTGATTAATTAGGACCATTTCCTTGTTATTTTGGCTTGTTTTTGTATAAATTTTAAGTGGTGTTTACTATTAGTACCAGAAATGAATCAAAACCTAAAAGATGACATGTGTGTCTTCTACTAGGGTTACATCGAACTGAATTTTTTAGCTTATTTTAATGCAAATTTAGCCTTATGCTGTAGAAAATAAGTTCCTGTCTGAGTTTCGTGTCCTTTACACTTTTCTAACTAAAAGAAGACAGTGTCAACTATTAGGGTAAACTCAATGTCAACTATTAGGTTATACTATTAGTATTTATTAATTTCATATGAAGTTAAAAGGAAGACAGAAAAAAGTACCCTCTGTTGTGTCTAACACACAATAGAAACAATAGTATAAAAAGGAGAGAAAAAAGAATGAAATGTATGAAAAGAAAATAACCAAGAGCATGTTAGGACTTGTTTAGGGAGGGTTCCGTAACTATCAACGTGCAATAGGTTTTCTGCGAATTACTTCAAAAGCTAATGTCCGATTTCGCTCAAAATAATTTCCCTAAAGAGTTTTTAGCATGATCTATCAGCATGGAAACTTGCAAGTTTCTATCTCTTATAGTTTAGAAATGCCAGGGGGGGACCACCTTACAAACCACTTTGGAGGCCGATTACTCGAAAATGGTCAACTTTGTAAAAAAGTCATATAATATGATACCTTACATTTATTTTAAAAGACCAATTCAACGATACCCCACACGATGGGGTAGAATGAAAAATATTTTTCATCCCCACTTCCAATGTATGAAGAGCCACGCCTAAAGTATAAAATTATTATTATTTTATGATGCCAAAACCGAGATCTATACACCATCTATAACTATACCAAATTTCATGCATTTATATTGATAATTCAAGCTACAAACGCAGACAGACTGACAGAGCGAAACTATAAGGGTTCTTTATGTATTACGGAACCCTAAAAAGGAGATTTCAGAAAAGAAAGGAGAATAAACAGAAGAATGAAGAAGAAAGAAAGCTTAAGACTGTCAGAAATTAGCTAAGAAAAGACAAAATGCTGTGAAGAGAAATGGATAGAATGTAGAAACAAATGAAGAAAATAAGGAAAATAATCTGCCTAATTATTAACTTTCCTGATAAAAAGAAGTTTCACTAGATTCTTTGCGTTGTCCAAAAATATCAGGCAAAGAGATTAAGGTTATGGTATGCTGCGATAAAACCAAAACTGTATTCAATGAAAATGAAAAAGATTAGAATAGTTAAAGTGAATCTCAAATAGGTAGAAGTTCTCAAATTACATAGAAAAATATTGTTGCAGGTGATAGGCTGAAACATACATTTCATTTTCCATTAAATTTAAATGGGTAACTTGATGTGGTGTTTGTCTACTATTAGTGCCAATTGATGTCTATTTTTGGTGGATTTGATTTTCGACGCTGTCATCTTTTAGTGTCTACGACAAACCTTAGAAAATTGTAATTATTTGTTGAAAATACAACAGTGTTAAAATATTTTATATGAAAAAGTTAATTTCTAAATGTTGCTCAAACAGTAAAAGTAATTGCAACTGTACTTTTTTGATAAATACATTTTATATTTGGCAATGAAGTTTGATTCGTCCTTAATGTGTCTAGTATTAGTGCTTTTACCTTAATACATTATACAATATAATTGAAAATCGAACACACGAGTCTCATGTCAAATCTGACAACACAAAAATTTTGCGTTCGATTTCCTCTCTTTGTATTGTATTTGCATTTTTCATTAGCATCTAAATAGTAAATACATTGAGAGATTAGCTGAGTCAGTCAGATTACTCACTTGCTTGGGGCCTAGCAGGAACAATTGTCAATTGCGTAAACGTTACGTTATCGAAAGAGATTTGTATAATAATTATGACAGCGCTCATACAATTGACATTCGATAACATTGCATTTACGCACCTGTCAATTGTTCCTGCTAGGCCTATATTTACAGGTATAAAAGTGCTTTTCTATCCGATATCAAACCGATAATGTGAAAGACCTATGTGTTTAATATATTTTACTTGCCCTTGCATGGCTATTGAATATCGATTACTGTATCGGCATTCGATACCGATGTCGCATTCGATACCGATGTCGTATTCGATCCGGATCGGATAATGGAAAAACGCTCTTTGTGCATTTTAATTATTGGAAACTAAATAAAAAAATATGTTTTAAGAAAGTATATATTATCGTAAGTCTTCTTAATTGTCCGGTAAAACAGAAATATCTTCCCCGTATCAATACCGTCACACCAAGCTGTCTCACTGGTGGGACACACTCTTCTAATTTTCGCATCTAACTGCTTCAATATATTCGCCTTTTCTTCCGGAGCATTTCCGAGACCTAATAAAACCGTTTAGTAAAAGTTTATTATGTTTATCGATAAACTCTTGTGTCAGTAGTAGATATGAGCGCCGCGCCGGCGCGCCGCCGCCGCCGACAATTTTGCCGCGCCGCCGCCGCCGCGAAAATCTATCGGCGCGCCGAGTAAGAGATTTCAGTTAGTGACTGTGAGCATTCATATTACCTAAGTCATATAATAAACCTGTATAGACCTTACTTCTTTCATGCTTTAAAGAGAAGAAGGTGGTTAACCTCCACGTAACTCATCGAAAGGGAAATTAGCATCAAAGACAACAATATAAAGCAGATCTACTAATACGGCGTTAATGGAGCTAGTAGATCGCATTGATATAGCCATTGAGTTTGCACTGAGCGCCTTTCTAGATAATGAAGGCGCGTTCGACAACACCTCAACCTCAACCCTGATAGCCTGGCTTCTATAAATGTAGATTCAACTACAATACAGTGGATCAAATACACGCTTAATAACAGCGTAGCGTCATCAAATATTATGGGATTGACACTGGAGCAGTTTGACCCAAGGATGCATACAGAAAGGGGTGGGGTACTGTCGCCGCTGGAGTAGTCCCTGGTAGTAAATGGGCTGCTAAAAGAACTGAACGATAGAAGGTGTATGATACTGCAGAGCCTTCGCATGGCAGTTGGTTCTGCCAACTTTCCGGGAGAGCAGTCCAGGCACTGGATGCTCTGCTACGGGAAGACTCGTGCAATGGGCGACGGATTCCCCAATCCGTCACCCGAGTCCTTTACTTTTGAGGTAACTGGCGCTCATATATAGCGCGCCTGCGCCCTTGTCGCCGCCTGCGAACAGGGCCTGCGGCTACGTCCGCCTCTCTCTCCCGTTCTGTGGCCTCCTTTTGCGAAATCACGGTTTTGCAAAAGGTGGCCATCGCCTCAAAGGCCCCTCTGGACCAAACCATCCCTTCAAGGATGGCCGGGAAACGTAGGTATACTCCAATTACGGCGCATAGCATTGCTCGATGCTCGTCCCAGGCGGGGCAAGCCTTGAGCGTATGCTGTGCCGTGTCGTCACTGTCCAGGCAGTGGTGGCACTGGGGCAATGGTTCTCTCTGGGCCGTGTAGTGCAGGTAATGGCCGAAACACCCATACCCGGTCAGCACCTGCTCCATCGAGTATGAGAGGGTGCGGTATCTATGCGCCACCTACTCCTGTAAAACCGGTCTGATTGCGGCCACTATTTTGTGGCCAGCAGTTGGAGACACCATTCTGTCCTGCCAGGCGCGCATTGTAATAATGTGCGCTTGACGACGCCATCGGGCTGTCAATTAGGTAGTACCTTTTCTCCGCGCTGTTTAAACTCCGCCGTGCGGCGGTAGATCTCCGCCAGCATGCGGACCTCCAGATCCCATGGAAGAGTTCCAGCGAGAGCACCGCTTCGCTTAATACTGTGCGGTACCCGCGTATCATTCTCAGCGCCATGGCTTATTGTGGTCGCCGCAGAAGCGCTCTATTAGCAGCACTCAGGTCATCCGCCCTCACGGACACTCCATACAGGACCATTGACTGTAGGACCCCCGCGTAGTGTCTCTGACAGCTGGACCCCGGTCTTCAAACGTTCGGCAGGAGGCGCCCGAGAACCGCAGCCGTTCTCTTCAACTTGGGCGTCAAATCCATTGAACCAGACCAGCTTCGCAGGAGTTATCTTATAGTGCCCGAGTGTGTGTTCACAAGCGCAATTTCTCTTCCTTTACTCCCGAAAACTAGTGGGACAGATAACCTAAACGATTGGCGGGAGATCAGGTGCAGGGCCGACTTTTCACATGTCCAGCCGTCGCGTGGATCATCTCTCTTGTCAGATAATCAGGTGATCAGCCTGCATTGTCCTAACCAAACTTGCAAACACTTTTTCACTGTTCCAATGCGGAAATCGATCCTACGACCTTCGAGTCGAGAGCCAAGCTGACATCCTAGCGATACTAGTGGTGAGCAAATGCGCATCAGTAGTCGCTGTGCTAATGTAATCAGCACTACAGAAAGTCGTCGAAAATTGGTGCAAAAGTGTCAAACTAACAGTCAGCGCTAATAAGACAGTGTTGATATCTTACACCAAAAAGAGGAAGTTGGAAGGACTAAAACCCCCAATACTCTTCGGCTACTGCCTAAGAACTTTCACGTTTGCGAGCGAGGTCAAATATCTCGATAAGGATTACTTGGAATAAGTATATCGAGGACATTATGAAAAAAGCAAGATGTGCTTTGGGGTTCTGCCCGAGACTTGTCAGCTTTAAATGAAGCCTTCGGTCGAAGGCAATGTTATGCATGGTTATACACAGCTATTTTAGTAAGGCCGATTGTCACATATTGCGAAGTGTAGTATGCCACACAACGCAGCCAAAAACGCTGTACAGGTCAACTGCAACTGCAACTGCGGTCAAACATTAAATAGTGTACAGAGGCTGGCCTGTCTCAAATCACGGGTGCGCTCTCTTCGGCTCCCAGTGCTTCACTTGAAGCCCTGATTAACCTGACTCCACTGATTGTTCATATGGAGGCTAAGATGGTTGTTCTCAGGCCATGAGGGCAGGTAGAATGTAATGGGCCTCTACCCTACTTAGACAACTGCAACAGTCTCTTTCTGAGAAACCTGTCATGGCCATTCCATCTGACGCTATGACCAAGGTGCATAGCTTCTAAAAGCTATACCTGCTTTTCAAAACTTCTGGAGAAGACGGGAGGGATAGGTCCCAATTAATTTTCATCCTAATAACATAATTTGGTTTACGGACAGATCCAGGAAAGACAACCGGGCGGGTGCTAGACTATGGGGAAGGAACCACCTACAGGCAGATATGCTTGTTTTGGGTTTTGCACCGTGTTTCAGCCTGGGATCTTCGCTATTATTGGTTGTTCACTAGAGAGAGCCTAGATAGTTATGCAAATGGCTTCAACGTCATTGCATAAAATATGGACGTTTATAAAACGAAAATATAAAAAAATTACAGTGATTATACTCTCTGGAATCAAAGCACAGTTAACTGCTGGAACTACTTTGGAATTCTATTATTGTCTTTTTCATCACTACAAAAAGTGCCATAAATTGTATTGATGTGTAATTGTATGTAAACCAATCTATTTACTACACTTTTTTACTACCAAGTGCGAAACTTGAAAAAACCCTTTCAAGGTCACGCCGCCGACGCCGCCGCCGCCGACCCAAAAAAGCCGGCGCGCCGCCGCCGACCTACCTCCCATCGGCGCTCATATCTAGTCAGTAGGGTACATCACTCAAAATACGCAGAAAAACAAAGCTTTTATTTTGCACAAATTATTACTCATTACTTTATATTCATCATTAAAGCGTGATATAGTACGAAACAGGGTTCGTTAAATTTAATGATTATCTGTTTATATTATAAAAATACTCATTATTTAGTTCACAAAACATTGTTAAAACAGTGTAAAACGATAATTCCAAGTATTTGACACCTTCTGTCGTAATTCTTGAGGCACAATATGCAGCGGAGCAACACATATTAGATGTTATAAAATTATTATTTCCTTTACACATTTATTTTCATTGATAAAACATAAAAAATACACAGAGCTACTGCTCTGCAATGGCCTACTGAGCTGGTCATAACATGACACGAAACACGCGTTTATACACCGATATAAGCTCTTTCATTCACTCGTATTGACACATCGTTAGTAAGACAGAGCAACAGAAAAACATAGTACCAACTTTCAAAAACTATGACTCCGTCTTTAGAAGTCTTTGGTGTAAATACTTTTGGCAGACGACAGAGAAGTGACGTAACTAAAATGAATAACTGAACTCGCCCATGACTCTTCATAAATTGGTATCCTGGCAACTTCCGTTGCAATTTTGGACCCATATTTGGTCAGGAAAAGTAGGAGGCAGAAATGCCTTCATGTCGCCAAGTGTGTAAATACTTTTAAAGTTACACGAGGAGGGTGTACGGGCGGGGTTGCGCGCGACTATTGATTTTACTGCCACCAGCCGGCCGCCTCCCGCAAGCCAAGAATACGGATAACCAGTTCAAAGATAATTCATTAAACATGATAAATAAGGTTTTATGATCCCGCTGACTCGCATGCTATATTGAGTAACCAAGGAATTTAATATAGCTGACACGATGAAATTTTTATTTCATATTACAATTTCAGGCCAGCATTCCGTATTTTTTATAAGAAATTATATTCAATAAAATGAAAATTAATCTGGTCCTTACCAGACCAGACTGGCCTCTAAAATCTCTGAACGTCGTATTGACTTCAGTGATATAAGGTCTGTATTATTCACCTTCAGAAGTGGTTTGGAATTGTGCCAACATGTAGATTTGTAGGCTCTGTTATGAAATTTTCCAAGCCAGGTGATGAGACATCAGTATTTAATGATTTGAATTGCAAATGTTTTTGTGATGTATGCTGGCTTAACCCGATTATTTTTTTAATGAGAAAGAAGGCAAAATATTACTCTCTACCTTAGACACAGTACCCTCTAAATATTCTCACTCTCCCGACCCCAAACTCTATACTACTACTCTACTCTACTACTACTAATATTAACTAACCACTCCACTCTACCCCAAACAACTCTACAGAGTACAGACCCCAAAAACAGATCAAGATTCAAGGCACTATTTTAAACGGCACAAATTGCTTTAATGGTATTTAACACCACTTGAATGGAAGAAATTAATGTATTCTTCTCAAACAGTTTATCTAGTGCAGTGTGGAGCCTCGGTGTACTATTTCTTCTAGTAGTGAGGATTTCCTTCTTTTTAACTTCTAGTTAAAAAGAAGGAAATCCTCAACCGAAGTTTGTTTTTTTTGTAAAATATTTTTTTTAAACAAAGTTTTTTGTAAAAACCAGACGCTAAGTTTTTGTATGATACGAATTAATATTCGAAGGCCTGGTGTAGTCTGCGAGTCGCACGCGATCGCATGCTGTCAAATGTTGTTTACAGAGCAATAAATATGTCGATAGAGCCTTGTTAATTCGACTAAAACCTGAAGTCCTCGACCCATAACTTAACCCTATTCTTAGTCCTCGACGCTTGAAATTTTTGTTGTTTTACTGCGGCGACGGCGAGCGAAGCAGAAATTTATTTTGCTTTAAGTACTGTCTCATTCTACGTTCTATTGTTACGTCTTGTCAACTTTTGATAGAACCTGTAAAACAGCTATGCCATTGTATATTTTCTAACTCTACGTTCATAACTTCTAACGTTCGCTGGCAACTTTAATTGAGTTATTATTCTACTTTCTCTGAATACACTTTGTCCATTCAGCTGCGCAAGGCCAGAATAATGAAAATTCAAGCAATGTTTCATTCAGTAACGTAGAGCGAGCCTTAGGGGGGGCACAATCAAAAGTAGTTTGTGCCATTGTAATGAGTAAAAATTTGTCCTTATAATTGATACGGCTGATACAGCGGTAGCTACGCCCCTAGTTTCATTTAACTTTTCTTATGACATACATAAGTAGTATTTTTCAGAAAGGTTGCCAACTCTCAGTTTCAAAAGACTGGTCGGGCTAATACAATAGTAAGAGACACATTACCTGACCGACATAAAACTAAAATTGGAAACTTGAGGCTAGTCTTTAAATAGGTACAATTATTGTATGTAAAGACTAATTGACAATTGACCTTGTAGACATCGTCTTTTAGTTACTTCGAGCAACCTTATGAACTTGCTCATAATCAAAATTATTGAGTATGCCATTATCAGTTTATCCATCTTCTTTATTTCCTTTTTATTATTTTAAATCATATTCTGTTACAAGGTTCATTTTACAACTCACGTGTTTTCATTGTTAAGAGATTAAAGAATACGTATGGTATTTTATACGCATAATTGATCTTATATAAATTTCTTATATGGATTCACGTATCATGTCACATTTGCGCTTCGAGCTTAAAATAGTTTCATTCAATTCTAATGGCTAACTTTCTTGCTTTATCCTAATATGTAATGTTGTCAGTATTTGGTCACTGACAACATTATTAGGATAAACCTACCAGAGAAAGAAGTTTCGCTGATCGATCCGGCCGTGCATTTTTATACTCTTCCTTACTTTTATCTATATTATCTTAAAAATTAAAAAATCATAGCCTAAGCTCGCGAGACCATTTTGCCTAAATTTTGAGTAGGAACTTTTATATCCAGGTCTTTTAGCTGCAGAAAACTAATGCTTGCAATGAGGGTGTTTGATATTTTTTCTATCGCTAGGGGGCAGACCCAACGCATACAAAGCGTCATCTGGTGGCGTAAGTGGTATCTAAAACGGTCAATAAGAATTTTCGATTCCCTTTCTGTCACAAGGCGGCGCTTGGTAGCCCGACGGTTCTTGTCGTGTCGAAAAGCTATCAGATGTCAATAAATTTAAAAACCCTCATTAAAAAACTAATATTTTCACGCACATTGTTTCAGGATGCCGGCAGCAGCGCCACCCCCCGAAAATGGCGTCCCTCGCAGCGAACTCGAACAGCTGCAAATACGTGCTGGCGAGGTGACCGATGAGGTATTAAAGTCTTTCTATCTTTAATGTAACAAAATATCGATAATCTTTCAAACTCAACCTGTAAAATAATAACGATAATAATCTTTTGGGCAAACTCAATTGCGAAGGATTTGAGTTAATGTATTCGCAATATCGCGTTTGGATGATGCTCCAAAGCTCTCAACCATAGTTTTTTTTTTGCTGAATTAAAAAAAACTCATTTTAAGCCAGCCTTTTATTTAGAAGAGTATTACGAATCATTTAACCTCTATAGAACTTACTCCAAAACCACGTTTAAGAAATCACTAAAGATTTATCTTTTAGACATCATCTTTTTAATAATATTTTTTTTACTTTGATAAACCAGAAATAGACTCAAGTCAAAATCTACGTTATTTGAAAAAAATCGTGATCATTTAAAACACAATGATCATCCATAACCATGAAATGATAATATTTTTTCATTTTTCGCTTTTCAGTCCCTCGAGTCCACAAGGCGTATGATGCAGCTATGCGAGGAGGTGAGTTTCGGCCAACGTCACATTTATTTATTGACTAATTAAACAATTGAATTTATAAGATATAACTAACATATGTCCATAGATGTCGAGAATACCTTCCAAATGGTAAAAATGACTATTTTATATTCATATCAATAAGCAATAAGAACTGTTTATATTTATTTGTGTACGTCATACTAATTAATTTTACAAGCGTGCTATTACTGGAGAGAGTTCACCCTAACAAGTGTCTAGTATTGCGGTAGCTTTCGGACCAGACTTAGACGTGTTTCTTATAATTTATTTTGTCCCTATGAGTTCTGTTGAGTTATCCCATTATTTGTGATCATCTGTGAGAGAGGTGTTCTCGATGCGAGGGAGTGAGGGGTATAGCGAAGTGTCCTAAATACCTGACCCTGCTCTAAGAGCGACCCCCGTAACGTTAGGACGCAGCCTGTGCTAACCCTGGCCGTTGTGTATCAGTGTCGCTATTGTTATTATTATCGATGTGTATGTATATTTTTTGTAGTCGTTCGGTCGTCTATCCTTTTGTTTTTATGTTTCCTCTAGTTATATATGTTATATTGTATGTATATATGGTTTTATTTTCATATAACCGATGGGTGTTGCATGTTACGTGCCTTACGACTGTAACAATATGTTAGCGTTCCATAGCCCTGTGTTGTTCGTAGTATTATATTGTCAATTATACCCTGTTATCAGAAAACGGCGTTGACAGTTAATTTGTTTTCTAATCTTGATTAACTACATTTCTTAATAGTCGTTAACTGTCAACACCTTCCGATGTTTTTTTGTTATAGTTTTGTTTTGATTCATAGCATGAGAGCCCATTCAATAGTACAAGTATCCCCCGAACTGACGATACTTCAAGACCTTTAGAATGTTTATGGATCCAAGTGTGCTTTCCTTACTCTGTTCGCTTGGGCTTGCTTACGATGGTTTCATTGGACGCAATCTTCTAAACACTTCGCCCACGGGCTACGTCACAGTACCTGAAGCACTTTCTTTCTTCATTTTAATTTGTTCTATTATATGTCTATGATACAGTATTCACAGTATCATATTTACAGTATTACAATAACATAAACCTCCCCGTTTATTTTTTATTTTGACGTCCGTTCTCTATGTATTTTCCCTGACCTTTTAGTTGACTCTATACATATAGGTCTCTGTGTAGTGGCTGTTCTCTGTTGTTGACTGTACTCTATTTTGTTGTATGATTTTCATGCCTTCTCAAACATTCACAATACTATCAATATGGGCGATACCACACCCCGTACTAATACGAGACTCCAACAGATATATCGAGTTACACCTAGCAAACTCTCACAACAAATACAGACCGATAGTGAATGATTACAGGTTTTATTTATTTTCCCTATTTGAGTTTATTACACTTAGGCATTGTCAATAAGTTATTATTTGTATATTTCCGTTGTATTATAATATAATTATTGTATATATTTATATCGAACATTCATTTTATACATAGTTTGTTTAGTTTGTATGGTTGTAAAGTATGATCGATACCGATTACCGACACAACAACGACAATTCTGCATTACAAACACAGTTCCAAATGTATGAGGGCATCTTTTAGTCTGTGTTCGCCGTTTTTGGTGTCCGTATGGACCGCGGACTGAAGGACGTCCTCTGTATCAACTCCTGAACTAACTCGACACGCGCCGCCGCCCGCGAGGCCGGGCGGGCGGACCACCCGCACTCGACTATACCCCTCACAACTAACATGCTCTGTGACTTTTTTTCTGCCGCTGGTTTAGAGCAAGGAGGCCGGCATTCGAACTCTGGTCGCTCTAGATGACCAGGGAGGTGAGTGAACTGCAATTGAAACACTAAATTACTTACATTTTATCTATTTTACTTTCTCGCTAACTTAATAAAGCATCGTAGGGTTTTCAGCCCACCCGAAGACGGGCTCGCCGGTGTAGAAGAACTAAGGGGGTATCAGCTAAACGCTTTAAATGAACATATTTATTATTGAAATACAAAGGTGCGGGCATCCTGTGTAATGCATTCAGACTAACTCGATGATCTCGGAAAACCCACATCTTTGTATGACTTGGCGTTATGTAGATATTATTACACTTTGCACAACCTCTCGGCCAGAGAAATATTCTACGACGGTAGCCAGCTAGTACCATCCGACATACAAGTGATTTATTTATGTACGATTTTTCGATACTAATACATTCGCATTTCTGCCGTTCGAACTCGAAACCTATTTGACAAAACTTAAATCACATAAAACGAATAGAAATAGCCGAAGGAAGTAAATTCGAAACGCTTCTCCTCAACGCACGACTCTTAACATCACACAGAATAATCATGATTCATATGAAACTGAGCACAGATAAAACTTGATCTGGTTTTACTTGCAAGCTTCACTGCATGCATGTCATTGTTCGAGTAGTGTGTGTTAGCGTCGAGCGGGCGCGGCCGGCGGGGCTGGAGGCGCGGGGGGAGAGGGCAGCGCGCCGGCCGCGCCGCTCGGCAGCACGCAAGCACGCTCTCGCGCCGCACGCCGCCGTAGCGCGCCACGCCGCCGCACGCCCCGCACCCGCGCGCGCCCCGTGCGGACCCCCACCGCCACCGAGTGCACCAGCCCCGCAACCCACACACCCCGATACTCTCTCCTGCGATATATTATTTTGATTTGTATTTTATGTATAGAGCGAGGACGCCGGGGGGCAAGCGCTTCATATGTTGAGTCACCAGGGCGGTAAGAGTCAATACTGAACACGTGGGTAGTCGAGCCGTGAGAACGTCTGTGTTGAATGTGCAGTTAAAAATTAATCTATTTATTTTTCTTTGACGTTTCTCTTGAATACCGACTTATCTCAGATCGATGTTGCGTATGTTCTATGTTTCGATGGGGATGACTTAAAAATATAGTGTAAATAGAAAAGCCCAATGGCCGTTCGTTGCTAATTGTCGCAAAAGACTGTTACTCTATCTTTTGCTGAAGATTTAATTTGTATGAGCTGCGCAATCTGTTTAGTTCTTCCGTTGATATGATCGATCGGAACGCTTTTTATAGGTATATTTATTTATCTTTCCGAATCTACTATTCTCTTCTCTAAACGAACTGCGGTACTGAAATGAATGCGCGTTTACCGAGTGTGTTGACGTATAGAGCAAATGGTATACGCCTTCATCTCCATGGCTAGCAGCGTACTGTTCATGTTAGAGCCGTAGGTCTGTAACTGTTAGCTCGATGCGATCTATGTCAGTCTGCGCGGCTGGCGGCACCGCCTCCACGCTGCTCGCTCCTCCGCATTACCTTCTCGTTATTGTCCATTACTTAGACTTTATAAACCGCTATCACCTATCATCAGTAGAGCTTTAATATTTTTGCTAGTTCGTTACGTTCGCCGACAGCGGTGGAGGAGCGGCCGCCCGCCCGCGCGTGGCTCACCGTGACCATGTTCATGTATTTTTTGTTTCTCTTTAGTTGTCAGTTTGAATTATGTTGGTAATGAGTTGTCCCGGTGCGGGACGCCCGCCGGCGTACGCGCACGCCCGCCGCACACGCCAGCGCGCGCGCCGCTCCCGACTCATCGCATTCGTTTGGCGAGCTATAGTGACATCATTATTGTGTTGTAGAGTCACGAGGTGGGCATGAAAACCCTGGTCATGCTGGATGAACAGGGCGGTAAGCATCCAGTAGTACTTTTTATATCACTCCAAACCTAGTAACGCTTTTGTTCTCGGTTGCCGTATCGAAACGATATAAAAATTCATCGAACGGCAACGATCCCTAAAATAAAGATATCATTTAAAACGTGCTAACAGATAAATTGTAATGGAATATAAACGAAGGTAAAATATCATCACCATTTATAAAAGTTGGACGATTAAATTGTTGCGACGTGTACGAAAAGTTGAGACTAAAATGTGTTGCTGAATCGTTTTTTATTTTTATTTATCTAAAGCGTATCTTATTTAGTTAATGTCACGCATCAGCTATGCACGACTACTTCAATTTTGCTGTGGAATGCATGAACTAGTATTTATATTTCTTATAATATTTTATTATTCTAAATGTTAGTCATATAAAGTATTTTGTAATATCACTTAGTATTAACACATACATCATATTTAAATTAAAGGTAATATTTTAAATTAGCTAAAGATTGAGACAAGTGTAAGATGCAGCTAAAGGATACTGTGTAGTCGATAACCGATTGGCAATAGATTTCGTAACACAAATCTTACACTTGATGTCAGTTATTGTCGAGAGCGTTGAGAATTTACAAACTAAATGAAATTGAATGTAGAAAGAGTAAAAAAGCCGCGATGAACCTAGGGGCTTGTGTGTAGTGATACCGGAGGGCGGTGTTAAAGTGTGTGTTTCGTGTGTGACAGAGCAATTGGACAGGATCGAGGAGGGCATGGACCAGATAAACGCAGACATGCGTGAGGCCGAGAAGAACCTGTCCGGTATGGAGAAATGCTGTGGCATCTGTGTACTACCCTGCAACAAGTACGCGATACATTTGTTTTTTATCCTTACTAATATTATAAACGGGATTTGTAAGAATGTATGGATGCATGGATGTGTGGATATTAATTACTCTTTCACGCAATAACTACTGAACGGTTTTTAATAAAATTTTGTATGGCTACTTTTATCGCAGCGAAAACGGGTCTTGCGGGATTTATTTTTGCGCGTACGAAGTCGCGGGCAATATCTTTATTTATAAATGTTCAATTTCAAGAAATATCTGTCTGTTTTTACTGACATTGGCCCTCCACAAATCTGATTCTAATTAGCGAAGGGTGTCGCTTCGTTCTGTCACTTTCATAATTCGTTGTTCAACACTTACTACTGTGTTTAGAACCATAAATTAGTAAAGACGAAAAAATTACAATCAACTGAACTGTTTTGTGAAATTATTTGCTGAAAATTCCTTCATAAAATTTTCAGAGGAGCATCATTCAAGGAGGATGACGGCACATGGAAGGGCAACGACGACGGCAAGGTCGTAAACAACCAGCCGCAGAGGGTCATGGACGAGAGGAACGGCATCGGACCACAGGCTGGATATATTGGAAGGTGAGTTCCTCTTCAATAATAATAATAATAACTCCCCACACCGAGTTCGGTGACGGTTGCCGGTTTCATTGAAATCAGGCCAGCTACGCAGGAGTAATTTTATGTTTCGCAAGTGTGTGCGAAGTACACAAGAGTACTCGAGCTTCCTTTACTTACTTACTCGTAACTCTGTAGGACGGATAACCGACACGACTGGCGAGAGATCAGGCACAGGAGGGCTAGACAAGATGCATTAAATAATATCGACGGCGAACTTCGTGAATAAAAAATGTATGGGATTGTCATAAGCGTGCGTTAAATGACATATTCAGTCGTATCGTTAAAAAAATTGGTAGCCAAGCAGCCACTTTCAACGAATACGCTAACGATGCACTCATATAGCGAATTGCTCTAACGCGTTTCTCCATACAATGCCTAGACAAGCGGCCGTAAGTGACATTTAGCAGATCGTGATCTTTATCTTTATCGACCTAACGATAAAGATACCCAGGAAGCTACCTTTATCGCCTCAACGAACAATATGGCGGATTTTTATTAATCAGCTGTTATATGTAAATAATAATGATTTGCCTAAAGGGTCTATACAACACCTTCTGCTAGTAGTCTATATTGCATAATGTCAAAAGAAATCAATCTAAAGTATTCAATAAATCACAATTATTGTCAATACCTAATATTTAATTCATTGTATTCAAGTATAATTCTACACTTTGTTAAAATATAAATTTCTTAATTTGTAGCTTACTTGCAGTTTGTAGCCTTTACACGCTACTATACCAGATGAAAGCAATCTTTAGGTGTACCTATAGTAGGCACCTACCTAAATTATAGTAGGTAACAAATGGAGTTCTTAAAAAACTTGCTTAGAAATAAAGATTTGTATTTAGTAGATAAAATTTATAAGTTTTTCAATGTAATGATATTTTATTGTATTATATATATCGATGCTCAACACCTTCGCCTTATAAATGGGATGTAAGCACACAAACACCTCATAATAGTTTTGAAATATTTGCTATTATAAACAGTCAAGTAGTGTTAACCAATTAAATAGATAATATTTAATCTCTATTGTATATTTGTGACTAAATAATTGAAATATTCTTTGCAATTTTACAGAACTATAACTTTAAAGTAAGTGTTATTAGCCGGGAGTAATAAAATATTAAAAGTACCATGACTGTACAAGGTTGCAATAAAAAAAACCTAACAGTTACTACATATTGTATACAAAATATTACAAGCGGCCATAACACTTTGAATTTCTTATAGGCATTGTTTTGCTAGAATTATTCGTTCATTCTAATCTAAGAGCTTCGCTCTTGTCGGTGGAGCTTTCTCATTTCCTCTCTGCACTCCGCCCTTCTCTTGACCTCCTGATACCACACAATTATTTTACTTTTTTAACTAAGTTTTAGTAATAAAATAAACTTAAAATGTAAAAATAACTTTTATTTCTTGCAAAGGAATTACATAATGCAGTTATTTCTTTAATTATTCACTGTTTATCTTGAAGTCACATAGCCAATAATAACATTATACAATTTAAAAATCAACACAGTTAATAATTATTATTATTTACACGCACTAGTTTGAGCCGGTCACAGAATGAATACAAATTAACTTAGGTTGGTAGCGGTTTTGATACATTAATTACATTATGAAGGTTTTACATCACTGCTCACCATGGTTAAACTACAAACAAATAACATTATTGTATACCTACAATTCCTACAAATTATAAAGATTTAAAACACATTTTACTTAGGTATGTTATATTATGTATAAGGTAATGGTAATATTTTAGTAGTCAAAAATCTTACTAATATTATAAAATATATAAAAGTATGTGAGTATGGATGGTGGAATAGTTGTTTGTTACTCTTTCACACAAAAAGTTTAGGCTCTGGATTAAAATGCTACTTTTTAGACGACGTGAGGCACGCTTTGATTCATTTCCCTGAAATCTTCGGTAGAACACGTCCGTCGGCTAGAACTCCTCCACCTCGAAGGTCGGTAGAAGATGCGTCGGTACTCTCATCGCAAAGAAACTGAAGTTGACCTTGTAGCGAGACTCCAGACGCTTGACCCTAAAAGTGAAAGACGTCTTCTTTAGGATGTACTTAGTCCACAACGTCCTCAAACTTCATGGACCAGTGCAGATGGAGGTGGACTAGGCTCTACTCGAGTTCGCTGGGCGCGATTATGTAAATTGCACAGATTAATTATTAGTTAAAGATCGTCTAAGCTGAAATGACGCGCCCCACCTCCACATTTACTCACACAAGCAAATTTCAAAATACACATAAAATGCAATTATTATTGGTCGTTGAGTTGCCAGTTATCAAACGTAGGAAGCACGCATCGTTCTCGGATTTGTTGTCCAACTAGTTTAGTAGATCGTGAACTTGCGACAGGAGAGGACGTCTTGTTCTATACAATGTGACGGCGCTGCTCTATAGAGCGAGCGTTGTCGGATTTATCACCCGACTAGTCGGCCGTCATGTGCACATACAAATCATACTTCACCGAATAATGACACTCCCACACAGATGCAGTGCCGTTATTAATATTCGCACTCACACTTATAAATAAAGTATGGTTGACTGGTAGAAAATGCCCTATGGCATTAAGTCCACCATTGTACATTATGTGCAGAAAGTGTTAATAAATAAATAAATAAATAAAGTAATTAAGTAGTGGGGCGCGTCATTTTAGTTTAGACAATCTCTACTACTGTGGTTACTAAGTCGTGTAAGTAAATTGTTAATTTGTTATCAAACAAAAATTATTGTACTTTATCCTCTTCTTTTTCTACCCAGTGTTACCAGGATCATTACCTACACTATTTGTAAAAGGTCGTCCAGCCTGCAAGCTCAAGGCCGCGGATTTGTAGGCAAATTTTTAAATGATTGACACTAATGAATGGATAGCTAGTTGTTACCTATTCCTAAATCCTACTTAGGTCCATGCACTAATAACGGCTTATTAGTACCGGTGCTGGATTTGCTGGATGCATCATGCACCGTGAGTATAGCTTTTTATTAGTACGAGTGCTGGATTTGCTGGACGCGCCGTGAGTATGACCCTTTAGTGTACTTAATCTGTTAAAATCTGTATAAAATGTGTTTCCTATGACCATTTGGCGAGAAATCCGTATAAAATTTGTATTATCAATGAAAAATAGAAGATAATTAATTAAATAATGTATTATAATATGGTAACGAGTGGTCAGCCACATGTCAATGTCAAATAATAAACAGTTGTCAAATTGTGTGTCTAATTCAGAATGCTCTGAATTTTTCCGTGTTTCGGATTTCGGTGCATATTGAAGTTCCAGCCTTACAACCGTAGTAATCGCCTGTGTTAAGTACCTACTTAATTCTTATTGTAAACTTCTAAACTTGCAATTTGATTCCATTTTAAACAAAACACTCTAGGAACTTTCAGTAAAACTACTAGGTACCGTTTTACTGAATCGACTGACTTGCACTGACTATTTGTATTTTGGACTTTGACTAGACATTAGACTTGAAAATAATACGGTGTTGAAATCATATACCTACAATAAATCTATTTGTCTGCCTTTTAAACTTGACACTGACAAATAGTTTTAAGCCGTAACGCCATCACTAATAAAAAAAAGTAATTATGACATTTGACAACGTCACAACTGACGGCAAAATTATTTCAAATTGCGTTTGAGCAATTCGTTGTTGCGATTCGAACAACAGAGTGCACTGGGCTAGGGACATTTTGTCGTGATCTCAAAAGAGAAGTCGATACGACAGATTTTTTCGAATTTTAACGAAGGTAATTTGTCTAGGCACCCAGGTCCGACTTTTTACATGCCCATCCGACGCATGGATCATTTTTTTTGTCAGACAATCATTGTCCTAACCAAACTTAGAAACAACATTTTTTGTTGTTCCAAAGGAATCGAATCTACGACCTCCGAGTCGACGAAGGCTGTCTTGCCCACTTCACGTTCAATATATTATATTATTGAACAGGACCGGCAAACAAGTAGACGCTTTAGCGCCACTTTTTCAATTTTCAGCTCTATTGTACAAACGCAAAGTTCTATTTTCAATGCTCTAAATTTTTCAACCTGTGGGACCCCCCCGGGGGGTCGCGAAGCTTCTGAAGTCTGGTCGCCGGAGGTCGAGAGAACTTTAGTAAAAAACAATATAGATTAAAAATATAGATTTATGAAGTAAGAGAATTTTAACAAAAGGATATACTCATAAATCGATCATCGATATCATCGATGTATGTAATAATTGTAAAATAATGTGTTTGACGTACTATAGGTATTACGTACTTATATCCGAATCCTAATTATGGAGACGCATAAAAACGTCGTATATAATGAATATTTGTAACACTGTAACATACACATACATACATAATAAAAAAGCGAAGGGTCGGGGGGTCGCGAAATATTTTTTCATACAAGGGGGGTCGCATCATGAAAAAGGTTGAAAAACACTGCTCTAAATTTTCACCGGCCTACCGGGTTCCGATTATATAGTAGCAGCCTTAAACTGGCAACACAAGAGTAGTTGCCGGTTTTTTAACCCCCAACCTCCTGTGGCAACACGGGTTCTCTCATACACAATATGACATCATGGCTGTGTTCCGTGGAAAACAGTGCTCGTTAGCGCTTGCTAGCGCTAAAGAAAAAAAAACATACTATCGGCCAGGAGCAGAAGACGTTTAATAACTTCAATACCGCTAACATAATCCGCTTTTTTGCTTATTTAACGCTTAGTCGGTAACTATTTTGCTTACGCTTTTGTGTTAGCGCTTTTCTCTGCGGAACACAGCCATTATCTCATTTGAAGACCCTTTGACAGTCAAGTTTCGATTTCCATAATTTTTTTTATTGCTTACTCGACGACGGAGAAGCCAAAAGGAAGTGTACTGATCGCAGGCAGTCTATGTGACTTCTCAACTCTTCATTCTTCTTCCCAAAAGATGAAAACCTTGAATAGGATTGTGTCCTAGTGTCGAATATCACATTCATACAAATTAAAATTTAAAATTGTTGAATAGAGATACAAAATTCTAAAAGAATAAGTTATTTAGGTTTAAGCGATAAAAAGTATTGCCCATCTCTTTCTCGAAAAACGATTTGTGACGTCACGCCGTACTACCGCCATTAGCCATACATTGTTTAAAGACAGTTGTATGGCGGTAGCACCCCGTGACGTCACAGGCCGATATATCGCTCTCTTTCTTATTGTAAATTTAAATTGTTTGTATCTTCGTTAATTTTTAAGATTTATAAAATTGGGTTTAAAATTGTTTATTATCATGCATCATGTTGTCTAGCATTGAATAGACGAAAAATATTATTTTAGTCAACAAGCCTTTTGCATTAAAATTAAAAATACAAAACTGGTCGTTTAGATAGACATGATTTAATATGCAACAAAATGTCACTTGATTAGAATCTGGTAAGCAAATATATGTGGTGTGTTTGAGCGTTAGATAACACTTTGGTCGCAATGTGTAAATGTTAAAGGTCAGGGGTGAAGCGAAATAATTACGTTCAGAAACAAAGGTTAGAGTTAAACGGTAACCATTTCACAAAATGTCATGCCACGCGATCCCGTACTTGTTTTAATTTAACGTTTAAACTTCAGTTATTTTTAAAACATGTATCATTTTGATAAGACGTTGGGAGTATTTTAACCGCATTTTAAAAGTCGCGACCAATACCCAATATGCTATTAGATTGCACAATTTTCGTCATTCATTATAGTAAGTATGTGCTTAAGCGCACAAAGTTCGGAGATATTTACAGATATGTTCTTGCGGCCTTATATTTCATACACTTATACCTGGGCATACGACAGCCACGTAACAGCCAGGTAGGTACGACTTTTGTATGGAGCGTTTTCGCGAAACTTCCGAAATTCTGTAAACAAATCGATGTAACCAATAAAATATTGTTTTTTCTATACGGTTTCCTCTGAGAACTTACTCATATTAAAGAGTACCTACTATACTAATTTAATTTATACATCAAATTTTTTTATAAAAAAAATCCTACTACGTAATTTATATAGCCTATGTTACTTGGGTTGTTATTACGCAGTGCCATAAATAGGGCGGTGCCACCGGTGCCCAGGCACAGGGCGTAGACTCTGGGGGGCGCAAGAATGGCCAGACCAGGACCAGCCCCGGATCTAGGGCGCAGTAATAGAAGCTCGCACAGGGCGCAGAAAAGGCTATTTACGGCACTGTTATTACGAATCTATTGACATCTCATTTATTAAAATCGGACCAGTAACTTAGGCCTTATGGTGGAACAAACAAACATACATAGTCTGCCAAAATCCTTACTCTTCCTTTGGACTTCGTGTAGTCGGGTAAATAAAACTATTCAAATATTTCAAATATCCGTAATTCCGTAAAAACGTCTATACAAATATTTCAAATATCCGTTCCAGGATAACGAACGACGCGCGCGAGGACGAGATGGAGGAGAACATGGGGCAAGTGAACACGATGATCGGCAACCTCCGGAACATGGCCATCGACATGGGCTCCGAGCTGGAGAACCAGAACCGCCAGATCGACCGCATCAACCGCAAGGTAAGCGGGTCTATATACACCACGACAATTACTAAAGATCTTAATTGCAAACGACAAACTTTGGAGTGCTTGTGCAAAAAGGGTTATAGAACTTTCGAGATGCTTGTACAGTATTTGGGGTGTCATTACGTAAGCTTCGTCTATCGGTAGCAAATAAGTGAAATACCGCTGCCGGTGGGACAAAGTGGGACAGAGGGTGAAATGCTCTCGTTTGTGGGTAAAAGTTTTTTGTGTTTGTGCACAGTTGCAAGTCATGAGATATATTTTTTATAAAACTGAATCTTGCCTAGAATAAAGCTTTGAATAAGCCTAAGCCTTGTCTTGTTGATACATTCTCTTGTGTTTTTTGAATAATTGGATAAACTTTGAGAGAGAAAAAAGCCAATTAATATTTTAAAAATTAAGTCATAGCTTTAAATAATTACAATGATTAAGCTAATGATATATTTTTGTGTAATGTGTATCATTATTATCATTAACACCATTTAGTATTATTCACATAGTAACCAATTTTTTTCAACATAGGGCGAGGTCACAACACTACGCTGCAGCGTCGCAACGCAAAATCGACGACACACCGTTAGATTTTTGTGTTGCGACGCCGCAACGCAGTGTTGTGGCGTCGCCCATACTTCCATACTGCGACCTTCTTGCGCTTATTGCCCTCCCCGATTGTCTTAGCAGTGACCTGTCTCTACCACTAACTCTGGGCTTCGGTCTTTTTTTCTAAGCATGCTATTCTGTTACGTTTTTCGTGTTTAAGTAGTAATTAGAAGCGATTGGTTGTTGTGGTTTTTATCCCCGAATTTGTGCCACCTACCCCGATACGTCTAATTTAACAACATCTACACGGTAGCGTTCATTCAGTAACCGACATACCTTCTTAGACTCATTCACGTCAGTCATCACGAACATCGAAATAACAGCGACTGTGACATTCGCAACACCCCGTATTACATCAGAAAAACCTTTACTTTTAAAAACAAATGAAACCCAAACTGATAAATACATGAAACATCATTTTCTTTCTACTCGAAACGACAGAAATAAAGTGATTGGCGACTTGTCTGGTGCAACAGTAACGTAAAGATGTAAAGGTTTTTACAAGTCAAAGTCTGAAACAGTCGTTGTGTATGAGAAGCAAAAATGCTGTTCTATATCGTAGGGTGAATCGAACGAAACGAGAATAAAGATGGCCAACCAGCGGGCGCACGAGCTCCTCAAGTAAACGACGGCAGCACATACACACACTACACACGTCTCGTGGTACTGGCCGGTTAAATTTTTTTTATAGATTGTTTTTTTAAGGCAACAATTACTGTTGCCATGGTAATTTAAATTAGAAGACTTATTCCATTTTGAAATTTAAAAAGATACAACAAACATATCTTCTAAGATTTATTTTTAATGAACTTTTTTCTACCGGCCACGGCGTATGTCAATATCCAAGTAATTATTAATCCCGTAATAGTAATTAACTATTTAGATCGTGTTACAACGTATTAAACTTAATATTATACTCACGTGTAAGTGAATCATTAAGCATTAGTCCATGCGTGAAACTTTACAACATTGTTAGAAATGTTTGAGTACAAAATATTATACTGAATTTGGTATATTTTGTATTTTTATTTATTTATGGTAATATTGTATTAGTTTCGATTAAATAATGTGTTATTTTTTAAATGTTCAAGAAGTATAATAGCACTTATGAAACTTCACACACTGAGTTAATTTTTTAAAGTAAATACATCGGTACATACAATTTTTTCAAGTTGACATTTGACTAATACAGTTTCGTAGCAAATAAACTTGTATCAAAACTTGCATTAGATTTGAAATCGAAATCCGTTTCGACGCTAAATAAATGTGATAATAGTTTGAAATTATGTAAATACCTAGTTTTTAGAATAACATGTTTGTAGGATCAAAATCATTAGATCCTTATTCTCAATAAAAGCGTCAATGTGCGCATACCTTTTCGGTTTATTTTCCTTGTATAAACTTGTATGGATTTCTTTTTCTCTTTGTTTATTCCTTTCTTATCTTAAATCAATTATACTTCCTATTGTAACATGTTTGCTTCTGTGAAATACTTCATCAGTATTTATCTTGTAATCTAGCAATTAATAATTTATAGCTATACTTACTAATGTAAATTAATTTATGAATTATTAGCAATAAAGGAGACTTACGTTTTATGTTCCTTTTGTTTTTATTAACATCGAAATTCTTAACAAAGCATTAACTTTTATTACCCCAAAATTAAATAAAACACATATTCAAGATCAACAACTTAATCAACAACAAAACAACATATCTAAAAATATGCAAAATTACAATGAATACGTATCCACCACGAGACACCCACACACACAAACACACAGGTCTCCGGCAACAACTGTAAGTATATTGTTTTATTCAAGGCACTTTTTAAAAGCACCGCTTTTGAAAGCACTAACAATGCTTGTATTTTTAAAATCAACCTAATATATTAAAAGTAATCAAACAAATAAATAGTTGAAGTTGTTGCTATAATCACCAGATTGTTGGGTTTTGTGTATTAAATATATGAATGCAACCACTTTTACTGTTAAAATTTTGTAATAATTTTTTACTTTATTTATTCAAATTGTACTATATTTTAACTTTAAACTTGATTTATTAATTTCACATAAAAATAAGTTCCTCATTATAACATACCAAAAATGCTGTTTAAAGTACAATGACTATTATCATATTTAAATATCATATATATAGAGATCATCATAATCGCCATCCATAATCCCCAGTGTGTTACTTATTTATTTAATATATTTTTATGTATTTTAGGGTGAGAGCAATGAGACGCGCATAGCCGTCGCGAATCAACGTGCGAACAAACTCCTCAAGTCCTAAACCGCTTGACGTAGGAATTCAAAATGGCCGGAATTGATGTACAAAATGGCGTTGATATTTTCACAATGTCTTAAAATTCCTTCAAATAACTCTTTTTAGGATACATCCATGTATTTATAACTAAATAAAGCGAATATCTGTGTACTTTAAAATCCTCCCTCAAATGTACTTCATCTGACGTATCCAAAGGGATATATTTGTGTATTGGTTTGAATATTATTGTTTTCGCTACAGAAAGTAATTTTTAATTCTATTAAGATTGTAAGCTAAAATTATAAAAACGTGGGTTACATAACTTTAACTCTATCGCGGTGAGATGATAACGTCATTTTGTGCTATTGTTAAAATTTGGCACACACTATATAGTCATTATTTTTGATTCAAAGATCTTGTTAAAGAATGTAGTGTGCGCTTAACTTTGTACGTAATGTAATAGATACAATCAATATAGCCTGGTTCACAAGATCCCTGTCAGTGAATTTCTGTCCAAGGGTACCGAAAATTATGATCGAGGGCTCATTCGATTCGGAATGACCTCTAGAAACTCTCTGAAAAATGTCAAGTGGGGCTCGAAAAAATTGCAAAATTTATAAACAATTTAGTGAAAAACAAAAAGGGTATTTTTTGAAAATATCTTGGAATCTTAAAGAGGAGGAAATTTCCTAAAATAAAGTTCCAACTCCCGGAACTCTATGACCAATATATATAATTTTAATTTAGAGGTTTAGAGGTAAATAGCGCTAAAAGCGCATCCCGCGCTCGTTTACCGATAGTACGGGGATCTTGTGACTTAGACTAATACTGTTATATTAATAATTGAAAATATATTATCATTAAATTTATAAGCTCTAGAAAATTACTTAACTCAAGTACTCTAGGTAATACATGTAACCTTAGCTACACTACAACATAATATGACCCTATGTATGACCGAATGCTGCTTTTATTAGTTTTTGGTCCCGTATTAAGATGAGCCCAAAAATACATTGTATCAGAAATCATTATTGACGCAATAACTAAATTTTAATCTTGATTTTATCATGTTAAATGTGATTATTATCAAATTATTGATATTGTAATATTTACTTTTAATATGTTATCATTTATCAACTATTATAACTGTATCTACATTTTTGTGAGATTGTGATAAGTATTCAGATTGTGTTCTATTACGGTTCGCTCCATAAAACATTACAAATCTAGTCGCTTGTGGCATTTCTTAATACGAGATATTGTATCTTATCTATTTTATGGATTCTTTCTCTGAGACAGTCGAAGTGAAATCCCTTTAAACTTTACGTTATTATTTCAATTAACTCTTTGCCCGCTTGCTATATAAGACAGATGAAATAGTGTATCTTCCCTTCGACTGCCTTGATATATCTGTAAATTATGCTTAAATAATGATTTCTACAAGTACAGCACTTAGGTTACAATTTCTTTGACGTGCCAAAAGGTTTTTTCACTTTTTATTCGCTAAACAACCGCTATATTGTATGCACTTAATATAAGAATGTACCAATTTAGCTCAAAATAGAACAGATATTTTGGAAAAATAGTTGTCTTCAAAACGTGTTAATATTTTCTCGAACCGTATATATACATAGTTATAAATGTTTTAATATTAACATATAGTGAGATTATTATTGTTACATGTGATGATGTTTATAACGTGAACTCACGGTGAGTACTGAGTAGTGATGCCCACTCGACGACTGGTATTCATAATTTCTATTATGCTTTGTATATTTTAAATTATTTAGCTTTAGGTTAAGATTAATGGTGCCTAAAATATATTTTCTGAAATTGTTTAACGTATTATTAAATTACAGCGCTTTGTTACCTTGTGTCTGAAATGAGTACCTATTTGATTTACAAAAGTTTTTTGTTGGAAAATATTTGGTGGGTAGTTCGGAATTCGCAATATTAACATTCGTACTACTGTTAATAACGTTTATTGTGATTACTAATTTAAATGCAATAGTATATTAATAGTTGAGCATTTAAAAACTTTAATAATGTATCAATATACAAATATTGTTATAAGGGAGAAGTCGTACCGGCCTTAGGAGTAATGGATAGTTAGGATGGTAAAGCTTGATTATAAACGCTAGCGTACACAGGGCCACTATATTTATTTTCAATAACAAATGAACTTTAGCGTATGGTGATAAGGTTCATATTGCATAGTGAGTGACCCTCTGTACGAATAATTAAGATTTTTTGAAATTTTCTCTATGTCTCTCTCGATCATTAGTCTAAGAGTTAGTGTGGTTACACGAGATGTATCTATATATTCCAATAAAGATATTTTAATCGTATCCTCTTTACATATAAAACTGTTTAAAATACTACAAGTAATCCGAATAGAGTTGTACCTACCGCCTGCGCAATATTATATCCAAATATATCCAGTATACTCAGCCTGACACGATATGTATCTAGTATCTACGATATAGAACATCTATTTTCTTTAAGAATTAGAATAGTTAGAAAAAAGTGTTAATTTCTAATAATTATATTATTGATTTGTTAAAAATTCTCAAAGTGTTTCAATTTCATCTCCCATTATCAATATAATCTGTATATATACCATTATCAATATAACCAAATGTCTGAGCTCACATAATATGTAGCAAGTAGAAAAAATAAAATCAAATTATAACAACAGTAAAAATATATTTACAACGACTTAAAGAGCATAAATACCTAACTAATAATTAATACTTCATAAGGCAGCAATAGTGACCAAGATTTAAGCATCTGAAAAGAAAAAAAATATATAAATTTATGAGTCACATAATTACTTGAATAACTATGAAATAGTTTATGTTTCAGCAATGACACAAATGTAATATGAACATTTGAACATTGATTTTGTCCAGAAGTCTAAGGACTTGGCAGTAAGCTGCTTCGCAAAGTTTTTAGATAAAAATCCTTTTTCGAAAGTTTAATATAGTGTGCGTCCTCACTGTTCCTTCAAATTTTGGCCATCATTTGAGTTGAGAACTGTGGATGTAATTAACCAAGCTCATTTTAAAAAGACAGTTATATATTTTTTCATCTGGGAAAAACATAATTGATAGGTATGAAGTTAAAACCGGCCAAGTGGGAACGGACGCGTACACTTATGGTCCCGGACGAAACAGCAAAAAAATTGTTGTATGGGAGCCTCACTCAAATACTTATATTGTTTTTTTTTTTTTTTATGAAACTAGGGGGCAAACGAGCAAACGGATCACCTGATGGAAAGCGACTACCGTCGCCCATGGACACCCGCAACATCAGAGAAGTTGCAAGTGCGTTGCCGGCCTTTTAGGAGGGAATACGCTCCCTTCTTGAAGGTTTGCAGGTCATAATGGTCCGGAAATACTGCTGGCGACAGTTCATTCCAGAGTTTTACAGTGCGCGGCAGAAAGCTTCGGGTAAAGCGCACGGTGGAGGACTGCCACTCATCAAGGTGATGAGGATGATAATTATTTTGTCGCATGGAGCGGTGGCGAAAAGTTGCAGCAGGTATAAGTCCGAACAATTCCTCGGAGCACTCCCCGTAATATAACCGATAGAGGATGCAGAGCGATGCTACATCTCTACGTAGCTCTAAGGTGTCAAGCCTGTTTGAAACACTATGGCAGTCGACAATTCGAGCGGCCCTACGTTGGATACGATCCAGAGGGAGAAGCTGGTACTTTGGTGCCCCTGCCCAGAGATGAGAACAGTATTCCATGTGAGGCCGAACCTGCGCCTTATAGAGTTGTAGGCGTTGGACCGGACTGAAATACTGCTTTGACCTGTTCAGAACACCAAGCTTCTTGGAGGCTAACTTGGCCTTGCCCTCCAGATGATATCGGAACTGGACCTCGCTCGATATGTTAACACCAAGTATTCCAATGTTGGAGGAGACAGTTATGGGTATGCTTTCAAAACGAGGACATACGACCATTGGCAACTTTTTAGCGGTGAACGCGCAAACTTGTGTCTTAGAGGGGTTGAATTGGACTAAGTTAAGTCTACCCCATTCAGAGACCTTCTCCAATGAATTTTCAATTTGAGAGACAAGTTTGTTTCGACTCTCAATGACATTTTGCCGAGAGATATTCGCGTGGCCGGGATATAAGGCATCACCCGTGCTGTCATCTGCATAGCAATGAATGCCATTGGTTTGTAACATATCATTGATATGCAGTATGAACAGGGTAGGTGACAGCACACAGCCTTGTGGGACACCAGCATCAACAGACAGAGTATCTGAGCATTCACCGTCGACTACGACCCTTATGCTTCGGTCTGCTAAGAAACTCGTGACCCACTTGCATAATTTCTCGGGGAGCCCATAGGAAGGAAGCTTCGAAAGAAGCGCTTTGTGCCAAACCCGATCAAAGGCTTTCGCTATGTCCAAACTTACAGCCAATGCCTCTCCCTTAGACTCGATCGCCTGTGCCCAACGATGAGTTAGGTACGTCAGCAGATCACCAGCCGAGCGACCTTTACGGAACCCGTACTGTTTGTCGCTTAGCAACTGCTGAACGTCTAAGTATCGAAGGAGCTGTCTATTAATAATGGACTCCATTATCTTCGAGAAGAGAGAGGTTATAGCGATTGGTCTGTAGTTGGAAGGATTGGAGCGATCGCCTTTTTTAGGGATCGGGTGCACCAAAGCTGTCTTCCAAGATGCTGGGACTGTGCCATAAGAGTAGGAAAGCCGAAAAAGACGCGTTAAGACCGGTGCCAACTCTGGAGCACACATTTTCAACACTATAGGAGGGATTCCGTCAGGCCCACTCGACTTTTGGGTATCAAGGGAACGGAGAGCAACTCGCACTGAGCGCTGATGGAACCGAATATCCGACATGATGCTCTTGCATCGCGGTATAGTCGGCGGTTCCTGTCCCCCGTCATGTTGTTTTAGCGGCAACAGAAATATACATCATCTGTGAAAATTTTAACTGTCTAGGCTCTAGCTTTCGCGGTTCATGGTACCATACAGCCTGGTGACAGACAGACGAATGAACAGCGGAGTCGTAGTAATACTTGTTACTCTTTGGGTGCGGAACCTAAAAATGAGCAACTTACACATCTCGGCTATAGCTTCAAGTACAACCATGAGCGTGAACCCGACCAAAGCGAACACGAACTGCATCAGGCCGGTTCGGTCTTGTCGCCACACCTCAAAGAACACCACGTATACCAGCGTACCGCACGCTAGACCCTGAAAAAACAATCAGCTTTCAAAAATAGCCGTTAGATGGTAGGTACCACTAGTATTTCAGTTAACTACTTTTGGAATTGAATTCCAACAAAAAGTAAATAAAAAAGAACGGCTTGGTATGTCACAACTATTACAAAATCTAATAATACGATACAATAGAAGATGTAACTCCTGTCGTTAATTTTAATTAGGTACATAGTTAGGTGCCTGCTAAGTGTTAATATACCTTCATTTACTAATAATAATAGTTTAACTTAGATATTTATGCCCCAAAATAAAATGTTTATTAATAACCACATTTAATATACTTAAGCTGTATTTTAGTAGGTGTAATTGTTTACACAAAAAGAAGCCTGGACACTTTAAATCATTTACATTTTTTTACAATATTTATAAGGCTACGATAAACTTTATATTTTTTGCTTTTATATATTTGTGGATACCGTAATATAATCGTTCAGAGTTTGTGACGTTAAAATGTCATTGCTCGGTCCGAACACATTTTTATTAGATAAAAGTAAAGAACAGTTGTAAACAACAGCTTGTTAATAATTCCAGTACGTGACTGATAACAGATAATAAATTAACTTAAATAATAGAAAAGAACATTCTACGATATAAAAGTTAAACTACGCCTGAAATAAAAGAGACGTAGAGCAAAACGTAGAACTTAGTAGTTAGTAGGTGCTTACCCTTGGAAAATATGACGAAAAATATAGGCATACCTATCTACTTTGTATCTAGTTCTTACTTTACGATTTAATGACCTACCTGAAAGTGATAAGACATTGGCTGTGTTCCGCGAAAAATAGCGCTAACAAAAATGCGTAATACAAAATGGCTACCGCTGGCGTTAAACAAGCAAAATGGCGGATTATGTTAGCAATATTGAAGTTAGCTAATGTGTCCTGACTCCTGGCCGATAATCTGTTTCTTTTTCTTTAGCGCTAGCAAGCGCTAACAGGCGCTTTTTTCCGCGGAACAGCCATTGCATAACTAGTGCATATTATGTACGTACTAAACTTATGTTTAAGCTATTTTTAATTCGCGCTTGACTTAATTTTGGTAGGTTAAATTACGCAAAATCTAATCAAGACGGAATTTATTAGAGCAGTATGTATAATATAAGTATGCGTGTACCCACCCACACCTAGGTATTTATCCTACCTTACATCATGTAGGAAGATAGAGAATTAGAGACACAACGGATGAACACAATTTGGCGAGACAAATATCTTGTGTCTCTTCTGGGCTCTGATTAAACTTATTACGTATACTAGCTGATGCCCGCAACTTCGTTGTCATAGGACTAACGCAAACGAAACTCTATTTTTTTAAACGGAACCCTAAAATAAAAGTAGCCTATGTTAGACCTTATAACATCAGCTATCAGCCAGTGAAATCTCGTGAAAATCGATTCAGCCGTTTCAGAAATTAGCCGGAACAAACAGACAGACGGACAGACAAAAAAAAAATTTTATTATAAGTACCGAACAGTGGCGAAGGCTGGTTCTCCTTCATAGGGAAGGCCTAGCCTGAACTATGGTAGGAATTTAGAAGAAGGTCTTCAAAAGGTAAGTGGTAAGTAAAGCCGATAGGAATGGAGTTAGGTATAGGAACCCCACGCCACTGGTACCGAATATACTTTCATATGAATTAAGTGAAAAGCTGTTAATTTGAAATTACAAATAGACACTTCAATTTTATTTATTTGTATAGATCTAGATAGATTTAGACTATAATAGATAGTAAAAAAAACTGTTGACTGTTGTTTACCTGAAGAACCACCGAATAGATGCCTGCTTGAGTAGCTCCAGCGCCGCCGACCAGTAGAATCCCGACTCCTATGCCCAGGGCAGAGACAAAAGAGAAGGTGAATATGTAGACCAAAGACAACCACCTCTTGGTGCCAGCTGCGAGCAGTTCCACGCCGATACAGAACGCGATGATATATTTGTGAGCTGACACAGCGCCAAACATGTACCTGAAATTGTTAGATTAGTTCTTAGTATTACATCATCATTTTTTTACCCGACTATCAAAAAGGGTTATGTTTTAAAAATAATTGTATGTATGTATGTAAATTCCTTTATTCCCACGTACTTATCTTCCAAACGGTTGGATGGATTTCGACAATTACGGTATCGTTAGATTTGTCTCAAATCTCAATAACCCAATTAGTAGTTCAAAGAAAATATACAAAATGGCGGATTTTGGCGCCAAATTGTAAGTAGTTCAAATTTTTTTTCATCAAACTATAATAAGGTTGGGAACATCGGCCTTACTTGATAGAAGTAAGGCAGAGGTTCCCAAACTTATTCCGTCTAATGCCCACTTCGAAAATTAGTTATTTTTCACCTTAAAAATCTCAATAACATATTAGTGTCGCCTGGAGAGTATCTTTTATCTATTCAAAATTAACCAATAATAATAATCAACATTGAATGATTGAACAATAATAATCTGGGGGCACGGCAGTGCCCCCGCCAAGTCGAGCGCGAAGCAAACACTGCCGTACCATCCTTTACTGGAACCATTTCGCCGCATTTTCAGGCCCCTATTTGAGAACCTCTGGATAAGACCAGAACGCAGAAATTTTCGTCATCCAGTAAGCTATAATCACATACTTAAAATCCAAAATTTCAAGTCTGTAGGTCATTTAGTTCCGAAGTTAAGCGAAAGCAAAGTTTCGCATTTATGACACTCACTCACTCACTCACTCACTCACTCACTCACTCACTCACTCACTCACTTATACACTCACTCATGATCATCAAAATAGAACTAGTACTTCCCATAAACTCAGAGAGCTGAAATTTGGTACAGAGTTAGGGTTTAATGGCCACATAAAGGGAAAACTATAAAAACTAGGATAATCGATCTGGGGGCACGGCAGTGCCCCCGCCAAGTCGAGCGCGAAGCAAACACTGCCGTACCATTCTTTACTGGAACCATTTCGCCGCATTTTCAGGCCCCTATTTGAGAACCTCTGGATAAGACCAGAACGTCGATCTGGGGGCACTGCAGTGCCCCCGCCAAGTCGAGCGCGAAGCAAACACTGCCGTACCATTATTTACTGGAACCATTTCGCCGCATTTTCAGGTCCCTATTTGAGAACCTCTGGATAAGACCAGAACGTCGATCTGGGGGCACGGCAGTGCCCCCGCCAAATCAAGCGAAGCAAACACTGTCATGTCGTACCATTCTTTACTGGAACCATTGCACCGCATTTTCAGGCCCCTATTTGAGGAGCTCTGGATAAGACCAGAACGCAGAAATTTTCGTCATCTAGTAAGCTATAATCACATACTTAAAATCCAAAATTTTAAGTCTGTAGGTCATTTAGTTCCGAAGTTAAGCGAAAGCAAAGTTTTGAATTTATGACACTCACTCACTCAGTCACTCACTCATGATCATCAGAATAGAACTAGTACTTCTCATGAACTCAGAGAGCTGAAATTTGGTACAGAGTTAGGGTTTAATGGCCACATAAAGGGAAAACTATAAAAACTAGGATAATCGAACATCTGGAGTACCTGGTGACCCTGATTAGAAAACACAAGAGCCCAACCAAACTATTAGAGATCGACATACCGCCTTTACAAAAAATATTCAACATGGTGGTGGGCCGCTTCATTTGATGTCAAAAATCGAAGGTCTGAAGCATCTGATGAAGAATCCTCAGCTGGTTTCAGCTGATTAGAGATATGGTAATGCCCCCCTTCTACTATTGGTACATAAAAAAATCAACTGTCATTTCAAAAACCTAGCGAAGTGGGACACATCTTCTAATTTAATCTAGTCCGTAGCATTCCACTGCTGGGCGAATGCCTCCCTTTCTGCTTTTGATACGCATATAAATAAAATTAAAGGAAAACTCTGGATAAGACTAGACTGGCTTTTATACTTATATTTACAAGTTTACAAGAAGAAATAGTCGAACGATTAACTTTATTGTACTCGATCATTACACAAATTAAATAAACAAATTACACTGAAATCTAGTAAAATAAATCAATATGCCCACGTTTCTACAAAAAGAAGTGAAATCCCACCAAAAACATTCTGTAAAAAACTAGCCAAGTCTCGATAGAGCTGCTTGTTTATCTCTAAAAAGTAGTGAAATCTAGACAAAGTCGTGCCAAGTCTAAGGTTCCTTACTGCGATTTCTTTATTATTATAGTTAATTGTGTTAAAATAGTTGTGTGACTTGGCCGTTGAACATTCTTTATACGTTACAAGTGGGTACAAGTCAATTTTGTTTACACGTAATGTATATCTGTTGTAACTACCTATGTTTGTTAAGCGAGATAATAGCCCATACTGGTATTGGTAATTGGACGCTAGTGAGTAGTGTCTCATTTTAGGCTGTTGTTGATTGTAGAACACATGTATTGGAGCAATGGTGTCATGGAGCCCCTTTTGTACCATTGTGTACCCTTCAACGGCCAAGTCACACAACATTTACTGTAATAATAAAGAAATCGCAGTAAGGAACCTTAGACTTGGCACGACTTTGTCTAGATTTCACTACTTTTTAGAGATAAACAAGCAGCTCTATCGAGACTTGGCTAGTTTTTTACAGAGTGTTTTTGGTGGGATACTACTTACATCAGCGCCCCCCAAATTTTCTACTTAATTGAAAAATGTATCTTAATTGAAAAACAATCTTCGTATATTATTATGACTAGCATAAGCATAAGATACCCACCACACGTTTCTCGCAGACGACTCCAATCCAACAGCCAATCCCTCGAATAGCTCATGTATCGACAGCGCCAACACAATCAACAGACCCCTGAGAGCTGCAACTATCGTGTCATCACTCTGCACCGGCAGATGGCTGTGTCCATGGTTCTTAGCTTCCAACTCCTTTATAGGTCTATCTGAGGACGTTCCCGCCTCCGTACTATTTCTTCGTATGCTCAACACTCTTGTGAAGCTGGTGTTGGCGGTTTTGTTCTCTCGGCTGTTTATGTAAACGTGCACCAGCTCCTCCACTAAGTACATCATGAAGAACCCACAACACATTATGAAGGAAGCCAAGTATATCGGAAGCTCTACTATTTCTCCAGAATCTGAAAATAAAAGAACTCTACGGTTACAATTATACTCTACAGTCTACTCTATTAGTATCTAGTCTGACGCCTCCGTGGTCCAGTGGTTTAGAGCATGGCTCTCGATTCCGGAGGTCGTAAGTTCGATCCCCGCGTTGAAACAACAAAAATATTGTTTTCAAGTCTAGTTTTGACAATGTAGGCCGATCACCTGATTGTCTAACAAGAAAGATGATCCATTTTAATTTTTTTTGTTTTTAATTTAATTAATTTGTTAATAACGATTGCAACTTAACCGCACCAAAATCTTACAAAAACATTTTTCTGGAGGTGATTCCGAATTCAATGCGCTGTCGGTCGGCTGTCGCTCATATTTTTAGGACCTTTATCTCTACTTTTCACGTTTTGAACTTGTCGATTAGGCTATGCTGGTTTCAATGAAACCAGCCACCGTTACCGAAATTGATGTGGGGAGCTATTATTTATTAGTCAAGAACGTACTAGGTATCAGTGGCGAAGTCTGGTCGTGGGAAGCCCTAGCCTGTATAGTGTATAATAGGTACTCAGGTATTACACTGTAGATACTGCACCTCACAATCTCAGACCAAATGTACCTACATACATAAAAACCGCCTAATTTTTTACAAAGCTGTCTTCACTTTTTAATTTGGTCTGAGCTCACAATATTTAAAACTTCTTACTATCCCTATCCATATGGCCATCAGATAAATAGGATTCATCTTCTTTCTCAAATAGGGGATGCTATCTTATATATAGGTATTAGGTACATAATAATATTATTAAGTAAGTATCTTAGATAATACATTACTAAATTATTCTCGTAGACGAGAGAAACAGCATTTTCGATTAAACTCGAAATATGTTGACTATTGACAAGACGTGTCTAAGCACAGATTACCAGCTAAGAGTTACTACGTAAATATACTCAAAGACGTAAATCTAAGTAACAACTAACAATACTGCCTTGGTTCCGGAATAGACATAGAGAATACGATGTGAATAGTTTAAGTCCTTAGGTATGTTCTTGAGAGGAGTTAATAAAATCTTAAGTAGGTAATTAAACACTTAAATTATGTAGTCTAGCTACAATAAGCGGTCACGTATAATTGATTGTAGAATACACTTAGGTACTTCAATTGCAGTAAGATAAGACTAATATTGTAATAGGTACATACTGCTTGGAATAAAATATGCATCTTAAATAGGTATAATACAAAAAGGTGAGATCGTCGACATGACTAAAGCGCTCGTCACACGTACAGTTCTGACCACGGGAAATAGCATGCGCCGTTCTAACCCGCGCTCCGAAACGAACGTGTACTTAAATACGCGGGGCCGACGCGACCGTCCGATCTGGCATGTCGATGTCTGCGATTTTTCAGTTTGAACCGCGCACTATGAAGTATTTTGACGTATTATATATAAGATGCGGGAGTCCAAAACGTGACGCATTTTTAATCCGTACCGCAGTCCAAGTCGCAATCCTTCCGCAGTTTGGAACGTAGTCCAATCCGCGGCCCGAACTCTATGTGTGCATGGCGCTAGAGTATGATCATAGAGCAAATATAGAGATTCCCACGGTTCCGGATTTTAGGCTATTGTTCAGTATTATTTAAAGAATAAATGATTACCTATTCTTTGTCCACCGCACGTGTAGTAATTATATTTGTACTACTCCTAGTATCTACTAAGTATGCCTCTATTCTAGACGCCTAACTGTTGTAACTTACATACTCCAACTAGTATGATATGATCGCTTTTCTAAATAACAGAATAACATTCCAAATAATTTAATGTGAATAAGTACTTACTTATTCACATTAAATTATTTGGAATGTTATTCTGTTATTTGGAAAAGCATACTTATGTACAGCGCTGCGCGCTGTACATACTTATGTACAGCGCGTTTCAAATAAGAATAGGAATGTCAATGAACTTCTCCTGTCAAATATCACTTGAAAAGTGCGGTTTGCAGAAAACCTTTTTTACTTAATATTATAGTCTATAATATTAGTCTTGCATATTTTAATTGAAATAAAAACGTTAAATAGTTATAAATTATCTAAACATAAATATCATAATATTCATAGTTAATTTGAAACCATTTGGCGCTGACTCGATCCTATTCTCATTTGAATCGCATTGTAATCAGTACTTAATCACTGCAAGGTAGGTTATATGGTAAATGTGTGTAAGGTGGTCAATGACAGTATTGTTGCCCTTTAAAAGTTATAAAAATAGTTCTTGACTGTATACGAGTATGTCTATCTTTTAAGGTTGGCTCACTATAACTTTTTTATGCTAACCAAATTTGTTTGTGAGGGTGATTTCATAAAGTTGATATTAATCCTTATCCAAGTAAATACGTTATTCATTATTACAAGCATTTAATTTAAAAGAATTTTGCCGTTTACATAATTTGATTTCAATGAGTATTTTAGAAGATATCGCAGTAATAAAATAATCAAGTGCGAAATAATAATGTACGGCGCGCGGCGGGCAGTCGTGACTCGTGAGGGGGAAGCGTTTCTCTTTCTACGTAAATGAAGTCGCGGGTAAATTTTACGAAATCCCAAAATAACCGTTCCACGCAGACGAAGTCGCGGGCAAAAGCTAGTAATATTATACATCTAATTATTGGTGCTGTCCTTATTTTTCCTGTTGTGTGTTAGCCCTACCCTTCATATTTTCATAGTATAAAAATTAACATTGTCTCAGATAAGAAGCAAGAAATCAAATATTTTATGTGCTAACCAAGAGAAAAAAAAAAAAGTAAAAAACTTCTACAAAAATTTAAGTAAACGGCTAAGCCACATAACTTGACTTAAGTATGGTATAGATTTTGTGAAGTTAGGCTTGTATTATTATTTGATGGTTAGAGTTAGAAGTTTGGTAAAGTCAAAAGCTTGGTTTTACATGAGATTTGATACCTTTTTGACAGCGCGAGTCAAATGGTCTTGGCATCACTTTACATTAAAATATTTTGGTGGGATTTCATTTCCTTTTGAAAGTTTTTATGACAATATTTTATTTGTATTTTTTATTACATTGTTAGTTACTATTGATAACACTGATCTCTACAACAATTTTCAGACCTCTAGAGTAAAAATTTGTGTAGGTAAGTATACAAATTTTCATTGGGTTGGAGATTAAAAGTTCCAAGTTTGACAATTTTTGTATTGTTTCTGTGCAAATACTAGCTTAACTACCAGCTTAACTAATTATTTTCAGCTTTCTAGGACATCCGAAAGTACTCTATAATTTTGTTCAGTGACTCAGTGACGAAATCAGGGGATTTTTGAATATTAAAAAAATCTTAAGTGTAATCTAATCATAACTTTACATGTTTAATTAGTCTTCTACTGGAAACATATCCTGAAAATTTCGTTTATTTGGTATAATTCAAACCCAAGTTATAAAATTCAAAAAATTGAAAGATTGAAACGCTTTGAGAAAAGGTGGTCTGGTAGTGCCCTTGCGCTTCGCTTAGCTCGTCTTGGCGGGGCTACTATTGTACCGCCAGATAACCTCTCCCAAATAATAATTTATTTACTTCTTATCAATAAGTCTATGCGTTTTAAAAGAACTAAAGTACTACAGAATTATATGCTTTATTTTTAACCGATTTCCAAAAAAGGAGGCGGTTATACGTTCGGCTGTATATATTTTTTTTTGTATGTTCGTCGATAACTCCGCCGCCTGTGGACCGATTTACAAAATTCTTTTTTTTTTTTAATGTAAAGGGTATAATCCTAAGTTGGTACCGATTTCACAAAAGTGGTGACCTGGTGATGGGATCCATAAGATATAGAGGGAACTCCTCGAAATTTATATGGACACATATGGTGATTTCAACTTTTTCTGAAGTAGTCTAAGCATATGCTACCAAAAAGTAAGATTTTGCACCAGGTTATACCCTGGACCCAAAGGTACAGAACAGAACTCCTGACTCCTTATAGATATATGTTTGGGGATTTCGGCGTTGTTTATAAAACTGCAAGCATCTACTTAAGGCTGGGACTATATGCAACGGAATCCGGTAGGCCGTAGAGAATTATGAGCACTGAAAATAGGACCCTGTGCTAATACAATAGAGTTGAAAATCGAACATCTGAGTGTCGAGTCAAATGTCAATGTCATATATGACAGCTCGACACTCGAAACTTCCATTTTCAACTGTATTGTATTAGCACAGGGTCCTATTTTCAGTGCTCATAATTCTCTACGGCCTACCGGATTCCGTTGCATATAGTCCCGGCCTAATCTTCTTAATTTTGAAGTCTGTATCAGCAAATATGAACGTGAGCGTTGTAGGATATCGTTTGGGCTGGTAGCGACTTCAAAATTAAGAAGATTATGTAGAGAAATAGCCAAATTTAAAAGGGGAATTATTTAGAAAATAAGTTTTATTTCATACTTTTTGAGTGTTTTACTTTGGAAGTTGGTTGAATGTTTTGTTTAAAAATAATTTGAATTACAAATACGACAAAACAAATGATAAGAGCAATATTTTGCAATCACGTACTAGGTACTTATCAAATTAGGCAATACTGTATCAATCGAGACAATCGTGGATTAAGAAGCGGTGCTAGACGATAACGCGAATGTATCTAACTTAGGTACTTATCAGCTTTAAAATGTATGTATTGTTACGTGTTAGGGTTCGAAGGATTTGGAGAGAAAGACCCGCTGACTCTTTTGAAAACTTTATTCACTAACACTAGGTCCAACACAAAGCACTAGGTCTAACACTAAACATTAAGTCCAAACACTAAGCACTAACGATGTCCTATGTCGTAGCCAAGTCGTGGGTTTCACTTGTATCTCTGGTATCACTAGTTTTCACTTCGATATCGCCCGAAGGTAGCTCAAAACTGAACTGACTCGTTCGCATCTCCGCGGCGTATTTATATGGGCCGAATCGAGTCCCAGAATATTCCAGAGAGTTTCCGCCTCTCGTAACCGTGTTGGATTTTTCGGGAAAGTAGTAGCACAGTAGCGCCATCTAGTATTGAGTAGGGGGTTTCACATTGTCCCTGTTCGAACCTAGTGGTTTCATTGGTTGACGCTAGATGGCGCTGGTCTCTTTGTTCGTAACAGTATTATCGGTAGTTACATTTAAAATAATACATTAGATAACAATTTTTGCCCACTGTGGGTTAGCCGTTAGTGATTATAATAGTGGGTTCTATCCTCGGTAAAACAAGAAAAGTCCGTTCTGACGTTTCTCTAATGAATTGTCTAAGTTTAACTTTTTCTTTAATTATTTAGTTACACCGAATGGTTGGTTTAGGAACTGTAAGTCGTGGCGGCTGTAGCACCCGACCACCCACGGAGCCCCTGACTATAGGTGTATGTAGGTAGTCATTTCTTTATTTCAGTTCATAGATACCTAACTTATGAGAGAACAACGTCTGTTGGGTTTAGCAAGTAATGAGTAGGTACATAACAGGGGCGTAGGGTTCCTATACCTCCATTCCTATCGGCTTCCCTTACCGCTTACCTTTTGACGACCCTGATCCAAATCCCTACCTATTATACAGGCTCCGGCTTCCCTATGAAGGAGAAGCAGCCTTCGCCACTGGTACATAATATTATAATGTTTATATTTTAAATACTTCAGACTTATATAGGTACTTTTATCGCGTTTTTTTTTTTTTTTATGAAATAAGGGGGCAAAAGAGCTGCAAGTGCGTTGCCGGCCTTTTAAGAGGGAATAGGGTAATAGGGGAGGGTAGGGAAGGGAATAGGGTAGGGGATTGGGCCTCCGGTAAACTCACTCACTTGGCGAAACACAGCGCAAACGCTGTTTCACGCCGGTTTTCTGTGAGCCCGTGGTATTTCTCCGGTCGAGCCGGCCCATTCGTGCCGAAGCATGGCTCTACCACGTAACGCGTTAATAACGCGTTAGTAAAACACCAATATTTTTTATTCGGGTGGGGCATATGAGCATTTTACGGGACTTTTTTTTAATCTAGAGCTCTAGAGGACATCAATAATCCTTTACCTATTTAAACAATTGAAAAATTAATCTTTATTATCGCATTCGGCATTACTGAAGTATTGGTTCAATTACCTGATTTTGTGATAATGAATAAAGAAAAATTTTCCAGCAATAATTTACATAAAAAACGTAGTAAGAATCTGCAGATTTCAGGCACAGATTAATAAATAGTTACCACGTAACTGCAGGTAGGTATACCCTAATTAGGTAGACCTAAACTAATAGAACTTAGGTACTATGTACTACCGAACAAGATCCCGCTCGACCAGGCATAAGATGAAAATCGTTCAACAGCGCCGTTGAATAGGGGGCTCGCAAACATATTCACGTGTAAATATGTAGTTCAACCTGGTCTGCAGTCATTGCCGTTACTTCCTTTGCCTTTAAATATTTTGAAGCATCCTAGTGCAAAGGTGAATGTTTAGAGACTGGTCGAGCAGGAACTTTGTCGGTGGTACCTACATACCAGCAAATTTGAACGTGAGTTCTATAAAATATTGTTGGATATTGTTTGGGCTGGTATCGACTTCAAAATTAAGAAGATTGAGTCAGGGCCGAGCCGACCCTCGGCAGCGCCTGTGTGCGAAACCCATGAAGCGCCTATTATTTTTACGAATCTTCATGTTTTAAGTTACTTTTTTATTATTTGTTAATTTTGACTGAAAGAAAAATGTTCTTCAGTTGAATATATACTTAGTTTATAATCCTAAAGAGGTAAATCGTCCGCTTGCCAATTACTACGAAAAATAAAGCGCGAATTAAATTGTTATACTTAATTTTTGATGTTATATTAACTATTTTTAACTTCCCACTAAGAAAATCTAAGATTTTCAAAAATCGGGAAGTTATTGGTTTTACTCCGTTTTGCAAAAATCGAATTCTCATCAGATCTCGACGTTCTGAGATCACAGAAAGCATCCCTGACTACCCCCGTGAGGGTGTCACTATGTCTGTATGTATGTGTGTGTGTGTGTGTGTGTAAGTATGTAAAACTCTTATAACTTTTGAACTGTTTAAACGATTTTATTGCGGCTGGTGCCATTCGAAAGAGCTTGGCCAAACATAGATTTTGAATACAATTTGGACCGATTCGGATAGATTTCAAGAAATCTTAAATATCTGTATAACTTTTGAAGGGTTTGACCGATTTTATTATGGCTGGCGCCATTCAAAAGGGCTTGGCCAAACTTAGATTTTGAATACAATTTGGACCGATTCGGATAGATTTCAAGCAATCTCAAAAATCTGTGAAATTTTTTAAAGTGGTTTTACGTAATTGAAACCACGTAAATTGCCGCTAATCCAGTCAAAATCGGCCGATTCGTTCGAAAGATATCTTGCAGGAAAGAAAACCAAAAAAAGTGTTTTTTTCGGAATAACTCCGAAAATTTTCCTCTAATAAAATTTTGTTGTTGATTCTTTCAAAGGACATGAAAAACTGCATCGATTGCTGCCAATCGAGTGAAAATCGGTTATTCATTAAAAAGTTACGACAGTTTGAAATTTATAAACTATTTTTTTTAATTTCAAACTGTCATAACTTTGGACGTTTTATTAAACTTTCCAAGGCTGATGAAAGAAAATTATCAGTGAAAATTTTTAGAGCAATTTTTTTTTGTGCTCAATAATCTCAAAAATGACGTATTAGATAAATTTTAAGTGGTTAGCGGGAAGTTGCAAGGATGGCCTTGGTTTTAAAAGAGCTTTTTTGGAATAACTTTTAAACGGCTTTATCGATCAACTCCAAAAACTAATTAGCTCTTAATCTTGAAAAACCACGTCGATCACCTATAATCCGGTCAAAATCGGTTGATTCTTTCGAGAGATATCGTGAAGAAAAGAAAACCGAAAAAAGTGTTTTCTCGGAATAACTCCGAAATTTTTCATCAAAAAAATTTTTGTTGTCGATTCTTTCAAAGTACATAAAAACTAGTGTCCGACCGAAAGTTCGGTTTCGGTTTCGGCCGAGTTTCGGCCAAAAATCAAGTTTCGGCAGCAGTTTCGGTTTCGGCCAAAAGTGGCCGAAACTTTTGCCGAAACCGAAACTGATTTCGGAAGTTTTCGTGCACCCTCGCCTAACTTCGTTTCTTGCGGCAACGCTTTGACAACGCAATTGAATTTGAAAACATAGTTATAATATAATTAATATTTTTTTAATATTATATTAAATAAATGATTACAACAAAATTAATATACCGTGTTTCCATTTCATGTCCTAATTAATGCAGAATAATGCATAAAATGCACCAAATTTCAGTATTTTAAGGAATTTTCTACTTGACCACGTGAGTTTCGGTTTCGGTTTCGGTTTCGGCCGAAACTGAATCCACGGCCGAATATTCGGTTTCAGTTTCGGTTTCGGCCGGAAAACCAGTTTCGGTCGGACTCTAATAAAAACTGCATCGATTGGCGTAAGTCGCGTGAAAATTATCAGTGAAAATTTTTAGAAGCCCTTTTAGCTCGATAAGCTCAAAAATAACGCATTAGATAAAATATAAGCGCTTAGCGGGAAGTTGCACTGATGGCCTTTAGGTCAACTGTTTTCCTAATTTTTTTAAATATCTATGGACGCTTCACACCAAGTCAATCTGGTTCTGTGGTAAGTTCTCGAAGAACTTGTGTTACGGTAACGGTACCTAATATATTTATTATTTTTATATTATACACATATTTAAGATTGACCCAGGAACACGGAAAAACGTTTTGTTCCTTCGGCGGCCGGAGGATCGCAGGTTTGAGTCCTCAACTGAAAAATTGTTAGATTGTAATATAACTAGTGAAATTGTAAAATGTTTATAGACCTCCGACGCGAATATTCTGTCTATTTAATAATTTATTTTGGCATGTATTTAAACTTGCGACAAAACAATTAAATTTTGGATGTGAAAATAACGAATATTATATTATATATATATATATATATATATATATATATATATATATATATATATATATATATATATATAATATGTATGGACGCTTCACACCACGTGAGTCTGGCCCCGTGGTAAGTATCCAAAGAACTTGTGTTACGGGTACCAGACAACGGAAATATATTTAATACTTTTTATACTATACTTATATTTAAGATTTTTATTATATTATACACATATTTAATACACATCCATGACCCAGGAACACAGAAAACTTTTTTGTTCCCTGGCGGGATTCGAACCCGCGACCTCCGGCTAATGCGCCACTGCGCTCACCACTGAGCCACGGAGGTCGTCAAATTTTAAATATTGAATACTAAATAACCAAGTTGGCAAAAGAATGTAAGGAACAAAAAAATACTTAACTTGCGACATAACAATAAAATTTTGGATGTGAAAATAACGAATATTGAATACTAAATAACCAAGTTGGCGAAAGAATGTAAGGAACAAAAAATTACTAATCTGGTGACTAAAATATAATACCACTAAATATTCCAAACTGGTCTGCCAGTTTGAAATATTCAGTGGTATTATTTAAATGTGGTATTAGGGATATTATTTTAGCGAACAAATAACCATCTTGGCGACTTTTTGTGTGTACACATTTAATTTAAGATTAGGCACATATATTCTCCCTGATATGGGTAACTCAAAAAACATACAAGCATCGAAACGAGCGCACATAAAAAAAATCATAAAGGGTGTACAAAATTCCCAATTTTTAATATTTCTCGGTTTTAGGGGGGTGTAGATATTATGTAGATTCATTTTGAAATAAAAAAATGGCGGATAAGTATTCATTTTTCGTAAAATTGATATTGGTATTATTTTTGGGGGCGCTGGATGCGAAAATGACATTCATTTTGAAATTCCAATATGGCGGACATACTTATCTTTATAAAAATAATATGGGTGTCCTTTTGTTGGTTTCTGGGGGTGCTGATTACAAAAAAGTTATCCATTTTAAATTTCCTCAGTAACCCCGCAACCTTATATTTTCTTCATGATGGAAGAAAACGAAATTTGAAAATCCTGAATTTTCCAACATTTCTATAGCTTTATACATCCTTCGTATCTCAATGTAGAACATTTACATTTTTTTACAAAATTGATTCTATCTCGAAAACGGTGCATCCTATTGAAAAAATAATGAAAATTTCCTCTCTCTTAGAAACCTCGCAACATTATATTTTCTTCATGATGGAAGAAAAAGAAATTTGAAAATCCTGAATTTTCCAACATTTCTATAGCTTTATGTACGGTGCATCCTATTGAAAAAATAATGAAAATTTCCTCCCCCTTAGGAACTCCACAACATTATATTTTCTTCATGATGGAAGAAAAAGAAAATTGAAAGTCTTGAATTTTCCAGAATTTCTATAGCTTTATACGCCGTTCGTGTCTCAAAGTAAAACATTGCCATATTTTTTTCTATAATCGCTTCTATTTCAGAAACGGAAAAATAATACTGCTACTGGAAAAATTATAAAAATTTCCTCTACCTTAATAACCCGGGAATAGCATATTTTCTTCATGAATGGCAGAAAAAGAAATTAGAAAATCCTGAAATTCGAAAAATTTCTAATCTTACATAGCTGGTACCTCGAACTACATAACATACTGTAATAATAATCATCAATCCTAATCAGCATCCCCAAGATCTTTTAAATTGGTACTCATGTTAATTTTACGAAGATGAATTTATTTAAGAAGTGTAACATAAATAATTTTGGTGGCGGCCCGCGGCGCCCCCGTCGTCTTGGCGCCTGTGTGCGCCGCACACATCGCACACAGGGGCGGCACGGCCCTGGATTGAGTAGAGAAAAAGTTAAAATTATAGCCGATTTTAAAAGGGGACTTATTTAGAAAATAAGTTTTATTTCATACTTTTTTGTGTATTTTTACTTTGAAATTTACCCATACATGAGATGATTTCTTTACTTTGAGTATGACAATATTTTTTTTGCCTAAACGTCTTTATATGAGCAGTAGATCATGTACCCAAAACATCCGTAGTTGATTTTACCCAACCTTATACTGTAGGTACTGTGAAAGATGAATTTCCACCAAGAACCTACAGTACAATCAATAACATACTATTATGTTTAGGATTTACTCCACAATTGGTCCATTTGATATTTTGGTGTAGACATGATGATGGGATCCATGAGGAATCAGATTGATTTCGATATTTTTTTTAAATAAGTAGTGGTTACCTCGCTCGCAGAATACTGTATAAATCATCCATTAACGGATGTAAAGGCCTAAGATTTTAGGTAACTAAAGTCTTTGCTACTAAAGTAAGAAATAAATTTTGTCAAGGTGTGCCTACCCTGGATCCAAAAGCACTGAACAGGCTTCATTATTTTAAAGTCGGTACCAGCCCAAACAAATGCAAAAAATCCTTTCAATCCAAAAATGGAAATAATAGTAGATTATGCACCAAGGGGATAAAGCAGTGTCTTATGTCACGGGCAGTATATTGGACCCTGAGCGTAACGAGGGACTCTAGAGTTAACTCCCGAGCGTAGTGAGGGAGTCGTAGTGAGGGAGTTAAAACTTAACTTTATTCAGTAGAGTCCTGAGTGAAGCGAGGGGTTCAAGCTGCCCAAGACGAAGACAGGCTTTATCCCAGAGGTGCATACTCTGCTTTTCATACCTACTGCGAGGCAATAAAAACCCAGGACTACATAAATAAAACATTTATTTTGTTAAAAGTTAATATTGATATTGGACACATTTTTCCAGTTATGGAGGGACAGAGTAATATTTTTATCAGGAACATTTACGGAAGTTGTGGTGGAGTTTATTTGAGCAGTACTTAAAGGTCCAGGAACTTGTGACTGACGATTTTGACACGTGAAAATGTTAAAATTATGGGTGGCCAGTTCGATTTTCAAATAAACTCTATTATTATTGAAAAACTCTATGATAGATACGTATCTATTAAGAGTTTTCATACGATTTTTAACGTTCCAAATTCAAATCACTTTAATCCCTTGGGAGTTTCATACAACATTATCTCCCTTGGGAGTCAATGACTTGCTTTACGTTGAGATTGCATGATATATAATCGGACATTGTCGAGCAGGTGGTATGAAATAGTAGATTATGCACCAAGGGGATAAAGCAGTGTCTTACGTCACGGGCAGCATATTGAACCCTGAGCGTAACGAGGGACTCTAGAGTTAACTCCCGAGCGAAGCGAGGGAGTTATGTAGAGTCCTGAGTGAAGCGAGGTGTTCAAGCTGCCCAAGACGAAGACAGGCTTTATCCCAGAGGTGCATACTCTACTTTTCATACCTACTGCGAGGCAATATAAACCCAGGGCTACAAAAATAAAACATTTATTTTGTTAAATATTGATATTGGACACATTTCTCCAGTTATGGAGGGACAGAGTAATATTTTTATTAGGAACATTTATGGAAGTTGTGGTGGAGTTTATTTGAGCAGTACCTAAAGATTCAGGAACTTGTGACTGACGATTTTGACACGTGAGAATGTTAAAGTTATAGGTGGCCAGTTCGATTTTAGAATAAACTCTCTTTGCAATACCTTAAGATTATTGAAAAACTCTATGATAGATACGTATCTATTAGAAGTGTTCACACAAATTTTAACGTTTCAAATTCAAATCACTTTAATCCCTTGGGAGTTTCATACAACATTATCTCCCTTGGGCGTCAATGACTTGCTTTACGTTGAGATTGCGTGATATATAATTGGACATTGTCGAGTAGGTGGTATGAAGAATAATTTATTGCAGCTCACTAAGTAAGCTTGTATGTCCCACCTCCCAATACAAACAATATTTAATAGAGGCTAGAGCTCAATGAACTCACATTTAAGTTGGCTGGTACCGACTCCTAAGTAGAGAAATAGACTGAAAAGGGTAGCTACTTATTTCGAAAACCAGAATTAATTGATATTTTAGTGCTTTTTTACTTTAGAAGTCGGTTTACATTTTTTTGCACATAAATATTAACGTTCAAACGCCTCCGGCCGGCGGTGGCCGGGCTCGTGTTGTAATTTTACTTATACAAATTTTAAAGTACCTACAGTAGCCTCAAGATCATAAAAAACCAGCCAAGTGCGAATCGGACTCGCGCACCGAGGGTTCCGTACAAACCTGTAGTGATTTTGTTACAGCATAAAAATTAAAGGTATTATAGACCTGAGTATTTGATATGAATTTCAATTAATTACCTCTACGCGTCCATGAGGAAACTGGAAAGGGGCAGTAAGTTTAAAATTATTACAAATATTTTTATTATATGATGTAACTACAAATTACGGTTTTCGCAATTTTTCCCTTATCTGTTGTCTGTCTGTATCTGACATTGCTTCATACCAAATTTCAAGGTTCACAGGAAGTACCCTGTAGGTTTTGATTCCCTTGTGAGTGTCGAAAATTTGCGGAAATTTACGGCATAAACGGCTGTATCTTTTGATTACGTTGGTTTTAGAAGTATGATTTTTTCACAGCTCCAAGGGACAGTAGACCTGGGTATTTTATATAAATTCCAGCTTGATACCTCCACGCGTTCCTGAGAAAAGGGGTCTTGACAGACAGACGGACGGACAACAAAGTGATCCTATAAGGGTGCCGTTTTTAGGGTTCCGTAATACTTATGGAACCCTTATAGTTTCGCTCTGTCCGTCTGTCTGTCTGTCTGTCTGTCTGTCTGTCTGTCTGTCTGTCTGTCTGTCTGTCTGTCTGTCTGTCCGCGCCTCTAGCTCCTGTAATTATGAATATAAATTGATGAAATTTGGTGCAGTTATAGATTGTGTATAGATCACGGTTTCGGGATCATAAAAAAATAATAATTTTATATATTAGGGGTGGCTCTCCATACATGTGAAGTGGGGAAGAAAATTTTTTTTTCACTCTACCCCATCGTGTGGGGTATCGTAGAATAGGTCTTTTAAAATAAAGGCAAGGTTTCATACGTTACTTTTTTACAAAGTTCACCATTTTCGAGTAATCGGCCTCCAAAGTAGTTTGTAAGTTGGTCCCCCCCCTAGCATTTTTAAACTATAGGAGATAGAAACTTGAAAATTTCCATGCTGATAGATCATGCTAAAAACTCTTTAGGAAAATTATTTTGAACCAAATCGGACAGTAACTTTTGGAGTAATTAAAAAAAAGCATATTACGCGTTTATAGTTACGGAACCCTCCTTAGACATGTCCTGACATGCTCTTGGTTAGGTTATTTTCCTTTCGAGGTACGGAACTCTAAAAGTAGTATTTGTGATACGACGCCGCGCGCCGCCATGCCGTTGACAATCTTATATTTACATTTTTCATTAATACCTACTTGTGTAAGTACCTTAAACATGTAATATGTTTTGGCAGAATGTATTGAGTTTGTTTGCTAAGATATCATTGCTAAATCCGGTATGATCAAAAATATATCACTCGGGATATTTTTTATTAACTCTACTAAATATGTAGATCCATAGTTATGTAAACCATATCTACATTTAGTGGATTTTATAATCAGTAATATTATAGAATACCTTTAAATCCTTTAATAGATACTACTGTGGTTTGCAATTTAATATTAATTTATGGCATGTATTTAAACTTGCGACAAAACAATTAAATTTTGGATGTGAAAATACCCAATATTGAATACTAAATTACCAAGTTGGCGAAAGAATGTAAGGAACAAAAAAATTACTAATCTGGTGACTAAATAATAACCACTGAATTTTCCAAAGTGGCAGACAGATTATGTTTTAGCGACTAAATAACCATCTTGGCGACAATTTGTGAGTACACATTTAATTTAAGAATAGGCACATATATTTTCCCTGATGTAGGTAACTCAAAAACCATACAAGTAGCGAAACGAGCGCACACAAAAAAACCATAAAGGAGCGTACAAATTCCCAATTTTTTATTTTTCTCGGTTTTAGGGAGGTGTAGATTATTGTGTAGATTAATTTTGAAATTTAAAAATGGCGGATATTTATTTTTCGTAAAATTGATATGGGTGTCGTTTACCAGGTTTTTAGGAGTGCTGGATACGAAAATGACATTCGTTTTGAAATTCCAATATGGCGGACATACTTAATTTCATAAAAATAATATGGGTGTCCTTTTATTGGTTTCTGAGGGTGCTGATTACAAAAAAGTCATCCATTTTAAATTTCCTTAGTAACCCAACAACCTCATATTTTCTTCATGATGGGAGAAAAAGAAATTTGAAAATCCTGAATTTTCCAACATTTCTATAGCTTTATACATCTAAGAATGTATCTCAATGTAGAGCATTTACTATGTTTTTATAAAGTTGATTCTATCTCGGAAACGGTGCATCCTATTGAAAAAATAATGAAAATTTCGCCCCCCTTTGGAACCCCGCAACATCATATTTTCTTCATGATGGGAGAAAAAAAAATCGAAAATCCTGAATTTTCCAACATTTCTATAGCTATAAACATCCGTCGTATCTCAATGTACAGCATTTACTTCTTTTTTTATAAAATTGATTCTATCTGGGAAACAGTGCATCCTATTGAAAAAATAATGAAAATTTCGCCCCTCTTTGGAACCCCACAACATCATATTTTCTTCATTATGGTAGAAAAAAAATTTCGAAAATCCTGAATTTTCCAACATTTCTATAGCTATAAACATCCGTCGTATCTCAATGTACAGCATTTACTTCTTTTTTTATAAAATTGATTCTATCTCGGAAACGGTGCATCCTATTGAAAAAATAATGAAAATTTCGCCCCCCTTTGGAACCCCGCAACATCATATTTTCTTCATGATGATAGAAAAAAAATTTCGAAAATCCTGAATTTTCCAACATTTCTATAGCTATAAACATCCGTCGTATCTCAATGTACAGCATTTACTTCTTTTTTTATAAAATTGATTCTATCTCGGAAACGGTGCATCCTATTGAAAAAATAATGAAATTTTCGCCCCCCTTTGGAGCCCCGCAACATCATATTTTCTTCATAATGGGAGAAAAAAAAATCGAAAATCCTGAATTTTCCAACATTTCTATAGATTTACACATCCGTCGTATCTCAATGTACAGCATTTACTTCTTTTTTTATAAAATTGATTCTATCTCGGAAACGGTGCATCCTATTGAAAAAATAAGGAAAATTTCGTCCCCCTTAGAATCCCTGCAACATCATATTTTCTTCATGATGATAGAAAAAAAATTTCGAAAATCCTGAATTTTCCAACATTTCTATAGCTATAAACATCCGTCGTATCTCAATGTACAGCATTTACTTCTTTTTTTATAAAATTGATTCTATCTCGGAAACGGTGCATCCTATTGAAAAAATAATGAAATTTTCGCCCCCCTTTGGAGCCCCGCAACATCATATTTTCTTCATAATGGGAGAAAAAAAAATCGAAAATCCTGAATTTTCCAACATTTCTATAGATTTACACATCCGTCGTATCTTAATGTACAGCATTTACTTCTTTTTTTATAAAATTGATTCTAACTCGGAAACGGTGCATCCTATTGAAAAAAAAATGAAAATTTCGTCCCTCTTAGGAATAACGCAACATCATATTTTCTTCACGATGGGAGAAAAAAAAAATCGAAAATCTTGAATTTTCCAACATTTCTATAGATTTATACATCCGTCGTATCTTAATGTACAGCATTTACTTTTTTTTTTATAAAATTGATTCTATCTCGGAAACGGTGCATCCTATTGAAAAAAATAATGAAAATTTCGTCCCCCTTAGGAATAACGCAACATCATATTTTCTTCATGATGGGAGAAAAAAAAATCGAAAATCTTGAATTTTCCAACATTTCTATAGATTGATACACCCCTCGTATCTCAGTACAGCATTGTTATATTTTTTCTATAGTCGCTTTTATCTCAAAAACGGTGCATCCTACTGCAAAAGTAATGAAAATTTGCTCCCCCTTATTAATCTAGAAATCGCATATTTTCTTCATGAATGGCAGAAAAATTCATGAATCCTGAATTTTTAAAAATTTCTAACCTACATATCTGGTACTTTGAACTACATAACATATTGTAATAATCATCAATCCTAATGAACATCCCAAAGATCTTTTAATTTAGTATTCATATTCATTTTCCGAAGATTGAATATTCTCCATTTTGGAAAATGAAATTGGAAGACAATTTTGTAATCAGAACCCCCAGAAACCGGGACAAGGACAACCTTGTTAATTTTAATAACAAAAATTTACGCCATTGTGGAATTTACAGATTTTATTTTCATATTATTCTGTACCCCCAGAAACCTAGAAAATGACACCCATGACAAAGAAAAACATACTCCAACAGTATCCAAAAATAGCATTTTCCGTAGCCTGCAAATTTAATTTTTAGCAGCCATTAATTTATCAACCAAATCTGGTTTTATAGCTGCTTATATGGTATAATGGTCACCAACTCGGAAATTAAGTCACCAACTTATAAATGTCGGTGCTAATTTGGATTAAATTTCGCCTCTTTTTATCTGCCGACTTTAGAATTTTTTGTCACCCGAGTGTTTTCGCCAGTTTAGTAATTTAGTCGCCAACATATTAATTCGCTGCCAAATTCAGTAATACAGTATGCTCACGTGCAGCCGCCAACTTATTTTTTGTTCGCTCGATTAATTATATCCCTTAATTTATCTCCTAAACCTACTTAGTGCGGAAAATTTTGAATCGATGGTACCCAACATGGTAAACTGTAAAATACCTTAAACTAACACGTCAGTCGTCACCTACTTACTTATTTGTTGTATCAACTTTATGGCTAAGTTTTGTTACAATGATATTAGGTCATTACATAATATGAAATTGGCGTTTTGTAAAGGAGGAACATAAAGTCGATATTTTTCAACATAACATTTATTTAACCAAAGTATAAACCATTGCTATCTATGCACTTTTGCCATCTCATAGGCAGTTCATTGATTCCTTTACTAAAAAAAACATTCGGACAGGAATCAATAAAATCTTTGAAGGCGCTTTGGACTGCCCGATGGGAGTTGAATTTTTCCTTTGTATTTGCATCGTGGAAGCCTTAGATTATATACTAATCTAAGGTGGAAGCGGATCCATCGCAAACCACATCTGAGTTAGCTGCAGGCTGCGGTGTCAGTGATAAAACTGTTTTAATCCACTTGAAGCAAATTGAGGAGGTGAAAAAGCTTGAAAGGTTGGGTACCTCATGAATTTAGTGCAGGAAACCGACAAACGCGCGTCGACTTCTGCGTTACATTACTCAACCGCCACAATGTTTAATATTTCGTGGCCACAATAATGAAGGGATTTTAAATCGAATCATCACCTGTGATGAAAAGTGGATCCTGCACGATAATCGGAAACGCTCATCGCAATAGCTGAACTCTGGCGAACCAGCCAAAGCTGGTTCGCCTGCCCCAACCGGAAATTCACTTTAAAAAAGTAACTAGTACCGGTGTCGTTCACTACAACTTTCTTAAATCTGCCCAGATGATTACGGCAGATGTCTATTGCCAGCAACTGCAAATCATGATTATAAAGCTAGCTGCTAAACAACCGAGGTTGGTCATTCGCTCTAGGCTACTGCTGCTTCAGGACAACGCTAGACCACACACTGCACAACAGACGGCTACAAAATTAGATGATCCTAAGTAGGTATGTCTAAGACATCCACCGTACTCCCCGGAACAAGCTCAAGTACCTAATGCTTCAAAGAGCTGGCTCCAACAGATTTCCATTTTTTTTTCGTTTGGATAACTTTTTGCAAGGGAAAAATATCAACTCCGATGAGGCAGTCCAAAGCGCCTATAAAAGATTTTATTGATTTCCGTCCGAATGGTTTTTTATTTAGTAAAGGAATCAATGGACTATCTATGAGATGGCAAACGTGCATAGATAGCAATGGTATATAAGTACTTTGATTAAATAAATATATCATGTTTAAAAAAATCGACTTTATGACGTTCCTCCTTTATATTACCAATATTCTGATTCACAAGATCTCTGTCAGTGAATTTCTGTCCAAGGGCACCAAAAATTATGATGCAGGGCTCATTCGGAATGACCTCTAGAAACTTTTTTAAAAAATTCAAGAGGGGATCGAAAATAATTCAAAAGTTATAAACAATTTAGTAAAAAAGGGGGTATGGTTTTTTGAAAATATGTCGGAAACTATTAAAAATATCCGAATTTAAAAAAAGATAAATCCTTAACGAGGAGGAAATTTCCTAAAAAAGTCCCACCTCCCGGAACTCTATCACCAATATTTATAATTAAATTTTAGAGGTGAAAATAGTGCTAAATGTTGAATACTTATTATGTATTTAGCCCACAAACCGATTTGGCTCAAACTCTGTTACTTACTTAATTCGTACTTAAAAAATATTAATAAAATCTATTAATTAATGCCACCTGTTCAACGAGGATAAGTTCAAAGACATTGGGTACCTACCTATACTGTTGCACAGTACAGTATGACACGAATTATATTGTACCTACATAATTATTATAAATAAAACAAGGTTGTATGTTGCTTTTTAAGGCAGGCATTACCTTTTGACATTGATCTAGCAGCCTGCATACAGTTATTGTATAGGTATGTAATAGCCATATTTAGTGTCTGTTTGATATAAACAAGATTCATTCGTTGTAACTACTCATCAAAATCCAATATTTCAGATTGTATATTTAAAAATGGAAGTCATACTTTAGCCAACACACTTCTGGTGTTAAGGGACCGCCGCCCAAGGTCCATGAGCTGCAATAATTTCCTTACCATCAAGCAATCCGTCTGTACTCCTCCTGTTTCCTGAAAAAATCTATCCGCATGAAGATTTCAGCTAAATTTTTTACCATGGGTGGGCCATCAGCCATGCTCCGGCAAGAATAGCCTCGACCGGAGAAATACCATGGTCTCACAGAAAACAGAAGTGAAATAACGCTTGCGTTGCGTTTCACCGAGTAAGGTGGGGTACGAGTACCGGTGGCAAAGAATATATTACCCGGTGGCGATTTCGGATTAAAAAAAAAATCGGTGTCCATGGTCGGCGGTAATCCCTTACCGTACGCAAATGTTAATGAACTGGTTTATTTTCGAAAATATGTATCTATGTCAAGGGTTTCTTCTCATTAAGCGCCTTGATCAGTCCAGTTACTCCAGCGTAGAAGCTAATTTCACAACTGGTTCTAGCATTATTAGCTAATACATTCACAATATTATATGGACGTTACATTTCGATATCGTACGGCTGTGTTTGTTTGTTTAGACCGTAGGTATATTGTGTACCCCACAAACTACTGAGTAATTATGCCACCACTATAAGTCATGATATTGTTAAATTCAGTAGTCTCAAAACAAATTACAGTAAATAGCCATGTTGCTAATGACCCTCAGTAATCGTCGTATGTCTAACTCTATGGAAATAACGATGATGATGAAAAACGACGATTCCCGAAGGACATTGAGGTCGTGGTCATACTGTGAGTCGTCAATCGTCATATCTATAAAATACTAGTTGACCCGACAGACTTTGTTTTGTATAATTAACGACGCTTACGTACCTAACGGATTAACTGTAGGAATACTAGAAATAAGCACAAGCTAGATATACCGAATATCAGCTTAGAAAAGTGAGCAAATTTTTTAAAGGTCATAATATTATATAATGTACGTTTATACAATAAATCCCAGAAAACGTTCAAAACAATTCCATTAGTAAATTTAAAACAGTAGTTTATAATGCTTGTGTCCCAAAGCTTATTAGAAGATACATTTTTGTTGATGATTGCACACCCTGGGCTTAAATGCTGCTTCTATGTACTGATGTACTTTTATGATTTGTAATTTATGTTAAGACTTAAGTTATAACTTTGTAACATTATATATATTTTTTTTAAAACACCTGTCCCATCTTTTTGCTAAAAGCTGGCCATATGCGAGTTTCTTACACCGCGTTCTTCTCGCGGGTTTAGTTCCTGAACAGTTAGTTTCTGACCTATTTAGTATCTATTTATACATTTAATATTTTTAATTTATATTAACTATGAGCTGGAATAAATAAATAAGTACTTATTACGCCACCAACCTACACCTACAGCTGCCCTACTGGAGCCGGCCTTTCAATATTACGTACGTGGTAGGTACCTACCTACGCACTTTAAAAGAAAAAAATAATATTTCTGAGATAGAACTGTTTTATTTTGCAACTCAGATTAATAACTATTAAGTTTTGTTAACAATAAAATCTTAAGATAGATAGAATTAGGAACAGTTAGTATGGGAAAATTTAATTGTCGTTTTTTGTCGTCGCACTTTTTCTAATACGTATTTTATATTTCTCACCGTTTAAAATTTTGGCTAAAATTTACTTTATGGACCGTAGAGTAGGGGGCTGGTGATTTTTTAGGTGATAGATATCATTATTAGGAGTAATCCTGCAAAGTTTCTAATTGCGCAAACGCGTAGTTTTTTAGGAAAAAATTAAACAAGTTTCGATTATTTATATGCAAAAAAAAAAAAAAAAACTGAAATCAGGCTATAGCAGTAGGTCATACAGCCAGGTAGCATGCTGCCGGTCAAATTATGCCAAATTTAAAGTAAACTAGAGGCGATTTTGGCGTTATTTACTATAAATTTGCAAACTAAAATGGTAGGATCGTCGTTTAATGCTCAATTTATCAATAATAATATCCTTTTAACACTCTTTATAAAAAAAAATTAAAAGGTTTTGAAACTAGTTGAAACGAAACGCAAAGATCTTTATTTAACTAATAGATCATATATTATGTTTTTAAAATAATGTAAAAATTAGTTTAATAGAAAAATAAATTATGATAAATAATCTTGTTAGCGACGGTGCTGAAAGTAAAAAGTGATTCAAAAATCAATTTATAACTCAGAAATGAATCGATCAACCCCGACTCCACGTAGTACTTGTCTGTCAACCCCTAGAGTGTTATATTTAAGCCCGGAGGCGCGGAGGGAGGGTAGCCCCCGCCCGCCGTAACGAAAGGAGAAACCAGGACTCGCCGTGGTGGCGGAGGCTGGTCGCCGAAGGCGACCAAAAAGCCGGAGCTGCCTAAGGCGAGTGTTGGTTTCTGCGTTTTGTTACGCTAGGGCGAAGGGGCTGCATTTCCCGCAGCGCCGGAGACGTGACAGACTGACATTGACCCAAAAACCGTCCCAAACAGTAAATATCAAGTAGGGACAATTCTTTAAGCATTACTTTGTAACCAAATATGGAAATAAAACTTTTTTGATTTTGATTTTTTGATTTTTATTTCATATTCCCTTAACAGACTAATCTAGTCAATAACAACAGGAAATTACTAGCTTTAATTTATTTTGTACAATAAATAAGTTTTTGGTTAGGTTAATTTGGTATTTTTTAAAAAACAAGATGGGATCCTAACATTAACTTAATATACTGCATGTTACAAAATAGCTCAATAATATTTAAAAATAAATATAATAAAATTTGAATCATGCCCCACATTTATCCTATTAGTAGGTTTATGGTAATTTTACGGTTGAAAGTATAAGTATAATAATAGTAATAATTTTTTGAATCAGAAATATTTTTATGATACATTTTTGAAAATATTTTAAATTATTAAAATTATAAGTGTTTTATTTTACCTTTATTTAACTAATAGATATATTATGTTTTTAAAATAATGTAAAAATTAGTTTAATAGAAAAATAAATTATGATAAATAATCTTGTTAGCGACGGTGCTGAAAGTAAAAAGTGATTCAAAAATCAACTTATAACTCAGAAATGAATCGATCAACCCCGACTCCACGTAGTACTTGTCTGTCAACCCCTAGAGTGTTATATTTAAGCCCGGAGGCGCGGAGGGAGGGTAGCCCCCGCCCGCCGTAACGAAAGGAGAAACCAGGACTCGCCGTGGCGGCGGAGGCTGGTCGCCGAAGGCGACCAAAAAGCCGGAGCTGCCTAAGGCGAGTGTTGGTTTCTGCGTTTTGTTACGCTAGGGCGAAGGGGCTGCATTTCCCGCAGCGCCGGAGACGTGACAGACTGACATTGACCCAAAAACCGTCCCAAACAGTAAATATCATCTAAGAGAGAGTGAGGAGGGGGAGTGGTAAGGAGTCCGAAAAACCCCCACCCTCCTTTCACCACACCTCTGACATAAGTCTCGTAAACATCCTATAAACACAGTCATAACCTCAAAATTTTAATCATTAACAACTTATAAACCGGTGGTTTCCTAGCCCTCTAGGGAGTGGTACGGGGGGGGGGGGGCAGGCCCCCCCCAAAATAGGTCAGAGCATAAACCCCCCCCCCCCCCCCTCCTCGTATCGAAAACACAGCTTTTGTAACAGTCCTAACCAAACATAAACTCAAAACTTCAACTGTAAATATCTTGGAAACTATGGGTTTGCGCGGGGGGGGAGTGGTATGGGGGGACTTACCCCTCCCCCCTCCTTCCCCCTCCCCCTCCCTCCTTCCTTAAATCGACGGTCCATAATGTAAATTTTTACCAAAATTTTAAACCGTTCCTGAACTTCCACAATTGATTGAAGATCAAAATTAACCAAATTGGTCCAGCCGTTCTCGAGTTTTAGCGAGACGTCATGATTATTAAGGTAACGTACTTAAAAAAATCAAATGAACTATGAAGTCTACATGATCAATTGACGTTACGAACGTAAGTTGGTAATTATGTAGATTTCATTGGACTCTGTTACCTATAAATATTACTATAACCGGGGTGTAATTGTAGAAGATGGTGTTCCGGGTTCCCTCCACGTTCCTTCTAAATCTGTAGAAAATACACTTACCTTCCAGTATCTGGATGTTATCAGCTACTTCCGGCAGGAGGTGCATAAAAGTTGTCGCAAACAGTACTCCGCCGCCGAACGACAGCAGGCCAATTACCAGCTGATTGGAGGACCTCATGTCTGGTCCGCCGGCGCTCGTGAGCCAGTCATACTTCAGGGAGATCAGCGTAGGTAGACTTCCAACCAGCATGGAGACGGCGAACAGGGTCACCATTGTTATTATTTTGGCTCGCAACACGTAACTCTGGTCGTCGTCGAATCCATCGTTGTGCATTGTTATATTCATTATGTTTTAATTCGAGAGACAACCAGTCGCGGCGGAGTGTGCTCAATACTGAGTCCTACGCCCCAGCTGTAGGCGGATTCTTGATAACACTAGTTAATGATAAAAATTACTCGCCGCCGATCACCGCGTTCCGCTACCGCGTTGTTTGTTTATTGTCCCAGAGAAAGATGATTACTTTCGAAAATCCTTCGGTATAACAAATTACCTAACCAAGAGCATGTCACATGTCGGAAGGTTCCGTAACTATCAACGCGCAATATGGTTTTCTTTGATTTACTTCAAAACTTATTATCCGATTTCGCTCAAACTGATTTTCCTAAAGAGTTTTTAGCATGTTTTATCAGCATGGAATAAGTTTCTATCTCCTAAAGTTTAGCAATGCCAGGGGGCCCAAGTCCCAACTTACAAACCACTTTGGGAGCCGATTACTCAAAAATGTTTGACTTTGTAAAAAAGTCATGTAAGTATGAATCCTTGCCTTTATTTTAAAAAGACCTATCTATTCAACGATTGGGGTAGAATTAAATAAAATTTCATCCCCACTTCACATGTATGGAGAGCCACCCCTAAAATGTAAAATTATTATTTTATGGTGGCAAATCCGAGATCTATACAGAGTCCATTTAATTATACAAAAAATCATCTATTTATATTCATAATTACAGAAGCTAGAAGCGCGGACAGACAGACAGACAGACGGACGGACAGAGCGAAACTATAAGAGTTCCTCAAGTAGGTATTACGGAACCCTAAAAAGTAGTTAAAATGTAAGTAAGTACTTATATGCCGTATTTTTATTTAAAAAAACCCGACATGGCTTTATTGTGTTTACAGTTTAGGTACTATATTTGTTACGACCCGCCCCGGCTTCGCACGGGTACAATACTGATACTAATACTACAGAATGTCTTTAAACCTCTAACAAAACGGGCGAAATTTTGTCAAAACAAACAGAAACAAATTAATATAGGTACCTACTAAAACTCAATGAAATAAGTAGGTGGGTTAACTTTTATCGTATGAAATACCTATAAGTACTCTTCAGGACTAACAATACAACAAACACTAAATAAATAGGTATTCAAGTATCTATCCATCATAGTTACAACGAACACAAAACAAAAAACTCATAGATCTAAACTCGCACGCCTTGGTGACGCCCACTTCGCAACGGGCCGTGCAGCAGAAATCGTAATATTTTAATTTCGCCATAACTTCGATACCAAACTTCCAATTTTAATCATTAAAAGACAAAATATTATCTACATAAACTGTACTTAGTGATGAAATAATTTATTTTGATAAGGATTAATAGCATGAGTAAAATAAACGCATTTAAATGTAGTCCAAAAAAAATTCAAGATTTCTAAATAAAAAATGGTTGCTGTGCCTCACTCGACATAGATAGGTATAGTGTGTCGCGGACTTTTTTGTAGATATTTATAAGATCTACAATTAATTAGAACATTTTATGGTTCTATCTTTTATAGTTTAGGCAGCGTACGCAAAATAAGTAACTTTTCTGGTTGATTTTTTACACCTTGTGTCCGAAAAACGCAAAAATCTTACGGAACCCTTTTTCTTTCCAAAATAAAATTTAGCCTATGTTACTCGTGGATAATGTAGCTTTCGAATGGTGAAAGAATTTTTGAAATCGGTCCAGTACTTTTTGAGCCTATTCATTACAAACAAACAAACAAACAAACATACAAACAAAGTTTTCCTCTTTATAATATTAGTGTAGATTTATTTGTTATGTACCTATTTATAAAGAAGTCTTATTTATAATCTTGCTTATCATTTAGGTAAATAATATCAGTTATCAAATTGTTCTCAGCTTCTGGTATGCATAAAACTTTTAAAAAGTTGAAGGTACAATGTGGGTACATAATGTACCTCATTGTGTTCATTTTAGAGTTTTAAGGAGGAGGTTATTTATTCGCCTCTTCTTTTTTTGAAAGCCGGTTAAAAATTAGGCAAGTCAAAAATCGGTGTACCTACCTAATTTTTATTTTATCACGCAAAATACAGAGTCGGGAGAGTCCCGTATTTTCTAGCGACTGTTCTTGCTGTAGAAGAGCCATGCTTCAGCACGAATATGAATGTTTGAGTTGGTACGACCAATTTTCGATAGATGGCGCCACTGTCATTTTTAATTCTAAGGCGGTACGAAGTTTGCCGGGACAGCTAGTCTACTGTAATATAAAAATTAATGTCTGTCTGTCTGTCCATATGTCCTTTATAGAATCGTAAACTACCCTTTCGATCATGTGATGATGTTTACCAAAGTTATTGTGCATGAGCCAGCCTGTCTATTCTGTAAGAACATTTTCAAATCTCGAAAGCTGAATCCGCGGTGAGTGTCAAATTTTTATATGATATTTGACACTTGCCGCGGATTCAGCTGTCGAGATATTTGAAAATGTTCTTACAGAATAACACTGCAGAGCAGGTTTTTGGACCGTTTTTTAGTCATTTATTTATTCCAGTTCATATTTGAGACAGAATGTCTGTTTCGGTCAGCTAGTAAATAACTTTTAAGGAGATCCCCATATTATGTTTACACTATAATATATAATATATATTGTAAAGAAAATAAAGAATTTTTGATTTGATTTTAACCTATGAGATGGCAAAAGTGCATAGATAGCAATGGTACTAAGTTTAAAAAAATCGACGTTATGTTCCTTCTTTACAAAACGCCAATTTCGTACCTTTGAGTATATAACCACGTAATGACTAATGACCTAATATAAAATAGAATTTTTGTCTGTATGTCCTTTAGGCTTTATAGAATCGTAAACTATGCATTTGATCATATTGTGATGATCTTTAGCCATGCATGAGTCAAAGGTTTCTGAGTTAGTACGACCAATTTTCGACAGATGACGCCACTGTCATTTTTAATTCTAAGGCGGTACGAAGTTTTCCGGGACAGCTAGACGTATATTTATTTTGTATATTTATTTTGTACGTATGTCACAGAACTCCCCCTAAACGGCTGGACCGATTTAAATGACAGTTTTGTGTGTGTTCAAGTGTACGAAGTTTGCCGGGACAGCTAGTTCTTCATAAATACACATTCAGAACATGCATTTTATAGTGTGTTGTATGTAATGTATACGGTAGGTAAGTACTAAGCTAAGCTAGGTACATTTAAGTAAAATTATTACTGTAGGTATTGTCGATCGTAGGCGCGCGTATAAATGCAGCAAAAAATTAATTAGGTACCTACAAATTTTATTTCCGTAACCTCCACACGATAAATATAATCCCTGTATTATTATTAATTCATCCAATCGTACTTGCAAGCTGGACTAGCATCTATCACCTACGTTATCTACCCTGCAAATTTAGATTATAATTAATCGAGTACCTACCTAGGAAGTTGGTTTTGGGCAAGAACGCGAAAAGTTGTACATTGGACTTTTCTACATGTCCCCAGGTTATATCGTACTGCTGCATGACTTTGATAGGTTTTACAAGAATTGTTACCATATTATTTGATTTTAAATGAAATAGGCATGTCATATTTGTTAAAATATTACACATATACCTTTATTATATTGTTAAAATTCAAGTTCAAAAAATCGCAAATTCGTTGTATAGTACTGTCCCCTAAAAAAAACTCGGCATTTAATAGCGTTTTGTAAAAAATATAAGTTACTTGACTGGCAAACCTCTGGTTGCATTTGAAATTTGGCGGGATTTTAATCATTTATTAAGTTTATTGTGTTGCCAAAGCCCGAATTTTTACTAAATAAGTAATTTTTAAACTTGTCCCCGACGTATGGACCTACCGGACATGTCCAGGTTCCGTTACCGCATTTTCCTTTAAATTTTTAGCATTTTTGCTCGATGTGGTATTCATATTGTACGTAAATGGCAACATCAAAATGAGACCGAAAAAAGAAAAAAACAGGTGTCTAAGGTTTAATCAGCCATTTTATTCAAACAGCTGTTTAATTTTTCTGTTTGGTGAGTGGTTGTGTTTCTACGGGCACTGTCCGGTGAGTATATATATTTGTTTTTTGATGTTTTAACGTTTTTCCAAGACAGATTTAATGTCTAAAACTTAAATAAACTATTTAAGATTACTATAATGTGAAAAAATGTGTGATAAATATCAGCAATTGTAGAAATTTTATAGTTTTGTTTAAGAAGTACTCGATTCCGTTACCTCATGTCCGTTACCATCACGGTGGTAACGTATAGGCCGGACTTGAAAGTCACGAACAGGATCACGTAAAGCAAGGTTTATATGGTGTAAGCTTGATTTTTTTGTATTATTTTATTTATTGCATATAATATTTTCTTGCAATGCGAGGCAAAATAAGGGTTTTGTTTTTAGTAGTCTTAATATGAGTGTGACCTTTATGTAGGGTAGGCGGGTACCTAACTACCTACCCTACATAAAGGTCACACTAAATACAATTGAATATATTTTATGTAGGTACATAAAATATAATTATTTAATTGTATTTTTATGTTTACCACTGAACACTGCACCGTCATTTATATTAATTGAAATGGAATGGAAATATTTTTTGATTTTAATTATCTTCTGGATTAGTTAAATAGAATTCCATCAAAATTGATCCACTATTTTTGTTTTTAAGTTAAAATAGCTAAAAAAGTATGCTATTCCAGATACCAATTTTTGTTTTATTTTAGTTCTATAGAGAAAGTTACTGAATTTTTCGTTTCGTTTCGTTTGGCTTTCAGCTCATAGTCTAGTCTGTTTTCTCAATCTTGTTTCGGAATTTTAGATTTTTTAGCTTATTCAACACACACTTGGTAGATTTTAAGCAAAAATACAATTTGAATGCATTGATTACAAAATTAGTCGAATGATTAAAATTGTTATAATTATTCCTGGTTGAATTTAAATACATGACATATGTATATTTTTAAAATCAGATTTTAATTTCCTTTATTGTGATACCCTACTTGATAGGTTTGGTTAAAAAAAATTTGAACTACTTACAATTTGGCGCCAAAATCCGTCATTTTCTTTGAACTACTTATACTAAGGACACTTGGGTTTTTGGGACAAATCAAACGATACCTTAATTGTTGAAATCCATCCAGCCATTTGGAAGATACGTGGGAATAAAGGAATTTACAAACATACATGCATGCATACATACATACATACAAGATATGCGCGAAAAATATAACCCTTCTTGACAGTCGGGTAATTAAAAAGTGAATCCTTATATTAAGCGTCATGTGAACTCAACCTTACAGGGTCCTGTTCGTTGACAGCATGTCCTGTTACGAGACTGTACCCTAAACCAATGTAGCTAAAAATGTTAATTTTATTTGAGAAAGTTTAAAATATGTATACACATTTTTAAATAAATAACGTAGTTTATCAAAATACTAGAAATTAAAATAGTTAAATATCAGAACAGCCAATTTTGTGAATTTTATGAAAAACTTTTGGATACATTTTACACATTAAGTAACGTACAGGACAAGAATACTAGATTGATCTCGTGTATTTCTAAGTTATCGAACTGAAAATATATTTTATTAATTTAAAAGCATGTTTTCTTTCATTCAATAAATTATATTTGCATACATTTTAAGTTTTTACAATATTAATCAACCAAGAACCAGCGGTAACGAACAGGATTCAAATTAACGCCTTCTTTTAGAAATTTACTAATTTCTCAAAAAATAACGATTTTACGTAAAAACTTTTATGATTAGCGGAAAAATGAATTATTGGAGATTATATTATGTGAAATATCCTAGGAAATTTCACTAACAAAAATCAAAGCTCAATATTGAAGCAGTGTACTACTTTTCGCGTTCTTGCCCATTTATGCTTTAAGATAGAAGCTAAATGGTTTTCCTACTTCTATATATTCTGTAAAAGTTAAAACCTTTAAAAAAAGAACATGTACACCTTTTAATTTTACACTGGTTATTGGTTTTAATTTTAAGCCTAAATACCTTTTATAAAAAAAAACAATAAGTGACAGAAGGTTGTTTTTTCTGTCAATCATGAAGCATAGATACACGAAGTATAGATCCATGAAGCATAGATACCAGGAGTCCGAACGGTATAGGCTTTTTAATAATAATTATGTACACAATAATAGGACCAGATCTTAGTTCTCTTTTCTGCCGCTAGGCGTGCGAGACCGACGAGTACCGAGTGTTGCCAATACTATTATACCGAGTGTTGCCAATACTATTATTTATTACAATTATTTTTAAATTACCGTGAGGCAATTACCGTGTTCTACGGTATCTATTTTTCGAGAACAGTTTCTAAGAATTTCCTAAAATTTTTTTAAAATAAGATTTCAATCTTTCCAGAGCTGTCAATAGCAACTTTAAACTTCCCGCGTAATTTCAAACGAGTGCATGTCGGACCGTCGCGCGCTCTACCGGCAAAAAACTGTTCCCGTAATTGAGACCATTATTTTAACATTACGTTCGGACTCCTTGTTATCTATACTTCGTGTATAGATCCATGAAGCATAGATACCAGGAGTCCGAACGGTATAGGCTTTTTAATAATAATTATGTACACAATAATAGGACCAGATCTTAGTTCTCTTTTCTGCCGCTAGGCGTGCGAGACCGACGAGTACCGAGTGTTGCCAATACTATTATTTATTACAATTATTTTTAAATTACCGTTAGGCAATTACCGTGTTCTACGGTATCTATTTTTCGAGAACAGTTTCTAAGAATTTCCTAAAACTTTTATATAATAAGATTTCAATCTTTCCAGAGCTGTCAATAGCAACTTTAAACTTCCCGCGTAATTTCAAACGAGTGCACGTCGGACCGTCGCGCGCTCTACCGGCAAAAATCTGTCCCCGTAATTGAGACCATTATTTTAACATTACGTTCGGACTCCTTGTTATCTATACTTCGTGTATAGATCAAAGAAATAGGAGTTCATAGAACTAAAACAAAAATCGAAGCCGTAGGCAGCTATTTGTCTCACAAAACATCAAAGGCAAAACCAATAAGAGTGAAAGAGAAAGCCATCTCTATGTCTATACGTTTTTTTTCGAAGGTTGCTCCAATTTGAAGTCCAAATTGGAGTCCAATTTTAGACGTTGGAATTACGACTTTATTGCTTTGACAATAAGTGACATTTTGAATTAGTAGCAGTAGATGTGGCCTGAAGTTAGCCACTGACAGCTAATGTCATTTGTTTACGTGTGCATTATGATACAAGAAGAAGAAGAAGCAAATCATGAATTTATAGTGTGTTATTTGGTAAAAATCTCAGTTTTTCTTAAAAAGTCTTATTAGAAAACAAAGCTGTGCTCAAGTTAATATGGCCCGTTTGGTGGAGGGCTGTAAATCACACTCTGCGAGGAAAGAAAATCGTGAAGAAGTGTTAACTTTTCACCAGTATGTTGAGAATTGTTTCAGGTTATATAAATACAAGCAATTACACTGAAGTTATTATATTCTTGTAGATAAATGTGTTTATTGTCCATTATATGCGGATTTCAACAATATATAATAGAAATTTTGTATAAATTTCAGAGTTTGTGTATTTACATAGTGACGTTTTGGATATCGATAAACCTTCGAAAGAGAAAATATGTTAATCTGAAAGAAAAATGTTTTGCCTATATTATATTTACCAAACACCATACAATTATACAAATTAGTAAGATCTAAAATATAAACTAAGTGATAATATATAATATAAAATAGTGTGGTGTATTTTTATTAATTATAATTATTAATTAATAATTCCTGTATATTATAATGGAGTTACGGTTGTACATCATCACAAAAACATGTCACAAATTTTCAAATTTAACTTTGCTTTTTGGTTTTGCAGGGAATTAGGTGGCCTTTTGCAAGGATACTTCTTTGTACTTTTTTAATTGACCAGAAAACGGGCAGACTGATCGCCAGATGGTGAGCGATTATCGCCACCTATACATATTCGCAATAGGAGGAGTCACAAGTACGATCCCGGTCTTAAAATCCGCAACTACTCCTTGAGTACCCGGAGGCCGTGGTATTTATCTGGTCCAATTGGACCGTTCGTGCCAAAGCATGGCTCTCCCACGTAAACGGACTGCTGTGCTCTGTTTTCTTCACATATTTAGCTCCATGCTGACAATCTGAGAGCTTTTTGGTGTTGTCGTAACGTGTAAGCTAATAAATGATGTCCAATTGTTAATAAATAATAAATATATCTATTAAAATTTCCTGTTTTCATTTATCTTTCCACGTAGGTACCCCAATTAAAGGGAAAAATGCATAAAGACATAAAAAGTATATACGGCTACTGTTTATATATTTACCAGCTGTATCCAAGGGAAAAGTATCCTATGTTTTAATCCAGAGCTTAAACTACTGCCGTACCAAATTTCATTGAAATCTGGTCAATAGTTTTCGCGTGAAGGAGTAACAAACATCAATCCATACATCCAGCCATCCTCACAAACTTTCATGTTTATAATAGTAGTAGAATATAGAACTCACAAGTCGATTGGACGATAGCCTGCATAGTGTGTGGGTTTATAGTTCAAGGGACTAGCTTCCCCAACATACTTCTGTTTGTTGTAGACAATACTGCATAAATTCGTTTTTGATCGACTGATAATAATTTATAAATCACAAAGGTGCATAGATCATTACACATAAATCTTCCACTTTAATCATTCTATCTATTGTCTGCAAACTGCATTTAAATTCATTTAATAGTTTAAAAGATCTAAGCAAACATAAAGCGGAATAAAATACTTCATTTTATGCTATGAAAAGATTAACATTTTCATCATCATTTTGATTTTTATCGACACAAAATGCCGACTAGGGACTTCACTGGCGGACGGGAATATATTTATACTAGCTTTTGCCCGCGACTTCGTCCGCGTGGAACAATACTTTGGGATATCGCTGAAATTTACCCGCGACTTTATTTATGACTAACGAAAGCGGAATCCTATTTTTTTAAACGGAACCCTAAAATAAAAGTAGCCTATGTACCCTATAACATCAGCTATCTGCTAGTGAAAGTCCCGTTAAAATCGGTCCAGCCGTTTCAGAGATTAGTCGGAACAAACAGACAGACAGACCGACTTACAGACAGACAGACGGACAGACAAAAATTTAAAAAAAAAGTATTTTATTGTAAGTACCGAATATACTTTCAGATTCATTATGTAAAAAGCTGTTAATTTGAAGTTACAAACAGACACTTAAATTGTATTTAACTGTATAGATGTATAGATATTATAATGTATTATATTTTAAGATATTATCAATTTGATGTTTATAAAATAACTAAACTATTTAACTAAACTAAACTAAACATTAACCCGCACGCGCACCCCGCCTTGGTGACGCCCACTTCGCAACGGGCCGTGCAGCAGAAGTCGTAATATTTTAATTTCGCCATAACTTCAAAACCAAACGTCCAATTTTAATCATTCAAAGACCAAATATTATCTACATAAACTGTACTTAGTGATGAAATAATTTATTTTGATAAGGATTAATAACATGAGTAAAATAAACGCGTTTAAATGTAGTCCAAAAAAAATTCAAGATTTCTAAATAAAAAAATGGTTGTTGTGCCTCACTCGAAATAGATAGGTATAGTTTGTCGCGGACTTTTTTGTAGATATTTATAAGATCTACAATTAATTAGAACATTTTATGGTTCTATCTTTTATAGTTTAGGCAGCGTACGCAATATAAGTAACTTTTCTGGTTGATTTTTTACACCTTGTGTCCGAAAAACCCAAATATCTTACGGAACCCTATTTTTTTTCCAAAATAAAATTTAGCCTATGTTACTCGTGAATAATGTAGCTTTCGAATGGTGAAAGAATTTTTGAAATCGGTCCAGTACTTTTTGAGCCTATTCATTACAAACAAACAAACAAACAAACAAACAAACAAACAAACATACAAACAAAGTTTTCCTCTTTATAATATTAGTGTAGATATGAAGTTGCTGATAAATACGAGCAATGCAACTTGTAACCAACTTCAGACAGCTGATCTGCCTGAAGTTGGTTACATATGTTCAAAACCTGTAACCGTCTACAAAAATTGTAAATAACGAACAACTAGATATCTCTTTCTTTCTCATTGGCATGTGTCATATAGGGGGATAAGGTACGATATATAATTTTTCCTCTTGCTAATAGCCTTTACTCTTTATACTCTATGGTATAGATAACAAGGAGTCCGAACGTAATGTTAAATTATTGGTCTCAATTACGGGGACAGATTTTTGCCGGTAGAGCGCGCGACGGTCCGACATGCACTCGTTTGAAATTACGCGGGAAGTTTAAAGTTGCTATTGACAGCTCTGGAAAGATTGAAATCTTATTATATAAAAGTTTTAGGAAATTCTTAGAAACTGTTCTCGAAAAATAGATACCGTAGAACACGGTAATTGCCTAACAGTAATTTAAAAATAATTGTAATAAATAATAGTATTGGCAACACTCGGTACTCGTCGGTCTCGCACGCCTAGCGGCAGAAAAGAGAACTAAGATCTGGTCCTATTATTGTGTACATAATTATTATTAAAAAGCCTATACCGTTCGGACTCCTGGTATCTATGCTTCATGCATAGATACACGAAGTATAGATAACAAGGAGTCCGAACGTAATGTTAAAATAATGGTCTCAATTACGGGGACAGATTTTTGCCGGTAGAGCGCGCGACGGTTCGACATGCACTCGTTTGAAATTACGCGGGAAGTTTAAAGTTGCTATTGACAGCTCTGGAAAGATTGAAATCTTATTATTTAAAAGTTTTAGGAAATTTTTAGAAACTGTTCTCGAAAAATAGATACCGTAGAACACGGTAATTGCCTAACGGTAATTTAAAAATAATTGTAATAAATAATAGTATTGGCAACACTCGGTATAATAGTATTGGCAACACTCGGTACTCGTCGGTCTCGCACGCCTAGCGGCAGAAAAGAGAACTAAGATCTGGTCCTATTATAATGTGCATAATTATTATTAAAAAGCCTATACCGTTCGGACTCCTGGTATCTATGCTTCATGCATAGATACCTGGGCCTCTAGTCAAGATGCATTCGATAATTTCGACGGCGAACTTCGAAATAAAAAATGTATGGGATTTAACATAAACCATCGTTAAGTGACATGTCGTTTGCGATGCGTTATGTCAAATCCCTTACATTTTGTTTTCGAACTTCGCCGTCGAAATTATCGAATGCGTCTTGACTAGAGGCCCAGGAGTCCGAACGGTATAGGCCTTTGGTATAGGCTTTTCCATAGTAATTATGTACACATTAATAGGACCAGATCTTAGTTCTCTTTTCTGCCGCTAGCTGTGCGAGACCGACGAGTACCGAGTGTTGCCAATACTATTATACCGATTGTTGCCAATACTATTATTTATTACAATTATTTTTAAATTACCTACCGTTAGGCAATTACCGTGTTCTACGGTATCTATTTTTCGAGAACAATTTCTAAGAATTTCCTAAAACGTTTATATAATTAGATTTAAATCCACGTTTCTCTTAGTATTTTCTTCCAGAGCTATCAATAGCAACATTTAAACTTCCCGCGTAATTTCAAACGAGTGCTTGTCGGACTGTCGCGCGCTCTACCGGCAAAAATCTGTCCCCGTAATTGAGACCATTATTTTAACCACGAAGTATAGAAACCAGGAGTCCGAACGTAATGTTTGCAATAAAAATATAAGAAAAAGTCGTGTGTTGTGTTTGGATCAAGATTTCTTTTATTAAACTAGTATTTTTCTTAATTCTAATTATATTATCAAATTGGGAAATTTAATCACCTATCTAAATATATATAACATGCATATGTTTTATTCACATTAAAACATTATAATCTTGAAGAAAAACACGACGGGAAACGTCATATGATTTATAGAGGTTGGTACTCCGTGCGTCTGTCATGAGGGAATGAGGTCGTCCTCCTCCTTCCTCTCCGTAATGTGTGTCCTGTGAATGAGGTATCATTTGGCATGTTCCCACTTGAGTGTCAATAACGAAGTCAAAAGTAAACAATCAGTGCAAGTGTTTACGTTAATTGAAATGTTTACTTTCAAGTGGATAGGTACTTAATTATACTGAATCTAATAACTGTATTTTTTTATAAATCTGTTTTTATATTACGTAATCACTTAGGAAATTAATTATATTTTTAAATATATACATCATCCATAGGTTTTATTTACTTATTAACATTAAAATTGCGAAAAAAAATCGCGAAAAAAATTGCGGGAGAATGTAAGGAAAATTAATTTTTGGGGGCAAAAAGGCCCGACGCTTGTTGGCATAATCTGTCAAAGAGTGTCAAGGCGCTTGGCAGATTATATATTTACAATTTTTGTAGACGGTTACAGGAGTCTTTGGTTACAGGTTTTGAACATATATCGTCAGTGAAGTTCTAACAGTGCGAAAGTCAAAAATGTCTATTTTACAGGAGAACAAAATAACTGCGTAAAATTTTAGTTAGCAACTTTTGAGGTGTCATATTTGGAAAAAATGTTTAAAATCCACTTATTGAAGATATAAAATACTTTTTATATGAAAAATAAGTATTATTAAGATGTTAGCATGACTTCCGCAGTGTTGATTATAAATTGCTTGGACATACGTTATGTTTCATATTTTTTAATTGGTTAAGAAATAATAAAAACTGCCATCGATTTTAAATAATTATGTATCTTTAAAAATGAACAAATTTCTTTAAAAAATTAACAAGTTAGATAACAACAACAAATCTTATTAAATCTTAATCTATTAAATAGGTATCTTTGTACTTTACATTAATTCTTAAACAAATTGAGGTCTTTGGTACCTTTATTTTTGAAACAAAATAATTATCAAAATATGAGAATGTGAGATCAATAAAAAAAGTAATTATTATTAATGAGGTAGAGAGTCGTAATAATTGTGACAGTCGAAAGGAATAACCGCTTTTAATTCTTGCAAATGTCGCCATTTGCTTTCAGCTATTTCTATTGCGCTTTGGTAAAGCTTTGGTCTGCTAGGTAGGTTTTCAGGGAACATTAACGTTCTTCGTCGAGTTCTACCGCGAGGCAACTCTTGATACTCTGAATCGTAGCTTAATTTGTACTTAATTATTCCGTCAGGGTTATACTGTAGCACTTTTAAATCTGTGACAGTAGGGTCGTTGGTCGTTCGACCTGGACGAATAGTGTCGTAAATAAAAGTATTTTTTTGAGTATAGTCCTCGAAAAAGTCGTAACTCAAATACTCAACTATGTAGCCTCCTTGGAGAGTACTGCATACTGAGAAGGCAAAAATATCTCTTTGTTTTTAGTTTTCTGCTCGATTGAACTGTGCACTGCGTCACACTCCATCTGCGTATGGCCCTTTTCTAAGATCTTTTGTTCTATTATGACATTTTTTTCAATTGCTAATTGTAAAAGTGCATTAGCAAGGAAAACATTTCTATTTTGTGCCGTACAGCCATCAGAGTATAGAATGATAGGAATACGTTTATGCTCTAAAGTTCTCCTAAGTATGTGTATGATACATGAAATAATAAGGAAGCAGTTAGACCAGCGTTAGTTTCGTCGAACCAGCAGCAAAAATAGCAGAAGACATCTTTGGTTGCTAGATTGTACATCGTGAAATTATGTACACAGAGTTTGGTTTTATAATATAGAGCACTAGCCTGTAACTGAGGACATAACTTGACAGCTTGTAAGTCATGCGTGAAAACGTGTACATCCCCAAATTGTTGAGCTCTATCTTTGTCCCTAACTTTCTCATTTCTGGCCATATCTTTTGATCGTATATGAGTGTTATAAATATCGTCATTTATATTGCCCACTTTGTGTGAACAACAAGTGTCGCACTGATCTTTTTTCGGTGTAAACAGGGTCAGGTTTAGCTCATCAAAAATTCTGCAAAGTGTCCAACGACTAAGTGCGACTCTTCCAGCTTTTTGACACTCCATGGCATATAGTTTGTATAGCGTGGTTTTATCTTCAATGATCGGCTCTAAATATTGTTTTGATGTATTTGCTCTGCAATAATGCGATGGCATTTTAGGCAATGAAGCAAAAAACTGTTTAAGAAATGCCATGTCATCTTTCTTGATAATACGCTCTTCATTAACGTCATTATTAGATGTGTTTGCTATCCCATGCTCTGAAGAAGCCACCCAGCATCTTACAGTAGACTCCTTCAACCCTTATGTTTTTAAAAAATTCTGCATACACACCTGAATTCGTCCAATAGATGTATTCAGAAAGTATTGTTTGCTGTCAGTCCTTCTAGAATTTACTGTATTTTTAACTTGTTTTTTCTCGCAAATCAAGACGTTAGATACAACATATTGTTTCCTTTGTTCCCATGTCATTTCTTTCCAGAACTTCGAAAATATATTCTGCCTTTCATCGTCAGTCAAATTTGAACAACCACGGACCTTAGACTTTGTACAAAACGTAGAAGCGCACCTAGGACCCATTTCACGTGCTGGACGAGGTATATCATGAAGTACTTTGAATTTCTCATTTCCTGAAACCTTTTTATCTCTACGATATCCTATATATACTCTTGTCCTTTCATACGTTTCATTTTGGTTTTAGATTTGTCCCATTTCTTAGAGTCTCCAAATCCCTTTAAACTTCTTTTCCTATTAGCATTGAAATCTCCGTATTCATCATCCGACGGCTGCGACAAAAATGTTGGATTTATAACAATTGTTGATACAGATGGTTGCTCTTTTTCACCTAAATGTGGAGCTGTGTCTTGAAGCACTACATTTTGCGGAAGTTCATCAGATGAGGTTGGTACTGTCTCTTGTCATTGTTCTTCAACATCATGTTGAGCAATTTCGTGTGCATATGTTACATCTGGTTCATGTGATAGCCCTTGATTTAATACTGAATCCGTTTCATCGCTACATACAGACAGAGGAAATTCAGGTAGGATTTGAATAGGCAAGTTATTTATGTCTATATTTTCTAATTCCGATAAAGATACATGACTAAACTTCTGTTTTTCTAAAGGAACTTTAATTTTCATCTCTTTACATAACTCCAAAATTACTTCATTTTCACTATCACTCTCCATATTTTTTCAATCCTGAAAGAAAATAAAAGTTATTGTAACACTACGTAACTCATAGCAAAACACTGCGTAAGTCAAACAATTTTAAATTCGGCGACTTATTATTGTATAATTACAACACAATTTATAATTTTTTATGTTACATTGGTTAAAGACTAAATGAAAAACAAGGTTATTACAATTAAACTACTAAATGATGCAAATAATTACCTTTTCTGGACATAAACCTCACGCAGCACCTTGCAGGTTATGAATTTGTATGCGACTGACTGACTTACGCTGTGTTGGCCCTTCAGATTTACTTACGCTGTGTCAGTTATAACGAAATATGCAGTGCTATTGGCTAGCTATCTCCTTTCTGATTGGTCGAAAAAAAGCGCGCGACATTTCTTCATCAAATGGCATCAAAATGTTTAAACCGTTAAAAAATGACTTACGCACTGTTAGAACTTCACTGACGATATGTAACCAACTTCAGATAGATCAGCTGTCTTAAGAGCATTAACGCATAGCGCGTGAAGTCAACTTTGGTGAAAAATACGCACACAGCTGCAGCCTGCAGCGAGCGTCTTTGTGTGCGTGAATAGCTCGACGACTGTAAGCCAACTAACCCACATTGATACTTGCCTTACTTTAATTACTTTACGATAATAATAATAACGATAATAATTATTATTGAATTTTGATTATGGTATACATAATATCATAATAATAATTATATTCTGTGTCATATTACTTAATATATAATATAACATATTATCTACACAAAACATACAATATCAGTAGGTAATGTAATACTAACATAATATTATGGAAAATAAAAATACCTTGAAATAATACTTTTATACTATTTTAATTAATATAATTTAGTTATACATCTGAAATGTGTTTATTTAAATCTCTTTGATTTTTACCCGACTGTCAAGACGTTATGCTTTTCGCCCGGTTATGTTTTTCGCGCGTATCTTGCATGTATAAATGTATGCATGTATGCAATATGCATACATTACATTACATAGATTCTGGAACACAAAATAAACATTTTATATTTTAAACAAGACAATTTTATATACTTTTTTATATTTGTTATTTTTTATGACTAATAATTGTTCCTCTAGTTATAATTTTTAATTATTTTCACTACTAAAATTCCGGACAAAGCTCAGTCTCCCAGGTACTTTAACATCTTATATCAAGACGTCAAAATATTTGTGTTTTAAAAATTAAATACGAAATTACCAATTTAGGTGCTATTTTAAAGAAGAAAAGTATTAGTTACTAATACGTATCTAGATGTACTTATCATTTATATATGTCACCGTAAAATTGTAAAAACCGTTAGATTGTAAAAAAACTAGTGAAATTGTAAAATGTTAATAGACTTCGGACGTGAATATGCTGCCTATAATTTAACACATTATTTATAGTTAGATAATAAATACCTATAAGTTAGTTATGAATCTTTCGACATATTTTTACAATCTCGTTAGTTTTTTTACAATTTAACGGTTTTTACAATTTTACGGTGACATATTATATAAGTTGTTTCTTTTCGAGGCAACATGATTTGGAAACAATTTTGTTTCTAAATCTTAAGCTCGAAATCCAGACTACCGTTTGCCGCATATATGTACCTAGATAAAACTTGGTAATTAAGTAGTTAGTAGTTTTTACTTTGTACCAAAATACTCTTTACATTTCTTTAACACACGTTCTTCTCCTTTTATAATGATCCCATCTTGGCTCCTGATTGTACGCAGCTCCGAGTTAGAAGTTTAAGAAGTTTACTTTGTACATACAAATTAAGAATCTACTGCTATCTGAGGGGATTATATGGATTATTAAATACGTACCTCTTCATTTCGAAGTTCTACTTCTTCTGTTTTACTTTACTTGAGTGTTTTGCACATTGTCTGAAGTTAAACCACAAAGCCGTAAACACAAGAATTTTGTTATTTGAAAGCAGATGCATATTAACAACAAAATGAACATGCAAAGTAGTATATTGTTATTATGGCTGCGCTAGTCGGTTTTGTCTCCATGCAAACGTTATTGGTGATTTACTTTAAAGTCAAACATTATAGACCCAAAGTTTATGTAATATCGATTTTTATTACACTTATCTTGGTCGGTATGTGCTTATATTTCTAAAATTCAAATAGGGGATCGGACTACATCTGAAATATTTAGTTTCATTAATATATTCAGAAATATTGAGGCATTACTACTTGGTAAATGTAAAAAAATATATTATTTTATGTGTAGTTTACTAATTAAATACATTTAAAAAGTACCAAAAAAAATTTTTTTTTTTGCTAAATTGGTAAACACAACCTACATCATTAGTTTACTCACATCATATACAAAAACATTAATTATGGTAAGTATGAACTTAAACGCACAAATATGGGAGATTTTTACAAATATATTCCGGCGGCCATATACTTCATATACTACTTCATACACCTTAACCTACAAGTGACGTCATTTGTAGGTCGACTTTAGGAGGCACGCGAAAATTTTATACAAATCGCTGTACCTTTGAAAATATTGACTTTTGATATACAGTTTCTTCTGAGAAGTTACTCATATTTAAGAGTACTATTCATTTATGTAATAAAAAAAATTAGGCCGATTGCCTATTAGTTAAGAAAATAATAGCCTCCAAACATCGGATGTTTAGCGCAACTTTGACCGTAAATATAAAACAAATCAAGAATGAAAATAAAAAAGCAAGTACATACCGACACAGTTTTATTGTTCAGCAACTGAGATGACTTAAATTCGGACAAAAATATTATATAGATTTTTCATAAAACACGAACAGCCGATTTGGGTAATTTGAGGATACCTTTTCTAAAATACTTTACAAAACAGTATAAATGTGTGCACTATAGTTTCTCATATAAGTATAGATAACTATTTTATGGGTATAAGTATCCTTTTTTCCCAGATATTAGGTGAAATAACAAGCATTTTCCCCTCGCGCCGCACTGAGTTCCAGCCGTTGACTAGCGCTAGAATAAATAAATGTAGACTAACAACAGCGCCATCTACTGGGTCTAATTATGTTAAAATGTACTAAACTTTTAGCAGCTCTTGCCTTTGCCAAGTTTTCAAAATGTGTATGTTTTCTTTTTCGTGCGAACTTATTTTTATCTCCTATTATATTATCTATTATATATGTAAAATAATTTGTTATTACAATAAAAAAAAATTAACTTAAATAACAATATTTATTATTAAATTAAAAAATATATTTTTCAAATATCAAAATCTTTTTATCGGGGTGGACCTCGTACGCACTACAAAGGTCAACAGAGTTCAATGCAGAGCGCCGTGCGATACGTCCACCCTCTGTAATGGCTCACGGCCGTCTGATTTGTAAACGCTCGTGCGCCTCGATTTATACACTAGTTTTAAAAATTCATAAAAAAATCGTCAAGCTAATTTAGTTAAAAATTTAAATGGTATATTAAAGATAAAACGTTGTTCTTTTAGATTATGTAAGTAAGAAAGAGAAAGAGCAAGTGAAATACATAAATATCATCATTTTAAATTACTATAATTCCTGATAATTTCGCATTCTTTAAATTTTATTTTTATGAGATAGAAACGTATATAAAAATAATCTGACAAAGAGATAATCTACAAGAGGATCCAACAAGTTTGTAAAGATTTTTTGTTTTTAAAAAATGTAAGTGGTTTTAGCTATTATATGTTTTGAAAATGCCCCTGAACCTAAAGTTGTCAAAACGTCTGGTTAGTTTTGTCAGTTTTATTCAAAAGTTTGAAATTATTTTAAAATAAATGATAAGGGAAAAATTAGAATACAATATTTTCTAGTGTTTTTTTACATGTAAAAATCAGAATAACCAGTTTTTGTTAGATATTTTTGCTTTTGAAAAGTAGCGTTTTTGTGAAATCTGAGTCGCGCGCCGTTAACGCTCTTAAGTTGGTTACAAGTTGCATTGCTCGTTTTTATCAGCAACTTCATATGTAAATATATTCCCGTCCGCCAGTGAAGTCCCTAGTCGGCATTTTGTGTCGATAAAAATCAAAATGATGATGAAAATGTTAATCTTTTCATAGCATAAAATGAAGTCTTTTGTTCCGCTTTGTTTGCTTAGATCTTTTTAACTATTAAATGAATTTAAATGCAGTTTGCAGCCAATAGATAGAATGATTAAAGTGGAAGATTTAAGCGTAATGATCTATGCACCTTTGTGATTTATAAATTATAATCAGTCAATCAAAAACGAATTTATGCAGTATTATCTACAACAAACAGAAGTATGTTGGGGAAGCTAGTCTCTTGAACTATACATCCACACACTATGCAGGCTATCGTCCAATCGACTGTCAGTTCTATATCCTACTACTATTATAAACATGAAAGTTCGTGACGATGGCTGGATGTATGGATGGATGTTTGTTACTCTTTCACGCAAAAACTATTGACCAGATTTCAATGAAATTTGGTATGGCAGTAGTTTAAATTTCTCTGGATACTTTTCCCTTGGATACAGCTGGTAAATATATAAACAGTAGACGTATAGACTTTTTATGCCTTTTTGCATTTCTCTCTTTAGTTGGGTTGGGTACCTACGTAGAAAGATAAATGAAAACAGGAAATTTTAATAGATATATTTATTATTTTTTAACAATTGGACATCATTTATTAGCTTACACGTTACGACAACACCAAAAAGCTCTCAGATTGTCAGCATGGAGCTAAATATGTGAAGAAAACAGAGCACAGCAGTCCGTTTACGTGGGAGAGCCATACTTTGGCACGAACGGTCCACCTGGACCAGATAAATACCACGGCCTCCGGGTACTCAAGGAGTAGTTACGGATTTTAAGACCGGGATCGTACTTGTGACTCCTCCTATTGCGAGTATGTATAGGTGGCGATAATCGCTCTCCATCTGGCGATCAGTCTGCCCGTTTTCTGGTCAATTAAAAAAGTACAAAGAGGTATCCTTGCAAAAGGCCACCTAATTCCCTGCAAAACCAAAAAGCAAAGCTAAATTTGAAAATTTGTGACATGTTTTTGTGATGATGTACAACCGTAACTCTATTATAATATACAGGAATTATTAATTAATATATAATTATAATTAATAAAAAATACACCACACTATTTTATATTATATATTATCACTTAGGTAGTTTATATTTTAGATCTTACTAATTTGTATAATTGTATGGTGTTTGGTACCTAAATATAAAGTAGGCAAAACATTTTTCTTTCAGATTAACATATTTTCTCTTTCGAAGGTTTATCGATATCCAAAACATCACTATGTAAATACACAACCTCTGAAATTTATACAAAATTTCTATTATATATTGTTGAAATCCGTATAATATAATGGACAATAAACACATTTATCTACAAGAATATAATAACTTCAGTGTAATTGCTTGTATTTATATAACCTGAAACAATTCTCAACATACTGGTGAAAAGTTAACACTTCTTCACGATTTTCTTTCCTCGCAGAGTGTGATTTACAGCCCTCCACCAAACGGGCCATATTAACTTGAGCACAGCTTTGTTTTCTAATAAGACTTTTTAAGAAAAACTGAGATTTTTACCAAATAACACACTATAAATTCATGATTTGCTTCTTCTTCTTCTTGTATCATAATGCACACGTAAACAAATGACATTAGCTGTCAGTTGCTAACTTCAGGCCACATCTACTGCTACTAATTCAAAATGTCACTTATTGTTAAAGCAATAAAGTCGTAATTCCAACGTCTAAAATTAGATTCCAATTTGGACTCCAAATTGGAGCAACCTTCGAAAAAGAACGTATAGACATAGAGATGGCTTTCTCTTTCACTCTTATTGGTTTTGGCTTTGATGTTTTGTGAGACAAATAGCTGCCTACGGCTTCGATTTTTGTTTTAGTTCTATGAAACTCCTATTTCTTTGGTCCTATTATTGTGTACATAGAGTCTGGCTAACGAAAGATGAGACTGGAAAAAGACGTTAAATTCAAAAAGTCGACGTACGGCAACCTTGTCTATAGTCGGAATTATAGTTTTGATACTTGATTATTTATGACAATTATATTATATTTTGTTAGGAACAACTCATTTCATGAAAATGAAGTTTATTGTCCTTGTTTACTTACTTTTTTTTGAATTTGCCGCCTTTTTCCAGTCTCATCTTTCGTTAGCCAGACTCTAATTATTATTATAACGAGTGCACCGGTGACCGTGCCCTCTCGCTCGCACCACAGTGCAAACGATGCGCTAGCTCGCAACTTGTCGGGACATGAACCAAAGAGTTCGCGTCCAAGCCGCGCCCGCCAGACTCCCGCGCGCTACCGATCTGATTAGACGTTCGATATTACTGTTTTCCCGCGTTTTCGCTTTTGTATAACATTCTTATTATTTTCGGCCTAATTAATAACATTTGTATAAAGTACTAATAAGTGAAAGCATTGTCAAATTATAATACGGTGAAATTGTGTCGCTTCAATAAACATTTTGTGAAGGATATTTTCTTGTTTCCTTTGTTTTCATTTATTAAATTATTAAAAAGCCTATACCGTTCGGACTCCTGGTATCTATGCTTCATGATTTTACATTGAGGTATATACATGGAGGGGCCCTTACAGTTCTATACATACTAGCGCTTATACAAATATGATGGAAATATAATGGACCTAGTATAACAACAGGACAGACTACTGTGAGCAAAAAAACGAGCCGAGCGAGAGGTTGGAAGAGAGGCCGTGTGTCCCTTTCTAGTAGGGTGACAATAATATTTTCTGCTGTGGCAAACTGCAAAGCTGTGTGAGACAAATTGTGAAACACTGAATGACATACAGCTGAGGCTTTAAAAGTCGACTTGATTGAATAGTGTAAAATCAAGAAGGTTTGAAGTGACGGCTGCATTAATATGTAACAGATTTTTATGTAATTCTCTGCCTTACTTAAACACGATTGAGCCATTTTTGTCGCATATCTTCATTGTTGGAAAATCTATAAAAACTGTATTATATTATCATTAAAGGCATTACTCGACTTCACACGTTTTTTCTCAGTAACTAGGTACTTACAGCTTACTACGATTCTAGGCGAGTCGCTATCGCTACTGACTAGTTTATAACAAAACATAGTACAATTATAACTCTTAATAACGTCAGTTGCTATAATGTTAACACTTTTATACTAGAATAACTAGATTAACATTAACAATTAACTTACTAATGTTACTAATAAACGAAATATTGCAACCAGCAGAACTTTCACTTCGACAAGAATATATACAACATTTTTTTCACCATTTTGACTGTTAAATCATCAAACAAATAATAAAAACATAGTTACGGAGATACATGAAGTAAGAAATAAAAACTATTTTCAAATTTAATATTATCCGGTGTTCAGCATAAAATATGTGTAATGGCGTATCTATTGTCTTGCGAATGATACCATCTAATAAAAAAAGAAGGAAAAGGATTTAATGTAAACTGCATTTTTATTTAGTATTATATGACTATTTCTAACTTTTTTAATTAGAATATGATATAGTTATAAACATTTGTTAAAATAATAATATAGTACACTCGTTTTATCTAAGATTTTTCAAGTTACTTTTTATAAATACCAACATTTTTCTGGTTGGCAACATGCAAGAACGAGACACACAGCCTCTCTCCTGGCTATCTCGCTCGGCTCGGATTTGCCTCTATGATACGTGCATTGTGAAATACACTCTATTACTAAGGTAATACAGTTCTTTTTAGCAATTACAAAATTCGGAGTCTTCTATCCATAGGTACTATATCCATGGGAAATATGAGACAGACGGTGAAATATCATTTGGTATCTTTCTATCTAATGCAATAATTTTCATGTTAGAAGAAACAGCACTATTTTTGTTTTTGCTCATTTTAGAAAACTTTGACAAATAACGAAATGTGGAACGATCCGCCATTAATTGCTCATTAACTGTCAATTAACTGTGGTAGGTCTCCTGTCAAAAGGTTGTTTATGTTTTGTTTAATTAAGAATTTCCAAGAGATTATAAGGACTTATTCTTTAAAATTTATTTGAATGTTGTAAAAGTGATAATTAACATGCCTAAACGTTATATTGCAAGGTGCAATGCATTTAAGAGTATAAATCAACCTGTACAATTGTATTTACGCAGGTTAGTAGCCGGTTTTATGCAATACTATAAACATTTCATGAAATAATTGCATTGCAATTTGATTTTTTCATTTATTATATTCATATCCACTTAAATTTCATTAGAACAGTCCTTTAAATTGCATTTTAAGTCATTAGATTTATTTACGTAATTGAAAAGTGTTGTACCTACCTACCGTTTGTAATAGTTATCGATAAAGGTACAAATAATAATTACATCGATAAAAACATAATAATTACATTTGTGTTATGTCTCAAAAAGCAATCTGAATGTATTCGATGTGGTTTTAAAAATATAAGTTTGATAGCTTTTAATAATATTGTTGTGACCAAAATTATTTGACAAATGATAAAACTAATAATACTTGTTTTTTATAGGTTTCCGAAAAGTGATACAATAAGCAAATTATGGTTGAAAGCTGGAGAAGAAAATATTAATCCGCGGACCCAGTCAAGAGAATAGCATAGCCAGTTTTTGAACAAACTTAATTTTATTTAGAAATGGATAGACTTATTCATTTTAATATAAGTGGATAATATATTCCTTTGTCTTTTATTTCTATTCCACCTTAGATAGTTCAAAAAGTTTTTAGTTCCATCTGTCGATGCCACAAGGACTAATTATTTGCCAAGCTATAAAAATGTAACACCTATTAATTGTAACCATATTTTCACCAAATAAAGCATCTTGTCATTATGTATAAGATTAGGTTACGATGGGACTGACTTACGCTGTACATCAAAAGTACCTAAATAAAGAATAAAAAAGCACCATTTCATTTCATACCTATACCAATTTATACAGTTGGCTCAGCTCGTATGAAAATAAATATTTAACCATATTATAACCTCTAAGGACCTAGGAGTTAAAGTATCCTTAAATAATAAAAGATAAACGTTTTGACTTCAATAAAGAAATGGCACTTCTTTCCCATGGTAAATAAAGTTAAGTCTTACTTGATTAATAAAGGTATTACAATTTTTTTTGAAAAGATGGTCCAGTTAGAACAAATAGAATAAAACTATCCTCAGCAATCAGCATAGAATACTCAGGATGTCGGTTAAAAGATATTATCGATTAATAAAAGTAGTTAAATGTACAATGTCATTAGTAAAATAAGTTTTTTTACTTACGTATGCATAAATTAAGAATAAAAAAAACATAATTTCATGTCATAAACCAATTTATACAGTTGGCTCAGCTCGTATACAAATAAATATTTAAGGATCTTTTAACTCCTAGGTCCTTAGAGGTTATAATATTATAACCTATAAGGATCTTTTAACTCCTAGGTCCTTAGAGGTTATAATATTATAACCTATAAGGACCTAGGAGTTACAAGATCCTTAACTAATAATTATATTTAAGCGTGTTGACTTCAATAAAGAAATGGCACTTCTGTCCCATGGTAAATTAAGGTAAGTCTTACATGATTAATAAAGATATTACAAAAACTTTTTTGAAAGTGGTCCAGTTAGAACAAATAGAATGTATACCTAAATATATCGTCAGCATCGAATACTTTTTTGGATGTCCGTTAAAAGATATTATCGATTAATAAAAGTAGTTAAATGTACAATGTCATTAGTAAAATAAGTTTTTTATTTACGTATACATGTAAGTTATTGTAAAACTTATGAAAATTTAAAACATCGATACTGTCGATACCCATAATTGCAACTCTAGTTCGGCAGCCATTTTTTGCTCATAATCAGCTGATAAATTGGACACGTATTATAATAGGTAGGGCCTGTCCTTTGAATTCTTTAGTCATTGTGATTTTAACATTACGTTCGGACTCCTGGTATCTATGCTTCATGCTGTCAATTGTCATTCATCAATTCATCATTGTCAATTGTCAATTTGTCATTCCTCAGTGGAAGAAAACGGATTCTGCTAGACGAGATTTATTAATGTTAATGGATTTTATCTAATCAAATAAAGAGAATTTGATATAACACATAATAAAAGAGTATATTAATATTAATCTGATAGTTTAAAATGACTTCAATAATCACACTCATTCATAAAAAGCCGAAGTCACAGTGTAGAGTGCAGACTCGATAATCAACCAAAATGATGTAGGTAGTTGAAGACAATGTTGTGATATATTATGATACAGAAATACCATTGTGTGAAAAAACAGCGTATGGAGACGCATTCGATCGATTACTATTTACTTTAGCACTCCAAAATATTGACTCACTAGACTGCTACCAAAGGCTTGAATAAAAATACTTCATTATGGATTAATTGTTTAATTTGTATATTTTAACCAATTGTATACCATTTAGCAAATATTCATATTTGTATCTTAGATTATACACAAAGTAGTCTATACAGAATTACTAGTGGGATTACTCGCCCCACTAATTAAATAGCAAAATGCCCAAAAAAACATTGATGTGTTTATCAATCGCCTTACTTACTCTAGTTGTGTGGGTCTATTACAATGCATCCTTAGAACACAATACAGCTAGCATTGTACCAGATAATAGTAACATCAATTCAAATTATTACATGTATGACACAATAATACAACCAAAAAATATAAAATGCAGTGGTATGTACATTTAACATATTTTTAACAGGTTCTTTTCAAATTTATGAATAGGCACATTTTTTTATAAAGTATATTTTATTCTTTCAGATTCAACATTATTTATAATTATAGTTACATCATACATTGGGCATGTAGAACTGAGGAGTGCGCACAGACAAACTATATCAGCAGAAGATCTAGAAAAGTTGAATATAACAAGGGTTTTTCTGCTAGGCAAAATACCACAAAATGAAAAGTAAATAATGTTTTACTACTATTAGAAAAGTTTATTTTGAAACTAACATTCTATAGTGAAGAATTAATTTAACAATAGGGAAGTAGGGTGGTCCCCTTATCAATCATATATTATTTCAAATATTTGAAAAGTTTATTTTGAAACTAACATTCTATAGTGAAGAAGAAATTTAACAATAGGGAAGTAGGGTAGTCCCCTTATCAATAATATATTATTTCAAATATTTGTGCAGAATAATGTAAAACATTAACCATGTCACCATCTACCCTAAGTCCATCCACATTCTTTCGTAACATAAATACACAAAGAATTATCTTAAAACACTAAGTTAATAAGAAAATATGTAGGTATACAATATTATTAGCAATATTTGTTTCTATAAACTGCTCCTAGTGAATGTAAAGATTTTAAAAGTATATTGGTAAAAATTTCAGATACATAACTCAAGAGGCTGTAGTGGATGAAAGCAACACTTTCGATGACATATTACAAGGATATTTTTATGAAAACTACAGGAACTTAACACACAAGCATCTCATGGGTCTAAATTGGGTTGCAACACATTGTAATAATGTTCCCTTTATTTTGAAAATTGACGATGATACTGTATTTAACATAGACACAACTTACAAATATATATCTCAACTTCCAAGAACCAATGATCAATTACTGATCGGTTACATACTCAATAACACTACACCGAGAAGACATAAACAGAACAAGTGGTATGTAACCTATGAAGAATATTCTAGAAAAATTTACCCACCATATGTGTCAGGATGGTACTACATAATGCATACTTCACTAGCGGCTAGAATATGTGAAGAAGCTAGACACCATAGATATTTCTGGATAGATGACATATTGGTCACTGGACTTATCACTGAATCTCTTGGGGTGAAACTAAGACAACTCCCGGAAAATTACTGGCTAGAATATTATGAGCTTTTGGAATGTTGTCTCAAGGATATGATGGCAAAATTTATTAAATGCGAGTATACAGTGGGACCAAATGGCGGAAGAAACAATTTAATTATTGAGTTTAACAAAGCTTACAAATTATGTGAACAATGGCAAAACTGTACAACAAGACCAGCTGATTTAAATGTAAAAAAAGTCTGTATATTGAACAGAGATAGAACTATTTTTAGTGATGGACAGGTGGCAGAAATAAATGGTGTTAAATTGTAATGACTAACATTTCTTATAACTATACTATTACCTAGTATTGAGCGAGCTTAACATTTATAAACAAAATATAAAACATTTGATTGTAACAAATGGTCATCAGAAAATATTTCTATAGCACATAGGCAGTCAAAAATTATTATAAAAGAAAATCAGTGCTAAATAAATTTGCTTAATGTACAAAGTATGTACCTCTAGCCAATCAGGCAGATTTTAAGAAAATAATGAAAATCTTAAATTAAAAAAAGTACAAAGTATTACAAAACAGTACACATTAGTTCTAAAACAATTAACATTTGTATATTTGTCTACTTATAAAATTGTAAAGGTATTAAAATCTGTGTTGATATTAATTTATTAAGTTTGAAGTTATGTTGAATTCTTCTAATTTTTATTATGTCCATGAATTTGTCACAGAACTGCCATTAACAAAGCAGTCTTTAAACCCTTTCATCACATAACTTGATTGGAACCATTTGGAATAATCTGTAGATACCATTTCACTATTTTCCTTAATCTTATCATCATTGTCAATGTTAATTTGACCCAAAGCTTCACTAATATCACCAAAAACATCAAAGTTATTACAGCAAGTAACATTAACATTGCTTTTATTCCTTAAATCGATGTTAACAACTTTACACTTGTTAGGTATTCTATACCCTCGTAAAAATATAAAATCTTCACAGCAAACTATGTCTTGATTATGTAAAACTTTCTTTTTTATGAATACATACATGTTAGTTGGTGCTAAGGACTCATAAAAGACTTTGCCCAGTTCTTCTGATGTGGCCAATAATCTGAAAGAGATTCCTATAGTTAAATTATTGGTGGCAAGCAAACTTCCCTAGTGGAGGATTTCGGAACTATCCTATGGCTGATAATTCTCTCTGTAAAAAAGGGCTTACAGACTAGTGTACAGCAGTGAGCAGCATATAATTATAACACTGAGAAACACAACAGTCAATTCCTTTTTTTTAAATAATGTTTGTGGTCATTTTAAAATTAAATTTATAGCAGTTTTTTTTTATATTCTTGAAGAATTACAAATTATTTTCAAAATCATTTAAAATTTACTTTTAAGTACTTTTATCAGTGTCAGTTCTGTGACTTTCCACTAGGGAATCTGCTCACTGCCAGTTGTATGTACAATAACTTTACAATAAACTTTAATGAACAAAAAATTTGTATATTTTTATTAATATCTTCAGAAATTAATAGCCAGTTAATGAATTTAAAAAAATGGGTTACTCCCAGACAAATATTAAGGGTTAACGCCTTCTGTGCCTCAGTGGTTAGTGCTCCAGGCGGAGGTTGCAGGTTTGAACCTGCCAGGGAACAAAAAAGTAAAAAAAAAATTGGTGTTCCTAGGTCATGAATGTATATTATAGTATAATAAAAATCTTAAATAAGTATGGCATAAAAGTATCATACATTTCCTTTGTCTGGTACCCATAACACAAGTTCTTCAAGAACTTACCACACGACCACGGATATGGTGTCCTTAGATTTTATTATTATATATACAGCACATGCTTGATGGGCATCAATAAAAGACTAAAAAGTATAAAGTGTCATCATTCCATAAAAACATTACCTAAACACATTTCTTTGAATTTTCTGATCGTTTGCTATATACTCAGATTGACACTGCGGTTTATGACACACACCAGGCAAAAGGAGGCGATACATCTCTTTGCAAGTAACTGGTGTAGCTCCAAGTGCAATACAAATCTCTTCAGGTAAGTTCGCACCTTGAATTTCTTTTGATAAGCCCTGAAAAAAATCACTTAAAAATTAAAAACATTTTAGGTGTTTCACAAATCACAGGCATAATACTAAGGACACAGCATGTCAAACATAAGCGAAAAAAAATCTTCATACCCTAAATGTACTTGAATTACAACAAATAATATTGTGCTTCTTTTATCTATAATATTTTATCTCTAATCTTGACTTCTTTACTCGTTTGTTGTAATTTTGCATTTTTGCAGCACATACTACAACTAATATATTTTCTAATGTAAGTAAATGTAATGTAGTAAGGACATAATATTTTTTAGCCTTGACATGCCGTCCCAAGGAAAGTGCTGTGGAAGCTACATGTAAATGCCGTTAATATTATAAACTTTCTTGTAGTAATTGTAAACTTTATCTAAAGAGTGTTTTACATAGCTAAAAGTCACTTGTTGTTACTTACCTTAAGTATAAAATCTAAATTAGAAAGTGCTGTGGAAGCTACATGAAAATGCCGTTCAGATTGTAAACTTTCTTTTATCTTTCGTTCGGAATTCTTCCTCTTGTTTATAAGTTGTTTTAACCATTGATAAGTATATGGAATTTGCAATCTTTGATATGCAATAAACTTTATCATTTCATTTACAATATGTCCACAAGATATTGTCGTCAATTGGTCTCCTATATTTAACTCAACGTCGATTTGTTCCCTCAGTTCAGTATTATTCATTTTATGCATTATGATTTATTAAAATTTTGTAAAAAGTTCGTGTTTTTGATTTGATTTGAGTGAATGCAATATGCAACGGACAATTTAAAAATTTTTGACATACACAGAAACCATAGACTTTTTTTATATTTTTATTTATATATGGCGTCGGCTTATAACCATTTGCCAATGTCAAGTAAAAAAGGCGGAAAATAGAATATTCGTTCAAATTTTACATACATACCTATATAATATAATCACGCCTCTTTCCCGTAGGGGTAGGCAGAGACCACTTCTTTCCACTTGCTACGATCCTTACATACTTGTTTCGCTTGGTCTCGAAACGTCCGCCTATAATCGGCGCGGCGAATGATGATCCCTATGACAGTTCGTGATTGTGATGCTTTAGGCTGGGACTATACGGCACCGGAATCCGTTGCTCCGGGGGAAAATCAATTCCGGTACCAATCCGTCTGTCAAACAATCGTATGAATTTTTCCTGCGTCGACTACATTGCCGCCGGGTCGGTCCGGGTCGGAAATTTTCCCGTCAGCAACCGTCGGACGTCCTGGTTCTCGCCGGGCACCCGGGCGGAATTTATTCAGCGAAAGGAGTGGAGTTTATCAATATTGTATGCAGTTGTATGGAGCTGACTACATAGCGACGGAATTACGGGCAAATTTGACAAGTGGCGCCCGGCCCCGCGCCATTGTGTGATGTGTCAACAAAACTCAAATTAATGCAGTGCACAATGGTCGATTCAGAATCAGAAATATTAATATATTGTTGTGCAGAATTTTGAATGCCTGTGGAACACGAGTCTGCAGTATTTATCTAAAAGTCTTTGCTGCAATACTCATAATTCATAACAGAAACTTGAAAGATTCCCTCTGACCAGTCTGTGAAGAGCAAAGAGATTGGAACAATTTATGTGAATATGAAAAAAAATCTAAACGTAAGTAAGTACTACAATAATTTTATATTACACATTTACAGGTTTTATTAAATTACAGGCAACTATCCTTTAAGCTTTAGTTCTCCATTCAGTTAATACATATAACTTAAGAGACAGGAATACTTGTGGAGACCAGATATTTTAACCTGAGCTTCAAACTCTAAAAACTTTATTAGCAACTAAGTAGGTACATACCTACATCAAAATATATTGACAAATATGTTGACAAAATTGAACCTATTTAAAACCGAATATAAACTTAAGAGACTAGATACTTTAAAATTTAAAGACACAGTTTGTATAGTACCTAGTATGTACTTATTATTTAAGGTACATAATATAATTATATTTTCAGTAAATGATATCAAAAAGCGGTGGAACGTCATCAGAGACTATTATAATCACCAAAAACATTTTCATGTAAAGTGATGCCAAGACGATACCATATAACTCGCACTGTCAAAAAGATATTAGATCTCATGTGAAACCAAGTTTCTGACTCTACCAAACTTCTAACTCTACACGCCATAATTCTACAAGCCTAACTCCACAAACTCTACACCTTAGTCAAAATATGTGGCCTGGCCATTTCGATACATTCGCTTTGGCGTAAGGTGAAAAATTTACGGACTGTTTTTCTGTTATACTATTCTTGTACGAACGAAATGGCCAAGCCACATAATTTGACTAAAGTATAGAGTTTGTAGAGTTAGGCTTGTAGAGTTAAGGCGTGTAGAGTTAGAAGTTTGGTAGAGTCAGAAGCTTGGTTTCACATGAGATCTAATATCTTTTTGACAGTGCGAGTTATATGGTATCGTCTTGGCATCACTTTACATGAAAATGTTTTTGGTGAGATTTCACTTCTTTTTGAAAGACAATTTTCAGACCTCTAGAGTAAACATTTACATAGGTAAGTCTCTTACAAATTTTCATCCCCTAGTTTAAGGGGTTGGAGGATAAAAGTTCCAAGTTTGTCAATTTTTATGTTGGTTATGTGCTAAAACTAGCTTACATACCAAATTTTAGCTTTCTATGACATCCGGAAGTACTCTATAATTTTGTTGATCATCAGTGAGTCAGTGACGAAATCAGGGGTTTTTGGATATCAATAAAACCTAAATTATTAGACCTTTATAATCAAAACTTTACATATTTCATTAGTTTGCTACTGGGAACATATCCTGAAAATTTTGTGTATCTGGTATAATCTAATCCCAAGTTATGAGGGTTCAAAATATCGACGAAACGCTTCGAGAAAAAGTAGTCTGGTAGTGCCCTTGCGCTTCGCTTAGCTCGTCTTGGCGGGGCACTACCGTGCTCCCAGATAAAGAAATATATCACCAGAAAAACGTTAGAACTGGCCAGGCTGCAAAATGCGAAAAAAATATGTGTTTGCCGATATTCTACAATTTTTACAACCTGTACCTCACCATAAGAACACAGAAAGTAAGTGCTTATAAAATTTAAAGGTAGATTAAATTAATAAAATGCTGAAACCAAGCTACCTCAATTTTTTGCACACAGTTACCTTCCAGATATTGTTTCTTACTAATAAATTTCTTATAGATTGTGAGTTGTGACGTTATCAAATGGTGTAATACCTACTTAACTTTCCTTATAATTGTTTTAGTACCAGTGGCAACAACGAAAATACTGAACCATAACCTGCAAGCAATACACTTGTTACCGATGTCAGTAAAGTAACATCATCTTCGACATCAAATACTGCTCCCAACAAAAACAAAAAACTTCAAACAAACTCAAGCAAGCAAGCAAAGGCATTCGAAAGCTCTAATAAAAAAGCTTTAGAAAATAAAGCAGATGATTTCATGCAACCTGCACCCGATAGAAAATGATACTGATCTTATGTTTCTTCTATTGTTTGGTTAATACAATATAAGTATTTTAATATTTGTGATTAGATCTCATATTTTACAGTAAGTTTTACAAAAACTGGTTTTTAATTTTAGTTTTTGTCATATTATAATATTTAGAATAAAATATATTTTTATATATGTACCTACTTAATTGTATTAGAATGTTTGTAATTTTAAATGTTAATAAAAATCTGTAGGTATTTTATAACAAAAAAAAATCACCCAGTGGTTAAATAAAGACATTTTATTTAAAAAGCATTACATAAGTATATTCATATTTCTGCAGGAAGTTTTACAAAAACTAATTTGTACTTGTTGTCATATTATAAATTTTAGAATAAAATAATTTTTATTTGTTATAAAATATATAATTTATTAAATATTTATGTGATTTGTGTTATTTTTTATCTAACCAAGAGTAATCCTAAAAATGCCAAATAATCTAATCTATCTGCGATATTCTAGAGTTGAGACGCCACAAGTCACAACGCAGTGTTGGGGCTTAAACCATATGCAATAATTTATAAATTATACTACCTACCTAATTCTTATGGAATTGACTGATATTCGTTATTATTCGAAAAAATTATCTTCATGGAATCTTATTTTGGGGTAAACACGTAGGTATATTAAAAACTTAAACGGTTTTCAATAAATAAATTACACTAAACAAAAAAACGCAAAACCAAGAAAGCTAGAATTACTGCAAGATAAAATAATATGGCACTTGAAGTTACCGCGACCATATTAAGAAAAAATGCACAATAAATTAATTGAAACCTACATACAACTGCTCCATTTATTGCTTTTTCAATTATTTTACATTACATAAATTATAATTTATGAAGTTTTAGTATTTAGTTGACTTGTTACAGGCCGTTTAAATCTTAAAAAAAAAAGTAAATATATTTCTCGCATTCCGTCCGGCCACGTGTAGTCGATGGGGTGCCGGGAACTAAATTTTCCCGGAGCAACGGATTCCGTTGCATATAGTCCCAGCCTTAGTGATGGGCTTTGGTGATGGGTCGTGAATGGACCTAGTATAACAACAGGACAGACTACTGTGAGCAAAAAAACGAGCCGAGCGAGAGGTTGGAAGAGAGGCCGTGTGTCCCTTTCTAGTAGGGTGACAATAATATTTTCTGCTGTGGCAAACTGCAAAGCTGTGTGAGACAAATTGTGAAACACTGAATGACATACAGCTGAGGCTTTAAAAGTCGACTAGATTGAATAGTGTAAAATCAAGAAGGTTTGAAGTGACGGCTGCATTAATATGTAACAGATTTTTATGTAATTCTCTGCCTTACTTAAACACGATTTAGCCATTTTTGTCGCATTTCTTCATTGTTGGAAAATCTATAAAAACTGTATTATATTATCATTAAAGGCATTACTCGACTTCACACGTTTTTTCTCAGTAACTAGGTACTTACAGCTTACTACGATTCTAGGCGAGTCGCTATCGCTACTGACTAGTTTATAACAAAACGTAGTACAATTATAACTCTTAATAACGTCAGTTGCTATAATGTTAACACTTTTATACTAGAATAACTAGATTAACATTAACAATTAACTTACTAATGTTACTAATAAACGAAATATTGCAACCAGCAGAACTTTCACTTCGACAAGAATATATTATACAACATTTTTTTCACCATTTTGACTGTTAAATCATCAAACAAATAATAAAAACATAGTTACGGAGATACATGAAGTAAGAAATAAAAACTATTTTCAAATTTAATATAATCCGGTGTTCAGCATAAAATATGTGTAATGGCGTATCTATTGTCTTGCGAATGATACCATCTAATAAAAAAAGAAGGAAAAGGATTTAATGTAAACTGCATTTTTATTTAGTATTATATGACTATTTCCAACTTTTTTAATTAGAATATTATATAGTTATAAACATTTGTTAAAATAATAATATAGTACACTCGTTTTATCTAAGATTTTTCAAGTTACTTTTTATAAATACCAACATTTTTATGGTTGGCAACATGCAAGAACGAGACACACAGCCTCTCTCCTGGCTATCTCGCTCGGCTCGGATTTGCCTCTATGATACGTGCATTGTGAAATACACTCTATTACTAAGGTAATACAGTTCTTTTTAGCAATTACAAAATTCGGAGTCTTCTATCCATAGGTACTATATCCATGGAGTCGTGTCGATTTTTAATTTTTTTTATAGACAAAGGCGTGGCTTGCATTCAGCCACGTTGGTAAACATGTTTTGAAAAATATTATAATGTGCATTACTAATGTCTGTTATGTTATTGTTGTAATAATTTAAGATTTTTCGCATAGATTAAGTAGGTAAGTAAAACGAAAGGTTCCAACCTTGTCATTTTCTAATAATTTTTAACCCGGTAAATACGTTTTTGCTATATAGTGTATATTTTATCATGAAAATGAATTATTTTGTTTAAAAATGTGCACTCGTTTCCATTATCGACATTTTTTTATCGATACTTGCCACGCTAGTCGACAAATGTCACACGACGTAAGTTTTGCAGAACGTAAACGTAAATTCAGATTGAGATAATTTCTTGTAAATGTTAAGAATTGTTAAAAATTCCAACGGAATATCATTGTAATGGCATAAAGCTACGTAAAATTTATAAAATGCATTTTTAGACGCCTCCAATAGGATCCTAATTTAATGGTGACGCCACTACAATGTTATGTCGTGAGATTAACTGTCAGTGTCATAGGGATCAAGGTTCGCCGCGCCCATTATAGGTCTACCCCTTCCAACACTTCCATTCACAAATCACACTCGCCTTATATACTTTTTTTGTCAATCGTTCTTCATTCAATCTCTCGACATGGCCAAACCATCTCAGCATACCTTTCTCAATTTTTGTCACTACATCTTCTGTATGTTTTCTGTCCGTCTCCGAAAACAAAAACATGCCCCAATGTTTCGATGTTTTGTGCTATGTTTCGACGAAGGAGACGCGGCTTAATATTTAATTGTTTAATTTTTTTTTGGCAAATCCTCCCCTGTAAAGGAGTTGCCAGATAAAAACCTTTGAGAATAAAAAAAAAATATTAAAAAATAAAAACTGTCAGCGTCAGCCTATTTTGACATTGACATTATTCTGATAACAATTTGGCGCGAAAAGTTATGTACAAAAATTGTTTCTGTGGATAGGTAGGGGCGAGGGCTGATTCGTTAGATAAAATTAAATATCAAGATATCTTGCTCTCAGGTGTGCGCTTTATAAAGTAGTTAAAAATAGAAAACTGCCAAGGTATTTCCTTTGACAAAATAACATGCTTAATATACTACAATAACCACAATGGAAGTCTCTGCCACTCCAATCTATAACAACGAGAACAATATTTCAAATGTTAATGGGTCTATCGGAGAAACTTACTCTAGCGACGACGACGATATTGTCCGACGCCATACGCAGCGGAAAAGAAATGTTAGAGAAAGTGACAGTGATACCGAAAATGTGGATCCCACAAAAACTTCTCCCGTTAAAAATGTTACCAAATCAAGAATCAGAAAAATTAGCAACAGTGATAGTGATTCACAAGAACCCACTGCTACCGAAAATGCAGATCCTACAAAAACTTATTCCATTAAAAATATAACAAAATCAAGAATCAGAAAGATTAGTAATAGTGACAGTGATTCACAAGAACCAACCACTGCTACTTATAAATCATCGAGAGTAGAGAACAGGAAAATGAAATTGTTTGATAAGTTTAAAGCCCTTGGTACACCTCAAGTTAAAAGTGCTTCGGATGGTTCTGATTCAGAACACCAGAAACAAAGATCAGATGGTAGCAGCGAGCAATCAGATGAAGAAGTGTCCTGTCTTAAAATAAAAAAGGTATTGAAACCTCTAAATATATTTAATATTATTTCTAAATATATTGAATATTATATTTTCTAATGCCCACTCTGTTTCCCAATTGAGTTCATTATTGATTATTTTCAGAAAATAATGAAAAAGAAAAATGCCCTTTCATCGATTTGTGACGCCGATACCTCAGATGAAGATGTTGATAGGAAATTAGACAGGATAAAGCATCAAAAGAAAATAAAACCTAAAACCATGAAGTCAGCTATAGAAATAGAACCTAAAGTAAGAGATCTTTTTGCCTTAAGATTATTGTACTTATTTTAATATTTACCTCTAAAACTCTAATTTATTAATTTTCTTTAAATAGTACACAATATACCTTTATTCCTTCATCAAGACCATTTTAGAAAGAAAGAATTTAAGAAAGCATTGTTTTGTTCTTTTTTATGAATTCTTATAAAAATAAGTAAACATGGTTTATAATTTTGTTAGTATTTATTTATTACAATTTTATGTCAGATATGTAAGTTACCTTACATTATAATTAATTTACCTTACACTAAGGTTAATTAATTATAATGTAAGGTAGGTGCGTGTAAAAAGGTGTGGCTAAGGGAGATTTGTAATAAAATGGAAAATATTCTATATTTTTTAACAAGTTTGAATGTTAATATTTACTTTAATATATTTTCTATAAAATATAAACAAAAAACTAATTTTAAAGATAAACTAAAACAAAATTAACATTTAACAAAATGTCACAAGCAGGCCTTCCTTTACTATGGTAGGGTACTTCGCCGTAATTCAATAATTAAACAAATGTTTAAATATTTTTTGTTATTGAAGAACAATCAGGGCCGTGCCGCCCCTGTGTGCGATGTGTGCGGCGCACACAGGCGCCAAGACGATGAGGGCGCCGCGGGCCGCCACCGAAAAGTTAAAACATGAAGATTCGTAAAATTAAGTGCTGCCGGGGGTCGGTGCGGTCCTGAGAACAATCATAGTATTGTTGCTTGATCCTTCATCACATGGATTATTTATCTCCAATCCCAAAAATATTAAGTTCAGCTTATCTATTTAAGTATGTATGCCAAGTCTATACCTTATACCTCTAGTAGTTATTACCTTGCTTCACATTAATTTATGTATTATGTCTTTGATTATGGTAAAAGCTAGCATTTTTATAGGAAATGTTCTTGAATATTTGTTAATGGCGTTATTAGGTACATAACACAATACACAAAATATATATTTGTAAAAATGCCTTTTAGATGTCAGCAAAACAAGCTATGGAAAATATGCAAAAGATTAAAAGTGAATCAAACCGTATGTTGAGAGAAAAGGATGTTTCTCTGCCATATCATAAACCAAGAGCTTTATCTCTACATGATATAATGAAAAGAAAGAGACCTGCTCTTACATCTGATGGAAAAGTGATGCCTATCAAAATGAATAATGAACAATTAGCACAATATGTGTAAGTAAATGTTATATTTATTGTCATAATATTTGCTAAATGAAGCATGTAAATTAAATATTAGTGTCCGACCGAAAGTTCGGTTTCGGCCGAGTTTCGGCCAAAAATCAAGTTTCGGCGGTAGTTTCGGTTTCGGCCAAAAGTGGCCGAAACTTTTGCCGAAACCGAAACTGGTTTCGGAAGTTTTCGTGCACGCTCGCCTAACTTCGTTTCTTGCGGCAACGCTTTGACAACGCAACAGAATTTGAAAACATAATCCCACCAAAAACATTCTGTAAAAAACTAGCCAAGTCTCGATGTAGCTGATTGTTTATCTATAAAAAGTAAAGAAATCTAGGCAAAGTCGTGCCAAGTCTAAGGTTCCTTACTGCGATTTCTTTATTATCGGGTGTAGCCAGTGCCAGTCCATCCATCTGTCTGTCTTTCAAGACCCTTTTTCTCAGAAACATGTGGAGGTATCGAGCTGAAATTTATATCTAATATAATCAGATCTACTGTCCCAAGGAGACATGAAAAAATCAAATTTCTAAGTAATCAAAAGATACAGCTGTATATGTTGTAAATTTCTGCAAATTTTCGACACTCGCAAGGAAATTAAAACTTACAGGGTACTGCCCGTGAACTCAGAATCTTGAAATTTGGTACGAAGCAACGTCTTATAGCATAGATAAAGTAAAAATTGCGAAAACCGTAAATTTTTAGTTACATCATATAATAAAAATATTTTAAATAATTTTAAACTTAGTACCCCTTTCCTCATGAAAGCATAGAGGTATTAAATTCATAGCAAATACTCGGGTCTATTATGACACCGTTATGTAGGTATGCTTACAATTAATTAATTTATACACTAATTATTATACAACTGTAATTTTTAGAAAATTACTTGAAGAAAGACAAAAAGAAATTATAGAATTATGTAAAAGTGATAGTGAAGAAGAAGCAGTTCTGGAAAATCCTATAGACAAAACCACTAACATTGAAGATCTTGTAAATACAGTTAATGGTAATAAGCAAGACTTAGACAAAACTTCTGACAATCTCTATGATACAATCATGCAAGAAACAAATAATTCCAGTGCAGATATTTCCATGGAAAATGTTTCTGACAACATTCAAGATGAGAATAAAAACGACAGTGAAGAAGCTAAAAGTAAAGAAGTTAATAATGAGAAGCTTGACTTGGAGTCAGACATTGGACAGAAGATTCAAAAGGATGTTGATAATAAAGTCAAAGTTTCCGATGTAAATGCGGATGTCACGTCTCTCAACTCTTCAAGCCAAGATAATGAAACTATAATGTTAAAATATTTAGACAGTAGTACAGAAAATGTTATAGAAGATAAAGGAAATGAAAGAAATATTGAAAATGATTCTATTAAACCAATTAGTGATGAAAAAGACACAGGGGCATTTGCAAAAGTTACAAATAACTCTGAGTACCTATGTCAAAACTACTCAAACTTAGACAGTCAAGCAATATCATTAAAATTCGATTCAGAAAAGATTTTGCCAGAAAATGGAAGCAAGAGAGAAGATAATAGTATGAAAGATAATTTAATGGATGTTATCGAAACAACTAATAATGATTTGGAAGAAAAAGAAAAGGATTTTTCAGATGATGATGATCTCAACGTAGACAATATTGACGCTATTATTGAAAATGCTGAAATTATAAAAGGTAAATTAAAACATTACAGTTGAAACAAAATTACATAATTATTATGGTCCTAAAGTAATATTTTTTTCCAGATAATTCAAACTTGGACACTACTAAACCTACAGCAACAATGCCTGATCTACCTACATTAAAACCTAAATTAACTGGCTCACCAGGAATGTTCATTGATTTAGAAACCGGCAATCAACAACCTAGAGCTCTCACTGGTGTAGATTTATTGAAGGAAAGGTTCACTTATTTTTCAAAGCTAAAAACTGCTGAAGAAATGGAAAAAAATAGACTCCAACAGTAAGTATATTTTTTATGAAAATTCTAAATTAGCACAGATACAATTTATTATACATTCTTTCATTTCACTGTATAACTGATTTTCTTTAATTTACTAATAGACATAAACCAGGACTACAACATCTAAAATTAAAACATGAACTCGAAGAACAAATCGCGGCACAAAGATCTCTGGAGTGGGAAAAGCGTCTTGAAGAAGAGAAACAATTAAAATCTGAAATGACGCTTGAGCCTGAGGACGATATCGAAAAGATAGAATCTAAATTTGAAGATGAAGAAATAAAAGAAAGTTCAAGTAGTGAAGAGGAAGAGTTAGTTGAAGATGATGTTGAAATAAAAGATGTTCCAAGGAAAAGCAATCCAATGATTGACGATGAAGCAGAGGAATCAAATGAGGAAGACAATGACATTGTAGAGGCTCCAGAAAATGAAGATGAACTGGAAGAAAATGCTAATGAAAATGAGAGTGACAATAGCTCCAGTGATGAAAGTTCATCTGAATCAGACGATGAAAGGACTAACAAGCCAAAGAAAGGAAGAATCTTAAAAGCTTTTGAGGATTCTGACGATGAAATAAATAATGAAAAACACGATCCACAAATACAACCTGTTTCAGTAATTCAAGAAAATAGAAATGAGGTGCAAGGTAAAATCATATTGCTGATTAATTAATAAAAGTGTTTACGTTCTTGCTAAAGTAACATATTATAATTTAAACAAATTTTTGTAGATGAGGAAATACAACTTGCCCAATTTAATAGATCTATTTCTGACGATATCTTTGCAACGCAAGAGTCTCAAAAAAATAATACAAGCAATACTCAAGATGTGACTTTGACTTGTGATATACAATGTACTGCTGACTTGGGATCACAAACATTCTCAATATTAGATTCTACGAGTGCTTTAAATAACAAGGAGAAAGAGCTCACAGATAGAAATCTTTCAGTTACGCAATCAATTGATGAGGTAAATAAATAAAAATGTAGTTAAAAAACAATTTAGCATTTATAATATTATAGGCTAGATATACAATTTTTTTTATTGCATAAATAAATAGTACTCTTAAATATGAGTGGGTAACTTCTCAGAAGAAACAGTAAGTATATCAAAAGTATGTAAGGATCGTAGTAAGTGAAAAGAAGTGGTCTCTGCCTACCCCGGGAAAGAGGCATGATTTTATGTATGTATGTACTATGTATGTATATTTTCAAAGGTACAGCGATTTTTAGTCTCGTGAAAACGCTCCATACTAAAGTCGTACCTAGCTGTGACGTCACGCCTAGATTTAAGTGTATGAAGTATACGGCCGCAGTAACATTATATAATTATGTAAATATCTCCGATTTTTGTGCGTTTTTAGTCCATACTTATCTTAATGAATGTTTTTGTATATGACGTATCATGTAAGTAAACTAATGATGTAGGTTTTGTTTACTAATTTAGCAAACAAAATTTAAACTTTTTTGTTCTTTTTAGATGTATCTTATTCCTAAGTGCACATAAAATATTATATTGTTTTACATTTACCAAGTAATAATGCCTCAATATTTCTGAATAATATACTAATTAAACTGAATATCTTAGATGTAGTCATCATCGTCCTATTGCTGTGAAATTAAATTAATAATAATTTTATTCTAATGTTTTAGTCAAAATTCGACGCATTCAATAAAAAATCTACTGGAAGCTTATCTCAAGATTTATTAATGTCTCAACCTCTAAGTTCTCAATCTCAAGAAATTGGTGATGATATAGCCGCTCTTTGTACTGGAAAATTTTATGATAATCCATTTGTAACGGAAGTGCAAGATAACGAAAATAATTTGGAAGAGCCTTTGATGGTTACTCTCGAAACAAATAAAAGTATTTCCCAAGTGGCATTAAGTATAGCAGAAAATGTTGAGAACTTAAATAAAAATGAAGAAAACCAACAAACCAAAGATAATTCAACTGATTCATCAAAAAAAATGAATTTGGAATTAGATGAGACAATAAATAATGAAAATGAAAAAAACAAACCTGTTGAAGATGGCAACTTATTGAAATCCATTTTAGATGAACTTAATGAACCAGAGGTAGAAAAAACGAATAGGTTCTTTGGCGCAAAGCAAGAAAGTCAAGCAAAGAAAAGATTTGTTATAGATTCAGACGAAGAAGATGGTGAAAGGATCATTACAGAGAAAGTGAAAAAATTTAAGAAGCGAAAACCCGAAAAGCGGGCTCTTCAAATTTCAGGTTCCTACCATTTATTAATTTATTTAACAATTTATTGTACACACAGAAAATTATGTCAATTTATTTAACAAAGAAAGATGACACAAAGGACTGCTTATTTACCATATCATATTGTTTTTGTTTTGAAAATATTTATCACTAGATATCGCGGGGACATCGTGCGCGGAAAATAATTTCGCAGAATGTCCTTCCCCATGGTCTACTCTACATCTGTGCCAAATTTCATCAAAATCGATCCAGTAGTTTCGGAGCCTATTCAATGCAAACAAACAAACAAACTTTTCCTCTTTATTATATTAGTATAGATAATTACAAAATAAAACAAATAATGTTTTACAGACGATGAAGAGGACGAAGAAAATTTTGAAGATGATGAAGAAGAATCTGAAGTTGAAGAAGACATACACAAGGTTGTGGAATATGACTCGGAGGAAAATGAGGTACATAATATATACATTCATTAATTATTTTAAATTGGTACTAAATAATCGCTTAAATTCATAGTATAATTTGAACCACATCTTTGAAAAAAATATCACTTTTTTCAAAGATGTGGTTCAAATTATAATGGTTTCAATAAAACCTATTTCCAGATTGAAGTTCAAGCTAAACCAGTAAAAAAGAAGCGTATGGGTGAATTCTTCGAAAACGAAGCAGAGCTGACTTCGGAGGATGAGTGGGTGGGGTCTGGAGACGAGGATGAGGCTGGTCTCGACCGAATGGAGAGGGAGGAGGGGGACGATGAAGTGTTCCACCAGGGACAGCTGCAGCAGGAATTGGGAGAGATTCATATGTTAGTTTTTTTCTATTTAAAGTTATCAATAACCTATCTGTATAGTGAATATCTTTTAGGGTTTTGAGCAAAGATTTCAAAACTCAAGATAGGTTCAAAACATACATTTGACAGAACAAATCTAAAATCAAATAAAAAGTTAGGCCATCTTGGTTTTCAACATACTTCAAATGTCAGCAATCTTGTTTTCACCATACTTCAAATGTAAAAATGGCCCTAGAAATCACAAAAGTGGGGCCATTTAACTGGAGACACTGCCTCAACATGCATCTATAATATATACGTATATGCCCTATGGTTTTGAGAGGCTATGTTGCTGGCGTGGAGCATGTAGAATTTCGCTACTTGTCTCCTTCACTCGCGCACGAATATAATATTGCTATTGCGTTTACAATACGGCCGATGTATCTTGGCGAGTCTGAACTTCGCGCAGAAGATCGCGCAATAACTGTTTCTAAGTGTTTTCGTATTTATTTTATTTGTACTAGTTGGTCAACTGTATTAGGGAAATTTTATTAGTACATAGGTATATAAAAAAATACAATAACAGTTTTCTTCACGAGTTGTACATGCGCTAAAGTTCGCAGAGCCTATGTTCAGACCAGGGGTGGTTGACTCTGTATGAATGACCTTGGACCAAAAAGGGGGCAGTTCGGTGCGACAAGAATGGTTATATTTCAATATATCTCTCTCTGTCTTACATGGTTAATATTACATAAAAGTTACTTAAAAACCACTACAGATGACACTATCCCGCTTCTAGATCGCGCTATCGAAAACACTAGACGTATGTATATAAGGGCTCACGAACATTTTGTAACGTAGTAGTTTAAGAATTGTTCGTGGAGGTGGTTGCTCGGTTTTGTTGGAATGTGAAATTTAACTTTAATTACGTATCTTCAATTTCCCGCCATATTCATATAATCAAATATATAGTCCTCCTTTGTTTGAAGGCGGTTAAAAGTTTGAGGGGGCAGCTCACTAGAGGCGCTATTTGGTCCCAATTTTTTTGTATGAAGTCGACCTTCTTCTCCGCGAAATTGTTTTTACTCCGCTACCGCACTTCAGACAATTGTTTATTTATTCATAATCAAATATTCATCCTGAAATATTGTTAAAGGCGAGAAGTTTTGGACCAAGACAAAAGAGAGGTGAGATTATTACAAGAGCTACTCTTCGAAGATGGCGACTTGGGAGATGGACATCGACAGAGGAAATTCCGATGGAAAAATGATGGAGGTAAATATTTACCACATTTTATTTATTTAAAAAAATTGCAATAACTTCAGAAAATACATCAAACAATATGATAAGGAACCTTTGCGTATTAAATCATTTTACTACTTTACATATTATGATGAATCAAAAGCATTTTTAATTTTACGTATTATGATGAACATTGAACCAAAAACATTAGCCCCCTTACTAATAAACGCTGTATAAGCTTTGAATAGTTACACAGTGTTTTGTCTTCTTCTATCGAATTACAAATGTCACTTGTGTGACGTGAACAAAACACTGTATAATTACTATTCAAAGCTTATACAGCGTTTACTAGTAAGGAGATTTAAATATAGTTTTTCCGTCTAAATTTATTACAGATGTTGATGATGGTACTGGTATGGGTGACATCGGCTTGCCGGACACGCAAGAAGAGGAATTTGAATCTGAAGAACTCTGGAGGAAGCAAAGACACGAACGGGAACTATTTTTAAAGAGCCTGGTAAGACATTATTACTTCATCGATTCCTTTCAGCCATAGGATGTCCACTGGTAGACGCTTTCTTTCCCCATAGCTCAGTTACTAAACACTTATGACATAGATGACATGACGAACATTTTTCCTCTTCAATAGTAATGTGAACGAATAATGTAAACTTACACTACAAATTTTTATGTAAACAGGAAAAGTTTTTTTGTTTGCATTGAATAGGCTCCGAAACGACTGGACCGATTTTGATGAAATTTGGTACAGATATAGATTAGACCACGGGGAAGGACATAGGCTACTTTTTATCGCGGCAAAATGTACGGTTACTGCGGGATTTCCTTTTATGCGCACGAAGTCGCGTGCAACATCTAGTATTAGATATACAATGAACAAACGAAAACTATGGCAACTACGTACTGGATGATGGTGCTTCTCCAGCCCCACGGAATGCTTTGGAAATCATAGCTTACTTCGTGTTTAGTAATAACATTGACGATCTTAAATTACTGCTACATAAAGATAATTAGTATTCTAAATGTAAGGCAGGAATAGACTTTAGAGGGTTTTTATTAATAAGGCCATTGTATTTCTAATGGTTTTGCACTTGCTCTTCTAAATATGTAAAGTGTTGCATATTTTAAAAATAATTCTTTTGTTTTAGCAAGAAAATGAAGATGAGAAATCGAACACCACATTAAATAGGACAGCATTGATTAAAGCCAACCTTCACTCCATTAAAAAAGATAATAAAGATAAAAATGTAAACAAGATTGAGGCTGAAGTTAAGCCTCCTGTTGAACCCAAGACCACCAAGGATTTACCAAGCCCCAAGAAGCAATTTTTAATATTAAAGGTAATAAATTGGTTATTGATTGATTACAAAAGTGTAAAGCAAACATGGGGGCGAAACGTTGTCGTTGAGCTATATTTTCCGGCCATGAACATTGCACAACCACAGCCACAGAATAAATAATAGTACCTAGAGGTACAGAAGAACCACTCCGACAAATGGTTTGAAGAAATAGGAACTCTTACTGCGATACGATAAGGTTCAATTCAGCTAACGCAGCGCTTGATTACCTACGATTATATTTACCTAGAAGTTGCGTCTCTTTCTATCGCGTAATTCTTATCCATTCTAATGACATTAGGGTTGACTCATTTTAGAAAATAATTAACCGACTTCCAAAATGGAGGCGGTTATACGTATGTATATATATATATATATATATATATATTTCTTAATATTTAATTACAATTTTTTTTTACATACTTTTTAGTACATACCTACTGTACTTTACTGAACAAATTGCTTTCCAAATAAACCTAAGGTAGGTGTTAATAGTACTTTAATAATTGTAATAAATTCGCGCATACCTATAAGTATACATACTTATGCGTAAACGTAACCGTTTTCGATACCTTTACGGCGATATTACTCAAAGAAGTTAAATCACGCCACCTTACTATTTCTAGGTACTTTTGTCAACAAATAACTCTTCAAATCGTATCACATCGGAATAACATAAGACCCAAACAGATAGTTCAGGTGGAGCCAACACCTAAACACTAAATATTGGTTAATTGCAGTAGTTCAAACTATATTATTAAATATTATGTTATGGTATTATAGTTATAGCTGGCCGGGTGATTTTTACCTAACTTAAACACAGTATTGTAATATTATGTGCACCGATTATAAGGTATTAAATCAAATCCATAAAACATTGCGACGAACAAATCACGCATACGTCGCTCACTGCTCGCGCGCGAGTCCCTTTTAATTGGCCCGTTTAGGGAGGCCGCCGCACTTACTTATATTTTTGATACCTACACGGGGAGTGGGACAGGCCTGCCACAGCATCACAGGGCGTCTAAAAAGGCCACTTTAAGTGCTTCATATATTTTGACAGTTAATACATTAGTTTTGACAGTTTTCAATAGAAATGCGTAAAATGGCACATATAATATGAATTGCATATGATTCATATAATGTTCACCTAAAGTGGCCTTTTTAGACCCCCAGGAGCTAAGACGTTACCAATCTTTAAACACTCCTCCACCCTATAAGCTATCGATACTCTTTAATAACGCTTGCATTGTGCTCTGCCGAGTGAGTAAGGATGGACTCGGCAAAATAATGCGATGTTAATGATAGACGTGACCGTAGTATACGTCCAGTTAAGAGGCATATTACATCTCGACTGTGATTTTTGCGTAAAATGGCCAATTATGGCGTTCTTGATCTCAGAAACAAAGATATATTAATAATTTTGACATATTGAATAGCGCAGAATAGCTATTGGGCTAGTTTGTAGCGGCCTCGCTTTTTGTAAATTTTGCTTAACTTTTTATTGAAACCCAAAATTGCAGAGAAAGATTTTCATAAAATGCGCAAAGGCACTTTTTTGAGCTCCTGGATTGAAGTACTGTTCTAAGCAAATGAAATAATAAAATGAGAATGCTATTTACAATAACATTATAAAACAAAATTTATACCAGAACAATTGTTACTTCATGTGGAATAAATATTTAATAATTTTAAAGCATCCTATTTCAATAAAAACGATAAATACAACTGCAAAATTACTGCAAAATGCGATGAACCGTCTGAACTCAGTACTGCGCGAGCGGTCCTCGCAGAGTGCAGGTGTGTAATAGGGCTCTTAAGCTTATTAGCGCTAAAGTATAGCTCTTGCTCGTGTTTTACCAAACAGATTACTTACCGGTGGCGAAGGCTGCTTCTCCTTCATAAGGAAGCCGGAGCCTGTATAATAGGTAGGGATTTCTATGAAGGTTTGCAAAAGGTAAGTGACAAGGGAAGCCAATAGGAATAGAGTTATAGGAACCCTTCACCACTGTTACTTACCATGTTCAATATACTATTCTGTTATTTCAGCAAAGCTACCACGGATCGCTGTTGTCCCGCGGGCAGGGCGCACTGGCTCGGTTGGCGGCGCTGGCAACACCGCTCGCCGCCGAGGCCGACGCGCCCCGCCCCAAGGCCGCCACCAGCGCGCCGGGCAATTTCGTTTTCGCCACGCTTTCGCAACCCGATCCGGAGCTTAAGGTTAATTTCTTAACTTCTATATGAATTGGGTACACGACTACATCTAAAATATTAAGTTTCATTAATGTATTCAGAAATTTTAAGGCATTACTACTTCGTAAATGTAAAAAAATATAATATTTTATTTATAGTTTAGTCATTAGATACATCTAAAAAGTACAAAAAAAAAATTTTTTTTCTTGCTAAATTAGTAAACAAAACCTACATAATTAGTTTACTTACATCATATACAAAAACTTTTATTATGGTATGTATGAACTTAAACGCACAAATATCGGAGATATTTACAAATATGTTCCTGCGGCCGTATACTTCATACGATTTTACATGGACGTGACGTCATAGCTACGTACGACTTTAGTATGGAGCGTTTTCACGGGACTTGCGAAATTTTGCAAACAAATCGCTGTACCTTTGAAAATATTGACTTTTGATATACGGTTTCTTCTAATAAGTTACTCATATTTAAGAGTACTATTCATTTATGCAATAAAAAAAAATCATTCGTGTAGCCTATTATCTATAAAGAAAGAAAGAAAGAAAATATTTATTTTCAATACACAAAAAGACACAAGTAGCAGAAAAAAACAAAAAAAATAAATAATTAAAGAATAACAAATTGCGATATATACAAACTAAAAATATAACAATAATAGTGAAACTACAAGTTTATACTAATATAATAAAGAGGAAAAGTTTGTTTGAATTGAATAGGCTCCGAAAGTACTGGTCCGATTTTAATGAAAATTTTCACAGATATAGAATAGAGCACGTGGAAGGACATAGGCTAGTTTTTATTGCGGCAAAATGTACAGTTCCCTCGGTATTTCCTTTTACGCGAACGAAATCGCGGGCAACATTTAGTTCTAATAATAATATAATGATATCTATGGACCCTTCACACCACGTCAATCTGATCCCGTGGTAAGTTCTCGAAGAACTTGTGTTACGGGTACCAGACAACGGAAATAAATTTAATACTTTTATACTATACACATTTTAAGATTTTTATTATATTATACACAATATATTTAACACAAATCTATGACACAGGAACACAGAAAAACTTTTTGTTCCTTCGGCGGGATTTGAACCCGCGACCCCCGGCTTGAGCACCAACACGCTCAACCAACTGAGCCACAGAGGTCATCAAAATTTAGTTATAAATATAATGAGGTTATGAGAAAGAATATAAAATATCATTATCATTCTGGTTTAACATTACTGTGTTGATTAAAAACGATTAAGCTAATTCCTTATAAGGTCAATATTTGCTTAAAAATATTAACCTAATAAAGATTTTATGCGGTTTCTTTACTTACATCATTTTTAAAGTGTTTATTTTTGTTTTGCAGGTGACAAAACGAAAAGCCGAAACTAAAGCAGATACCCCAAGATTACTGAAGAAAATGAAAACAGATGGGACTCAAAAATTGATAAAAAATAGTTTATTTGACCATTTCGCAACGTGACGTTACTATTCTTTGATAGTAATAAAGTACATTTTACGAGAAAAACTAATTTTAATAATAATTGATATTATTTAACAGACAAGTACAGTTCCTTTAAAAAAACACAATTGGCAAATAACATTATAAGACAGAAACAGCCGGTTAATCTATTACGTGTACTTTTTATGTGGAAAGATTTAAGCTGTTTGTATACTTGGACTGTTTAAGCAAAGACTGACAAAAATATATTTTGCCTTGCCATTTTTTGCAAGTAATACAAATGACACAAAATTGTTTATATATTTTTATCTTGAAAAACAAACGCGTTACGCTGACGCAATACTTTTTATACTGACTATTACTAAAATACTTATTTACTAAAATATTGTGTAAATAATTAAAGAATATGTATAAATAAAGAAATGTATCTTAAAAATATACTTTTTTTTATATTTCCTTGTTTTTAACTGACCTGAAGGAACGCGTCAAAAACAAAAAAAAAGAACAGGGTTACTCTTCCATTTATTGCCACGGGCGGCACTTTTAAGGGGGCGGCAAAATATCACTCTTCTATATACACCTACTCACCTGTAGTGTAAAGTGTTACTTGAGTTTTGCGTTGAGGCAGCCTAGCCTAAACCAGTGTTGTTAGCTAATAAAATAGTACTAGTAGTAATGGTATGTAGTAGTATTATATTAGAAAACAACACTAGTTTTCATTTTTCGCACTTATTGCAATCTATTGGGCGAGGTAGAAGGTTGTAGTTCGCCTAATCGAGCGCGCGTGCACATAGAGCTCGAGTCGACACGGGCGGATGGCGGTAGTAATTTTATGGTTGGATACTCAAAGAATTATGCGCAAAATTATAAACTTTATCTTCCATTAAATAATGAAAAACCAATATTTATTAAAATTTTTCATTTTATAATTATACTACTAACTACGTCTCATACGTCGAACCAATATTATTATTATATTAATTATTATTAACTATTGATCAGGAGGTGTATGATGCCATAGGCATTGATGGTGCAATAATATACTTTTCTCTCAGAAAAAGTAGACGCATTTTTTAATTAAAGACGAAAGTTATTTTTAGTCCGTCAGCCTGAACGTGCATTTGCATTATGGAGGATAGTGACGAGATATTATATTGTTGTAATTAGCTGTATTTTATCAGAAGAGGAAAAGAGAAACAAGAGGAAATGAAAGATATGTATAAATCATAATATAAACTCAAAAAGATTAATTTTTGGAGAATTTCATACATTATATTCTGATTTATTAGAAGATGAAAATAGATTTTTTGGGTACATTCATATGACGAAAAAAGTTTTTTGAACTTCACTAAGTATATTCTACAATTTTTATTTATTATTTGCCCAATTTCATCCCAAATATAGTCTCTCCTCAGTTATGATAATGTTGATGTTTTAGATTGTAAAGTTCATCATATTTTTCCACTAAAGTAATTAAAATATCGTCATTCATCGTGAATAAGTATTTATGTATAGCCGTCGCGTCGTCGCAAACACGTCAGAACTTGAAACGTTCGGAATCCGAATGACGGGTTCACTGCCGATGACGTCATGGGCATAAATACCGGTCTCAGGCGCAGAAATGCCGATCCAGTGGACGCAGTACCATAGAAATCAATACAAAGCAACAAATCCGTACGCTGCGTACGCTTCGATTCCGATCCAGTGGACGCGCAGCTTTAAAATGCACAGAATAGTGTTGCGACCGCACTGGGTTGGCGCTTCTGCGCGCTATCGAAAATGCTACGTACTTATGTATAATAGGCTCAAGAATATTTTCTACTGCAGTAATTAAGATTTTTCTATGGAGGTAGTTGATCAGTATTGTTGGAATGTTAAATTACATTTTAATGGTTAATTTAACAGTTAGACTTTATTTACGTATCTTAAATTTCCCGCCATATTCATTACTTACATTCTTCTTTTGATGTTTTCTACCAGTCCGTACGCGCTAAAGGAAAGTGGCAAAATGAACGGTTCCCGCGAGGAATCGTACATTTTGCCGCTACAAAAAGTAGCCTAATATGTCTATCCTCGTGGTCTAATCTATATCATCAAAATCGGTCCAGTAGTTTCGGATGTTCAATGCAAACAAACAAAACTTTTCATATACCTAGACAATATACTCATTTCACTCCTTTTAATTTATTATAATATATCAAGCGATATAATATTTGTACCCAATGGGTAAAAACAGGACCCCTGTTTTTACCCATTGGGTACAAAACGCTTAAAAACATTTTGAATATAGGACCTACATAGTTTTTTCTCCAAGAACACTATTCCACGCGGGCAAAGAATATAATATATTACCAACGTAACGAAGAAGGTGCCATTAAACGGACATACTTACACCTCGATGCATGGGCAATGGATATAGCCTGTCGCCTATAGCCTTTTTCTCATACTTACTCCGAATTAGCCACCGATTAATTTTTGCACCGATTACGTTCTTGATACCTACCGTACCTACAATACATGCAGGTATTGTAGGTACGGTAGGTATCAAGAACATGAAGCTGGTAAGCAGTAAGCTACTAAAGGTCTACCAGAATCTGATGGCATTTTAAAAAAAATAAAAAATGTGATTTTCATATGGCAATGTCAAGTATGACCCGTCAAATCAAAGTACGTGATCTGTCAACAGCTGTTAAAATTTTGTGATTATGTTCTTGGAATTTGTTGTTTTTGTGAAAATATCCAAAAAGGCAATTCGATCTCAAGCGAGAAATATTGTTTTCTATGTGTATAGTAAAATACAGAAAGAAGAAGGTGTAAATCGAACTCAATCTTATAATTTAAAGCTTGTGGTAGAGTTGACCGGTAAGTTAGAGTGAGCTGTTTTGATACTTTTAGTTTTTTTATATTTTCTTAGGTAATTATTGTGACTTCTTTAAATGTGTTTCCAGTACTACTATAAGGTGAATCGTAGCTGATGGCACATCGAATGATGGTTTGTTTTCCATGCCTGGTAAAAGGAGGAGAGGAGGAAAAAAGAAAATCAATATAAGACAGTTTCGATTTATAGTTGATTAAGAATTAAGTAAACGAGTTCTATACAGTTCGGAAGGAAATTACAACATTAAATAAACTGTTGCTAATTTAATTGTATGTTATTCGTAATAAATAAGTATATAAAGTAATTCACGATTGATTTATTTTTCATGAAATATCATTATCATTACATAGTATAAAACAAAGTCCCTTTTTTGTCTGTCCCCTATGTATGCTTAAATCTTTAAAACTACGCAACGGATTTTGATGCCATTTTTTTAACAGATAGAGTGATTTAACGGGAAGTTTTTTAGGTATGTAACATGCATAACATAGTAGAGGTACACAAATAATTTTAGAGGTTTCTAAAGTCCTAAAAAATCACATATTTTGCGCTTACATTGAAAATGCTGGCTGAACACTACGAGATAGATCAAAATTATGTACTACAGTTGTATTCATCTTTAAAAAGCCTACAAAAAAGTCCGCGGTGGCATATGTCTATCTCTTAGGGATAACCCACAATAACCATTTTTTTATCCTTTACTTTGATTTTAATTAAATAGCTTATTTACAAAGCGATTTTAAGCAATACAGTATTAATCCTTATCCAATTAAGTACCTTAAATACATTGTGCATTTAAGATAGATCAATACTGCCCTTTACGGCATGTAATTTAAATGAATATTTTCGAAGATATTACAGATTTAAAATGCAGGGATATAGTGCTGCTGCGCGGCGCGGGCGCTCGCGTTTCTACATCGCGCTATCGAAAACGCGGGACGTATACAGTATAAAGAGGTTCACGAATATTTTGAACTGCAGCACAGAATATATAATAGTAACTGCAGTTCTTAATTCTTATGGAATATCCAGAGGTGGTTTGTCAGTTTTGTTGGAATGTCAAATAACTTTACTTACTACATAGTACATAGTATTTATACTATGTACTATGTAGTAAGTAAAGTTTGTTTTAACAAGTCGCTTTATCTGTCTGTCCCTATGTAGGTATAGTATATTGTATGCTTAATCTTGTATGCTTAGATCTTTAAATCTACGCAAATCTTTAAGTATTTAGTCGTTAAGATTATGGTAAAAATTATATTCAAGTGCCATAAATATAATATTATGTAAGTATATTATCAAGTGGTCGCGCATGTCGTGTCGAGGTTATAGGGTCCCATTTTTAACAATTTTCATTGGGCAAACCTAAAAGCATTTTCAATATTGTATCAGAAGTATATTGCTGTAAGAAGGTAGAGCGTTATTCGCCGAAGTAGTTTTTTCTCCAAGAACACTATTCCACGCGGGCGAAGCCGCGGGCAAAAGCTAGTTTTCTATATTATACACCGAACATTCTTCACACAGTCTTATTATAATTCATGTTCAATAATACTAAAGACATAATTAAAAATTAACCAGTATCAAGATCGTTTAATCCTGTTTCCCCAGTATTGCACACTACAAAATTTTATTTCCCTATTTGCCATGAGATTCTGGTACACCTATACTAGATATTATTTGAACTTCTCTTATTCATGGCAATACTTTTTAAGTTGGTAATGTTGTAAGAACTGATAATAAGTACATCCGGTACTTCCGCCAAAGGATATTCGCATCTCACTCTGTAGCGAAATTTTTGCAGAAGTCTATCTCACTCTGTCTTATATGATAGCCCTTCTCCCGCGTCCTTCACACCGCTATCGTGTGCCGACCTGCGTTCAATCGATGCTTTTTTTCTAAATAGTCGGAGCGGGGACGTAGAGTTGCGTGGTTAATTTCTAGTCAATTGAAAATTATACATTTATTCCAATAGGGCCTAAATTCTTGCTTTCTAAAATGGCAAATGAAAGCATAGAAATTGGTGAAATTGTAAGAAAATGCAAGATTTTGTTGCTGGACATCGAGGGAACGACAACTTCGATCAGCTTTGTTAAGGTAGGTCTAAAGGCGTGACTCCTGTTCGAAACATTACACAGAAAACACGAAACATTGGGGCGTGGCTATACACATTTGTCTAGGAATAGACAATGTTTTTGTTTTCGGAGACGGACGAAAAACATTCCCGCGCGGGTAGAGAGGGGAAGAAATGTTTCATTTCGTATGAATCGACGACTGTTCACACTTCACAGTTTACGTAGACAGTTTCACACCACTCACACTGACACCTAGAGTTACTAATATTTGTGTTTGTTTTTGTGATCGCTCAAGTTTGGGTCGGTTGTTTATTTATAATGGATTGGTCAAAGGAGACTGTACTCTACTTTCTGAGTTTAATTCGTGAGAGACCTGTTATTTGGGACACTCTAACACGTGATTATAGGGACAAAGAAAAAAAGAATAACGCTGTAGAGGAAATTGCGTTATTGATGGGCTGTTCTGTTAAAACAGTATATACAAAATGGACGTCTTTAAAAAACCAATACAGCAGGGAGAGGAGAAACATGACAGGTTAGTAACTTAAAATTGGCCTTGGTTGACATTTTTAATCATAGAAATAGATACCATAAAATTGCGGTGTAACTCTGGTCATAGTTGGTTACTTGCAAAATTTGAGTGGTAGAACCCGTCGGAAATATCTGCGAACATCGCCGGAATGCGCTTCCCTTGCGCTTTACCGGACTTCGCCCCGTTTTCGCGCCTATCCAGTAACGTTGCCAACGCAATTACCGACGTACATGTATTACCTATCTATTCTCGCTTTAGTAATCGCATTATTGTTTCTCTGTTTGGTGAAATATTCATATCAATTTGCATGACGTCACTAAGCCAGGTTCGCAGATATTTCCGACGGGTTGTACCTACCTGATAAAGTAGTATTAAAAGGATAGATTTACCTGGCTTCCCTAGCTTCTCATACCTAAGTACTGTGCCTTCATTAATCTCTTTACATTAAAATTTTTATTTGTATAATATGTCACCGTGAAATTGTACAAACCGTTAGATTGTAATTTATTTATTTATTTATTTGGCATATCAGCCATACAAACACACACATTTACAGTTTACATTAATAACACTTTATACCTAGTGTTTGTATCAATTACAGACATGCACAACATTATTATATTTAAAACACACAGAATATAATATTATCATTAATTAATATACATCCAAGTTAATTTGAAACAAGTACAATATGCCATTAATAAAGGTTAATTTCAGTTCACATTACACTTCAAATTGTTATTCAATAAAACTATCATCAAATATAAATTCAAGTTAATTCAAAATATATGTGCAAAAAATTTTATAATTATTAATATCAATACCTATTCAATAAAAAAATTTTACTAAAGTAGTACCTAATTAATCATAATAATGTCAGGGTAAATGCTCAGTAATATTTGCAGTAATATTACTAGATATTGTAAAATGTCGACAGATTGTCAAATAAAAATTTCTTCTTACAATTTACACATTATTTTGGGTTTTTTATTGTAATATTTATCATGCCGAATGGTTAAACGGAAAGTGCCCCGCGCCGCCATATTTGTTTGCTTTTTCATAATAATAAATAAAACGAAAAATAATGAGTTGACATATTGTTGGCTGTTGACATATTATATATCTCTAGTATTATTACAATCTAATGGTTTTTACAATTTTACGGTGACATATACACTGAACCGCAATGAACAAAGGTTGGTAAGAAAATCTTCACAAGTGATTTAAGTAATAAAACCTAAGTTTAAGAATAATTATAGCATTAAATATTTTTAATTAGGCCTTTATTTCATAAACCTATGTCAAGTATACATTATACTTTGAAGATATTGAATATTTTCTAACCAACCCTTTTTCATCGCCGTCCAGTGGAGATAGTTATTATTTTACAATCATACACTAGCCTAATGAGTAATGTCACAGAATTTATATAGTTCTAACTAATAAGTTCAATCACTGCTAGACAAAGACCATAATTCACCAATACTAGTAAATACATAATAATAATTGTATTATTCATGTTTAAATAGTTGAAAATATAATATTTCTAACTATATTATTTTAAACTTTAAGGTTTGCGTACAGGCAGTGGAGCTGATGCTATTTATAAAATCAAGTGGTATGCATTTAAAGAAATGGAAAGCCTTATGGATGGCAACATGCCACAACAGACATATAATAATTTTTCTGAGGTAAGTGGATAAAGAAATTAAAACATTTACTTTTTATTCTAATTAATGTTTATTTATTTAAGTAAATTTATAACCAGTTATTTTTAACTATTATTAATTAACATTATTTTGCCATGGCACCATTCCCTCTGCACTTATAAAGTAATAACTCAGCTCATCACGAATTATTTGAGCATCTGTTGATGATCGTCGTGATACCCTTTGTAATTGTTCGAATGCTTGTGCTGGTGCAGTTCTCCATTGTCCTGGTATTACTTCACCTGTTTCTAAATTTTCAAAATCAAAAGACCCATTTGGTGAATATATATCTGCACTAGTCTTATTTCGCCGTAGGTAGTTATGTAAAGTGACACAAGCTAATATCACTGGTATTACGGTCTCAACTTGCACTGTTAAAGGTTTCTTAAAGACTTGAAAAAACGATGTCATAATGCCAAAAGTATTTTCAACAATTCTTCTGGCACGACATAATCTATAATTAAAGATGCGCTGTCTTGTCCCTTGTTGAAATTCGCCACTATAAGGTTTCATTAGAAACTCTGACAAAGGAAAGGCATCATCTCCGAGAATGACATATGGTATAGACATTTCTCTTCCTTGTAAAGGTTCACTGGTAGGAATGTATAAGCTTCCATTGTTTATAGCCCTGTTTAGAGAACAATTTCTGAAAACGCCCCCATCAGATATTCGGCCTTGACAACCAACATCCACAAATAGAAAATTATAATTGTAGTCAGCCATTGCAAGAAGAACAACACTAAATGTTTTTTTGTAATTGTAGTACAAACTTCCTGTGTTATCTGGAGCTTCCATGACCACATGTTTACCGTCTAGTGCTCCAATAGCGTGAGGAAAATTCCATCTGGCATCAAAACCTCTTGATATTTTTTTCCATTCATTTTGTGATGTAGGTAGCTGTAAAAGCATTTTTTTTAGATTTACTTATTTTCATTTCAGAGTTCTACTTCTACGCCAACACCCCCACCACCCTCTACACCTACACCGCCTCTGCGGCCACCCTCAACGCCAACGCCGCCGCTATTGCGGCCACCCTCAACACCAACGCCGCCACTACTGCGGCCACCCTCTACACCAACACCGCCAGCTACCACACAAAAAAAGAATATTTATAAAAACACAGTCTTTAAGGAAGCTATGGAGACATTAAAAAGTATTAGACAGAAAAATGAATCAACCAATAAAATATCTCACAACACTGATGATCTTACAAGTTTCGGACTTTACATAGCTGCATATCTCCGCAAACTGAATCCACGCTTGCAGTGCAAGGCAAGATACGAGATAAACAAAATATTATATACAATAGATATGGAGAACCTTGACGAAAACAGTTCTGATTCTAGTGTGGGTAGAGAATACCAATATGCATCAGATTACAATGAACATGATTATAGTAGTGTACAGCCAGTGCAACAATATGCACCAGTTCCTAATATTAATCAAACTTCCCCAAAAGATATAAATCAGAGAAATTACAACGAAACAATGCAACAACCTGCACAAAAAGTTGTTATTTTGTCTAGTGAAGAATTCCGACGTATAAGAAGTCCAGAAGAAGTTTTCACCTACGAGGATACAGAAAATGTTAATGAGGACTCTTTAAAATTGACTAGTGAAGATTGTATTAATGATAAATGTGAATCAGCAGTGTCACAATTTTTAAAATTTAATAAAAAAAGCTATTAAAACTATTTAAATTTAAACATGCAAACAATAAAAAATATTTTGATTATAAACATACTGACAGTTTTATTTTATTAACCTTAAGGTATCACACACCAAAGCCTGGCAGCTTCTACAAACCAAACCCGGCGGCTTTGGTCTTGTTTCATAATCAGGTCGCCGGTCTTGCCCGGCGGCTTTGGTATGTAGACAGCTTTAGCCCCCGTTCCCACGAGTGGTTTTTCGTGGTTGAACGTCACACGATGTAGTAGAATCAAAAAAAACCCCACTTCACATGTATGGAGAGCCACCCATAAAATGTAAAATTATTATAATTGTACGATTCCAAAACAGAGTTCTATACACAGTCTTTAGCTGTACTAAATCCATGTCCATCCATGCGATTCTAGCTTCTGTAATTATGAATATAAATGGATGACATTTGGTACAGTTAAATACTATAAATAGATCTCGGTTTTTGCATTTATGGGGGTGGCTTTCTATACATGTGAAGTGGGGATGTAAAATATTTTTTCATTCTACCACATCTTGCTAGGTATCTTCTTCTTCAATTTTTGTCCAGTTTACTTTTATACTGGTCTGGCAAGGTTAAAAGTTTCAACTAAATTACCTGGCTTTTTTTTAAGCTCCTTAAACATCTGGGGGCACGGCAGTGCCCCCGCCAAGTCGAGCGCGAAGCAAACACTGCCGTACCATCCTTTACTGGAACCATTTCGCCGCATTTTCAGGCCCCTATTTGAGAACCTCTGGATAAGACCAGATCGCAGCAATTTTCGTCATCCAGTAAGCTATAATCACATACTTAAAATCCAAAATTTCAAGTCTTGTAGGTCATTTAGTTCCGTAGTTCCGAAGTTAAGCGAAAGCAAAGTTTCGCAGTTATGACACTCACTCGCTCATTATCATCAGAATAGAACTAGTACTTCCCATAAACTCAGAGAGCTGAAATTTGGTACAGAGTTAGGGTTTAATGGCCAGATAAAGGGTAAACTATAAAAACTAGGATAATCGAAGATCTGGAGTACCTGGTGTCCCTGATTAGAAAACACAAGAGCCCAACCAAACTATTAGAGATCGACATACCGCCTTTATAAAAAATATTCAACTTGGTGGGCCACTTCATTTAATGTCAAAAATCAAAGGTCTGAAGTATCTGATGAAGAACCCTCAGCTGGTCTCAGCTGATTAGAGATATGGTAATGCCCCCTTCTACTATTGGTACATAAAAAAATCGACTGTCATTGCAAAAATCCAGCGAAGTGGGATACATCTTCTAATTTAATCTAGCCCGTAGCGTCCCACTGCTGGGCGAATGCCTCCCCTTCTACTATTAATATGCATATAAATAAAATAAAAGGAAAACTCTGTATAAGACTAGACTGGCTTTTATACTTATACTTACAAGTTTACAAGAAGAAATAGTCGAACGATTAACTTTATTCTACTCGAACATTACACAAATTAAATAAACAAATAACACTAAAATCTAGTAAAATAAATCAATATGCCCACGTTTCTACAAAAAGAAGTGAAATCCCACCAAAAACATTCTGTAAAAAACTAGCCAAGTCTCGATGGAGCTGCTTGTTTATCTCTAAAAAGTAATGAAATCTAGGCAAAGTCGTGCCAAGTCTAAGGTTCCTTACTGCGATTTCTTTATTATTATAGTTAATGTTGTGTGACTTGGCCGTTGAAGGGTAGGTACACAAGGAAAATAAGGGGCTCCATGACACCATTGCTCCAATACATGTGTTGTATAGTCAACAACAGCCTAAAATGAGACACTAGCGTCTAATTAAACAATACCAGTATGGGCTATTATCTCGCTTAACAAACATAGGTAGTAACAACAGATATAACATTACATGTAAACAAAATTTACTGAAAAGTTGAAGTTGAAGAGTACACAAGGGTACAAAAGGGGCTCCATGACACCATTACTCCAATACATGTGTTATACAATCAACAACAGCCTAAAATAAGACACTAGCGTCCAATTACCAATACCAGTATGGGCTATTATCTCGCTTAACAAACATAGGTAGTTACAACAGAATCTGATATAACATTACGTGTAAATAAAATTGACTTGTAACGTATAAAGAATTTTCAACGGCCAAGTCACACAACATTAACTATAATAATAAAGAAATCGCAGTAAGGAACCTTAGACTTGGCACGACTTTGTCTAGATTTCATTACTTTTTAGAGATAATCAAGTAGCTCCATCGAGACTTGGCTAATTTTTTACAGAATATTTTTGGTGGGATCTGGGGGCACGGCAGTGCCCCCGCCAAGTCGAGCGCGAAGCAAACACTGCCGTACCTACCATCCTTTACTGGAACCATTTCGCCGCATTTTCAGGCCCCTATTTGAGAACCTCTGGATAAGACCAGAACGCATAAATTTTCGTCATCCAGTAAGCTATAATTACATACATAAAATCCAAAATTTCAAGTCTGTAGGTCATTTAGTTCCGAAGTTAAGCGAAAGCAAAGTTTTGCATTTATGACACTCACTTACTCACTCACTCACTCACTCATGATCATCAAAATAGAACTAGTACTTCCCATAAACTCAGAGAGCTGAAATTTGGTACAGAGTTAGGGTTTAATGGCCACATAAAGGGAAAACTATAAAAACTAGGATAATCGATCTGGGGGCACGGCAGTGCCCCTGCCAAGTCGAGCGCGAAGCAAACACTGCCATACCATTCTTTACTGGAACCATTTCGCCTCATTTTCAGGCCCCTATTTAAGAACCTCTAGATAAGACCAGAACGTCGATCTGGGGGCACGGCAGTGCCCCCGCCAAGTCTAGCGCGAAGCAAACACTGCCGTACCATTCTTTACTGGAACCATTTCGCCGTATTTTAAGGCCCCTATTTGAGAACCTCTGGATAAGACCAGAACGCAGAAATTTTCGTCATCCAGTAAGCTACTTCATCACATACATAAAATCCTTAGTCTTAAAAAAATTTTAGTCTATGGGTCATTTAGTTCCGAAGTTAAACAAAAGCAAACTTTCACATTTATGACACTCACTCACTCACTCAGTCACTCACTCATGATCATCAGAATAGAACTTGTACTTCCCATAAACTCAGAGAGCTGAAATTTGGTACAGAGTTAGGGTTTAATGGCCACATAAATGGAAAACTATAAAAACTAGGATAATCGAAGATCTGGAGTACCTGGTGACCCTGATTAGAAAACACAAGAGCCCAACCAAACTATTAGAGATCAACATACCGCCTTTACAAAAAATATTCAACTTGGTGGGCCACTTCATTTGATGTCAAAAATCGAATAAAAAAAATCTTCATCCCAGATGAAGAACCCTCAGCTGGTCTCAGCTGATTAGAGATATGGTAATGCCCCCTTCTACTATTGGTACATAAAAAAAATCGACTGTTATTGCAAAAATCCAGTGAAGTGGGACACATCTTCTAATTTAATCTAGCCCGTAGCGTCCCACTGCTGGGTGAATGCCTCCCCTTCTGCTTTTAATAATGCATAAATAAAATTAAAGGAAAACTCTGGATAAGACTAGACTAGCTTTTATACTTATACTTACAAGTTTACAAGAAGAAATAGTCGAACAATTAACTTTATTCTACTCGAACATTACACAAATTAAATAAACAAATTACACTAAAATCTAGTCAAATAAATCAATATGCCCACGTTTCTACAAAAAGAAGTGAAATCCCACCAAAAACATTCTGTAAAAAAACTAGCCAAGTCTCGATGGAGCTGCTTGTTTATCTCTAAAAAGTAATGAAATCTAGGCAAAGTCGTGCCAAGTCTAAGGTTCCTTACTGCGATTTCTTTATTATTATAGTTAATGTTGTGTGACTTGGCCGTTGAAAGGTACACAAGGGTACAAAACCAGGTGCTCCATGACACAATTGCACCAATCTGTCGCCAGAACCGCCTACCCATTTACGATGGAAAATTGACACTTGGAAAACAAAATTGACTTGTACCCACTAACGTATAAAGAATGTTCAACGGTCAAGTCACATAACATTAACTATAATAATAAAGAAATCGCAGTAAGGAACCTTAGACTTGGCACGACTTTGCCTAGATTTCATTACTTTTTAGAGATAAACAAGCAGCTCCATCGAGACTTGGCTAGTTTTTTACAGAATGTTTTTGGTGGGATTATACTTACACTATATTATAATTTTAAATTGCCTCAAACATGTTTCCGATCCGAACCCGTGAAAATATGGATCTAGAAAACTCGGATGGAATTCGGATACCTATTGCTTGCGCACTACTCCGATTTCTGATACAAATCCAAGCAAGATTTTACTTCGTTCGCTTCGTCCTTGAGTCCTTTCATACAAATGCAAGTCGTTCATACAAATAATACTATGACTACTTCGGTCTGTCAAAAAACTCCGCTCTTCCGATCAATGAGAATATACCTAATCACTATGCTTCCGATTTCCTTCCGTCATTGAGATTCTGAATGACAAAGAAATCGGATGACGGTAATCGCATCTAGTGCGTAAACTACAATAGAAATAGTTCTACGGCTACTCCGGACCTTATTTTCACGGGTTCGGATCGGATTCGGATAGGACGCAGTGCGAAACCGCTGTAAATTAGCACAGAGGTCTATTTACAGGCAGTTTTTGCTTTTTTCTGTCGCAAGTCGCAACCACGAAAAACCGCTCGTGGGAACTTCTTTTTTCCTTCTGTTGAATGGGTGACTGATATTTTTCCATTTAATTTCTTCTTATTAACTTACCGATAAATAAAGTCCTTTGAGTCTATTGTAGATGGCCCAACAAACTTCAGGAACAATTTTTGATATTTGTTGTTTAGATATTCTCAAAATATACATAAGGCTTGTATATGAATCACCTGTAGCCAGAAATCTTAAGGTTACGCCTAGGCGCATTTCTGGGGATATAACATCATAGCGAAGTGTGGAGTTTTTTTGCACATCAGGCCGTATAATTTGAACCAATTCTTCAAAATCACTTTCAGAAATACGGAAGAAATTAATAATCCCAAATCGGTCTTCTATTCGTAACTCCTGATAAATATTAAAATTACGGGGCAGTAAATATGGTCTAACTCGAAATCTATGGTTTCTTCTAGATACTGCATCTGCAATCGCTAAAACTACAAGTACGTCTTCCTCATCGGAACTCATGATCATTTCTACATAAAAGTTTCGTTTCAATCACATGACCATTAAACATAGAAATTATTTAACAATCCCAAACCGGCCTTCTATTCGTAACTCCTAATAAATACTAAAATTATGGTTCTTATGGTTCAGTAAATATGGCCTAATAACTCAAAATCTGGGGGTCGAAAAAGATCACAGGTGTTTCACATATTTATTCCATACAAAAATCGTGAAATAGTAAAGCGGTAATACGTCTTACTCATCGGAACTCAGACCTTGTCTGCACAAAATGTTTTGTTTCGATCAAAAACATTTTCTGTAGCTGGAGACAGCTTGTGTATGGAAACAAATGTTTTTGTTTCGTGTTTTCTGTGTAATGTTTCGAACAGGAGTCACGCCTTTAATCATTCACCGGCCGGCCGGTGTTTTTGTTTCAACATGTGATAGTTTCACTATCATTTGCTGCTGTTTTTTTTTTCTTATAATAATTATATTTTACTCGAAAAGATGCAGAACATGAACTCCTTTGTTGAAAGGAGAACATGTTCTTTGCGTGCAACATGGTGGACGAAATCAAAATGGATCTTTTATCTTTTGAATTTAGTATTTACCTGGTAAATTTTATAGCACGTGTTATTTTTAGCTAGCATAGGACATCTGCTTTCTGGAAATACTTTACATTGTACACAAAATATGATCAACTAACTAAATGCGCAAATTGGTAATACCTACATACCTACCTACCCATAGTTCATTAAAAATTATAACCTGTTTTAAAATTTAAAGAACATTCCTTTTTATTAAGTTTTCATTGAATTTTGTAAATCATTCATCTAATAGATACTATTTAATAATTCGTTAATAATGAATAACGTCTACCGGCGTTTAAACAGCTGTTCGGCGCAGCTGGCTGATAAAAAAATATGGAACGACGACATCAAGGTTATGAGAGGTTGTCTTTGTCGCACGCGCTTTGATGACAGCGTGTTTGAGCGAGATGTACGATCGGCGAGATAGTTACTATAGAAGTTACAACCAGTGATTAAAAAATTAAAAAAGTTAACTCAGGCCATGATTTCATTATTCATTTGTTAATTTATTACTATTTGATTGAAGCTTGGACAATACAATATTTATGATAAAGTTAACATAAAAAAAAGTTAACAAAAGCTAGTATTAAGTAACAGATATTATCTGTACCTACTTAATACTAGCTTTTGTCTGCGTCGTCACTCTTCGAAAGAATTTCATCAGAAACGATACTTGCTATTAATACATATTATAAACGCGAAAGTTTGTACGTATGGTTGTTTTGTGTGTAGGTTTGTTACTCTTTTACGCAAAAACTACCGAACTGATTTTAATGAAAGGTGTTTGTAGTTTATTTAGGCTCTGGATTAACACATATTTGGATATTTAATGTACCTATATTATGATACCTACTAGTGTTACAAAACTCACTTCCGGATAGATAATGATATTATTTAAGTTTGTGACTATTTCTGTGTAGCTTCCGGTCTATCTTAATTTTATTATAATAATTATTACATCATTTATTAATAATAGAATATGGTCTAAAATAATATTTAAATGCTAATTAATATTAATATTTAAAATATATTTACTTTAACTATTATAATAATAATAATAATAACTGACCAATAAAGGTGATTATATCCTTCAAGTGTACCTTTTTACTGCTGCTGCTGTCGCTGCAGACCTGATCCCTATTTTACTAGATGTTGCCTGCGACTTTGTAAGCTCAAAAAGAAATTCCACAGAAACTGTTCATTTTGCCGCAACATACTTTTTTACATTTACTCCATATCTGCCAAATTTCATCAAAATCGGTCTAGTTGTTTTGGAGCCTATACGATACAAACAACCAAATCTTTTCTCTTTATTATTAGTATTGAGTATAGATCGGGTATATGAAATACGAATACATAATATTATGGAATATAGGGTAGTTAATGTATATCAATAGTTTAAAATTAGTGCACCGGCTTGTCGGTAACTGTACAAAATGCCGTACAAAAAGTATACCTACTTAATACCGAAAATTTTGACCTAGTTTTTAATTTGATGTGTTGAAATAACGTCATACAAGTCTTTGAAGGTCTTTATAGTATCATATCAAACAATAATGGACAACTTAAAAGGGGTACCGATCCAAGTAGGTATAAATTATAATATTATGTTACTACTTAGGGGTCGTCCATTATCCACGTGATGCCTAAAGGGGGGTCCGAAAAAAAATCACCAAGTATCACTAAGGGGAGGAGGGGGTATAAGGAGACATCATGTGTATTAATTTTCGAATCTAGTCTATGCATACCGAAATTATTATTGGTTGTAGATTCGTAGTGTTGTTTAAATACAAGACAAGTGACTCATATAGTTCTTAATTGTTTTAATTATTCGATTAAATTGATTGTTTTTTAAGTTGAAAGTTTTTCTTCAAACATAACCTGCTTACTATGTAAAAAAAATACACGTGATCTTAGGTGGGGGAGGGGGGTAGTATAAACCCTCACCACGTATCAGCAGGGGGAGGGGAGGGGTCTAAAAAGTTGTTAAAAACATCACTGGACAGCCCCTTACTGGTATTTATCCAAAATACATCTGTATCCTCTTAATTATTAAATTCTTTCAATATTTTCTTAGTTTTAATAATAAATTGTCATAACATTCTATAAAAACACTGTCACGAAATAGTGCCCAAGAACTCACAAACTTAAAATGAGAGTCAAATTCTATCACGAATTAAGGTACAATCACGAGGTCCACAAAAACAGCAATATTTTAGAAAATATAAGTTAATTGAATGAATATAATCTATGCATTATAGTACAGGCACAATACCAGTATTCATCATAAAAAAAAGAAACAATTAAAACAATATCTTGTTTAGTTGTTTTATTAAAAAATCTTCTAAGTCTTATGAGCCTTACAAGTTACAATCCCAAATATGTTTTTTTGGGCATTAACCTTAAAGGGCTAATATAATATTATTATGTATTAGTGGCTTAGTGGCTCAAAAGTAAAATGAGTAAAATACCTATACATTTTGTTATTAAATATAAACCACATTTAAACACAACACAATAATAATAAAAATCTCAAAAACAATTATTCAATTATTCCTCTATATCGGGTGTCCGGTAATTAATGGATAACCTTAAAATGTCTTATAGTAGAACTTATGGCCGTTCAAAAAAAAAAAATACAAAAAAAATCTATCATAATTAGTACCTAAAATAAGTTATTTTTAGAGAAAAGTCTATTTTTTTAACTTATTTTTTAGTTTTTTGAACACTATGTCCAGAAATGAATGAATTACATCGGTTTTTTTAATGTTTTTATATTGTAGTATAACTATGCTGATAGATAGAAAATAAATTGTATCACTAGCTATTTCACTTTAAAAAAAAATGTATGCAAGTTGATTTATTTTAGAAAAAATGGCATAATTTATTTTTTCATCGAATTTTAAACATTATGGGTATAAAAAAAATGTATGAAGGCATGAGTGACCAATAATTTTTAAATAATGCTGGTTTTAAGTAGATTTTATAATGGTACAATTCATCATTGTATCTACCATAAATAGTGAATTATTGCTATTAATGTAGAAAAGGAGAAAAATGTACTAAAGAAAGAAAGTAGGTAATTGGGGAACTTTAAGAAAAATAATTGTACCTGACCATTGGGGGTTAATAAAAACATCGTTTAACATTAAGAATAGGTACTTAATTTTACACGTATTTACAATAAATGTTCAAATTGTTGGCCTCCCACTCTTATGCAGGCCTTACATCTACGGATACGGATAATGGTCTTCTGAGCAATCTAGTATATCGTCAACGTAACAACCTCCGTGGTCTAGTGGTTAGAGCATTGGCTCTCGACTCGGAGGTCGTGGGTTCGATTCCCGCATTGGAAAACAAAAAATGTTTTTTCAAGTCTGGTTAGGACAATGCGGGCTGATATGCGTCGGATGGGCATGTAATAAGTCGGACCTGCGCCTCATCTCTCATCAGTCGTGTCGGTTATCCATCCCACTGAATTACGAGAGTAAAGGAAGAGACAGTGCTCTTGTGTACTGCGCACATACTTGGGCACTATAAAATTGCTCCTGCGTGAATCGCGCGTAATTACCGAAATCGGTGGGGAGTTATTATTATATCACTTTTTTGATACGGCTGCTCTAACACGGCTACGTAGTTCTTCCAAAGACCGTATAGGCTTACGGTACACCTCTTCTTTGAGGCAGCCCCAATAAAAAAATCCAATGGATTTAGATCCGGTGAACGCGGAGGCTACAAAATTGGCCCTAGACGCCCGATCCATCTGTTTAGGTACGTATTATTGAAATATGCACGAACGGGTACAGCATAGTAGTGCGCAGGATAGCCGTCATTTTGTAACCAATAAGAGTCCCTCAGCTCCTTAGGCACTTCTTCTAATAAATTGGGGAGCGATAAATCTTTTCTTTTCACGCTTAAAAGTAACAATTTTAAACATATTGCATTAGTATTACATTAAACATTTCTTTAGTATTTTTTTCTACTTTTCTACATTAATAGCAATAAGTCACTATTTATGGTAGATACAATGATGAATTGTACCATTATAAAATCTACTTAAAACCAGCATTATTTAAAAATTATTGGTCACTCATGCCTTCATAAATTATTTTTATACCCATAATGTTTAAAATTCAATGGAAAAATAAATTATGCAATTTTTTCTAAAATAAATTAACTTGCATACATTTAAAAAAAAAAGTGCAATAGCTAGTGATACAATTTATTTTATCTATCAGCATAGTTATACTACAATATGAAAACATTAAAAAACCGATGTAATTCATTCATTTCTGGTCATAGTGTTCTAAAAACTAAAAAATAAGCTAAAAAAATAGACTTTTCTCTAAAAATAACTTATCTTAGGTACTAATTATGATAGATTTTTTTTTGTATTTTTTTTTGAACGGCCATAAGTTCTACTATAAGACATTTCAAGGTTATCCATTAATTATCGGACACGCTGTATACAGAGGGGATACATATTCATTTGTGTACAATGGTGCCTTATGAGTGCAATCAATATTATTTTTTTCTATCAATATAGATTGTTTTAAAGCTTCCAAATTCTAGCTAAAAGTAAATTTATCCTTTTTAAAGTAAAAATTATACTGAAATTATTCATTTACTTACTTAGTAACTTTGAAAAAAAAAAAACGAAAAACATGCTTAACATTTTCACCACTTCCCATTACATGTGCCTTAAATCATGCCACATGAGATTTAAGGTTTTTGGACAACATTACTATTATGTATTTGACAAAAGCCTAAGTACCTTCTTTTCTGAAAATGAATTGATTTGTCTAGTCCACAATCAAAATTCGATAGTTTTTCTGCCAACACATATCTAGTATTATTTATAACATTTGTTACTGCTTAAATTACGATTAAATACAAAATTATAATATAAATATTTAAAAAAAATTCTGCATGTATTTGGCTCTTGTACTCAATTGGATAATTTGTTTTGGGTATTGTAGTTTGAAAGCTATCAATTAATGTTAATTTTTCAGATTTGTGTGTATTTTATAAATTTAAATAGTAAAATCAACATATTATAATATAGATCATTAGGTAGGTACTGAAAAAATATGTAACACACAGTAATGTTACGTGTACAAGCTCCAAATCTGTCAACTTTGTTTCTTGGCTGGTCACAACAATTATAAATATTAAATATATTTCCGTTTTATTGTTGATAACAATCAAAATCTAAGTAAAAATATATTTTTATCAATTTTGACGACCTCTGTGGTTCAATTGGTTGAGCGTGTTGGTGCTCAAGCCGGGGGTCGCGGGTTCAAATCCCGCCGAAGGAACAAAACGTTTTTCTGTGTTCCTGGGTCATGGATGTGTATTAAATATATGTATAGTATAATAAAAATCTTAAATACGTGTATAGTATAAAAGTATTAAATATATTTCCGTTGTCTGGTACCCGTAACACAAGTTCTTCGAGAATTTCGATAAGAAAAAAAAACGGGATCAGATTGACGTGGTGTGAAGCGTCCATAGATATTATTATATTATTATTATTAGTAACTTGTAAATCTACGACTTATTATGTAAAATTTACTATACACTTAAGGTGGTTCGTTTCCTATACAAAAAAACAATGGACATTAATTAGGTTAGGTACATAAGTTACAAATGTCACTTTTTGTCGAAAATTCAATAAAAATGTGACTTCTGTGTGAAATAAAGTATTTTAAATGTATTTTGCGACAATTGTATTGCAAAATAAATAGATGTGCATATAAATTTATGTAGTAATAGTATGAAATTACCTAATTAATGTCCATTGTTTTTTTGTATGGGAAACGAACCACCTTAAATTTGTAGGTTACCTGGGTCAATTGCGTACGGCGCGGTGGCGGTAAATGGGTTATTTTACTTTATTAGTACAGTTTTAAGTACAGCATTACAGTACAACCACCTTGTCGTTTTTCTATGGAAGTGATAGCGATGTATGAAAAACAAAGATTCACAATAGACATTAGCGACATGGTTTTATTTTAATTGCTAAGAATAAGCTCTTCCCTCAATTTTTTGTTATGACAATATTTTTATTTTCTTTTTCTTTTAGGGTTCCGTACCTCGAAAGGAAAAAACAGAACCCTAATAGGATCACTTTGTTGTCCGTTCGTCTGTCTGTCAAGACCTTTTTTCTCAGGAACGCGTGGAGGTATCAAGCTGGAATTTATATCAAATACAGGTCTACTGTTCCTTGGAGCTGTGAAAAAAATCAAACTTCTAAGCCAACGCAATCAAAACATACAGCCGTTTATGGCGCAAATTTCCGCAAATTTTCGACACTCGGGAATCAAAACCTACACTCGCACTCCCTCCCGTGCACTCAGAATCTTGAAATTTGGTACGAAGCAACGTCTTATAGCACAGATAAAAGAAAATTTGCGAAAACAGTAAATTTTTTGTTACATCATATGATCATATAATAAAAATATTTTTAATAATTTTAAACTTACTACCCCTACTGGTTACTATGAACTCGATTGTCGTCATGATTTACTTATATACCTACAGGTTTGTACGGAACACTCGGTGCGCGAGTCCGACTCGCACTTGGCCAGTTTTTTATTTAGGGTATTGGTAACTTTGTTTAATTTTCAGTTGAAATTACTACAGCATACTCGGGAAATAATTATTTCAATATTAAGTCTTTTTAATAAATTCCAATCCAAGTGACGAATGACGACATAACTAACATAGTTCATAATATACGCGATAGATGGCGCATACGTAACTTTCATCCCCTTGTTTAAGGGGTTGGAAGATAAAAGTTCTATCTTTGACACTTATTATGTTAGTTGTGTACTAATACAAGCTCACGTACCAAATTTCAGCTTTCTAGGACATCCGGAAGTACCATTGACGAAATCAGGGGTTTTTAGATATCAATAAAATCTAAAGTATAAGAACTATGCAATCAAAACTTTACATGTTTAATAAGTCCACTCCAGAGTCCAGATAAATAAAATTTTTAGGATATATGACCAGAACATATTATCCTGAAAATTTGGTAAATATGGTATTAGAAGTGTGCCCTGCATGGAATGACCAAAGGCAGACTTTAGTTGAATGCGTAGGAACAGATCTCTCTTTGAAGGCAGTCAGCTCTGCTATGGTCAGCGATGATCATGCGTGGAGCACTGTTGTCTCCTTAAGGAGATGGCTGAGCGGGTCCGAGAGAGATCTGATCCCTTGCGACGAGCTAGAGGACGTCATGGTGCTACCTCCCGTCGTAACTATAATACTAGTTCCTTTTTATTTTTTTTACTATGGTCATGGTTCTATAGAGTAGGGGAGTCTTTTTGTTGCATGGTGTTTGGTACCATTATACCACTTCAAGCGGTGCGGACTTCAGACTTGTCCCGAACATGAGCTTAAAAGCACGATGCAAGGGGTCTGCGGATGTGTTCATTGAGTTCCTTATAGGCCGCCGCAGGGGTTTCAGTGAGTAAAAATCCCACATTGGCCAATGTCCCCAGGGCTAGTCTAGGTATCTTCCGAAGATTTCCCCTGCGAAAAAAAAGATATGAAAAAAATCTAAAGCATAAGAGGGCACGACGATAGTATTTTCGATCAAAGCGAGAATTTTCGATCGAAAATTGGGGTTTATTTTTTCTATATTAAGTCAAAATATGGTGAAAAAATAAATATTTTGAATCAAAAAAATTACAGTAAGTATATTTGGAACATAAAAACTTAAGTTTTCACTAAATTTCGTGATATTTTTTTGTATAAATAAAAATAAAAAACTTGGTTATTTGAATTTTTCACATAAATCTTGAGGTTATGTGAAAAAAATGTAAATATAAAAGTTTAGATCTTTCTGTTACCTACAAGTTTGCCATTTGACTTTTTTCCATAGGACTTGTAGTTTTGCCGGAAATCCAGATAAACCGCTCTCTCTCAAATCGCTCGCAAATTATTTTTTCTTTTAAATTTGTTATGTTCTCTTCCTTTTCCAATGGGTTTCATCCTACTGTAAATTATTTTCACTTTTGACCATTTTCGAAGGTAAAAGCACTAGTCTAGTCTGTCAAGGGGCTTTTCCAAGTTCCAACGTTAAGACAAAGACAGTAACATAGATTAGCGTATCCGTATTCCGTGGTATAAATATTTTCATTATTACGGGAGCTTGGAGTTTATTTATGCGTAGCGTTTTTGCAGATTCTAATAGTCATACTTAATAAGCGCGACAATGTCCTTGAAGAATTGTCAGGTGTGTTGCTTTTTTACACCTTCTCGATAGTCTTGCACTCATATATCAGTGAATTGTGCTAGGAAGGAATTGTGGCAGTACCTAGAAATTACGGTAAAAGACGGTTTTTAAGAGACCTAGGTATCTTCTTTCTATGTAGTTTTGGTCGTAACTCGTAAGTCACAACGCTACGCAACTCGTGTCTTTATCGTGTCACGGTGTTTGTGATCTAACTTATCCGAAAGAGCTCGACTGATAAATTTTCTTGTATGTTTGTTTTGGTAGGTACGTTATGCTCCTCAAGCAATCTTTCCCTTGAGATCCCCTTGCACTCTTCTTCCTTATATTCCAAATCTTTTACTGTTCGTGCTGCAACTCTTTGGAACTCACTGCCTCTAGAAATTTGCCGTGCGGAACCAATAAATTCTTTTAAACACAAGTTAAAATTGTATTTTCTTAATAAGTAAGTATAGGTACGTTGATACGAACATTTCTGATACGTTTAAATTTTGTTTTTGTCATTATTGCAATAATTATTATTACTTATTTTGTTTTTAGTCGTCAAATCATTATTATGAATAATTATTGTTGTTAGTCTAAATTTCCGTTTGAGTTCCTAACTATTTTTACAGTTTTGTTAGTTTGAGATCCTACACGATCATCTTTAATTCCTATTGTCCATCTCATCAACAAAAGGTTGATTGTTAGAGATTGCTTGGTAGCAATAAGTTCGCCTTTTGTACATCATTTATTAGTATTAGCGATATTGTTGTATTTTTGTATGTTCTTGGTGTGCAATAAAGTGTTTTTGTATTGTATTGTACTTATTATTGTTTATAGTTTAATGAGCCTTCTACTTCAGGTAGTAAGGTAAATGTTGGTAAAAGGTATGTATTGACTTGCATTGTCAAGGACTAGTACCTAAATACCCAATATGTACAAAATTTCATGACGATCGGTTCAGTAGTTGGGGCGTGAAAGCGTAACAACAAAATTCACGTTCTAAACATAAAGTGTCATGCGAATGAAATATTTGGTCAACTAACATTGAAATTTTTCTAGTTAAGACTAAATAAACGATCTAGAAAAATACGTAAACCGACTCGTGTACCACAGCCGTGGTCTGACTATCCGGTTTGGGTGCCCGTCGCCGAAGTTCGTTCACCCACTTGCCGCATCGCAGACGACAGTTTCACCGGTCTAGCTTTACACGTTATGCAAAATAATTCCAATATACAATATGTCTATGTACATAGGTATTAGGTACCTACTTTTATAGTAATTAGTACTGTTGATGTGTTATCAATTTGAATCCTCCTCCGCTTAAAAATTCACAGATTTCGTGCCTCACAAAACTATCGATGCACATTGGAAATGAATCTGAAACGGAATTCGACAAAATATTGTCGCAAAAAGGTCTCCTACAGAGCAAAACCTTAACCCGATCATCTTTGTTTTAAGCTCAAATTGTAGGTGACTAAATTAACCAGGGGACTTTCTCTAAAATTTTGATATCATTCTTCGTTTCCTAAAAGCGCCAAAATCAAAAATTCGGAAAAATATTTTTTTCACTATTTTGGTTTTTCGTTTTTGACTTTCTCGAACATTCTTCTTTTTCTTTGAGCCTTTTTCTGAATATCATAGCTTCTCAACTTTCCGACTAGATTTATGGGAATCCCACTTTTTCGTGAAATCGGAGTGAACGTAAAGACATATTTTTCAATGTCAAAACCAAATTCTTAAACGCGTAAAGTAAGAGCCACATGCTGTCCTTGCCCTTCTGTCGAGCAGAGAGTGGCCGTAACTTGAATATGTGATTCAAGTTACAAGTGGCCATTTATTAATCGTTTGAGAATTCCGAAGAATGTTTCTCTAAACTATTATCCCTCGAATTTATTGAAAACACTCAGTACGCTTTCTCTAGTAAACTGGTTCCTGCGTATTGAAAATGGGCTTTATTGAATTTCAAACTTTATCGAAGTAGGTAGTTAGTAACCTGAAAGTTTTCTTATGGCATCCCTATTCCCGAGTAACGCGAGAAGTCTCTGTGAGAGAGCGAAAATGAGGAGATCACAGAGTAATTACCTACTTCTCGTTCTCGTTGCTCTGCTCTTTCGCTCCCCGGGGGAGTCCGATCGCAGATTACAACAAAACAATACACCATACAAAATTATAGAATTATCAATCCTTATTTCATCAATCATAGCCTAGGATAGTAGCATATTATGTAACGCCTACTGCCTACTTAATAGACTAGGTGCATCTAGTACTAAAACGGATCGATATCTGCTCTGCTAGATTGGGATAAACACATGACGCGCTGCGTGCAAGTAATTCGTCGGGTTCAAATATAGATTTACGTACGTCATATTTAAAATTGTTTTTTATTATCATTACGGGATTATGATCCGATATTCGGAGTAAAACGCTAGTTTCCTCTGAGGGAGTTTATTTTGCCACGAATTTCCACACTAGCACAGGTCTGGTCTTCCAACACGCCGAAATGTGACTGCCATAGATTATACAGATATATACCAGTAGTGACTGCGGTCTGCGACAGCCTCTTTATATACCGACGACACGAGTACATTGCGTACTGGAGGCTTCGAGAACATTCTACTTGTTTTTGTTTATTTCAAATTGTAATTGTAAACAACTTTGTTTTGTAAATATCGCAACATACTAGAATGTTCTATCGAATCGAAGCGTCGTAACCATAGATATAACGCGTTTCAAATGAGAATAGGAACGTCAATGACCTTTATCTGTCAAATATCACTTGAAAAGTGCGATTTTCAGAAAAACTTATGTACATATAAATCTTAATAGTCTTGCATCGAATTTAAATAAAAACGTTAAATAGTAATCAATTATCTAAACATAAATTTAACTATCTTATCAGTCTAAATACGAAACAATATGGCGCCGACTCTGTCCTATTCTCATTTGAATCGCACTATATATACTATTATCAAGAGGGGTCGTAACATTATAATCAATGATGTGCCCATGGCCAAGAAATTAAAAATTACATCTTTATAGTTTGTAAGCGTTTTGTTGTTTTGTTTCGCAGGATAAACTATTTCCTTATGCTGAGGAGAATGTTAAGAAGTTTTTAGAAAATCAATGGGAAAATGACGACGTTAAAGAAGCTGTAAACGCTTTGAGAAAATTAGCCATTGAAGATAAGGAAAAAAGCGTAGATGGACTTGTTGATATTCCAGGGGAGGTGAGTTATTGTTTTTTCACGAAAATGATAAATAAGTTTTTTAAAATATCTGCTTGGCAGAATGACTATGTGACTTAAAATATATTTTTGGTCAGTGTATTACCTGCCGATCTCGGTTTCATAAGAAACCATTACTATGCTAAATGAGAAAAATGCTCAAATAACACTTGGATTTGTTTACTTGATAATTTATAAGACTTTAATTTCAGGACGCGTCTAAGGATGAACAAATCGAAGGCCTAGTGAACAACGTCAAGTGGCAGATGTCCTCGGACCGAAAGACGGGCCCTTTGAAAGAACTACAAGGATTGATCTGGAAACAGGGGTATGACAGCGGCGACATAAAGGGACAGTAAGTTGTTTTACTATTTTTCTGCGAGGGGTGCATATTTAAATAGCTGGCTACTCTATGTTGAAACAGTAAATTTACATACTTTTCGATATTTTATTTGATATAAAACATTATATCATTAAAAGTAGGTGTACACAAAAAGCAGGTTCATATTGTTCTGAGAAATGCCTTACTATAAACTCAGAATACAGATTTTTCTGTAATTCTGTGACTATAAAATATAAATGTTTATTTGTAAATTTCAGTGTCTATGACGATGTGTCGTCGGCGGTTGAACAATGGCATTCGGTGGATGGCCAGAAAGTGTACATCTACTCCTCTGGCTCTGTCCAAGCCCAAAAACTTCTGTTCGGCCAATCACTTGCCGGTGACCTGCTTAAATACATTGAAGGACATTTCGACACTGCCGTGGGTGGAAAGCAGGAAAGTTCCAGCTACACTGCCATTGTAGAGAAAATTGGCTGCGCCCCTGGTGACATTTTGTTCCTTACTGATATCCTAAAAGGTGTGTATTGTGCAAATAATACTGCATGTAGTTGTTGCTTGTTACAGAACTTACATCTCTTTAGCTGTAAATGCTGTACTGTACAAGAGGTTGCCTAGAGGCCAAAATTCGACCATAATTTATATTAGGTTGGGGAAAAAGTTTCTTCGCATTTTATATAAAAATTCAAAAGGTTTTTTTATAAAGTTTATTTACAAGTGACTAAAGTATATAGGTGCCATTTTGTTCGATAACTTTTTGCCATCTTGTTGGTAGGTACATGATCCCATTGCTATAAAATTTTTGGGGCTTCTGATGAAAAAACTGCGACAAGTGGTTTTGGCAGTCCTCTTGTGATGTAAACCTGACACTGCCTAAGGAATTCTGCAGCGACCGAAACAGGTGGAAATCTGAAGGTGCAAGGTCAAGACTATACGGCGGATGCATTAACACCTCCCAGCCAAACTCCCGTAATTTTTTCTGAGTGGCTAAAGATGTGTGAGATCTAGCGTTATCATGGTGAAAAACCACACCCCTTCTGTTGATTAATTCCGGCCGCTTTCTCTCAACTTCTTGCTTTAATTTCATCAGTTGTTCGCAGTACAGTTCAGAATTGATGGTCCTGCCTGGCGGTAACAGCTCATAATGAATAATGCCCTTCCAATCCCACCACACACACAGCATCACCTTGTTGCGAGTTAACCCGGGTTTCGCCACAGTCTGTGAAGCCTGACCGGCCTTTGACCACGATCTTTTTCGCACGTTCTTGTCGTACGTGATCCACTTTTCATCACCAGTTATCAGCTTCTTCAAAAATGGTTCGGTTTCATTACGTCGTAATAAAGAATCACAAATGAGTACACGGTTCATTAGGTTTCTTTCAGTGAGCTCATGAGGCACCCAAATATCGAGCTTTTTTGTGTACCCAGCTTTTTTCAAATGCGCCAAAACCGTTTTGTGGTCAATCCCCAGTTCTTCAGCTACATCGTAACTACTAATATGCCGATCTTGCTCCACTTTTTCAAAAATGGCAACAGTTTTGTCCGTAACAGGGCGACCAGAGCGACGTGCATCTTTGATATCAAAATTTCCGGATTGAAAACGCTTAAACCAAATTTGCGCTACTCTCACAGATACTGCATTAGGTCCATAAACATCACAAATTTTTTTCGCGGCTTGTGTTGCATTTTTACCTTTTTTGTAATAAAATTTTAAAATGTATCGAAATTCTTCATAAGAATCACTCATTTTAACAATAAGAAAAACAAATGAAAATCTCAAATTTACCTAATTTGAATTTGGAATTGTCTTCTGTAAAATTAAAACTTTTTAATGATACCAAAATCAGCCAGATACAATTGGTATAGCCCAAGATATTTTATGACAAGTTCATACATACTATAATGCGAAAAGACTTTTTCCCCAACCTATTATTTAAACGTTTAAGGTTTCAGTGTTATTAGGCACTTATAAATTACTAGATGTAGCCCGCGACTTCGTGCGCGCAAAAGTTAATTTCGCAGTAACCGTACATTTTCGGCGATAAAAAGTAGCCTATGTCCTTCCTGTCTGCTCTGGTCTACTCTACATCTGTGCCAAATTTCATCAAAATCGGTCCAGTAGTTTCGGAGCCTATTCAATGCAAACAAACAAACTTTTCCTCTTTATTATATTATAAGTATAGATTATCAAGTAAGAAATATGTAATTATTGTCTATGAAATAAGTATAGATTATCAAGTAACAAATATATAATTATTGTCAATGAAATTGGAAAGTGAAAGAAAGATTGACAATTGTCAAATCAACACTTGTTAATTATGCATTTGCCCATGTGATATATTAACCTGAGAGAGTGTGTGTGCAACTTTATTTTAATTAATTGTATGTATTTTAAGCATTTTTTTTAATTAGCTTTCTGCACACTTGCATAAACTTTCACTGTGCCAAGTTTCATACTCCTCCGTTTGCATAATGTTAAGTTTTCCCTTCACGTATGAATATAATTATGAATATGATATACTTTTTGTGGAAATTTATTTAATAATGAACTTAAAATTAATAAATCACTAGGCGAGGAAGTTGATTCGGCAACATGAACTTTGTAAATGCCAAGGCGTAATTTTATATCCTTAAAATTTTCAGAAGCGGAAGCGGCGCGCGCTGCTGGGCTCCATGCGGCGCTAGTGAGTCGCGAGGGCAACGCCGCCCTGCCTGACGAGGCCAGCAACTACCCCATCATCAACTCACTCTCCGAACTGACCGTCTCCAACAAACGCAAGACGGACCCACAGGTGCCCCGATGATCGATGTTGCCCGATACCCCCTAGGGCCTAGCTGTACTGTGCATGCACTATATATTTATCTGTATTGACTCGGAGAAGGTTAGTAATTGTAGATTAGTTTTTGGTGCATTTATGTGGTTTTATGAGGTTGATGGTTTTATAATGTTTAATGCTTATATGCTAATGTGTAATCATTTTATTTATAACACGCAGCAACTTAAATAAATCTCAGATTGTAAGACACAATAAACATAAATACATAATATTATCTATTTAAGCTTCACAAAGTAACAACTAAACACTGAAATGCAATAAATACTACTACTACTAAAAGTTGTAGTTATATAAGGTTCGGTAAAATCAATTACGGATATTTTAGGCATATGGTCTATTGCTTATGGTAAAGACGTTTAAGCAGAAAAATAATTGTCGTAGAAAAAAAATTTTTTTCTTTATATGGGCGAGTTTGCGTTTTGCGGAGTCACACATAACATGAGATGATATTGATTCGATGATTCGATCTTATTACTATAGGAATAGGTCCAAAATGGTACACACTACACAGGATATGTAGACAAATGTACTTATTTGAAAGTGTTATTTAGTCAAGTCTAAAGCCTTTTTGGTTTGTTCTTTGGAAACGCTAGCTCTATAGCCTACAGTTCTACACATGGAAATACCTGTATTTATGTACACATAAAAAACATGTACACAACATTCAATAAGTAAAACTGCGAAACTAATGTTTGAAAAATTGTATGTACAACTGTTAAGAGAAATATAATATAAACAAAATATCTATAACTTCTGACACATTAGCATAATAATAATTACTCAGTAATATATGTATATAAGTATATGTATCTACATAGAACAGAAAATAAAGCCCTTTTTCTATTTAAGTTTTTGATTGCTTTGTATTATTTCCTTTAATTTATTTTTCAAGGTTACTAATTCAATAGGTTGTGCTTGTGTATAATTATTTTTGTATCATTGAAGGTACTTGGTGTACAATAAAGTTCAAATTTTAGTTTTGTTTACTTTTTAAACTACAACTTCAGTATATTGTTCTACTAGCTGTCCCGGCGAACTTCGTACCGCCTTAAAATTAAATTTGTTGACGTACTGACAGCAGCGCCACCTACCTAGTCTAATTGCAAATCTAAACCATTCTCGAATCCAGTTGATCACACACAAAAAATCATTAAAATCTATCCAATATGAATAATTTTTACCGTTTTTGCAACATTTTTCACTGATGCTTCGCTCCTATTGGTCGCAGCGTAATGTTATATAGTTTAAAGCCTTCCTCGACAAATGAACTATCCAACACAAAAATATTTTTTTTCATGTGCAACTTTTTACTTTTTTTTTATTATAACAACAGTATACTGTAACAGTAGACTATAGTAATCTACATCATACAATATTATTATCCATACCTTAAAAACTTAGATGCTATTGACTAAAAACTAAAAAAAGTAGATTGTTCAGCTTTGTAAAAACTACTACTGAAGTTAAAAATATGTTTGATTACCATTATTACAATATTTTTTTCTTTTAGGATGCCGAGCAACCTGCAAAAATTGCTAAGACTGATGCTACTGAAGATTTACCTGTACCTACTGAGACTGAAAAAGCTAATGAATCTGAAAAAATGGAAGTTGAAGAAAATACAGAATTGCCCAAGAATGGAGTTGAAACTGAACCACAGATCACAGATAAAGTTAAAGAAATAACAGTAATAGAAGAAATAACAGACGTAAAAGATGGAACTGAGACTATTACTGATGTTGAACCAATAATTACTGAAGTGAGTGAAGATGAAAATATGAAGGAAAAAGAAATGGAGAAGATGGAGACTGACACAGCAGAAATAACTGAAAAAGTCGAAGCTGAGAATTCTAAAACTACAGAGACTTCTGACAATGTAGCCAAGGAACCCACTGAACAAAAAGAAAAACCAGAAGTAAAACCGACTGAAGAACCAAATGAAACTAAGACTGAAAGTTCAATCACTGAAGAAACTCCTCCTATAGTTATTACCGAAATAAAAGATGATAAAGAGTCCTCATGCGAAGTGGCTGATGTCATTGAAGGAATGGAACCTATAGTCGAGGAGCCAGTAATTAATGAGGATATTGAAGAGTTACAAAATGTGGGAGATGTTCTGGAAAAAGAATGTGATGAAATTTTATCAAAAGTTCAAGATGTGACAAACTTGGACAACATTTCTGTAAAGCCATTGCTACAACCAATTGTAGAAGAAACTATGGAAACAGAAAATACAGATTCGAGTGATATTGTGGACAGAATATTAGACACGGAATTAGAGCTGGAATTAAAACAGAATGCGGAAGAGGCACAAGCGCCAGAAGTTACAGAAAGTACGAAAAATGAAGATTCTATTTCTAATGCTGGCAGTGGAACAGAAAACATTGACAATAAAGAAACCAAAACAAATGTTACAGAGGAAACAAAAGTCGAAAACGGTGCGCCTGAAAAGGAAGAAGAAATTGTAAACAATGGTCCTAGTTCAGATGTCTCAAATGAAAATGGTGTGAGTAACACAGCAGAGGGCCATAACGACAACAGTGACAATAAAACATCACCTGAAGACAAACCCGAAACGGCTACAGAATCAAAGGATGCATCGGAACCAGAAGGAGGGCATGTAAATGGTAAAGTAACAAATGGAACATCTGAGACAAAGCAAAATGGTGACACTGGCAGTGATGAAGAATTAAAATCAAGACTGTCCGTAGACAATGGCAAAGAAGTAGTAAATGATTCTAACGGTGACTCTGTAGCGGTCGAAAATAGTTTATCAGAGAAAAAAATCGAACCTGAAGTGGCAGAAATAAAAGTAAAAACGGTTACCACAGATGAACCAAGTACCGAACTAATAGAACAGCCCACTGAAGCATAAGAATTGGTAAGTTTATATGGTTCAGTTATATGTAGTATTTTTTTACTTTTTATTTATTATAAAAAATTCAAAATTATATCTGTCGCCAAATATAGTCGCAAAAGAGAACTACCTATTGACTTTTTAGGTAATTAACGTTTCGTATTCGTATATTCGCAAAATTGGATGAACCTGTATGTATGCAAATGTAGTTACAAAAAATCAAAGATTTCTAAACGCAAGATAGGCTAGGACGTACATTTGACAGAACAAATTTAAATACAAAAAAAGTTACGCCATCTTTTTTACACCATACTTCAAAGTTCAAATGTCAGCTATTTTCTTTTCCAAAAATCTCAGAAGTGGGGCCATTTAACTAGACACACTTTTTGCCTCAATATGCCTCTTCTATAATAATGTGTAATATAAGTCTATGCAAAAAATTAACAAAAAAATTTACGTTTCAGGGAGATGGATGGACATCACTCGCAGTCATCTGGTTGGCACCATCTGCATCACAAGAATGACAAGACTGAGGCTACTTTCATGCTTTTGTCGACATTACCCAGTATATGTATTGAGATTTGAGAATTTACTATCTACCATGCGGTGAAGTTTTGTACATTGTCTATTGGTTTCTAAGCAATATTTTAATATTAAAAAGGAAAGCTACAAAATGATGTATTCATAATTATAGTTAACTGTATGTGTCTAGTTTTTCAAATTCACAAGCACTCCATATTTTTACAAACTATGACCAGAATTTCCTATTAGTTTCACACTGCCACTATTAACAACAGTTAATACGCGTTTGTGAATTTGCAAAACTTATTTTATTACGATAGTTTTAATTAATCATAAGGCTATGTCTACCATTACTAGATTATAATAGTCCGGGTTGACAATCTTCGAATGTCTGTCTGTTGATTTTTATATAGTTAAGAAGCTTAACTAACCATAGCCTAGTTCTAGAGCAGAAGAGCCATAAAAGCCAGTCATCTGGATCTGCCAACCCACAACTAAGTTACTCATTATTTATCTGAGACTAAGACTTGACATACTCTTAAATCCTATTTTTACAAATTAAGTAATATGATGCATTTTTAACTCGTAATAATTCAGGGACAAGAAGGAATTTATTGTACTTGACCGAGTACCGAATTTATGCATTGATATTGAAAATTGAAATATTTCACAACTAATACTTACATCACATCTAATTTAATATTTTCAACAATCAAAATAATTTGTTTTAGAATGTGGATATCGAAGTGGTGCAATCAACAATGAGCACAATTTATTATCAAAATATAATTTCTTTACGAACATAGTTTTCGAATGATGTTTAAGGGGTAGTTTTAAGGCATGTACAATTTTATTCACCGCTTGTATTTTGCTAAGATAAGTAGGTATCTATAACTTTTAACCATATTGTGATCTTATCCTACGTATTACAGAAGTCTGCCAGTGTTAAAATGCTGCCAAATTACTTGCCCTCTCTCGTTTCGGGTCGGCTCCCCGTGAGATTGTGATATTGATATGACAAGACTGTAATTTCTTATATCGGGCTGTGGTGAAGGGTTTGGGTGTGAGGTGTTGAGTTTTTGACTTTCGTTTGTAGGGACTGAATATGGGGGAGCCATTGTTTGTGAAAATCTCATTTAGATCATAAAAACAATTGATTTTGGGGTAAGGATCCCGCTTCCACTATGCCAATAACATTTTTTTGACATATAAGTGCCAAGTGTTTGATACGCAAAAAAAAATAATAAAAATTTTTGCATTTGCTAGTCACAAGTATTCGGAATCTCGAATCCGGTCAAGCTTTATACGTTTATCGACTTACATAGTATTAATTTATGGTATTTTATGCGTTAGGTTAAAATTGGTTCCTTTACTAGTATTAAGGTTGGTAGGATAGAGTGACTCCGTGGGCTGACACGAAACGAGAGGACAAGTTCGTCTAGACTGATTTTTTTACAAAAATAATCCTTACTCTCAACTTCCATTCAATTACTCAGATGACAGTTCGAACAAACGTCTAATTTTATAATACTGACATTGATGCTATATACGAGAGACTTAACAATAAGTGATTCCTTTATAAGTTAAATAATTTCCTTTTGTCTTTTAAAATTTCAAATAAGAAACGTATGTAATAATTTTAATATCACCACTAATGACGTTAAAATATAATGGATGTAGAATATAAGTGTTTTATTTGATTCCATATTATGTTAACTTAGTATTATGTAAAATCCAGATTGTTATTAATTTAAATATTCTGTTGATAGTGGTTGACAGAACCAATAAAAATGTGTGTAACTACTAATAATAGTTGCAAAAACGGTTGGGTCAATAATCGGCGACCGATTTGTTGTAGGAGAAAATTAGAACATACTGATTGCAATAGTGCAACGCAGACGTCATACAAAAAGTCGGTCAGAAATAAAATCGGTGCATCCTGACCGATCCGATTGTAGGTGAAAAATGGAACGTCTCGTTTGGCCGAAAGCCACCTAAATGACGCCTGGCCCTCCAATCGATTTTTTTTCCACTACCACTAATTATTAATACAATAACATTTAAAATTTCACATACATAGTTTTAATCCAGCTTACTTCAACATAAATAATAGGTATATTTTTATAACATTTCGTTGCTAACTATAGGTCCAGCTTACTTCAACATAAATAATAGGTATATTTTTATAACATTTCGTTGCTAACTATAGGTAATCACAGTAAATAAATACTATTCTTCTCTGTTTTTTAATATAAAACGAACAGAGCAAATGTTTTCCGAAAGTACCTATCCTTAATGATAATAATGATAAAGGTCACAAGCAGTAGAACGAACTGGCGCAAGCATGGCGAAGTGAGCGCGGCGCGGATTGTGGAGGTTAAGGCGTGACTCCTGTTCGAAACATTACACAGAAAACATGAAACAAAAACATTTGTTTCCATACACAAGCTGTCTCCAGCTACAGAAAATGTTTTTGGTCGAAACAAAACATTTTGTCCAGACACGATCTAAGTTCCGACGAGGAAGACGTATTAGCGCTCACAGTTTTAGTGATTGTAGGTGTAGAATCTAGGAGAAAAGAGGGGTTCTGAAAAGGCCACTTTAAGTGTTTCATAAAAGTATTTTTTTCAAGTCATAAATATGTGCGCCATTTTACGCATTTCTATTGAAAACTGACAAAATTTGTGTTTTTTAATTAAGTCAGGCCGTATATTATGAGCGATCACAAAAACAAACACAAAAAACACAACAAGCAAAACTATAACCCTAAAAAACCTGTACCTAAGTGTCATGTGAACGATGTGAACACTAGTTATGAAATGAAACATTTCTTCCCCTCTCTACCCGCGCGGGAATGTTTTTCGTCCGTCTCCGAAAACAAAAACATTGTCTATTCCTAGACAAATGTGTATAGCCACGCCCCAATGTTTCATGTTTTCTGTGTAATGTTTCGAACAGGAGTCACGCCTTTACGAACACAAAAGATAACGAAACTGCCAGCGCGGCGGTCGGGGAACGTAGCGTGAACCAACGCCTTGGAAGTTGGACTTAATTTAAACATCGAATAAATATAATATAAATAAATAAATAAATCGTTTATTTTCAGGATACTTTACAAACAATGTATTCTGTCCCCCAAACTAGGCGATCGACTAGCCTGTCCTATGGGGGAAGTTAAGGGATTAAAATTAATATATCCTACAACTTTTGTTATTCCAAAGTTGTTAACAACATAAGAATATGTATATATACCTATTAGGTACATAACTAGTCTGAACTGAGAGTTAGTCCATAATAGTAATAAAAATGTAATAAAAAAAATAAAAATGTAATAAAATGTATACTAACACTAGTTTTTAAGTTTTCAAGATTACTGTAACTAACATGTGGACCGTAGATGTCCGAAATAAAGATTATTATTATAGATTATTATTATAGTGTTCTGTGGAGTTAGTGGTCCACTACGCCTAACACCTCGTCCAGACTACTCACGAAGTAAGCCGAGGTTGGCCGAATAAGACAGTGTGGGGCGTGGGTACGCACTTCGCTTCGCCTTTTCATACTTCGGATTACTTCGCGAAGCACTTCCTCGGCCTACTTCGCGAGCAGTCTGGACGGGGCATAATAATAAGACCGGTAGATGTGAAGTAGGGTTGTAACGGAGGCCTTCTTAGCGGAGGCGGAGGCGGATGCGGAGGAGAAGAGGTTCGCATCCGCGGATGCGGAGGTTAGCGGAGGCGGAGGCGGAGGTGAATTGAAATGAATTATGGCAACTCTATTTGGGCGTAAAGGATTCCCCGTAAAATATCTTGCCATCTCAAACTTAACTTGCGAGTTTTTTTTTTATTGTGATGTTGATTCTCGCAAATCAACATCATAATAAACAAAAAACGAAAACCGACTTCCAAAGTAGAAATGCACAAAAAAGTATGTAATAAAACTCATTTTCTAAATAATGGGAATTATTATCTTTTAAATTTGGCTATAATTTTAACTGTTTCTCTACTCAATCTTCATAATTTTGAAGTTGGTACTTACATATTATGTAAAACAAGGCATCAGTGAATATAGTGATTGCATTTCATTCCAACCAACAAAATAAATGATTTAAACAGATGACAAAAGCGATGTTTATAGAGTCGATGAAGAAATTAATGATGCAAATACAACTAATGTTTAATGGTAATTTAATTTTAAAACTTTTAATTACACTACTTTATCGAAACTACCAAAAATTTCTATTTTAAATTTCGGCATTATTTTGGCATTTTTTAAGAGTATGGCAGATTTTGTCAGTTTTTTAAACTCAGTGGGACAGGATATCAGATTTGAAGTTGGTCACACTGTTCCTGTCATTCTATCACGCACGAAGTATAGATACCTTAAGTTCAAACGGTATAGGCTTTTCCATAGTATTCATGACACACAATAATAAAACCAGATCTTAGTTCTCTTTTCTGCCACTGGCTGTGCTGGAATTTTGGACGTACCGATGCTATTGTGGCTGACCAATCAGCGCACAGTCCTGAATCGCGCTTGGTACTTCTTGAAATATGGCGCGCTCTACAGGAAAAAAATCTGTCCCACAAATTGAGACCATTATTTTAACACTACATTCGTACTCCTGGTATCTATACTTCGTGCTTCACGCCCCCACCACCGCTCGCCCGAGTTCCCGCGGCACAAGCAAAATCTTGACCATTTCACGCGCAAACACGCACCCGGGCCTCTAGTAAAGAATCAAGATGCATTCGATAATTTCGCCGGCGAAGTTCGAAAACAAAATGTATGGGATTTGACTTATGGCATCGCAAACGCCATGTCACTTATCGATGACTTATGACAAATCCCATACATTTTTGATTTCGAAGTTTGCAATCGAAATTATCGAACGCATTTTGACTAGAGGCACAGAGCGGCCGCTTCGCCCAGTGTCGCTCCTTGCGCGTTGTATGTAAGCGTAAATAAACCTCCGTTAAAACTCCGCATCAATTTTGCGGAGGCGGATGCGGAGGCGGAGGTGACATATTTTGCGGAGGCTCCGCAGTAACGGAGGCGGAGGCGGAGCTCTGTTACAACCCTAATGTGAAGCATCAAAATCAAATTGTACAAATTTTCTTTTGCATTAGCATGGCGACATTTATTTTGCCACGTGAACGTGACGGTCTGATCCGCCGCATTAGACGTTTTATAATTTTACCACCGGAGAAATGCAATATTGCTCTTTATCATGCAGGAGTCTACAATCTTGACTGTGACGGTGGTCTTTCTTGATGGATGGTGCAAAAACAAAAATACCAATTATAATCCCCGTAAAAAACATGTCGCAGATAGTTAATAGAATCAGGCGTTACTTTGCGGAAATCCATAGCATTAAATTAATTAATATTATGTTTATAGCAGTTTTTCCGCTAAATAATACCCACAACCTGCAAGCAAATGTGTGAGTGCACGCATAAGCATGCGTAACGCACCTCCCTCCTCCCACACTGCTTATGCGTGCACTCAGATGCAAGATCGTGCAAACACCACCACCACACAAGCAACAATGTCGGCAAGATCGTGCAAAGCCCCACACCACCATGCAGGTTGCAAAACTCGACGCACGTTTCGCCCCGAACCCGGAGCATCCTCAGGAAGTGGACCTGCGAACAAAGTTACTAACGAACTTTGTTTTATAACTACTTACTAACGAACTTTGTTCGCAGGTCCACTTCCTGAGGATGCTCCGGGTTCGGGGCGAAACGTGCGTCGAGTTTTGCAACCTGCATGGTGGTGTGGGGCTTTGCACGATCTTGCCGACATTGTTGCTTGTGTGGTGGTGGTGTTTGCACGATCTTGCATCTGAGTGCACGCATAAGCAGTGTGGGAGGAGGGAGGTGCGTTACGCATGCTTATGCGTGCACTCACACATTTGCTTGCAGGTTGTGGGTATTATTTAGCGGAAAAACTGCTATAAACATAATATTAATTAATTTAATGTCGCAGATGTTAAACACCATCGCTATATAAATAATCCGTTACATTTGACCAACCTCACCTTACATTAGAATTGATAAGACAAGTCCTGGCAAAGGAACACCGGTACCATACAATCCAAGAATTGAAATCCAAAAACCGAGGAGATACCACTGTGCGGCTTGAAGATACTATAGCACTTTATTTATAAGCACTTTCTGAATGAATCGGAACATAATAACAATTGAAGAATCTTCTGGTAGTTTGAGAAACTTCAATAAATAGGGCAACTGTCACCTCACTCCTCTCCTCCCGTGACCACGGCTGCTGGAAAGTAGCCGAAACGTCGGGATAAGTGAAAGTGAACCGTGATTTTTTTTTTATTAAATGTACCAGGAAACATGTTGTGGATCGCCAGATGGTAAGTGATTACCGCCCTCCATGGACACTCGCAACACCAGAGGAGTTACATTTGCAACTTCTCTGGTTACAAAACGTATAAGTTTTACACCGGTTTTCTGTGATTTATCCGGTCGATCAGGCCCATAACCCATTCGTACCGAATCATGGCTCTCCTACGTTTAAAATCCGTAAATATTTTAATTTAGGTACAATTACTTTTTATATTTTATACTTATATCAAAAATTGTCAGGATCATGTAGATGAACGTAATAGCTTTGTTAGTATCTAGGCGTGCCTATTTTGTTTGATTAAAGACAAGTTTTTATTTCTAAAGTTGTAAATCACTATATCTCATAAGGAAAAATATATTATTTCGTACTGCCTGATGTAAGTTAGGTATAAGCCCCGGACGTGAGCTGACGTCAGGGATTCCTGAGCCCCGCGTCGTATTCATGTGAATCATGATGCGTCATGATCGCGGATAGTCCATGAGTCCACACGACAATGGCCCTTACGGCGACTTAGATACGTGGTCTCTAAAATAGGTTTTATGTCCGGAGTCCTTCAGCACTGTGTCCGTTTTATTCACTTGAAAGTTCTTTTAATAGTTTTGAGGCAATAAATATTATTTCAAACATCCTACTGATTACTATAATATTATAAATGTGAAAGTTAGTGAGGATGGATGGATGGATGGATGTTTGTTACTCTCACGCAAAAACTACTGAACGGATTTGGTATGGTAGTAGTTTAGGCTCTGGATTAAAACATAGGCTGCTTTTTATCTCAAAAAAGTACAGTTTTCCCATAGGATACCCGATACTATATTTACGTGAAAATAAGCTAGTCCTAGATAATGCTAAAATTCTACTAAATAAGTATAACGATCACCTTGTGGTACCTTTTAATAGACCAATGATCGCCATTCCTGAAGTGCTTCCCTTTATTGCGGTCGTAGCTTATAATTTTTTTGTCCCATGCATGGGGAACACAGAATACAGAACATCCAGAATGAGTGTTCGATCACATATTTTGTACGCAGTACACTAACCAAAACCATTGCGAAACACCGCACCGTCCGCTCTTTACTTTACTTTACTCTTTACACATACAAAACAAATCGCGTTATTATGTTACGACGATTAGGTATTCAATAAAAATTAATTGAAAAAAAGTTGGGTAAAATATCCCTTATCCTGTGGCAACATTTAATTACGTGTGGATAGCCACTCCAATTCGGAGTAGTCGTGACGGCTTAACTTTCAAGCGCGTTGACGGTTTCTGGATGATTTCTGTATGTATGTGCTGGGGAAGTAGGAACTCCATCCAACATAACATTATTAAGTATTTATATCTGGGGATAGGGTTGCCATCTCTTACATAATTATGACTCCCCGGACAAGACGCGTGAAAACCCCGGATTTTGGAGTACGAAACCCAGACATAGAACAGTTTTTACCCGACTACGGCAATGTCAAAAAGAAAGGAAGATTTATTATTGATGCTTATCAAAAAAAAACTTAGGCCTTCCTAATTCTGCCTACAAAAACCCGGATAGCAAATAAAATCCGGCCCGGACGCTCCCCGGACGCCCTTTAAACTAGGACAAATCCGGGGAAACCCGGACGGATGGCAACCCTATCTGGGGACTACAGTCGTGGTGTTGCCAAAACGTGAACTTAGATACGTGGTCTCTAAAATAGGTTTTATGTCCGGAGCCCTTGCAATACTCGTATAATCACAGAACTAACAGTATAACAGTGAAGGTACGAGCTCGGCGCGGTATGTGGCAACCGGTAGCCCGCTGACTCGTATTTTTATGTAACGTGCCGGGCCCGTGTTGCGAGTTGCGACACTCCAGCGGTCGTGTGCTCCAAGATATAAGAGCTCTGGACATTCGCTAATATAGAGCTTCTTTTCAGCTAAACAAGCACCGTACCTAGGTACCTACTTATAAAAATTTGCAAATTGTACGCCTATGGTTTTCGTGGTTTTGAGTTTTGGTTATTTAGAGGAATTGTACAATTTTACAAGATAAAAAAACTAGGTTTGGTGCAATATGTCATTGGATATCCATAAACTATTATTTCTACAATTGTTTCGATACTAAATTTCGTCCAAATGGTTAAACAATATCTACTATAGGTATATAAAGGAAAGTCGTGTTAGTTACATTTATAAGTTATAACTCAAGAACAGTGAACCGATTTGGCTGAAAATTGGTGGAGAGATATCTTAAAACCAGGAAGTTCAGAGAAGGTAATGAGAAATATTGGCAAAGGTGTAGGTAGGTTGTAGGACTAGGTGTAGGAGTAGGTGTAGTAATTTATTCATTCCAGTTCATATTTAAGACAGAACAACGTATGTCGGGATAGCTAGTACACTAATAAGTACAGTACAGACATGCATTAACTACAAAAATAAATGTAGTAAAAAAAACCTAAAAAACACGCTTTTTAACATATCGAACTAAAAAGTGAATAATAATTTTTAATATAAACAGAAAATAATAATGAACAAAAAATATGAGTACCTATTATTGTAAAAAAAGCGCTTTGTTCGTATATTTTTCGTGTATCGAACACCCCACGCTTTTTTCACAATAATACTAATATTTTTTGGTCATTATTATTTTCTGTTTATATTGTATTAAAAATGTTTTTTTAGTTTTTCAGTTCGATATGTTTATAAAAGCGTGTTTTTATTTTTTTTTAAACTACATAAGTATTTACTTATATGTATTAATTTTTCATTTTTTAGTTCGATGTGTGAATTAAAAGCGTATTTTTTAAACTATATATTTTATCAAATTATTATATTGTCACCGGTTCTTAAAGTTAAAATTAAATCTGTCCGTTTAAAGTGCGTCAAAATCGAGTCCGAAGGAGACGGTTACAAACATACAAACATATACAGGAATACTTTTTCATCGGTACAATAAATTTTACCACGTCATTGGTATCGATAATAGAGTACATTTCTCAAATAAAAAAAAATATTTTTTTTTTCATTTCAATTATTTTATCCTATAACCAATCTAATACCGCATGTGCGCACTAACTACAAGGCGTCAACGGGTGCGGTATGAGGTAGGGGGCGGCGGGGTGGGGTAAGCGATCGGCCGGGCGGCGCACGAGTTGGCAACAAAGCATCGATAGATGCGTAACGTATCCACATTTTGTATTAGTTTACCGGATAAGTTCGGGGATTGATAATTTTGTTTTTTTGTTCTAAAGGGGTAGTAACAAAAATCGCTAGTATTTTTTATTTTTGACAACTATTACGTATGTTGATTTATTGTACTGGTGAAAAAATAACCCTGTATATGTAATACTATATAATTATATTGTAAAGAAAATAAAGAATTTTTGATTTTGATTTGATTTTGTTATAGGTGAAGCTAATAAAAGCATGTTAATAAAAAGCGGTTAGGTACCTTTTCGTTTCTCAAAAAAATATTTTATTAGATATAAGTTTCTGTTACTTCTTCGATAACTTCTCAGGGCAACGAACTGTTTTCAACTTTCCAACTTGCTAAAGTACCTAGGTAGGTAAAGTGTGTAGTGACAGTGGAAAACGCAGGCCTAACAATGCTGTGACTAAAAAATTTCATCGCGTGCTGCCAGCTGCCACCAACAGGCAATACGTACCTACCTACCTAACTTCAGCATATATCTGGTTTATTTTATCATGCGATAATTTTCTATTAAGTATCTATTATTAACGTATTCTTTTTTCAGTTTCAAGAATGAAATCTTTGGAAGAGGTTGACTGTCAGAGCATATTATTGCCATAAGTACATTTTTCACGAGTTACGAGTTTACGACTGTATACAAAAGCAGTGCTTGTACGGTCTCATTTTCCTATAATACTGAGCTCTAGCAAAAATACAGCGTAATAAAGATTTTCTTTTTGCGGTGAAGATCAAATTCTTCAGTACCTATATCTTGACCGTTAGGGCGTTTGTAAACCCTATAATTTATTTAATGACCTATTAGTTATACTACGGCGATTGAAGTAAAAATTGTAATGCCGGATACCAAATCTCCGTGCAGGGCACAAACGGCATACAATGCTCTATGATTTGGGCTTTGATGTCACGGTGGTGACAAACCGGACAGACCTCTTAATATTATTATCATATGGGCAAATCAAATGCAAAACTTACATAATCGAAATCTTTTATGTAATATCTATTAACCAAGTTATTTTTTCAAGAAATAAGTACATAACTAATATATATTTTGTATTAATATACAATTTGCGCACGCGTACTGATCGCGGCTCGCGCTCTTGACCAAGCTTGACACGGCTACAACTTACACGGCCTTGCCAAAATGTCGAGAGTTGTTAATAATGTATTTGGATCAACCCAAATACTTAACAGAAGCTTTGATTTACACTTTAACGGTAATGATTGTATGGTACCATTCTATAGGACATAGAGCTGATAGAGACCAAAATAATCTCTGCTATTTAGTGTTAACCACAACTCACAAGACGTAGTGGCTTTATACGGTTAAGATTTGTAATAAAAAAAAAAAGATTACACAGCTCTAACATTTTTAGAATTAGCCAGTAGGTAATGTTGGCGATAAAACATTTTTTAGGAAGTAGATAGGTATATCGATTTTTCAACAATAGGTACTTATAATTTGGTAAATAATTAGGAATCGAATAATTATATTTTAACAGTTGACCGACATACGTTGTTCTGTCTTAAGTAGGAACTGGAATAAATACATGTACAGTGTACACCTCAAACCTACACAACAACCTACTGGGGCCGGCCGAACGGCCGTAGTAATTCAAAGAAAACCTATTGCGCGTTGATAGTTACGGACCCATGTCAGGAGGATATGTCTAAGGAGAAGACATAGCCTCCTGACATGCTCTTATAAATAACCTAACCTAACCTGACCGGTTAGGTTATTTATATAAGTATAATAACAAAAAAGATTTTCATCATCATATTATATTAATACGTGAAGCAAAAGTTTTATACACCGTTTTTCAAAAAATATGCAAACGGAGGTGTAAGAAATTTCGCTCAGTTGAAGTTATGGAGGAGGAACGATATTCTGCATTATTATATTTTTATAATAATGATTAAAAAATACAATATTAAATAATAATAAAATATAGTTACACTTCCTCATCAAAGCAGCAAAAGCCTTTGCCAAACTGTCATTTAAAATATATATAAAAAAAAACAAATTTGCTGTGAAAGTAGTCTCGTTGTAGGAGCTCGACGCGGCGCGAGTTGGGCGCAGTGGCCGCCGCCCTCGGAGCGACCCCTCGCCCTTGTCTTATGCCCCTCGGCCCCTCTCCCTACTGCCACAGCTACTTTGGAAATTTTATGACACATTGCGCACTGTTTTGTTTATATCTGAAAATGAGAGTTGGCTGAAACGATGCTGAAAGTTGAAACTGGCGGGTGTGTAATGTGTATATTGTAGTCGTAGTAAGCTAGACTAGACGTAAGAGTTAAGACTATGTTGACACTTTAATAACACCTGTAGGTATACGAGTAGTTCGATAATGTCCGAGAAAATGATAAAGTCCGAACCTAATTTTCATCGCATATATTGTTTTCAGAAGGCTCGAAACTTAAAAAAAACTGTTTATAAAATCAACTGCTGAGTGAAGAGAGAAATTGAGATTTTTATATTCTGTCCTTTACTTGAAGACTCAGAAAAGATTACTCGCACGTTGCAAAACACAAATCACAGGAGCCGAGTGGGCTTAATAATTTTTTACGTTCGCCACACTCGATAATCCGTAAGTCTTCTATGTAGGTATTTCTCAAGTTTCTACGGTCATAGGCTTCTGGCTTTATTATCATAATATTATTAAGTTCTTTTTTCTTGGGATGTATGATAGGAAAATGTTTTTACCAATTTTTTTCTGTAACACATTCGGGCTCCCCTGTAGCTTGGAGTCCCCGTATACGCCTGATATAGCTATAGTTACGCCCCTGCGTCAGGCGATCCATTTGCTAGTTTGAATCTATCCGATAAGTTAAGTAGTACTTAACATTCTTTCTTTGGTATTATTATATATAATTTTATCTTCTTCAATCATCTTTCTTAAGACGTATTTCTGTTCTTTTGTCTCGCTAAAACAAATATTTTTGAAGTAAATACTTCTTTAGCGCCGCTGAGTACTTTTCTTGGGATGGGTAAACTCTGTTAAACTCGCGCGACAGGTCACGTGTCCTGATCGACAATGCGTAAGATTCACTTGCAATTGTTTGCTGTATTGATTTACGCGAGCATGGAACTATTTTAGTTCGTATTGACTTTTGACCCCAACCCCCAACACATTGACCGTTGACAATGACACTTGACCTTTGACACTGACCTTGACCTTTACACCAATAATTCCCATCACATTAACCTTTACGTTGACCTTTACCTACAATCGTGCCCCCACGAAACTTCCCCCTCCCTTCCAAGCAAAAACCCCCTCGAGCCATAACTAAGCCTTCCTGACCCAGACCCCTCGAGTGGGGTATCATTGGAATCGAGAAAACGAGCCCTACATTTTGGCTCTATACAGATTTCAAATTCCTGATATACCCCAAAAATCTGAAGTGTTAAATTTTTAATGTAATATAAATTGTCATGACCTTATGTTTGTGTAGAATAGCGCAATAAATGAATATTGTATTTTACCAAATAAATGATAGTACCTACTTTTACACTGATAATTAAAGCAATTCGTGCAAAGTTATTCCCTAACCATTCCAAAAAATCAAAAATGCAATGCAACGTTAATATTCAAGTTTTTACTTCTGCCGGCACTCCCAGAGTGCAACGTTTTTTCCATTTCATTGCTGTCGACTGTGGGTCAATTTTGGACCAACTTCTAGATGGGGGAGACCCAAGTCTCCAGTGTCACTAGACTGTCAAATATTTATGGGCGCATTTATAAATTTTGTTGGAGTTCTATTTCAGATTTTTTTTTCAAAATTGCATGATGTTAAGTCGACCGGCCCCAATAGTTGAAGTTAAAGGTTGTTGGTATAGTATTAGCTAAAGGTGTAGGTTGAAGGCGTAGATGGTAGGTGTAGGTTTTAGGTGTAAGTTGTAGATGTTTTAGGTGTAGGCTGTGTGTGGTTGGTGTAGGGGTTTGAGTAGGTATAGGTGGTAGATGTAAGTTGTAGGTATAGATACATACTACATTTTACATACCTAAATATACATACATACTAGCTAGGTAGGTTTATCAAAGATAGGTGTAAGTAGATGTAATTATTTATTGATTCCAGTTTATGTAGTTGGTGTAGCATCGTTAAGTATCGCAGATATTGTTTATGAAAAATTCTTATATAGATATATACTAAATAATTATTACTTGTATGATGTAGGTAACTACGTAGATAATTACTGCAATAATGAGCTTCAGTGCTCAGAAGAAGCGAATTAAAGTAAATCGTATGTAAATATATGCGTGTATCTTACACAGTGTATAAAAATTACGAAATGATCCACGTAACAAATACAGGATTTACTATCGCACATTACAATGGGCATAATTATTTTGACACCGATGTCGGTTTTTTCAAATGTTCTACACGTAAAAATTTTGAGGAGACTTTATGATTTTTCAAATCAATTTTTAATATTGTTGGATTTTAATTTTTTGAGTTGGTTTTTAATACAATTTTATTTTATAAATTTTATATTTTTAAACAGAAAAATCCTAAACACATTTTTTTGTAAATTTGGGTGAAGAAGTTCTGGAAAATTGTTTTTGCTATACTAAGTCATATTTTTTGTAATATTTTTAACTGATATTTAGATAAAGAAGTACTCCATTTGTGACAATAGGCTACACGGCTACATCTAAAATATTAAGTTTCATTAATGCTCTCAGAAATTTTGAGGCATTACTACTTTGTAAATGTAAAAAATTATAATGTTTTATGTTCCTGCGACCGTATATTTCATACACTTTAACTTGGACGTGACGTCATAGCTATGTACGACTTTAGTATGGAGCGTTTTCACGGGACTTGCGAAATTTTGTAAACAAATCGCTATACCTTTAAAAATATTGACTTTTGATATACGGTTTCTTCTGAGAAGTTACTCATATTTAAGAGCACTATAAGCAATAAAAAAAATCAGTCGTCTAGTCTATTGTTATATTTTGGAGGATTTGGTAAAGATTTGGTTTCATATGGTGTCAAAATGTACCGCAAAACAGTCAATTTATGTCAAATTTGTAAACGCGTCCATAAGTAAAAATTATTTAGCACACTACGGCCGCTGTATCTTGACGGGTCTGAACATAAGCTCTGCGAACTTTAGCGCATGTACAACTCGTGAAAAAAAAATGTTATTGTATTATTTTTATATACCTATGTACTAATAAATTTTCCCTAATACAGTTGACCAATTAGTACAAATAAAATAAATACGAAAACACTTAAAAACAGTTATTGCGCAACGTTCTGCGCGAAGTTCAGACTCGCCAAGATACATCGGCCGTATTGTAAGATAAGTAGGAAAACCGAAATCTGTCAGCACTAGCAACCAAAATTAGAAGGGAGAGAGACAGAAGGAGTAGAAAGGAGCAAAATAGACTATAATAATACTGTGGGAAAAGGAATTGGAATAGTAAGAACCGTCTAATGCCCCGTCCAGACTGCTCGCGAAGTAGGCCGAGGAAGTGCTCCGCGAAGTAACCCGAAGTATGAAAAGGCGAAGCGAAGTGCGTGCCCACACTGTCTTATTCGGCCAAATTCGGCCTACTTCGTGAGTAGTCTGGACGAGGTGTAATATGTAGGGTCCATAATATTTACATATTCGAACTTCTAGTTTCGTAGGTAAACTAAGATGTAAAGAAGTTCTATATTACAGAGTATACCTACTGCACTATTTAAATTGGGTAGTAGGTAGGTACGCCGCACGGTCTCGGTACAATACCGTGGTCCGCCGGCCGCTACCGTGACCCCTTACGAAACCCGAGCTAACGGTGACTCCGATCGCCGGGTAAGTCGGCCGAGCGCCTTGCCAGTCGGCGACACACTCACTTGTCTAATTAAAAAATGTTTGTGAAAAATAAAAGGTTTTATTATATTATATCATCTAATTCAGCGGCGGTTGAATGGATGATGATAAGATTTTTTTGATATTTCACAATAAGCTCGAGCTCGATATGAGCTCGCAAGCATTTAAGTTCCACAAGAATAAAATGGAAAAAAATATCTCATACAGTTTATTTATTTTCTAGTAGGTAATAGGTATATACTATATAGGAAATGAGAATCAAGAAGTTACCATTACCTACTTAATATTTTATAAAATATTAGCTGGTTGGTGCCCGCAACTTCGTTTGCGTGAAAATAGTAAATGGAAACGGAGCCCTTTTTACCCGACTACGGCGAAACCTCTTTATAATATTAGTGTAGATTATGCTTATCAAAAGACTGCTAAAATGACTTTAATAAAGATAGTAGATATATCTACTAGATACCATAAATTCCTCATCAACAGACAATTGGTCCATATTAAATAATAATCATATTTTATGCCTAAGGTCCTCATTTTTTTATTAATTGAACTTGCTATTAGCTAAAAGTGAGTCACGCATTTGCTTGCAGGTTGTGGGTAGGTATTATTTGGCGGAAGATTGCTAAAAATAATAATATTTATTAATTTTATGTTATGGATTTCCGCAAAGTAACGCCTGATTCTATTAACTAACTATTTGCTATTAGCTGTTTACCCTCGATGGAGACAGGCGGGGATTATGATTTTGACGTGTCTGTCCGTGGCATTGTAGCTCCAAAACGGATATACCGATTTTGATCTAGTAAGCTGACATGGTCGAGAGTATTCTTAGCTATATCTATCATCATCAGTTACATCACTACCAGACAATTCGGGAGTTACTTAAAATTTTAATATTGTTTTTCAAGTAACATAAACAATTATTATATTAATATGGAAAACAAAGTAAGTATTAATATTATGTTAATCAAATAATTGTGCGCGGGAATAATGTGTGTTAAGAATTCATTCTTATAATTTAATTATAATATTTGCTAACCGAAATATGCATTTTAATTTATACTTTAAAAAATAACTGATTTTTTACAGTTACATTATTTAGTTAAATTATACATCTGCATAATCTTATCTCGTTTTTGACACGGTGTGTTATAATCATTGTTATAATATACAGACATACTATTAAAATAAAAATATGTTTTCATTACATAATTATTAGATTATTATTAGCTATACATTTTATTATGATTATTTTATCCATCGTTTTAAATATAAAGTAGAGCAAGCGACGCTAGCGCCGCGCGGTCCCTATCGGGACTAACTGGAACTAACAGTTACTTATGCCGCGTTCAGTTAGTCATCGTCCATCGAGCTCCGAGTGTTCCCATGCTTTCTAAATTTTCGTCTGTTGACCTTCCGGCACAAATTATTATCGTTTCTTTTAGTAGCTGGTACATATCGAACGGATTAAAATTTATATCCAAGGAATATATTTATTTTAGAATCCATAATTAGTACTTTGTGCTTACTGCTATACTATAGGAACTTATAGATAGGCCATTCCGTTTAGAACACAATAATAGGCAGATATTATATTATAATATTTACCTTTAATAATAATAATATGTAGTAGTGATAGTACATAATATAGCAAACTAAATTTAATCCTACTAATATTATAATTGTGATAGTTTGTGAGGATATATGGATGGATGTTTGTTACTCTTTCACGCAAAAACTACTGAACGGATTTCGATGAAATTTTTATGGTAGTAGTTTAGGCTCTGGATTAAAACATAGCATAGGTACTTTTTATCCCGAAAAAATACTGTGTTCCCGAGGGATACTCTATTTACGCGTGCGGGCAACAGCAAAGAAACAGCAAAAATAAATTCATTCGGTAACTTTTTTTTTCGAAGTTAATAATTATTAAGTAATCACAGGAAATTAAAAAAAAATAGCTCCATACTCACCGTCCAATCTCCAAATCCAATACCGCGGCCTTGATTCTTGGAGCGGATTTGTAGGCATAAATTATAAATGACTACGACTAGCTTTTACCCGCGGCTCCGCTCGCGTAAATATAGTATCCCACAGGAACACTGTACTTTTTGTAGTTAAAAATAGACTATGTTTTAATCCAGAATCCAGAAAGAAAAAAAATAGACTACTAGGTACCACACCAAACTTCATCGAAATCCGTTCAGTAGTTTTTACGTGAAGGAGGACTCTCCTCCATCCTCATGAACTTTCACATTTATAATATTAGTAGGAATGGCACTTTTGACACTAATGACGGCCATTAGTACCGGTGCTGGATTTTTGCAGGCTGAGAAGAAGAAGAAGTAAGGGCTTTCAGCAAGAAGGGTTTCAGATGTTTGTATTAGGAAAGGTTTCAGATGTTCGTGTATTAGAACAATTGTTACGTAGTAACAATTTATAACTATTTATATAACAATTATTGTTACGTAGTAGCTACTTATAACAATTATATTATATACTATTTATAACAACCTCCTTGGTGTAGCGGTTCGAGCATTGGCTCTCGACTCGGAGGTCGTGGGTTCGATTCCTGCATTGGAACAACAAGAAATGTTGTTTCCAAGTTTGGTTAGGACAATGCAGACTGAGCACCTGATTGTCTGACAAGAAAGATTATCCATGCGTCGGATGGGCATGTAAAAAGTCGGACCTGCGCCTGATCTCTCGTCAGTCGTGTCGGTTATCCGTCCCACTGGATTACGAGAGTAAAGGAAGAGAGAGAGTGTTCTTGTGTACATACTTGGGTACTATAAAATTACTCCTGCGTAACTGGCCTGGTTTCAATGAAACCGGCCACCGTCACCGAAATCAGTGTGGGGAGTTATTTATATTTTATTTATAACTAGCTTTTCCCGCGACTTCGTCCGCGTGGAACAGTTACTTTGGGATATCGCTAAAATATACCGGCGACTTCATTTACGTTGAAGGAGAAGCGCTTCCCTGCCCGCGACTGCCCGACGCGCGCCCTATTATTTTATTACAGCGATATCTTCTAAAATACTCATTGAAATCAAATGATGTAAACGGCAAATTTCTTCTAAATTAAATGCTTGTAATGAACAACGTATTTACTTGGGTAAGGATTAATATAATCTTTATGAAAACACTTTCACAAATAATGCTTAATTTTTGAACAAATTTGGTTAGCATAAAAAGGTTATTGTGAGCCAACCTTAAAGATAGACATGTACTGTCGCGGACTTTTTTTTAGAACTTAGGGAGACAATTCTGTCACGGTTCCCTATTTTTTCGCATAAAATCATATGTCATAATTTTACTTGGCATAATTTCATTTGACCTAATAGTAGTTTCGCATAATATTCATTTGTCATAACTTTCTTAGCATAATTTTTTTCCGCATAATTACTAAAAGCATAATAATTGTTAGGCATACTTATTGTAAGGCATATATTTTTTTACGCATAATATTCATTAAGAATAATATTTTTATGCATAATATTAAAAAGCATAAATATATTTACGCATAATGATATTTAAGCATACTATTATATTTACGCATACATCTTTGTAGCATTTTTTTCACATACTAATGAATGATAAATTCTACTGGGTGTGCGAGTTAAGACGAAATAACAATTATAATTGTAATTTTCGACTGATTACGAAATTAAACTCGGATAAAAAACACGAACTGCTATCTAAGAAAATGCTGAGCTAATTATTTTAAACATGTTAGCGGCTTACGGGTGGCCCAAGGGCCACCCCGCCGCAACTTAACCTACTGTTACATATGTTAAACTAGGTATATGAGTGTAATACCTGCTTTTAATGTTTTATAAATATGTGTTTAATTACCTCAGCCGTGTTTTCATTATGTCGTTCCATTTTATGCATATTTGTGCCTTGTGACAAAATGCCTTGAATTTATTATGACAAAAAAATATGCCTAACGAGTTTATGCCGAAAAACAATTATGCCAAAGTATTATTATGACAAGAAAAAATATGCCTTACGAATTATGCCTCATTAAATTAGGACAAACAATATTAGTCTAAATGATATTTATGCCTAATGATGTGGTATGCCAAGAAACCATTATACCAAAGTATTATTATGCGTAGTAAAATTATGCCAAGTGAGGTATGCCAAATGAAATTATGACAAATAAAATTATGCGAAAGAAGAGGATCCCTTCTGTCACACATCATTTTAGCGAAACTTTAACCGTTTCCGCAGAGTATGCAGCGAAAGCTCTCAAAAGGAAAAAATAACTCCCGATTTTGAAACATTCTTGGTTGGTGCTCCGCTCTTATTGAGCTTAACATGATGTTATATAGCCTAAAGCCTTCCTCGATAAATGGACTATCCAACACAAAAATAATTTTTCAATTCGAATCTACTGATTACGAGAGTAAAGGAAGAGAGACAGTAAACTACTGTTCCTGAGATTAGCGCGTTCAAACAAACAAACAAACAAACAAACTCTTCAGCTTTATAATATTAGTATAGATATGTGACAATTGACCCTATATTATGGCTAGCACTGGCGGTTTTACCACTAAAACCACATGTTTAAAATAAATTTATATATCGAATATTTTCCGTGACATATAAAATTAGGATTAATTGCCCGCGACTCCGCCCGCGTGAAATTAGTTCTTAAGTTTTCGTCCCCTATTTTACCCCCTTGGGGGTTGAATTTTGAAAAATCTTCCTTAGTGGATGCCTTCGTGATATGAGGAATACGTGTGCAAAATTTCAAATATCTAGCCTTAAGGGTTTAGCTTGTTCGTTGATACATTAGTTAATCAGCTTTGCCTTTTATAAATATAGATAGAAGATGGACGTTCCCATAATTCCCATATAAATCTAATTCTATCCCATATCTACTAATTTTTCGATTAACGCAAAGTCGTCAAAACATCATTAACTTGAGATTTACAGTCCGAAGCCTGAGCTTTGCGCTCATAAACAAATGAAATACGATGCGAGACTCGGATACGATGCCTAGTCAATAGTTTTAGACCAAATACTTATAGGGCTAGTTCTATTATGGCTGGTATATAATAATATATTATGTTTCATAAATTCGCCATGAAATATACTCTTTTAGTACAGAATTTGGAGCTTGGTAGAATGTTAGACTCCGTACTACACGCCCGTACCATGGCTGGATGCCACGAGTGGGACTCTACATTTATAAATATTTGTATTAGGGCAGATTTTTCAATCGTCAGATAACTCATAATGCTCATATCTGAGGAATAAATATGTGACTTTGACAGATTCTGTATGAAAAATTTGTCAGAGTCACATAATTATTCATTAGTTATGTTAACTGACGATTGAAAAATCGTTTATAATACGTTTTAAGTGTTCCTTCTCTCTAAAATATTCCTAATATTTTAGAGAGAAGGAACACTTAAAACGTAATAACTAGCCATACCTCAAGCAGGAACATTTTGCGGTATCGTTACGTGTACGTAAGCGAGAAATATTGTATGAAAACCATGAAAGCGCCTCTAGCGGACGTAAAAGTAACTAAAATGTTCATACAATATTCCTCATATTTCTTGTTTACGTACACGTAACGATACCGCAAAATATTCCTGCTTGGGGTAGGTACTGTATGTGACTCATGAAGTCATGTAACAAACATATTTTTTTAGGTAATTCTTTATACGAATGATTTCTTTTATAGCATAAACAATAATGTCTACGGACGCTTCGCCCAACGTCCATCTGACCCCGTGCTAAGTAATCGAATAAGTTGTGTTATGGTGGTAGTTTAAGCTTTGGAACAACGCATAGGCTACTTTTTATCCCGAAATAGTACAATGCTACTGGGGAGTGTACTTTATTTACGTGGGTTAAAGCTAGTAAAATATAAGGTCGCAGAAACATATTTGTATAATTACAAATTAAATTTGTGCGTATAAGTTCATACTTACAACAATTAATGTTTTCGTATGTGATGTAAACTAATGATGTAGGGTTTTTTACTAATTTAGCAAAAAAAATTGAGTTTGTTTTTGTATTTTTGATGTATCTAATAATTAAACTACCTACAAATAAACTATTAAATATATAAATAAAGCCTCAATATTTCTGAGTATACATAATATATAAATGAAACTAAATATTTGACATGTAGATAATAATAATTGTAGTTTTTGAAGTTAGAATAGTTCAAGCCGCGACGAGACTCAAATCTGTATTTTTAAGATAGCTATTCAAAATTGAACTTTATGCTCTACACAACAAGATACACGTTTCATTGCAAGAGTTCGAATGTCAAGTCAATCAAAGTCAATGTCGAATGCGCCGCTCTTACAATGAAACGTGTAATTTTTATGCGGTAACTAAAGTTCAATTTTGAATAGCTATCTTAAAAATACATCATCAGTCATTATGTCAGACTCTCTGCAGGACCTGGAAGAGATGCTGAACAGCCTAAGCGATTCTTCAAGACGGGTGGGTCTCGGTATGAACCTGAACAAAACTAAAATCATGTATAATGAACACGTTCTCCCGAGACCAGTCGTCGTAAATGGCGCTAGTCTTGAAGTTGTGCAAGAATACGTATATCTTGGCCAAACCATTCAACTCGGGCGGCACAACTTTGAGAAGGAGGTGAGTAGAAGAATACGCTTGGGCTGGGCTGCATTCGGGAAGCTCCGCGACATCTTTGAATCGCCGATCCCACAATCCCTTAAGACCAGGGTCTTTGATCAATGCGTTCTACCGGTAATGACATACGGAGCCGAAACGTGGACACTCACCGTAGGCTTGGTTCATAAGTTTAAGGTTGCTCAGCGTGCGATGGAAAGAGCAATGTTAAGGGTATCTCTGGTGGATAAAATACGTAACGACGTTATTCGCCAGAGAACTAAAGTCACCGACATTGCTCAACGAATTAGCACGCTGAAGTGGAAGTGGGCCGGCCATGTCTGCAGACGGACAGACAATCGATGGAGCAGACAAGTATTAGAGTGGAGACCACGTTTAGGCAAACGTAGTGTAGGACGTCCTGCGGCACGATGGACCGACGATTTGAAGAAGGTGGCTGGCAGCGGATGGATGAGGGCTGCCCAAGATCGGGATGGTTGGCGCTCATTGGGGGAGGCCTACGTTCAGCAGTGGACGGCGATAGGCTGATGATGATGATGATGAAAAATACAGCGTCACGTATCGTCGTTAGAAATTTGGCTCTATGCTTTATGAGATTTGATATGTTAACTTTTTAATAATGCCAATCATAAATTGTCCTGGCTACGTATTGTGTCGCTTGATGGCAAACAATTACCATCATCCATGGACACCTCGTAATTAGGGTTACCATATCTCAGGATTTGTCCTGAGATTTCAGGATTTTTCGACTCTTCTCAGGATTCCGGCCGGATTTAGCAAATCTAGTGATAGCTCAGGATTTTCAATAAAACACAGGTTACATTTTAAAGATCTCTCTTATTAAACTACTAAAAATAATTTTCTTTTTGCAGTTAAAATCAATACTTATTTATCAAAGTGAAACAAACTAAAAATAATCTTCTTTTGGTAACAATTGCAGTTAAAATCAAAAAAGTCGCGTAAAACGCGTGCGCGCGTGCGTTTTTGAGAGAAAATTCTCAAGCTGTTGAAAATCTCAGGACTTTTCCATGGAAATCAGGCCTTTTCTCCGGACTTTTTATTTTTTCATCTGGTAACCCTACTCGTAATACCATGTGCGTTGCCGGTTTATTTGGGCCATAACAGAGTCCAGTAATGATAGTTTCATAATGAACCCACACGGCGCGGCGCAGCGACCGGTCCCGTAATGACGGCCGAGTGAACGTCGATACCGAATACCTATAGTACTTATGCAATTGAAAAATAAATATTTTTTATGAAATAATAATATCAAAATATACTTGAGTCTTGGATTAGAAGATAAAAATATCGTCATAATAACTTTTAAAAAGAAGAGAAATCCCGCCAAAACAATTCATGTAGAGCGATGCCAAGACGATACAATATGACAACTGTCAAAAAACTATCAGATCTCATGTAAAACCAAGCCTCTGACTCTACTCAATTTCTAACTCTACCCGCTTTAACTCTACAAGCCTAACTTCACAAACTCTACACCTTACTACGTACGCACTGCGTTGCAAGTTACCGTCTTGGCCACTTTAAAGCTAAATATTATCTTGGAATGACGTACCGAAATAATTCATTCACGATTTTTTTTCCATGGAGAATACAGAAAGCTTACATTTCAGTTAGTAGAATTAATTATTCATTGCCGAACTACGAAAGTGTTACGTTTTACTTTGAAAAAGTTTTGAAAACCTGTGATTACCTTAGCCTTGAAGCCATTTAGTTTTGAAGACCTTAGTCGTGCCTATGTATTTATTCCTCTTGCTTATGCAAAGTGAAAACAAATGCAAAGGACGAAGAACACTTGAAATTAAGTTTTTTACCAAGAACTTTAAACGTACGCCTATATTTTTTTGTTATCTAAAATCTAAATAGTTTTTCTTTGGCTACTTTAATATCTACTTTAATTTTGGAATGCTTGTGATCAACTAGTAGTTTCAGCTACGTGGTTGGTCAGGGCTTCACGTTGTGTTGCTTACTAACTTCAATAGGCAATCGGACAATTTTTTTTTTATTGCATAAATGAATAGTACTCTTAAATATGAGTAAATTCTCAGAAGAAACCGTATATAATCAAAAGTCAATATTTTAAAGGTACAGCGATTTTTATACAAAATTTCGCGAGCCTCCTAAAAACGCTCCATACTAAAATCGCCACACAAATGACGTCACTATTGGATTAAAGTGTATTAAGCAGGTATAAAGTATACGGCCGCAGGAATATATTTGTAAATATCTCCGATATTTGTGCGTTTAAGTTCATACTTACCATAATGAATGTTTTTGTATATGATGTGAGTAAACTAATAATGTAGGTTTTGTTTACCAATTTCGCAAAAAAAATAAAATTTAATGGTACTTTTTAAATGTATTTTATTAGTAAACTACACATAAAATAATATACTTTTTAACATTTACCAAGTAGTAATGCCTCAATATTTCTGAATATATTAATGAAACTAAATATTTCAGATGTAGTCCGATCCCCTATTTGCATTATTGCGAAATTTTGTATACAAATCGCTATACCTTTGAAAATATTGACTTTTGATATACGGTTTCTTCTGAGAAGTTATTCATATTTAAGAGTACAATTCATTTATGCAATAAAAAAAATCAGTCTGCTTGCCTATTTTACGAGATGACCAATGGCCTTGTGTTTCTGTTTTGTATGTGGGATATATATAATGGCCCACCAAAGTATTCCTCTTCGCTACACTCTAACATACCCATATGATAACACTCCTTCGGTTTGTTCCTCTCCTCTACATCCAAACAAAAAAAAAGATTAAAAAAGAGTATAAAAATAGCGGGAAAGTTCCCCATGGCGGCCATCTTGGTTCGCATTGTGCGACGCGGCGCGCCACGTGCACGCACATCTGTCCCGGGACAGCACCCTCCATTCCCAGCGTCCGCTCCGTTGTTCCAAATTATACTTTAGAATAGGTTATGTCAGTTATGTATTTTAGGTATTTATTTATAGGTACCCTATGTAAGTACTTACATAGGGTACTACTAAAATAAATAATACCTATAATAGGCAATCGGACATTTTTTTTATTGCATAAATGAATAGTACTCTTAAATATGAGTAACTTCTCAGAAGAAACCGTATATCAAAAGTCAATATTTTCAAAGGTACAGCGATTTGTATAAAAAATTTCGCGAGCCTCCTAAAAACGCTCCATACTAAAGTCGACCTACAAATGACGTCACTTGTAGGTTATAGTATATGAAGTAGTATATGAAGTATATGGCCGCCGGAATATATTTGTAAATATCTCCGATATTTGTGCGTTTAAGTTCATACGTACCATAATGAATGTTTTTGTATATGATGTGAGTAAACTAATGATGTAGGTTTTGTTTACCAATTTCGCAAAAAAAAAAAAAAATTTGGTATAAAGACTCGCGAAATTTTGTATACAAATCGCTGTACCTTTGAAAATATTGACTTTTGATATACGGTTTCTTCTGAGAATTTACTCATATTTAAGAGTACTATTCATTTATGCAATAAAAAAAAAACAGTCCGCTTGCCTATTACCTTTTCCCACTGCTCCGCCCGCGTAAATATAGTATCCCACGGGAATACTGAACTTTTTCGTGATAAAAAGTAGCCTATGTTTTAATACAGAGCCTGAACTACTAACATACCAAATATCATCAAAATCCGTTCAGTAGTTTTGCGTGAAAGAGTAACAAGCATTTATAAGAGCCACAGAGGTCGTACCTATTATAGATTAGACCAACCTAACTCATTTTAAGCAAAGAATTTATATTACTAACGTAGTTTTAGTCTTCTGGTGGCGTGGGAGTCCCAGGGTGACGGTAATCGCATACCATCAGGTGATTCGTGTGCTCGTATGCAACAGTTGTTACAAAGTAGTGAATAGGTAGGTACGAGGTACAGAAAATATAATAATTGTTTCGTCTTTTATCCAGCCTTTATTCCCCTTGTGCTGTGTGATAAGGTTTCCAGAATCAAAAAAAAAAATTACTCAGCGTAAACTAGACGTTTATGTAACTGAAAAAAAAAACTGGAAATTAGTTTCTAATTAGGTACTAAAAAGTACTAGATTATACAAAAACAACAAAAGCATTCTAATAAAACCAATATTCAGCGCGCATGCGCTAGGGTGCCCCGCCGCCCTTCCTATTACGCACTCTATTTAGGGGTTGTTACAAAGAACAACTCCGGCCTGTCTATTTTAGTCTCTAGAATATCATCAGCTTCTCCCACCAAAGATTATCTTTTGCCGTAAACAAAGCTCGTAAGTAAGTCATAAGTCATAACTGAACCAGGAAGACGTCAACTATTTTGCAGGTCATGAAAATGAACATTAAGAAAACCGAGGAACCGAAATGGAACAGGCTAAGGTCTTAGACCATACTGCCTCTTCTGTCGTTTTATTTCTTATTTGTCTTATTTCTAGATCGCCAAGTCCAAAGTCTAGTCAAAGTCCCAATAAATAGTCAAGGTAGTCAATCAGTCAAGTCAGTCGATTCAGTAAAGTGGTAGATGCTTTACTGAAACTTCCTAGGGAATTTTGGCGGGAAACCCAATTTAGCACGCATTTTGTAGTTGCTATATCACTCCTCCACACTAGTGCACGTCAACGAATAACTAATGGTTAATATTCCACCAATATTACACATTAAAAACCGCAATAACACGAATTTAGAAAAATAATACAGAAACACAACATTGTTGATTGACATTCCCGGCGAAACTCCCAGTATGCACTAAATAACAGAGCTTTTTTTAAGAAACAATTTATTATTATACATTGTAGAGCATTAGAGGCCATAGACTTACGCGCAGTGCGCACGCGACGTTAGTACGTTAGTAATATAATATATTCTTTGACGTTAGTGACTTATTGTGGGTAAAATAACATGTCAAATAAAGTGCTGTAAAAAAATAAAAAAACTTTCGCTCTTACGGTGATATGCAAAATAAATTAAAAGCAATCTACTAATAAATCCTAATACTTACCTCATATGTAGTAGAAGTTAGAAATTCAACACTATATTGTTTACGATATTTAATTTATATTGGACGAGTAATTATATATTGGGAAAGCGGGGTTTCCCGGAAGCAGGCCCCGCGGCGGCCGGACGCGGCCTGCGGGGCGGGGGGAGGTCAAAGGTCACGTGGGACCTACTACAAATACCGCCCTAAATATATTCAAATCTATTTATATAAGTTCCTAATACCTAAATGCGGTTCATTCATAAATAACTATATTTTTTTACAAAAACTATAACCCGAGTCTACGTAAATTATGTAGCCAATAGCCCGAGCTATTATTACGAGTCAGATCAGTAGTTTAGGCGCTACATTGGAACAAACATATTATATACAAACATAGACTGCCAAAATCATTACCCTTCCTGACTTCGCCGTATGTGGGTAAAAAGTTAAGGGATTTTGTTTAGAGAAAATAAGTTTTGTTTAGCAGTCTGGAATTTTACCATTTTTATGATTTTAAATTTTTTTGTGTTTTAGTACAGATAAAAATAAAATTGGTTCGCGATAACTATTTCGTTTCTCCGTCCTCCCTTACAGGCTCCCTAAGAACCCAAAACTCGATAGCTAAAAGACGGCGGTTATATTTTCGGCTATGGAATGATTTCGGAATGAAATATTCATTCCAATATTATTAAATCGAAATTAGGCTGCAACCCGCAAGTGATACAAAATGCAATGGTAACCTGTTACCTGGCAAAGAAAATTAAAGAGGAAATTACCTAATGGTATATTCTGAAATACAATAAAAATAAATAGGAGAGCTCCGGCAGTCAAGTGCGAAGTTTTCTCGAAGCTCCGCTATCGATCGAGCTGCCGCGGCCGCTGCTAATTTCATTTTTATTTCAGCAAAATACCACTGACATTAGTTTTGGAATAATCGAGAAGAATAAGGAGAAGGACTAGAACTAACACAACCAATGTCTGTGAAAAATTCAACTGTTAACTAGCGCGGTTAAGGAGATACAGCCCGGTGACAGAAGGATAGACAGACGGTTCTCAGTCTGTCTATCCTTCTGTCACTGGCTCGACTCTCAGTAATAGAATCCGGTTTTTACTCTTTATGTACGGAATCCTAAAAAACGTTAGGGAAAAATTATAAGTATTATATTTATCTAATTGCGTTTGTAGCGCGTAGCAGGTGTCGTAGCCTAGCTACGTCATAGAAAATGCAATAAAACACACATTTTTATACATAATATAGTAAAACCACGTTCTTAATTTATTTCAGGAATTATCGTTTTTTAGGTTTCGGGACGTCTCGTGTCTCGAAGTCCCAGGACTTTTTTTATTTTAGTTGTCTTTAGTCCCGGGACTTTCGGGTCGAGGCTCGAGACGAATTGCGGAAGAACTGTACTTACGTAAATATTCCTAGTATCCAGACACCAGATGTGGAAATAATGTGCGCAGAACCTAGTACCTACCAGTAGCTCTCAAGTGCACAACGAGCCTTAATGAAGTAGAACAAGCAATAAAAATATCCAAGAAAATATACCCGTTTTTCAGTTGCTTGAAGCAACCGGAAAACGTTCAGAAAGTTTAGAACTACTGTATAAAGCCTTAAACACAATCAAACCGACATCTGTTGAAAACGAGTGTTCTCCTTGTTTGGTGGCATTATTACAAAAATCAGAAATAAAATAATTATTATCAGACAAAGCTGTTGATGTCTTGTAGTTCCGGGTATTCCTGGGACTTTGATTGTAGGCGGTCTTGTGTCACGGGATTTTAAAATTATCGGGAATTCCTATACCTTAACTACCCATACCTCATATAAGTTTCGCTCTGTCAGTCCTTCTGTCTGTCTGTCTGCCACTGCTAACTTCTGTAATTAATAGTAAAAATTAATGTTTAGTATAGTTATAGATTGCGCATAGATTTTAATTTTGGCATTATAAATTAAGATTAATTTTATTGTTTAGGGGTGGCTCTTCATACAATATGTGAAGTGGGGAAGACATTTTTTTCTCATCCCACCCCACAGTGTAAGGTATCGTCGAATAGATATTTTTAAATAAAGGCGAAGTTTAACTTTTTTTATAAGATAAAAGAAATTTCGCTGGAACTGTACATTTTACCTCAATAAAAAGTAGCCTATGTCCTTTCCAATGGTCTACTCTACATCTGTGCCAAATTTCAGATATTTGTAAAGTTCCACGCTCATAATAGGGGATCGGACTACATCTGAAATATTTAGTTTCATTAATATATTCAGAAATATTGAGGCATTACTACTTGGTAAATGTAAAAAAATATATTATTTTATGTGTAGTTTACTAATAAAATACATTTAAAAAGTACCAAATTTTTTTTATATATTTATATATTTTTTATACAAATCGCCTGTACCTTTGAAAATATTAACTTTTGATATACGGTTTCTTCTGAGAAGTTACTCATATTTAACAGTACTCTATTCATTAATGCAATAAAAAAAATTAGTCATGCATAATTGTACATGCGTCTTTATCAATTCTGAATTCACAAGAGAATTATATTCCTGTGCAAAGATAAAAATTCGTATAAACAAAAATAATTTCAACTACAAAATATTACAGTTACAAGAAAAATCCCAGTTGAACAGATGATAGCACCATCGATATGTTCGGTGCGTCCGCCACCAATTATTCACAATACGACCGCTGAAATATGGAAATTTAATAAATGCACGCGTTTTGTTGCTACATTTTAAATTCCGCTCGTTATGGACAAACGAGGCGATAGTTTTGAGAATCCTATGGGATTATTATCAACTAGATGTTGCCCACGACTTCATGCACGCAAAAGGAAATACACGGGAACCGTTAATTTTGCCGCAATAAAAAGTAAACTATGTCCTTACTCGAGGTCGGGGTCATTTTATATCTGTGCCAAATTTTATCAAAATCGGTATTGTAATTTCGGAACCTATTCAATGCAAACAAACATATCTAAGTACCTAAGTAGAAACAAATCTTTTCCCTTTTTGTTATTGTTAAAATTATTGTTTTTCGCATACTCGTAAGTCGTAGCTTTTACATAAAACGTGAAAAGCAAAATAAACTTTATGTATAAACGAATTAACGACTTAGCGCCATCTTTTGGCGAGCTTATGAAATTATAAAAAATAGAGCTTTTGTAAAGACTGTTAAGTAATTAATTCGATTTAACATTGTATCTATTTTATTATTGTTTTCGACCAATGTTAAGGAAAATACACACGACACTCCAGTAGCGAAGTGAAATTCAAAAAAACACATACCACGCTATTGACTAATTACTATTAATAAATAACGCGAGTGAGTAAATATTTTCGCCATACAATAATTTATAAATAGTGCGGCCAGGACGAGGGTATTTTTACATGATCAAATGTGTGGGTAGCGCGGTTATTATAAAACAGCCTCGCTTCATAGTCTTGGTTTTATTAATTAATAAAAAAATAAAATGTTAAAAGCGTGTATAGTATAGTTATAATTTTCTAGTTAAATGATTATCATAGACATTTTTTTATTGTTGGCTTAATAGCCCAAATGATAAAAAACTATTTTGTAGCGTTTTATTACTATAAAACCTCTGTTTAATAATTATCACTTTAATTAAACTTTATTACTTTAATTAACTAAAATAAAGGATTCTAGATGATTAATAAACTGTTACTATGACTATTAAATAAAATCAATTAAGTAAGTGAAATATTTTTTTAAACTATTTATTCTTGTTGTTCGCACTCCGCAGTTCTTAACACTGTGATGGTTCTACTATATGCGGGTTGACTATTGTTTTTATTGGCCCTAACAAGCTCAGTGCTAGTCACAATAGGATCTACTTAAGACGATTGATGATCATGCGAGAAGAACTAGTCATAACTCATAAGGCGGTATAATATATTACTTTAGGTACCTATTTTTCTAGCATTTAATGTAAGTACAAAAAAAAATCCGAAGATAGTTTTTTAAATTAAAATATATTTTTTTAATCATGAAATACTAAATTAACAAAAACAAAGAATTACGAAGATAGAGCGTCTAAATTAATTTGTTACTTAGTATTCAAGTTTACTTGCTATGCTTTATATGCGACAAAAGTACCATGAACGGACAAAAGAGCCCGCTAGTGGGTAAGCAGTACAAAGACTCTACATTAAAATTACAATAACATATTTTTAATTGAAGTAAGCCTATCTAATAATAATATAATAATAATAATATCGATGGACGATTTCACGTCAATCTGGTCCTGTGGTAAATTCTTGAACTACTACTCGTACTAGTGTTATGGGTACTTGACAACGAAAACATATTCAATACTTTTATTACTATAGACATATTTAATACACATCCATGACCGAGGAACATAGAAAACTTTAATATGTTCCCTGGCGAGATTCAAACCCGCAAACTCCAGCTTGAACAATATTTAGCAGGCGATAGCAATATTTTTTGACTGTGCTCAATTTCTTTTTTTTCTATAATTTTAAGTATCTATCATTAGGGTCAAATCACACCGAAATTAAACAATACGCGACATGGCGCTGCAATTTGAGCTCATTATTTAAAATGGCATATTCTCTGTGGCTCAGTGGTAGAGCGCGTCGGTGCTCATGGCGCTTCACAGCGCACGTGCACTTGCAGTGTATGACTGATATGAAACATGAATCTTTTTGTGTAGTGAATATAGTTCAATTTAACAACCTCCGTGGTCCAAAGGTAAGAGCTCTCGACTCGAAGACCGTGGGTTCGATTCCCACGTTGAAGCAAAAAAATGTTTCCAAGTTTGGTTACGACAATGTAGGCTGATCACCTGATTGTCATCTGTCAAGAAAGATGATCCATGCGGCGAATGGGCATGTAAAAAGTCGGATCTGCGCCTGATCTATTGCCAGTCGTGTCGGTCATCTGTCCCACTGGGCTACGAGACTAAAGGAAGGGAGAGTACTCTTGTGTACTGTGCACACACTTAGGTACTATAAAAATAACTCCTGCGTAACTAGCCTGGTTTCAATGAAACCGACCACCGTCACCGTAATTAAAGTTCAATTTTAAATAACTGTCTTAAAAATGCAGTACCGCGTCGCATCGCGTATTGTCTCTTGTGTACTGTGCACAAGCTTGGGTACTATAAAAATAACTCCTGCGTTACTGCCCTGGTTTCATTGAAACCGACCACCTTCAACGTAATCGATGTGGGTAGCTATTAAATTTCAATTTAGAATAGCTATCTTAAAATGCAGTACCACGTCGCATCGCGTATTGTCTCTTGTGTACCTACTGTGCACACACTTGGGTACTATAAAAATAACTCCTGCGTAACTGCCCTGGTTTCATTGAAACCGACCACCGTCACCGTAGTCGGTGTGGGGAGCTATTAACGTTCAATTTTGAATAACTATCTTAAAATGCAGTACAGTCGCGTTGTGAGCTGACCCTTAGGTAACATTAAAATGGCAGCCAGACGCCAGTACAGTTGCGGTGGCGCGCGGCGCGGCAGCTGGTTTGTTACAGCTATTTGGTTACGAAAAGTTGTTTGTGGACTCCAAGTGAGCGCGTACTTACAGTCCTTTCTATTCTTCTCTCTCTTTAAAATTACCTTTTCCCTTAACCGAAGATTGAATAGAAGTTTGAGAAGAAGAACATCTTATTTTGGGCATCGCACACTTATTAAACGAGTCCATTAAATATTGTGCAAACATATTTTATGAGCATTGACCCTTGAACTTTTATAAGCAGTATCTGCACTAATTCATTACCATTCGTAAACTAAGGTTCTTTAGATCCAAACGACCTTAGCGCTATCGTGAACCGGCCGTAAGGACGTCATAAACCAAGGGTCATTAACATTTTTCGTTTCAAATACGACCTCTGGTTGAATGCGAAATCATACTGTTGTTAAAGGGAACGTTTATTTCTGACACTCGTAAGGAGTTTGTCGAAAAGTTTATTTCGAATCGACAATAAGTTTAAAATATATTTTAATTTTAGGTGTGATTTAATTGCATAATATTATGTCATTTAGAATGATCCTGTCCAGAAATTGAGCACTTTGTCCTAGAATTAACGAATGCCTACCTAAAAAACATAGACGAGTTGAGAATCTCCTCGATATTTTTAAAAATCGGATAATAGGAGGTTATTGCAAAAAAATAATAATACCTAAAACGAGCTGACGGAACACCTGATACTATAAATATAAATTAAGTAAATGCACTTAATAACTGTCAGTTGTCACTAAATATGTGACGTAATATGTCACCACCCACTCGTAAAGGAAAGTCGTCAAATTTAAAACATTTTGAAAGGACTTATGGTATAAATATTTTAGATAACTATTAAAATACTTAGTTAAAAACAATATTAAGGGCAAAAAATTTCGCAGTATTCGAACCCGCGTCCAAAAGCGAATCGCGCACAGTGTTTATTGAGTTATTGGATCGACTCTGACTTCACAGCCAAATATTATTTTTTTCCTATTAGAAATTTCTTATTAAACATCAACAATCCTAAAATTAACTATGTTTTATTTTACGAGTATATACAAGTAGACCTTGAGACCCTGTTATTACGAGTGATACTCTACATAAAATGAGCCACATCAAAAACTCTACATAGGTAGTCTAAGTTTAAAGACAGAATACACAGCAAAATATAATAATTATACATCTGTTAGTATTATACTATATATTAAAAATTTACTGTACAAACTACAAAATCGCTCTACACTCCAATAACCGTACATTTCTGGCCTTTTTATGGCACATCGCTGAAATCGCGACATCTATGAGCGATACGGTAAACTTCAGCGAGCAGAAATGCGTTTACGATCTTTATTATCGGCAGCGGTAATGGTACTCGACGAATTTAGTTCTTGCCCTACAAAAAGCGTTTCTCCTTTCATAATAATAAGAATACGTCGAGCGGGTCGGTTGGCGCTCGATACGTACGGACGTGGCGCGGGCCGCGTGTGTGCGGGCGGGCGCGTGTGCGTGGGTCGCCCCTCGCCTCCCCCGCCTCGTGCCCCACCCCCGCGTCGGCCCGAACCGAACGTAGCTTTCTGTTCACTTATATAACATACATAGGTATATGCGGTAAATAATATACACGACGAACAGCGCGCCCGCCACCTAGCGGTGAAACTCAGCTCGGTGCGCCATAGAGTATGTAGAGTTTTGGATTTATTTTATATACTGGTAGAGTAAAACTCAAGGACGTCTAGTTCTATAATTTTTAGTATTTGTAATTGTTGCTCCTTCTCCTTTAGATATGTTTTACTTTCAATAATGGTTACATATAACAGTAAGTTTAGGCTCTACGTTCTTAGAAGGTTGCTGACGGCTGTATTTATAACTTTATATTAAAGTATGAATCTTATGTATGTATAATTGATATTAAAAAAAGTGTCTCAACGCTTTGTGTATATTTTTCGTTCAAATATAAAACATATAGTGAACATGTAATTAATTAGAGCAAAATATATTAAAACTTAATATAATTAACTTGGTAACAAGAAAAATATATTTTGTATTTTCCTTTGTTCTTAAATAATATGGATAATTAAGTTCTGCAATTATCATGATAGAGAAGTATTTTCCTGATTTAAGTAGGAATTTATTTTTTCCGTAACACAATAAGTAAAGGTAAGAATGTTTTTTTCCAGGGTATAGTCACTGAACCTTATAAATAAAATTCTAGTATCACAGACCGTGCGTGTTCGTAACAGAACTCCGAAACGGCTTGAACGATTTTTATGAAATATTCCAGGCGAAATACGCCGGTAGATATGAAAAAAAAATATTTTAAAAAATATAAAAACCGACTTCCAAAGTATAAGCAATAACATTCTTAAAATCACTAAAAAGTATAAAATAATTCTTAATGTCGAAATAGTTCCATTTTAAATTCTGCTAAAATTTTACAATTTTTCTACTCAATCTTCTTATTTTTGAAGTCGGTACCAGCCAATTTGAACGTGAGTTCTTTAAAATATTATTTGTACTTATATACATATAAGGACGTAGTTGTCTTAAAATTAATGATCTGTTTTATTGAAGGATTTATACAATTATTTGGGCTGGTACCGACTTAAAAAATTAGAAGATTGAGTAGAAAAATTGTAAAATTTTAGCAGAATTTAAAATGGAACTATTTCGACATTAAGAATTATTTTATACTTTTTAGTGATTTTAAGAATGTTATTGCTTATACTTTGGAAGTCGGTTTTTATATTTTTTTAAATATTTTTTATTTTTTTCTTTTCAGTGATATTATAATATTATTAACTAGTACCTGGGAGACCGAGCTTTGTTCGGAGTTTTCGTAGGACGATGAAATATTTAAAAATAAATAAAATTGAGAAAAGAAATAAAAAGGATCACAAATTTTTTTATTGACCGGGTTTCGAACTCGAGGCCAATTCGTAAACAACGTATAAATTACCATTCTACCATCCAGCTGAAGCTACATTTTATGGCGGCAAAATGTACGGTTCCCGCAAGATTTCCTTTTGCGCGCACGAAGTAGCGAGTAACGTCTACTATAGTTTAAATTATGTGTTTTCAATGTCAATTTTAAGCACTTATGCATATAACATCTCCATGAAGTTGTAGTGACACCCTCGCGGGGGTAGTCAGGGAAGCTTCCTGTGACCTCAGAACGTCGAGATCTGATGAGAATTAGATTTTTGCAAAACGGGGTAAAACCAGTATCTTCCCGATTTTTTGAAAATCTTAGATTTTCTTAGCGGGAAGTTAAAAATAATCCCCTTTTGTCTTGTTCATTCATTGCATGAACTACTAGACAAATTTTCATAAATCTTGTGTATTGTATTGACAGAAAAAGTTGCGGGGAAATTAAAAAAATGTTTAGAAAATCATAAGCATTGCTTTTAAGAGTTTCCTTGATTCCTCGTGGATCCCATAGTTATCATTATCCTTATTATCATTATCCAAATGTAACACTTTTAGTAGGAAGGTATATAAGCTTGGCACAACATTTTACTTTTGAGTAGGTCTGAATCTGAATGTTCAAACAAATCGATATCACTTTAAAATACTATGAGAAATACCTATATCAACATAATATCATGATGTATGGTGTGATGATGGTTGTGGAGATGATGATTATTTAATAGTGACATTTGCTTGCAGTTCTTTTAACAATACGGAAATTTCCAAACGTGTACCTTTAAGGACTGAGGAGTGCTGTTGGGCCTTTTTGGATCCAGGATATACCTTGGCACAATATTTTACTTTTTGGTAGCTATGAATGTTCAAAGGAATTGACATCGGTGTAAAATACTATAAAAATACCTATATCGTCATAATGTTTTCATTTTGTATGCTATGATGATGATGATGGTGGTGGTGGTGATGGTGATTATTATTTAAAAGTGGCATATGCTTGCAGTTCTTTAAACAACGTTGAAATTTCCAAACGTGTATCTTTAAAGACTGAGAAATGCCGTTCAGTGGTTTTTTTATCCAGGGTATACCTTGGCACAATATTTCACTTTTGATAGCTGTGAATGTTCAAAGAAATCGATTTCGGTGTAAAAAAAACTATGAGAAACACCTAGATATCAATAAAATATCAAGGTGTGATGATGGTGGTGGTGATGATGATTATTTAATAGTGACATTTGCTTGCAGTTTTATAAACAATACTTAAATTTTCAAACGTGTATATTTAAAGACTGAGGAGTGCTGTTCAGCCCTTTTGGATCCCTGGATACCCTGGTATACCTGGATACCTTGGTATAACATTTCAATTGTTGGTAGCTGTGAATGTTCAAAGAAATCGATATCGGTGTAAATTACTATGAAAAATACCTATATCATCATAATTTATCATGATGTATGGTGTGATTATGATGGTTGTGGTGATGATAATTATTATTTAATACTGAAATTTGCTTGCAGTTTTATAAACATTGCTGAAATTTTCAAACGTATATCTTCAAAGACTGAGAAATGCCGTTCAGTGATTTTGGATCCAGGGTATACCTTGGCACAACATTTCACTTTTTGGTAGCATTTGCTCTAGTTACTTCAAAAAAAGTCAAAATCACTATCGGTGTCCCTATAAATTTTGAGAATTTCTCTCAATTCCTCATGGATCCCACCACCAGATCTACCATTTGATGACAATGGGACCAATCCAGGAGTCAATCCTTTACAACAAAAAAAGAATTTTCAAAATCCATCCACAAACGGCGGAGTAATCGTGTAACATACACACAAAAAAAAAAAAAACATACACACGAATTGTAAACCTCCTCTGGAAGTCGGTTGAAAAGGTTCTTAACTAGTTTTATAATCCTAAGTAATAAGTAAAATTTATTAATTATAAGGATTGTACACCCCAAATTATTTTTTTGGCTTCAAAACTTTTTCTATTTTATACCTATGTTGCTTTTAGATTTAAGAGGTAAGTTTTAGGTGTGGGTTGTATGGTAGATGTAGGTGTATATGTAGTAGTTATACTTATGTAGTAACTTGTAGGTGTAGGTTTTAGATGTAGGTAAACAGGTGTAGGTAGTAGGTGTAGGTAGTATGTTCAAGCTTTTTCACCTTCCCAATTTGCCAATTAAAATAGTTTTATCACTAAAAACCTCAGTCTGCAACTAACTCGGACGTGGCTTGCGATGGATCAGCTTCCACAATAGCCTTCAATTCTTCATTATCAACTTTGGTCTTCGGCCGTCCAAGGGGCTTGTTCTGCAGGTCGAAACTTCTAGAACGAAAACGTTGGAACCAAAAACGCACTGTGTTTTCTTTAGCGACACCGCGCCGCCGCCATACACATCATTAATCCTTCGAGCCGTTTCTGCAGCACTGGTGCCACGGTGAAACTCGTACTCGAAAATAATACGATATTTCAAGTTTCCATTTTGTAATCAGAGTGACGCAAAGAAAAAACCAAAAGAGGAAAAACAAATGAATTACGATTTTCGAAACACAAATGCATGAGTAAATAGCGCGAGCGGTATAAATTTGAAATTGGAATTCCTAACGAAAGGAGATATTATATTGGAGATAAGAGTGGCCAGTACGACAAAACGCCAATTTCATATGTACCTAATATTATATTTTCCATTTGTGAAGAAAAATAAAGCTCGATTATAATATTAATAAAATTAGAAACAATCACAACATTTCAGTTTGTACCGAAGCTTTGTTGATGCTATACAGAAATCAAGGCAAAAAATAAACACAAAAGAATAAATTAATACAATACAGAAGTTAGTTAATCTATGTTCACACGCCACTAGGGTTGCCAAGTGTTAATAATATGTAAGTGTTAGTAATTGAAATAAAAAATACATAACATATTTCTTTATAATTATGTACCAACCGTTAGAACTCTACATGTTAAGACCTTATAATTAGCTGATACCGACAACCGAATATATTCACGATAGCCCATTTAAATAACTTTTCAGGATTACTTACGTTACCCGTAACTTCACTTTCATTATTTGAAGGCATAAGCTTAATACAATTAAAAAATATAGCCAATATTATAGTGATTTATTTAATTTTGTGATAACCCTAGCCGTTTTCTTACCACGGCCACCGCTATGGTGAGTCACTTGGCTTAACCGTGGTTCAACCGAACTTGAAGTAGGGTGTTGTGTGATTGGTGCCGATTACTGCCGATGGCAAAGACACACAAGTCACCATCCATGACACAAAGAAGGAGTATTGAGAAGATTTATTGAAATATTTTTTTACTAGTAATAATTTATCGATACATATTCTAAGGGTGAGTTCAAACGGCAGCGAGACGCTAAGCGACGCTGCGCTGCATTTTTAAAATTTTACTTTATCATCACACAAGAAAATACCTACACGTTTAATTGCAAGAGTTCGAATGACAAATATCAATCAAAATGAATGTCGAAGGCAAGTCGAAGGCGCCGTTTTACTATGTACTAACTTTAGGTGAATGAAGAAAGTTCTGTCTCTCCTCTCTACTAACTCTAGGTAAATGAAGAAAGTTCTGTCTCTCCTCTCTACTAACTTAAGGTGAATGAAGAATTCTGTCTCTCCTCTCTACTAACTTCAGGTGAATGAAGAAAGTTCTGTCTCTCCTCTCTACTAACTCCAGGTGAATGAAGAAAGTTCTGTCTCTCCTCTCTACTAACTTTAGGTGAATGAAGAAAGTACTGTCTCTCCTCTCTACTAACTCCAGGTGAATGAAGAAAGTTCTGTCTCTCCTCTCTTCTAACTCCAGATGAATGAAGAAAGTTCTGTCTCTCCTCTCTACTAACTCCAGATGAATGAAGAAAGTTCTGTCTCTCCTCTCTACTAACTCCAGATGAATGAAGAAAGTTCTGTCTCTCCTCTCTACTAACTCCAGATGAATGAAGAAAGTTCTGTCTCTCCTCTCTACTAACTCCAGATGAATGAAGAAAGTTCTGTCTCTCCTCTCTACTAACTTAAGGTGAATGAAGAAAGAAAGATAAAGTGATACAAAATATGAAATTAACTGAGATAAAAAATTAACATTCATAATGTTTTCAGGTATTTATTGGAATGGCGACGCTTTACTTACAACGTGGCCACGTTACAAGTTACAACCAAGGTCTGACCTATATAAGTAGATGTTTTAACTATCAAAAACAAATGTTTGTAGTTTTAAGCCATTGATTAGATTGTGATGGTAAGGTCCTCGGAGAGAAACTGAAATGATTTCTAAGTCAAGCCAAAATAAAAAAAATATGCCAAGTGCGAGTCGGACTCGCGCACCGAGGGTTCCGTATAAACTTGTAATAAAAAATAATGGTTTACGCATAAGGTTTACGTTTATGAAATTAAATGCTTTTTTTATATTTGAGTTGATTGAATGAAAGGTAAACTGCGGTTTACGATTTATGACGTATTAAAAAAAAACTACTTACTAGATCTCGTTCAAACAAATTTTCGGTGGAAGTTTGCATGGTAATGTACATAACATATATATTTTTTAAGTTTTATCATTCTCTTATTTTAGAAGTTACAGGGACACACATTTTACCACTTTGGAAGTGTCTCTCGCGCAAACTAATTCCTATTTTATTTCCTAAATTTTTTGAAGACTTTTACTTTTAACCAACTTTAACTTATCGTGGTGTAAAAAAAAAGTATGAACACTAGTATGGAAAGTTTTTTTTAAATTGACGCAACTAACCAACATTCCAAAATGGTATAATACTCTAGGAAAATAAGTTATAAAAATTGTTATAGTTATAAAATGTGCGTAGATATCGGTTTTGACATTATAAAATAAAAAAATGAGTAAAAAAAATCTGTAATATTGGTATATAGTTGGATACTCAAAGGTAGAATATTATCTATTAGATATTCGTTGACGTACACAAGTGTTGGCAAGTGATACAACTACAAAATACGTGCTTTCTTGGTTTTCCCGCTAAAACAGGGAGTTTCAGTATAGCGTCTACCACTTTATTGATTTGACTAACTTGACTGATTCACTACCCTGACTATTTATTGGACTTTGACTAGACTTTGGACTTGACGATTTAAAAATACGGTGATGAAAATTTAAACGAATATTCTATTTCCCGCCTTTTAACTCGACACTGGCAAATTAGCCGATGCCATATAATAATTTAAAAAAAAGGTTCAGTCACACCGAAACTATCCGTGGCGCGGCGCTGAATTTTAAAATAGTGACTCAAAATTGAACTATATTCACTATACAAGAAGATATAGTTTAATTTCGAGCGATGCAGTTCGAACCCCCCTGTAAAAGCTAAACGGCTGGCTCGAAAAATCTGAAAAAATTCATGATACTCAAAGTAGTAATCAAAAAATAAAATAATATAGTTGGATACTCAAAGGTAGAATATTATCTATTAGATATTCGTTGACGTACACAAGTGTTGGCAAGTGATACAACTACAAAATACGTGCTTTCTTGGTTTTCCCGCTAAAACAGGGAGTTTCAGTATAGCGTCTACCACTTTATTGATTTGACTAACTTGACTGATTCACTACCCTGACTATTTATTGGACTTTGACTAGACTTTGGACTTGACGATTTAAAAATACGGTGATGAAAATTTAAACGAATATTCTATTTCCCGCCTTTTAACTCGACACTGGCAAATTAGCCGATGCCATATAATAATTTAAAAAAAAGGTTCAGTCACACCGAAACTATCCGTGGCGCGGCGCTGAATTTTAAAATAGTGACTCAAAATTGAACTATATTCACTATACAAGAAGATATAGTTTAATTTCGAGCGATGCAGTTCGAACCCCCCTGTAAAAGCTAAACGGCTGGCTCGAAAAATCTGAAAAAATTCATGAGGGCAGTGAATATGATGAACTTTAAAGGAAAACTATAACGGCCTAAGTAATTTTGTTAATTTAGGAGTAGCTTAACTTGTAAAATGCACTTAGTTTAACACGTGACAATAATGTAATAAAATACACAATAATATGTGTACATAATTAGGTGAATTTATAAAATATTGGTATAATGGTACGGAACCCTACGTGCACATGCTGCACTTAGCCGGTTTTTTAAAACCCCCCGCCGAGACAATCAAACGGTTTTACTCAAACACATGAATTTTGGTTTGATTCAAACCAATTTGATCGTTTATGAAGTTAGTTTGAAAGGTTTGTTAAACATTTGGGTTTGAATCTCGTCTGGAAATACATAATATAAAGTCTTGTTTGACGCGCCTTTTGATCGTGTTCCGACGCGTTTGATCAAACTCGGCTTAGTTGTGTGCTGGATTTTGTAGATTGCGGTTGTGTGTGACGATGATATCAGACGAAGAGATTAAAATTGAAAGCACGGCGTCGCCGGAACGCCGTAGTGACCGTGAATTCACTTTGTTGCTTCTATCATTATATCAAGAAGCACCTGAACTGTGGAAGGTGAAATCAAAACATTACTACGATAAAAATAAGAAGGCGTTAGCGACTACAAAAATTACAAATGCGTTAAAAGTATTAGATAGAAATTTTACCGAAAAAGATTTGAAAAAAAAAATCAACAAACTGAGAACAAGCTTTAATCGTGAATTAAATAAAAGAAAAGCATCAATGAAGTCCGGTGATGACGAAGTATATGTACCCAAATTATGGTATTTCAACAAAATGAACTTCCTGTTGGATCCTGTGGAGGCAGCTGATAAGCAGAGCTCTGCCAACTTTCAGGTAACTCTCGAATTATTATCTAACTTGATGTTCCCCGCGACTCCGTGCGCGTTAAAGGAAATCTCGCGGGAACCGTACATTTTGCCGCAATAAAAAGTAGCCTATGTCCTCTCCTGTGGTCTACTACTCTACTCTATATGTGTGCCAAATTTCATCAAAATAGGCCCAGTAGTTTCAGAGCCTATTCGATGCAACAACAAACAAACAAATAAATAAACAAACAAACCTTTTCTCTTTATTATATTAGTATAGATTACTTTTTGATAAATGATAAGACTTCGTTTGCCATAGGACTGCCAGCTTGTATAAAAGTATTCGCAATAGCCATACTATTTTCGCCTCGTTTGGTAGGATATTATAGGCTGGGCTGGCTATAATAGGGGATCGGACTACATCTGAAATATGTAGTTTCGTTAATATATTCAGAAATATTGAGGCATTACTACTTGGTAAATGTAAAAAAATATATTATTTTATGTGTAGTTTACTAATTAAATACATTTAAAAAGTACCAAAAAAAATTTTTTTTGCGAAATTGGTAAACAAAACCTACATAATTAGTTTACTCACATCATATACAAAAACATTCATTATGGTAAGTATGAACTTAAACGCACAAATATCGGAGATATTTACAAATATGTTCCGGCGGCCATATACTTCATATACTACTTCATATACTATAACCTACAAGTGACGTCATTTGTAGGTCGACTTTAGTATGGAGCGTTTTTAGGAGGCTCGCGAAATTTTTATACAAATAGCTGTACCTTTGAAAATATTGACTTTTGATATACGGTTTCTTCTGAGAAGTTACTCATATTTAAGAGTACTATTCATTTATGCACTAAAAAAAAATAGTCCGATTGCCTATTAGGCCCTCTGATGGGAGCAACTGCCTCTCTTCTGACATTCAAAAACGTCGCAATAAATTGCTAGTATTATAGTAGATTGGATGTAGACATTACCTTCGCAAATATATGTTTTCTATGATTCGCGCGCGGATTCAAAATTTGTACTTAAAAAAACCGGCCAAGCGCGAGTCAGACTCGCGCACTGAGGGTTCCGTACAAACCTGTAGTGATTACAGCTTAAATGTATTATGAGTATAGACCTGAGTATTTGATATGAATTTCAATTAAATACCTCTAAGCGTTAATGAGGAAAGGGGAAGTAAGTTTAAGATTATATACAAACATTTTTATTGTATGATCAATGATGTAAAGCTAAAAATTTTAGCAATGTTTCCTTTATCTGTGCTATATGACGTTGCTTCGTAACAAATTTCAAGATTAAGTATCCTGTAGATTTTGAGTTTTGAGGAAATTTGCGGCATAAACGTCTGTCTCTTTTGATTGCGTTGGCTTAGAAGTTTGATTTTTTCATAGCTCCAAGGAACAATAGACCTGAGTATTTGATGTAAATTCCAGTTTGATAACTCTACGCGTTCCTGAGAAAAAACGGCTTGTTAGACATTCGGATGGACAACAAAGTGATCCTATAAGGGTTCCGCTTTTTCCTTTCGAGGTACGGAACCCTAAAATTCTCCTACTGTCTGTTAAAACTGTTCTATCAAATAGTTTCATGAAATTTGATGTCAGTTGAAACGCTTCATCGAAGAGTCCTTGTTAAATGATGGTTTAAGAATATTAAGTTGGTTATTAAAAAGTGAATCCCAAAAAGCTTTTATTTAGTACCTACTTCAAAGTCTGAGATTCGACCGTACCGACTAGTTTTTAATAGTTGATGTTGGAGCATATCAACCATTAAAAACTCATAGTATGTATTTACAATTGCAAAGTGCTGTAGGTAATTTTTTAATTATAATAATAAGATCTTTCATTTGCTAGATTTTTACTTAAATATATTTTCCATCCAAGCTCTCGATGCAGTGTGGAAAATGCCAACACTGCTCATATTCTTGTGCTAGTTTTAACTTTTAACCAATCCTCGCATGTTCTGGGCATCTGTAAAAATATAAATAATATATTTCTATATCTATTTCTTTTATAGGCTTCATCAGAAGATTGTCATCATGAAATTGAAAGGAACAAGCAAAAGAAGAAGAAATCCAGTGACGTTCGAAATGAACAGTTGTTAAGCTTAGCGACTGCGTGCTTTGGTACTAAAGAGGAAGACGAATATGACGTACTGGGCAAGGCTTGGGCTATTCAAATGAGACAACTAAGAGCTGACCAAAAGACTTTTGCTAGAAAAATAATAAACGATGTGTTATTCGAAGGTGCCATGGGAACACTTACTAGGCACGGTGTGAGTTTTTTGCCTAATGTTTCCTCAGTATGTCCATTAAATACATAAAACAATTCTTATTCATCAGATTGTAATTATACTTCTCCGATATCATCCCAGTCTCCTGTATCTATAACTTATTCTACACCTAATAACCCACACGTCTATTCGTCGTCTCTGGAAAATTATCTGCCTTCGAACCAGTAAGTAAGTAAGAACATATTATAATATACCCTAACTCCTGTTAAAGTAGCTATTTCAAAAAACTCAGTGTCAACTTAAAACAATAACTACGATGTTTCTTCATCAGAATCCTTTAAAATTCTATACTTACGTATAAAAGATCTTCCGCAATGAATACGCCAAATATTGACCAGTCTCCAAGGGCGAACACGAGTTCCTCATCCCACTACAAATCGTCAATAGTTCCTAATCGTGTCAAACGTTATAACTTATAAGCCACGTCGGAGTTCAACAAGAGCCTCAAGCCTTAAAAACTCCTCTAAAAGTCCTCGATCAACAATACTGCGTAAATCTATTGCGGAACATCTTAAACAATGAATCTCTAAAATATTTACCTCACACACTGAATGAAGACTGTATTTCTACTGGTAGAGATGAAGATCTGATTCGACCAGAGGATATTAATTTAAGCAGCAGATTCTCGACAATGTCAAATGTAGAAGAAACCAACAGGAGCTGAATATATTATAAAGAATTATCTTAATTTTTAAGCAAGTCCAGTTATTAGTTGTAATATTCATTAATAAGTAATACATTTTTTGTTACCCTTAAAAATCTTTTAATACTTCTATTTTATCCACGCTTCTATAACTATTATTTCTAATATTCGAGGGTGGATAGCGGATGTGAATTTTCAGTCTTCTAACTCCAATCCACTCGCCAAATATCTCAAGTTCACAGGAATATATTGTATAATAAAATGTGTTCTTTTTGTCTATTATAGGTTCAACTTTAAGCGATAAGTTTTTCATTTTTATAAGAAATGTTATCTATTCCCAAAAAAAGTTCTTAAAATCATCTGGTGCGGTAACTTCTATCACTTTTTGTGGATGTTCCTGTGTGAAACGGTATCTTAGTTTGTACCATTCTTTGGACCAAATTGTTTTTCTTTTCTTTCCTCCTTTTACACAGGAACATCAACTTAATAAACATGAGAAAATCGCGATCCCTGTTCGAGGGCATCTTCATATACTTAACAAGTCTTATTACAGCGGCGGCGCGGGCGTACCGAACCAAACTGCTCAGTGCCGTTTGACAAACCAATCAAACCGACGTCAAACAGTTGCAACAGACACGTAAGGTTTGAGCAATTGAGTCAAGCCGTTTGATCGTCTCGGGCTCTTAAGAATCCGATGTCATAAAACTATGCCGCTGTCTGTCATCTGTCTGTCATCAGGCTGTATCACATGCACCGCAATGATTTCAAAACTGGATGGGCTATGATATGACTTATAGAAATAATCTTCATACGAGAAAAAGTTACGCCTTCTTGATTTCAGAAGATTATGTCAAGTAAACTGATGAGGTAAACTGCAATAAGCAAATGTGACAATGCCCTTTTTTTTTGTTTCCGGGGGGGAAAATGCATTACGCATACCACCCAGGCTCAGGGGGCACCCAAGTGGTGATGTGGGACTCCCGTATAGGCTAATGAGACCCACGGTATACCCACTAAAACCCCCCCCATCTTCCTCCTCGCCGCCCTTTGACGGGGCCACGGGAACGATACACACATCAGCGACCCCGCCGGCGGCAGCCGCCTACAAGCGGCTCCATCACGAAAGCCCGAAGGTCCTCCACGATGGGCGCACCACATGGTAAGGTGCGCCTCCCTCCTCGACCTCCACCAGTACTGTAGCAGACTCCCCCCGAGTCTGCTACTAGGAGGCCATGGGTACCAGATAAACTGGTACCCGGTGGCAGATCAGAGGGGCTATTCTGCTAAATAAAGCCTGCATTAATATAATTACAATCAATTCCCGATACGCTTATACTCCCAATAGGTGTTTTTATGAATTTTAAACCAACGTGAAACGCGCTCTGATTGGTTGAAATGTCATAAAATCCGTTCACGGTAACATGACGCTACACTTTCAATCCAAACAAAGTGAAATTGACTATTTAAATTGTCTACTTTAAATACGAGAATTGCTGTGGTTCTGCCACCGAGCGCACCTCGGTCGCAGAGGATAGGGCAAGCGGCGCATCGCAATACCGACATGCCTCTTCCTCTGCGGCCCCACCAACGCCGTTTCGACGGTATGGCCCCGCCAGCTCGCAGGGGGTAGAGAGAGTGGCGTACCGTAATACCATCACACCTCTCCCCCTGCGATCCCTCCACGGCCGCAGAAGATAGGGAGAACGGCGCACCTTAATATCGGCACTCCTCTTCTTCTGCGGTCCCACCTCCACGCGTCCTCTGCGGGCATGTTCAGCCCGCTGGGAGCGCCCTCCTCGGGCCAGCCGGCGACAAACAGGCCGGCCTCGGTTGCCTCTTAGCTTCACCGTGGGTGATCAGTCCACGGTTACTAAGCCCCACCGCCACGACAAGGCGTGCAACCATCAGGGGGATGTGACAATGCCCAAAACAATCCTAAAAGTAAAGGTGCTCCTTCACCTCGAGCATTCGCGTTTAATTTCGCGTTACATATCCGAACATTACATCAGTGTAGGAGGATTACCGAGCATTACAATGAACACCTTGTAATGATCCCGTCCGCTCGGCGCTCAAAAGTCGAATCTATAACGTTACATTAACATTACACGCGAATGCTCGTCAGTCAGGGAGGTAGTATTGTAATGTAATGCTCGAATCTATAACGTAAAACGTTACATCACACGTGAACGCTCCAGATGAGCGCCTTATAGTTTAAGTGTGGACAACATTTTTTCCTCGAGGCTCGACATGCCGCGTCTATTAAATATAGGTCTAGGTATGATGAATCGTGATAGCTAGATAGTTGAAATGTTCAGTCTGGTGACAGACAGACTGACCAGCGGACAGCAGTCTCAGTAGTAGGTTTTACATTTTGGGTACGGAATCCATAAAAAGAGCACCAATATTTTGGAAATACATTTTTCACGATTGAGTTTGCCGCTGTACTTATTTTGACAATCAAATCATGTAAGCAAGCGCTAAGAAAACTGAAAGAGTTTCAGTGCAAAACCATCGACAAGGAGGAGGCTTCGGCGGCAAGTGATTTAATGCGCACAACCGAATTTTGTATACATATTTTCTTATTGGGAGCGAGCGCTTCGTCAGATTTCATAGAAAACGAACAATGTATCTCGACTTCCACGAATATAGACGGAGACTGGAGAGCACTACGCCATATGTTATTGTGCACATCCCCAAGCTCTGTTCGGACAGAGTAATCTAGCACGTGGCACTTAAATAATAGGAGCGATAATTGTTTGCAGGTTTTGGAAATAGTTTAGTGTTGGGAAGGAGCACGTTGAATGTCACTGACTCAACGCTGCTTACTGCGCGATCGGAGTCGAGTCGTCGCGTCGTCGTACGAAAAAAATCTTGCTCATTTATTTTCATATTACTGGCAACATTGGTTCTTCGATTCCCTATTACTCCCGTTTTGTTGTACACTTAAGCAAGATTTTTTAATTTTTTATTAGTTAACGATATAATAATATTATGATATCTTGAAAACTCTATAACCGACTAAAAAGTGATGGTACAGAGAAGACTGTTTAAAATAATAATCAAGCATGATGCATGATGTAAATTTATTATTGTTTATTAAACCAAGTATTTAGACAACCTATGTGGCTCAGTCGTTAGAGCGTCGGCGCTTCAGCCGGAGGTCGGGGGTTCGAATCTCACCGAATGACATAAAGATTTCTATGTTCCTGGGTGTTGGATATGTATTAAATATTTGGTCATTACATATGAAATTGGCGTTTTATAGTACTGGCCACTTTGATCTCAAATATATCTTCTTTGGTTAGGAATTCCAATTTCCAATTTATATCTACTGCTATTTACTCATGCTGCATGTATTTGTGTTTCGCAATACGTAATTCATTTATTTTTTCCTCTTATGGTTTTTTCTTTGCGTCACTCTGTTTACAAAATGAAAAACTTGAAAATCGTACCTATTATTTTCGAGTACGAGTTCCACCGTGGCACCAGAAACGGCTGCAGAAACGGCTCAAAGAATTACTGATGTGTATGGCGAAAGAAAACACAGTGCGTTTTTCGTTCGAACATTTTCGTTCAAGAAACTTCGACCTGCAGAATATGCCCCGTGGACGGCCGGAGACCAAAGTTGATAATTTTCAAATCAATTTCAAATCATTTGAAATTTCATTTACCTGTGATGAAAATCCTGTATTATAATCGGAAACGCTCATCGCAATAGCTGAACCATGGCGAAACTGCCAATTGCCAAGCGAAAATTGAATAAAAAAATCGTTTGGTGGACTAGTGCCGGTAGTACTACACTACAGCTTTCTTAAATCTGGCCAGACGATTACGGCAGATGTCTATTGCCAGCAACTGCAAATCATGATGGAAAACCTAGCTGCTAAATAACCGAGGTTGGTCATTCGCTCTAGGCCACTGCTGCTTCAGGACTACGCTAGACCACAACACTACACAACAGACGACTACCAAATTACAGGAGCTTCAATTGGAATGTCAAAGACATCGACCTTGTTCCAACAGTTTACCATTTTTTTCGAAATTTGGATAACTTCTTGCAAGCGAAAAAATTCAACTCCGATGGGGCAGTTCAAAGCGCCTTCAAAGATTTTATTGATTCCTGTCCGAATGGTTTTTTTAGTAAAGGAATCAATGAACTACCTATGAGACGTACTAAAGTGCATAGGTAGCAATGGTATATACTTTGATTAAATGAATATATTATGTTCCTCCTTTACAAAATGCCAATTTCATATGTAATGCCCTAATATTTATGTTTAATATAATAAAAATCTTAAATATATTATGTATAGTATAAAATTTTTAAATATATTTCCGTTGTCTGGTGCCTGTGATACAAGTTCTTTGGATATTTACAGAACAGGACCAGATTGACGTGGTGTGGAAGCGTCCATAGATATTATTATATTATTAAGTATTTATATTATAATAATCATTATTTGGTTTTAAAACGTTTTAGCTTATTTTTGCAAAAGGAGTGGATAATATTATATTTTTTATTATATTGCGTTACAAATGAGAATAGGAAAGTTTTTCTGTCAAAATATATCACTTGAAAAGTGCGATTTGCAGAAAAACTTATGCGCATATAAATATTAATAGTCTTGCATCGAATTTAAATAAAAACGTTTAATAGTAATAAATTATCTAAACAGAATTTAACTATCATAACAGTCTAAATTCGAAACAATTCAAAAAGAATAGAAAATTCAAAAAGAATAGGTGCCATAACCTATTCTTTTTGAATTGCACTATATGTCTTTACATACTTAGTGTTAAATGAAGTTGCTTCCGCTGTCTGTTCATTTAGATCTTTTAAACTACTCAACGAATTTGAATAGTTTTCAGCAATAGATAGAGTGATTCAAGAGAAAGGTTTTTACGCCCATTCGCCCCTGTGCGGAGTCCTAGTTAAGTATGACGTAATTTATTTTGACAAGGTTCTAAAACGCTTTGAAATAACTTTTACAAAATCTCTGACTGTGGAGATCCCGTGTTCAAGTAAACATTATAAAATAGGTGAATATTGAATTAACATCTTTTTTAACACATTCAGTGCCACCGACTCGCCCGGAGAGTCCACGTAAATTTTATTCCAGCGCCGTAGACTCGCCCGGCGAGTTCAATGTGTTTGTATTTTATTCCAAAATGCATGTGTATTTTCTGCTTAAAATAATACTGAAGACTAAATATACCCTAATCTAAAGAATTGCGTGGTGGGCCGGGTGTGCAGACCCAGTTTATAATCGGAAGAAAATAAACTATTCTGCAATGCCTTGAACTCGCTAGGCGAGTTCACTGACATAGATTCTCAAACTTTTATTAATGAAATATCTATACGGTAGATAATTTTATTTTCATTTTACCAAAAGTCACATTCACTCGTAAAACAACGGCGGATTGTGTTCTACACCTTGTAGGGGCTCGAATTTGGTGTTATTATATAGGCAAAGATATGGGGGACTTCTAAGTTTTTGAGCGTGTCCTTGCGTTTTATTGTTAAATTAACTGTGCAGAAAACACAAACTCAACTCTCGGTCTATTACTTTAAGAGTTATAATTGAAATCTTTTCTTCGCATTGCTATTTTTTAGCAATGCGAAAGGATCCCCCCCTTCGCATTGCTAAAAAATAGCCGGCAAAAGAAAAGACCGGTTCCTTTGTCTTTTCCGGCTATTTTTTAACATGAACGCGCTGGTTGGTAAGCAATAAAAGCACTAATAACATTGTTTTATATTTAATATAGCAAATTGAATCATCATTACATATTTAAACGTTATTCGAAACTTAACAATAAATATTTTAAACATTTTAAAACTGTACTGTTTTTTAAACTATATTCTTAAAAATCCCGTATCAAAATATTTCCGGGTAAAATTGTTTTTTATTCAGTCGAATTGAAAACCTCCTCCTGTTTATAAAAACAATATTAGATATTCAAAATATAACCTCAACAATAAGCACTATTTAAAAGATTGACAACCACTGCATAAATTACGAAACAAACTTACCTTTTTTTTAATCTATAGTGTTTCTTGTCATTTTTATATGTTAAGTTACACCGTATACTAGTTAAACACTTTTTAATTGCGTTAACGTAACGTACACTGTCACGGCCACAAAAATAACAAAATATTGTTTTTACCCTAACGCAATGCCACTGAACTCGCGTGGCGAGTAGATTCAATTCGTGTTGCAGCGCCGGCGACTCGCCTAGCGAGTCCACGTAAAATGTAGGCGGCCCCCGAGAAAACATCGTGAAAATCGTAGTGGTAATGAAAGTGTTAAGCTTTTATTTTAGTTGATACTAGATGTTCTCCGCGACTTTGTGCGCGCAAAAGGAAATCCCAAGGAAAACCGTACATTTTGCCGCAATAAAAAGTAGCCTACGTCCTTCCCCGTGGTCTACTCTATATCTGTGCCAAATTGCATCAAAATCGGTCCAGTAGTTTCGGAGCCTATTTAATGCAAACAAGCAAACAAACTTTTTCTCTTTAAAATGTTATAGTAAAGATAATATTAGTATAGATATTAATGTTGGAACGTAATTGAAGGTGAATTACGATATTGTGATAAAGTAAAGTTTGAACAACAATAATATAATAATATATTGTTATTATGAATTAAAAAAATAACAACCAGATATACTATATGTACTGTTAAATGAAATTCATATTAAAACAACGATATAATATATTGTTACATATTATTAGTGACCTTATAATAAAATTCACATCCACTTTACTGGCGCTCGCCAATAGATGGCACTGCTTGCTACTGAATCTTAAAATATGTAAAGGTAGTTAATCAAAGAATAAATAGATCCTGGAAACTGTTACCGTAATATTGTTTATTATTTAATACATATTATGTAATAAGGAATATTTAACGTAATTAGATATATTATTTTATGAGACTATTATAACCTATGTTAATTATATAGCCCATATGTCCCGGGTTATTTATACGAACTACACCTCTTAGCAAACTTACGTACATACATATTACATACATAGACTGCCAAATTCAGTACCCTTCATTTTGGCTTTGCCGTAGTCGGTTAAAAAACTCTACATTCTAACTGAATGTTACCTTATTTTTTGATCAACTACTTACGTAATATAAATTCCTAATACTACATATTATAAATGTGAAAGTTTGTGAGGATAAATGGATGGATGGATGTACGGATGGATGGATGTTTGTTACACTATCATTAAAAAACGACTGAACAGATTTCGATGAAATTTGGTATGGTAGTTGTTTAGGCTCTAGATTAAAATATAGGCTACTTTTTATCCCGAAAAAGACAGCGTTCCTATGGTATACTGTATTTAGGCGGGCGGAGCCGCGGCCAGTAGCTAGTATTCTTATATGTATTTTTCATAGATTACCTATGGGATACTTAATATAATATAATACACTTTATATTATATTAAGTATCCGTCTTATATTATTCTCTTGTTATTTTTACAAGCTAACGAAAGGGTCTTGAATATTAATGTAAGGCACAGGGACGCTACAAGGGGAAGCCCAGCGCTGGGCGAAAGAGTCCCAGCGGTCCCAACGGGTTGGCCAGACACGACCAAACTTTGTACTGTTGGAGATATATTTCTATGAGCTTCTAGCAGCAGCAAGACACACATTAATCTGCGTGAATGTATAAGAATTACTATTTAAAAAAATAATACCAATATTAGTAAGTATTTATACCTCTAGAAGATAGCTGCCGTAAATATGTAGAGCAGATAGAATTAATTCCTGTTGAATTTAATAATTTATTTGTAACAAATTCATTCATTCATCTATCCAGATATCCATCCATGCATCCATCCTCACAAACTTTCACATTTATAATATTAGTGGGATTAGCTCGGTCCACCATCAGTTCGACCAAACGAAAAAAACTTTTCGGTAAAGGTAAACAAAATTATAAGGGTTCCGTTTTTTCCTTTTGAGATACGGAACTAAAAAATACCATATGATTTAATATTGTTTTTAAAATAATCGAATTAAAGAATAATAATAATAATAAATTAAAGAAAAAACAGTCTCAAAACCATATCAATGAAATTTTATTTTCCATAAAGTTAAATGCGTGGAGACGAGTTACATCACCAGGTCACCACGCCAATAGACAGTCTGAACGTGGTCTGAACGGTCTTACTTCCATAGATATTACATATCGAAAACGTTTATTTATCATAAAATATTTATACTTATAATAGTATTACTTATTTAAAGCAGTACATAAGGCTGGGACTTTATTGTCCGGAAACCGTAACGCCGCTAAAATAGAGCACTGAGAATGATCGTCATGAGTGCCGAGTTGTCAGATTTGACATTGACATTTGACTTGACGCTCGTGTGTTCGATTTTCAGCTGTATTGTATTAGCATAGAGTTATATTTTCAGTGCTCTGTTTTTCCCCGGCCTTACAGGACAATAAGCCCAGCCTAAAAGTAGAGAATGTCTGTAGCGTTTTAGTCGTATGTAGTCTGTAGACTGTGCCATACGATGACGTCAGTGCGGGAATAACTTGGCGCTCCCTACCATAACAGGTCTGCGCTGTATATACCTCTAATCATTATCATCACCGACCAGGCGACCACCATTGTTACGGCTCGAGCCTGACCTCATTATGGCCTCTAATATGCTGCCTAAAAGTAAGATTTAATGGCTAACAACTTTTTCTGAAAATTGGTAATTGTTAAAAGTCGATAGAAATGTTTAACTACCTACGTTTTTTTATTAGTATCATAAAATCAAAAAATCTTAAACTCATACAAGATTTAAACTTAATAATATTATTATGACAATGTACAATATTTTTATATCATGTGTCTAGTAATCATGATTGAAACAGAGTCCATATTAGTGTCTACGACCTAATTCCAAGACAACCAATACGAAGAAAAGCGTATCATACAATAATAATGTAGAGACAGAAACATGTAGAGACCCTTAAAAGTTTAAATTAATCATATTCGAAAAACTAGACAACAATGTTGATACATAAAAACATCGCGACGAATTGACAACCGCCTCCTTTTACAAGTCGGTTAATAAAGTTTTATAAATAGTGAGGTTATAAAAGAAAAAGAGTTTTCCTTATGCTCTCTGTCAGTTCCTAGCAAACAATATAGATAGCGCTTTTCCGCGATGTGAGAACACACGATTCGGTGTTGTTAACATATTTGAAAACAATAATACGAACAACTTTTAAAAACCTCATTGCTAGCATTTGTTTTTTTTTAATTGATGAATGTAGATACTAATATCTTAATACATTAATTATTATTTACTCTACATTTTAAATAATTAGTAAAATGTAGAGTAGATAGTTAGCATATTAATAATAATACAAAGTCAATATTTTTTTTGTTCCTTCCCTTTTGAATAGGTTTTTTAATATTTGTTTTACTATTAGAAATAGAAAGTGGGGTATGTAATATGTCAATGTCTATGTACTATATTATTCATTATGTAGAGGGTCTTTCCATAACTTATTTAATTGCTTTGTAATTTTTAAAATTTTAATTCGTTTTTTATTTTTTTAATAGTGTTAGATATAAGTAAGTATGTAAATAATTTAAAGACTATCTAAAGCGAACAAAAACTAAGCAATTCCTATGCTTATTTATGGATTAGTAATTTTACCAAATCAAGAATAGCCCAATATGAAAAAGAATATAATTCGTTCTCTACATTATCCCTGGCGCTCTACAAGTTGTTTTTCAAGTCACCTTTAGCAGGCGAGCTTATCGTAGACATTTCGGCAATTACGCATTCGCCGTTAGGACACTTAAAAGTAAAATATAACGAGGAGACCGTATCAAAAGTCAGTGTTAAATACTTAAGACTTTATTTAAACAATTCGTTCACGCTTGGCTACCGAAGGTGCTCATATTTTTTAATACCTAATGTCGTCGAGCATGGGTAGGCACTAGGCACTAGCCTCCCATCAAAAGACAAGGCTGACCCCCGATCGCGACGCGCTCACGATGCGAAGCTAGTAGCTACTCTACCTCCAACAATAAACCCTAACTCTACATCGTAAGGTGCCATTCACGTCGTTATCAGCGCACTGATTACTCCGGCCTCGGACGAGCGTCGTGCGAACTATCGCGCGGCCCGACTCCGCGACTACAGAAATAGCTATCCCAATTCGCTGTAGATTAATAACAATTAACACAGAATTGGCACCAATGCGGACGAGTACGGCACGAGGTCGGAGCTCCGATGAAAAAGAGGCGTTATTTCAAAATACCTATTTCGGAATTTCAGGACCGAAATCAACTTCATAACAATTAACGATACGACCCCCGCCTCTAAATTCCTCGCCCCGAGCGTGCCCGCTATACGTGGCGATTAGAGATGAAAATTCCCCGGAAAGTTTCCTTTTCTAAGGAATACTTCCTGAAAACTTCCTGAAAATTTCCAAATTTGGAAGTTTTCAAAATATATGACTTTTAGAATATTTATGAATAATATTATATAATATAACTTACCAGGGATGATTGTACCTAAAATCTAAACAATTTACCTAAGGAAAAATTAAATAAAAATGTGTCTCTCCATACAAGAGTTACCCCCGACTCGTCACGACTAATAATGATAATAAATTACTATTCAGATTAGATCAGATCACTTGATTGACTTTAGTATGAAAAGTTGTAACTAGGTATATTTTGTTTTACGTCTGACAGTTTCATTGTCTGAACACACCCTCTAAGTTTGTCGAATGATTTCAATTTCACCCGAATATAGCTTTATATTATAATTTCAGTAAATAATTATTTATGTATATCATTTAAGTAAATAACATAATTTCATTATGAAGACAAATTTAACCAGATATACGAGTGAGTTCATGTAGTCAATAATTTTATTATAAACTGTTTTATTAACTACTAGCTGGTGCCCGCAACTTCGTTTGCATAGAATTAGTAAATGGAAACGAAACCCTTTTTACCCGACTACGGCGAAGGCAAAAGGAAGGATAATGATTTTGGCTGTCTATGTATATTATTTCCTGACTGCAGAAGGTGTTTGGTATCAAAATAAAGAGCTTAAAGAGACCATTCCAAAAATCTAGAACACATAGGTATAGTAAAATGGTAAAAGTATGAGTCTGACTCTAAAAAAAAAAAACATTCATACCCCCGTTCATCCCATTAGGGGTTGAATATCGAAAAATTATGAAACGTGTGCTAATTATTTTCTTTAAGGACTACATTGACAAAGTTCCAAGCCTCATTCCAAAAACTTACCCATACAAAGTTTAGTACCCCTTTTACCCCTAAAAACATTGAATTTCAGAAAATTTTGAATTAGTCTTAGTAAATCATGCCAAAGAGCAATATCACCAAATCCCAAACAGATCAGACCACAAACAAAAAGTTACATACAAATGTTGACACCCCTTTTTACCCCTTTTGGGGGTGAATTTCGCAAAAATCCCTGCCAAAGGAAGCCATGGTCCAAATATTACGTTTCTATCTTCAGTAGTTTTGCCTCGACGTTGATGAAAAAAATTTCATTCATACCCTTTGGGGATTGAATATCGAAAAATCATGAAACACATGTTTATTTATTTTCTTTAAGACTACGTTTACAAAGTTTCAAGCTGAAACGCTTATTTTATATGTTTTCCCCATACAAAGTTTAGTACCCCTTTTTACCCCTTAAAAGATCGAACTTTAGAAAATATTGAATTAGAGTTTTAGGTAATCATGTCAAAGAACAATCTTACGAAATTTCAAAGAGATCTGACCACAAACAAAAAAGTTACATATAAACGTTTATACCCCTTTAGGGGATGAATTTCGCAAAATCCCTTCTTAGGGGATCTAAACGTCACAAAAGGAAGCCACGGTCCAAATTTTACGTTTCTAATAGTAGTTTTACCTCGGCGTTGATGAATCAGTCAGGCGTTGTTACTTTATATAATACTAGCTGGTACCCGCAACTTTGTTTGCGTGGAAATAGTAAATGGAAACGAAAACCTTTATACCCGACTACGGCGAAGTCAAAAGAAAGGATAATGATTTTGGCTGTCTGTGCATATTATTACCTGACTGCAGAAGGTGTTTGTTATCAAAATAAAGAGCTTGAAAGGACCATTCCAAAAACATACAACAGATGTATATGGAAAATGGTCAAGCAAAGTTTGACTCTGAAAAAAAGACATTCATATCCCCGTTCATCTTTTTAGGGGTTGAATATCGAAAAATCATGAAACATGCGCTTATTTTTTATGTTAGGACTACATTTACAAACTTCCAACCCGAAATGCTCATTTAATAAAATTTTCCCATACAAAGTTTAGTACCCCTTTTTACCCCTTAAGAGATCAAATTTTAGAAAATATTGAATTAGAGTTTTAGCAAATCATGCCAAAGGGCAACATCACGAAATTTCAAACAGATCTGACCATAAAAAAAAGTTACATACAATTGTTGATACCAGTTTTTACCCCTTTAGGGGGTGAATTTCGCAAAATCCCTTCTTAATGGACCTATGCGTCTCAAAAGGAAGCTACGGTCCGATTATTACGTTTCTAGCTTCAGTAGTTTTGCCTCGGCGTTGATGAAAATAAAAGATATTCATACCCCCGTTCATCCTTTTAGGGGTTGAATATCGAAAAATAATTAAACACATGTTTATTAATTTCTTTCAGGACTCCATTTACATAGTTCCAAGCCTAAACGCTCATTTAATATTTTTTCCCCATACAAAGTTTAGTACCCCTTTTTACCCCTTAAAAGATCGAATTTTCGAAAATATTTAATTAGAGTTTTAGTAAATCATGCCAAAGAACAACATCACGAAATTCCAAACAGATCTAATTACAAACAAAAAAGTTACATACAAACGTTGATACCCCTTTTTACCCCTTTAAGGGATGAATTCGCAAAATTCCTTCTGAGTAGACCTACACGTCACAAAAGGAAGCCACGGTCAAAAATTTACGTTTCTAGCTTCAGTAGTTTTGCTTCGGCGTTGATGAATCAGTCAGGCGTTGTTACTTTATACTCGTATAATAGAAGATAAAGCGATAGTGTCGGTATTTAAAAGTTGAAATCGCGTACTGAATCGCTGCGAGATATAGGCACGGTAGGTACACTGAACTATACGATCAATAAGTTAAATTTTAAATAAAAAGAAAACATAGACTTAATACGACCTTATAAAACATAACCAAATACCTACATGTTGGTGTCAATAGATGGCGTTGAGCCAAGGTTCGTGCTTATTGTGTTCAATTGAATCTAAACTATAAAAACTATCTAATATTAGTGTAATTTACATTTAAAACAACTATTTTTAATAGATAAATGATCAGTTTTGAAAACTTCCTCATGGGGAAATATTCAGGAAGTTTTCAAGTAAACTTCCTGAAACTTTCCCGAAAATTTCCAAAATTTCGGAAACTTTCCGGAATTTTCACCTCTAGTGGCGATACGACGCCTTCGCATAGATAGAATAGAGAGCGGTTTCGGAACGCACGGCTGGGGCGCGGGGCGGCGCGGGGGGCGGCGGGCGACGGGTGCGGGGTGCGGGCGGCGCGGCTGTATGCGCGCGCGTGTGTGAGTGCGCTGCACGTGAACCCGCACACAGCCGCGCCGCCGGTGAGCGCTGTTCACCGCACTCTGTGAGCGCAAACAACCATCTATAAGGCCACGCTATAGCTGACAGAGGGCGGCGTCGCGCCTCAGGCCGGTAATCATTACGAGAGTTATTCCCCGCTAATGATTTTTTGTACAAAGATGACGACTATTGGCGAGACGCTCCTTTGAATTAGTTAAAAACGGAAACTAGCTAACTTAATGTTGTACAATCGTATGACTTAATTATTTTATTTATAAGTAATATTATTTTATTTATAAGTAATAGGACACCATAATGAATCAGAAAAAATAAATAACTAATAAATGATTTTGTAAGTAACTAAGCCGAACTGGGTTATCTTTGAAACTTATTATTTTTAGGCATTTGTTATTCTGCAGAAAATGTATATTAGCAATGTTTAAAAGTTTTAATGCCAAAAATCTGAAAACATATCTATTAATAAATTTAACATTTTTTTAAAACATTATAAATTAGTTTCTGTCCATAGCTTGACATGACGCTATGTTCACAAAAATTTAGTATCTACGTTTCAATTCCTTGGTGAGTTTTACGTTAATATGAATAGATACAAAGGTAAATCATAAAGGAAGGTATTAAACTACCTATTTGAGTACTAAATTCTGTCGCAGTTTGCAAAGTGCTATGTATAAGATTTTTGTTCTTTATTTCCTCATTCATTGCTTCTCATGATGTATTTCCAACCGAGTATAATAAGAATCACATAATTTTTTTTATGTGATTCTAAGCTTGATTGTTGGTATTTTATATTAATTATTATACTTGACATCATACAGTATTGTTGTTTAGAAAGTGATGTATTATTATAATAAGATAATATTATAATGTATATGTTGTAATAAAATACCCTTATATAACGGGTTCTTAGGAAAAAATACAAAGCGCATAGATATCTGATTAAAATATTTTGTATTATTACGTTTTATAGAGTTCCTTTTAAAAAAATTAGAAACTTTTGTTTTTGTAAAATTTTTATGTTCAAATAAATTATGAAGCAAATACATATTTGCTAATGTATTATATTAAAAATAATAAAGCAACTCACCTGCTATTTAACATTAAGGTTATTATATAATTACTTTTAAATAATGTAACATTTTTTTGTTAATTTAAATGGCGCGAATTCATTGTACTAATTTAACACATTAAATAAAATTACAAAAGACTTGTAGACAAAAGGTAATATTTTGAAATGAAAATTTAATATTAGAAAAAAGTTTATTTTACGTCTTATGGTTAAAGAAAATATTATTTTTACTTTCATGGCATGTTTTAGGATATGAATATATAATGGAAATGAATGTCGGGGAAATTTTATTTGTTTAAAAAATTCCAAAAACTTACACCCAAGAACAACCCAATATGCTTTCAAAGAAAGCTTACCCTACACATTATATTTTAGGTTTAAAATATTTCTCATAGATCTTTCTGTTACTTTAAAAAATGCAAAATAAACTTCCCATACAAACTAAATGGCGAAACGGTGTACCGGCTTGAGGCGCGACGCCGCCGGTATATTTCCGACATAATACCGCTGCGTCGAGCGATTACTACTATATATTCTATATACATTTAATAGCTATACAGGCGCGCATAGAACTGGCCGTACTTATGTGAGCGCTACGAGCCGAGTCGACGGGTCGCTGTAGCGCTCTATAGCAGTTTCTCGTTTAGTACGGGACTGAAATATAGCGCTTTAGCGAATCGCTTTCTTAGAACCCGGCTTATTATTATCGTAGATTGGCGTCGGCGCAACTACACGGCGTTAGAAGGACGTTCCGTTTTAAATATCAGGTTTTATTATTATGAGGAGCGGCGCAGCGGAGTGCGGACCGCGGACGACGGCAAGCGGCGAGCGTTGCGTGCGATAACATTTGACATTCGTAATTAGTGGAGCGCGGTCGGCGGCCACAGGCGCGAGGCCGCGATATACCGCGCGGGTCCGCGGTCCGCGGGTCCGCGCTCGGGGTCCGCGCCCGCGGGGCCGGCCGCCGGCAGAGGTCGCTTGCGTCAGCGCCCGGCGTCGCCCGCTCCGCCGCGACGCCCTACGCCCGCGCCCGCATATGCCGACCGCCGCCGCACACTCACTTAACGACCTTGAAAGGCCTTTTCTTTTTCAGATTTCAAACTCGCCCAGCGCCAACGTACATACGGTCGTTTAAGTTGTACGTCAGTACGTCACGTTGTACAATTATTAGCATCGTAATCGGGAATGGAACAGACCGACCAATTATTAGGCGCTAAAAATAATGTATTAGCAGATGGGCATATTATAATTAGACAAACACTTTTTTTTTCACCTGTCATTTCATAGATCTTTAGTTTTATCGGAAAAATGTAGAGTCGAAGTCGAATATTAGTTAAATGTTATTAAGCCTATTATAATTAATTAACATTAATAATAAAACTACATGAAATTTTATATTATCAATATAAAGCCAATTCTTGTATATATAACAATTATATAGTAACTTGAAATCTATTTCCTTAAAATATATAAGATTATAATATTATTATGTAGAGTTTTAAAAAACATATATTTCGTGCTCTTGTTGGTTCTACTCTTTTCTGTCTAAATGTAGAGACATTTACCCCCTTATTAATAAAAATACACTACGGATACGCTAATCTATGTTGCCCGTCTTTGTCTGTCAAGTCGCTTTTCCAACGTATCAGACAAAGATAGCAACTTGGTTTAGCGTATCCGTAGTGTGAATGTTTTTAATAGTGGTGTGTTTTACTTTTGTTGTTAATGTTCGATAAAAAACAAACATGATAAAACATAATATTATGAAAGTCAAAACAATTATGTACCTACTTCAATTACGATTATTAAAAAATATATATTTGAGGCTCTATGTATTCTTTTGTTTTATTTTAGTTTATATAATTCATTATTAATTCTGATTATAAGGTAGGTATTAAACATTGGTCAAAATTAAAAACAAGTTACAACAAAGTTTTCAATAATACAGCTAAATGTAGAGCTGTCTGGTATAAGATTTTTCTACCTTAAAGCTCAAAAAATAAAAAATATACTAATTTCTCAAACATTTAAAATTATTGTTTAAAGTGATAACGTCCAGGGAAGAAAATTCCCGCCATCTCCTTTTTCCATTCGTTCGAATATCAAAATTGCTGTTTACTAAATCCAAAATATCCGAGCGCGTACTAATGAGTCCAAAATTCAAGCGAGCGTGAAGCCTTAAATCAAATTGAGCCTTACGCTCTTGGAATACGATTCAAATTAAACTGGCTCGGCGTTTGCCAGCCAAAGTCAAAGAGCAGAGATAGAGATAAAAAGCGACTGAGGAAAACATCGGCGCTCGGCGTCGCGTCGTGTGATACTCAGTAAGGTGGAGACTGGAGTGTACGGTATGCCTTTATGGAAGAATGATGTAGTTTCTACAAGCGAAACTAAACCTTACCACGCTCTTGATAAACGCTATAATCGCTTATGAAATAAATATGATAATAAACCGCGTTCTAATTTGCAAAATCATAATATTAACAACAAATGAGATGAGTACACTATAAAAGTATTAATTAAATTTTGAAAGATATAGATAAAATTTTAGAACTCGTGATACATATAACGCATTTATGTCAGAAACATTATTTTGTATGTACATATTTCCATTACGTAACACTTGTATGTAATACATAATTATGTACATTCCTACCCATGACTTAGAATTTTTATTAGATTTTACAAATGTTTTACAAAAAAAAAACTTCTAATTTGTTTGTAGCTTCATTGCAAAAGATGAATTATGAATTAAGTATTAAGTAGTTTTGGAAAAAAATAAAACTAGGTTTAAAACTAGGTAAACAGCAACAAACGTTAGAAATGACTATCTCCATAGTCCATATCCAGAAATAGGCTAGACAAGTGATTTTTTTATTGTATAAATAAATAGTACTCATAAATATGAGTAACTTCTCAAAAGAAACAGTATACTAAAAATCTATATTTACAAAAATACAGCGATTTGTTTGCAAAACGCAAGTCTCGTGAAAACGCTCCATGCAATAGTCGTACCTAACTGTGACGTCACTATTAGGTAAATTTGTTGAAATATAAGGCTGTAGGAACATAATATTTGTAAATATCTCTAAAATTTGTGCATTTAATTTCATAATTACCTTAATAAATGTTTTTGATTATGATATTAAACTAATGACGTCATAACGTAAAGACGTTATATTATATAAAAGTATATCGATGAACGATAGCTGCAAAGTGCACGCACGAAAATTGTCACGTTCCGCCCGCTTGTCGCGTTCCTCCTGAGGCGAGCGTGCAAGCGAGAGTGCAAAACAAGCGATAGAGAGGCACGATCGGCCTAAGCGTACGGCTTGTGAAGACGTTATCACGTAAAATTATCGCCCTTAAACCGACTTACGGCCCGTTTCAATAATCTATCTATTTATAATTATATGTTAAAACGTCGTCATTCAATCATTTGCCTGTTTTTCGCGATACTAATTTGACAATTCTAACAAACAGTTATAGATAGATAGGTTATTGAAACGGGCCGTTACCAGATAACCATTTTTTTACTAATTTACCATAAAAATAGACTTTATTCTATCTTTAGACGTTTCATACATCTAAAAATACAAAAAAATCTAAAAATTTTAAATTTAAATTACTGAACTACACATAAAATATTAGATACAATTTTTATTATGAAGTAGTAATTATTAATACCTCAATATTTCTGGGTATATAAATTGAACTTAATATTTTACATCTCCCCAATTACCAGTCATATATGACAAAGATTAGGTACTCTACATAGATATATAATATTAAAAAGAGGGTACTCTACAATCCACATTTACTAATTTTAGTAATTTACTTCTGAATTTAGTATTATATAAGGTAGAGCAATGTTCGCTCGAAGTAGAGCAGCCTTGCTCTATTCTACACTGAGAACTGAGAAGGCAACATCGACAGTTCCTGACGACACAAACCGGCCCCCATGTAGAGACTGTCACTTGGTAACTAGTCACCGGCCAGCATATATGACTCAGCATACAATAATATGAAACTTATGCTATGTATGAATCCTTTATCAACGACACAATCATTAAAATTGATGAAAATAAATAAGCAAATGTAGAGCAAATCCGGTATCATTCTTTGTATAAGCGCCATCTAGCGATGAGTATTTTTTAATCTATGCAACTAAATAAATTTAAAGTGTCTCCTTAGAATTGCAAATTATCATAATAGTATATATGGGGTACCCACTACTTCACTAATAAAACAACTTTTATATTTGGCACAGCTTACATAATGATAACATGAAATTATTATATAAACTAAATTGAGTGTCAATACATTCAGTCAAAATTATTATTTCGAACAATACGCATAAAACTTAAAATAATAGGGAATATGCATAAAATATAAAAATAGCTTAAAACATAATAATATGGTACTAGACTGAAAAATAAAGCAAATGGCGAAAAAATTTTCAAAGTTTGTAATCTATCTCTTTCTAGCAAAACGAAATTTAGTATGAACTTTCTATGAAAGTCGTGTTATGTGACGTCACGATACACGTCCGATCTCTCTGTCTAATATACTACTTTAAACGTTCATATCTTCGGTATTTTTAATGATATCCAAAAACTGATTTTACCATACGGTTTACCAAACAATATAGATCTATATAATAAATAAAAAAATACGTGCATATTCCCTATTGCTAATTAATTAAAAAGTGAGAAATCAGCGAATATTGTACCTACTTATTTAAAAACTAAAATTACTTTAAATTTTAAATTACTGAAATAGTGAATGTCGAATTTAAAAACTAAAAATATATTATTATACTATTATATATTGTTGCTATATTCGAGCACATTTTAAAACTCTACATTTTTCTTTACTTAAGCTGGGACTGTATGGTCTGAAATTCGGAAAACTGAAATAAAAATTAAGCAGTAAAAAAAGAACTCCGAACTAATACAATAGAGTTGAAAATCTAACACATGAGTGTCGAGTTGTCAGATTTGACATTGACATTTGACTCGACACTCGATTATCGATTGACTCGATTTTCAGCTCTATCGTATTAGCGCAGAGTTCTATTTTCATATCCCTGAATTTTACTTACACATGCTCTGTGAAGTGCGGTGCAACTTGGAATTCGGACTCTTACAACGTGTACATTCTTGTGTAATGAATTAAGTTATTTTGTATATCGCGTATCGATATGTTTCAGTGTGTTTGACCTTTATTTTAAAATCTAGCAACGGTTATTAGTTCCGTCCACGTTTTTGGTGGCTTCTGCTTAGGCCATCGCAGCATTTTAAGCAACACATTTGAGAGTCAACCGTCCTACCGAAAAAACTACTGCTACGAGAGCGGAGTGCGGACCGGTTTGGAGGTGGAGTGAAAGGAGCGGTTACCCAAGCCTCAACGTAACGCTGAAAAACGTGTGGGTCACCTCGCCAGCGTGCGATACATATTGTAGTTTTCAAAGTAGAAATTATTGCTTTTCAAAATGGTGAATGGTACCTAGGTATGTAAAATCACTTGGAACTATGTTACAGTAAAGTTCTTATGTATACAGATTACAGGTACACTAGTTTTTGTTTTATAAAAAGAAGTTATAATCACACGCGTTCCAAGTTCCGAATATTTTCGAACCCGGCTAACAGTATCGTGACGTCATTCTACACCTCGGCCATACAGCCCGGAGTTTGCGCCGTACTACGCACCGCAAGTTAGCGTCTGGGTCACTTTAAAGTTTGTGTAAATCTTGGACACTAATATCTAACGAGGGTATTTAAATTCAGGGCTTCTGACAGCTTTTTGACACGACAAGGACCGTCGTGCCACCAAGCGCCGCCTGGGGCCGTATTACGATCTTTTAAAAAACCAGGCAGTTTCCAGGCAATTCAATATACGGCCATAAAGTGCCTGGTTCTTTTTTCGTATTACAACGACATTTCTCTCTGACTGGATTCATCCTAGTTTGGTTCTCGCTGGCTGGTATACGAGCGTGAAAGTGACGTACGGAAACGTCAAATTCAACTCAAATTTGACAGTTGGTTTTTTTATGGCATGCTCTTAGTGGGCACAGAGTTATTAAATAACAGAAAACTTGTACTGCCGGAATTATTATTATTTATTAAAATAATATTATTTAAAATAATGCGATATTTAGATGATGTATTTAATGCGATATGGGACATTATTTAGAACGGTATTTTAAAAGTAATGTATTTATAACTATAAATTGAATATGTATATAGTATATAATATATAGTACCTATCCCTCGAGAACACTGTATTTTTTTCGGGCTAAAATACTTTTTTAATATTTTTATAGGCTACTGCCTATATTATAATCCAGAGCCTAAACTATTACCATACCAAATTTCATCAAAATCCGTTCAGTAGTTTTTGCGTGAAAGAGTTACAAACATCCATCCATCCATACAAACTTTCACATTTATAATATTAGTAGCATGGTAAATTGCTTGGTGATTTTGGTTCTTCTCATGTGAGGCATTATTTCTAGAAATTCAAATACATATTTGTAACTCGTCAGCTGTGCTCGTCAGCGTCACACATGATTATTTTGAACATAATATGAATAAAACCTATATCTTAAACATAAACAAATATTCGCAATTATTTTAGCGATATTTTACGTTACTAAAATACCCAAAATAATTTTAAAAGAGAACACTACAAAATAAACCAGTCAGTATAAGTTAATATTTTGTGGCGTAAACTGGGGGCGTATTACAAGCTCTTAATTCCAGCCAGTTTACGCCATAAAATAAACTGGCTTGCATTTTCGTATTATGACCACCTATTGCCAGCCAGTCAGCGGTCACGTGACACTTTACTTACTTCTGCATTGAAACTTGAATGGTATTTTCGTATTAGGACAATATATCTGACATTAGCTGGCTTGTCTTTACGTCAAACAAAGCCGTTCAGTTTACGCCACAAAATATTAACTTATACTGACTGGTTTATTTTATAGTGTTCTCTTTTAACATTATTTTAGGTATTTTAGTAACGTAAAATATCACTAAAATAATTGCGAATATTTGTTTATTTTTAAGCTGTTTTTAAGATATAGGTTTTATTCATATGTTCATAGAAAATAATCATGTGTGACGCTGACGAGCACAGCTGAAGAGTTACAAATATGTATTTGAATTTCTAGAAATAATGCCTCACACGAGAAGAACCAAAATCACCAAGCAATTCACCATCCTACTAATATCATAAATGTGAAAGTTTGTGAGGATGGATGTATGGATAGATGGATGTTTGTAACTCTTTCACGCAAAAACTACTGAACGGATTTTGATGAAATTTGGTATGGTAGTAGTTTAGGCTCTGGATTAAAATATAGGCTACTTTTTATCCCGAAAAAAATGCAGTGTTCCCGAGGGATACTATATACATATTCTATTTATAGTAAAAATACATTACTTTTAAAATACTGTACCAAATAAATGTAGATGATGTATTTATCGCATTAAATACATAATCTAAATATCGCATTATTTAAAAAAATATTATTTTTATAAAATATAATAATAATTCCGACCGTACAAGTTTTCTGTTATTTATTAACTCTGTGCCTACTGAGAGCATGCCATAAAAAAACAGACTGTCAAATTTGAGTCGAATTTGATGTTTCCGTACCTACGTCACTTTCACGCTCGTATATCAGCCAGCGACAACAAAACCGGGATGAATTCAGTCAGAATGAAATGTCGTTGTAATACGAAAAAAGAACCAGGCACTTTAGGGCCGTATATTGAATTGCCTGGAAACTGCCTGATTTTTAAAAAGATCATAATACGGCCCCTGAACGGCTTTGTTTGACGTAAAGACAAGCCAGCTAATGTCAGTTAAATTGTCGTAATACGAAAATACCATGTCAAGTTTCAATGCAGAAGCAAGTCAAGTGTCACGTGACCGCTGACTGGCTGGCAATAGGTGGTCATAATACGAAAATGCAAGCCAGTTTGTTTTATGGCGTACACTGGCTGGAATTAAGAGCTTGTAATACGCCCCCTGGTGACAGAAAAGTAATCGAAAATTCTTTTTGACCGTTTTTGATACAACTTACGCCACCAGATTGTGTGAGTTAGGTTAGGCCCTAACGGCACAAAAATATCAGAAACCCTCATTGAACGTATCAAAATAATTATTTCACGACCGTTTTTTATTTTCCATGGAATATACAGAAAGCTTACATTTAAAATGATTGAAAATTCCCCATTGTTCATGTTGCATTGGCCTTACAATATTGACTAAGGCTCAGTAACTAAAACAAAAGAAGGGACGATAAATGGTACATGTAATATTTTGTCTTTTCACCACGTCTGTTCGAATGGTGGTGTGGTAGCATAAGGCGTCACCATGCTGATATACGACATATTGGTACAAACTTATTTCAATGTTACACACCTGCCAGACGATCAGTGTTGCTTGATGTCCTTCAAGTTTTACAGAAAATATAACGGTTTCACAAAAATTGGACTGATTCCGAAATTCCTGTTCGTGACCCGAAACAAAGTTTTAATCATTTTATTATAATCTCCCTTTCTTCTTATCAAAATCCTCCGGTCGGTTAGTGTGCGAGTCAATAATAGAACAAGAGCTGGTGGTAATTTAAGTAGGTACATGATTTCATCGTCCGCGTCGTCGTTGATACTATGTAAAATAAGCATACATTACCACAGAATAAGTAATAGTACTAAGTAACGCTACGTACCAAAAAGTAAAATTTTGCGCCAAGGGTTGTACCCTGGATCCAAAAGCGCTGAATAGAACTCCTCAGTCTTTAAAGATACGCGTTTGGAAATTTCGGCATTGTTTAAAGAATTGCAAGCATATTATGCTATTATGTAATCATCATCATTATCTTATATACAATACCTAATGGAAGCTTAGGGCGTATTCAATTATACATTCGATCGTTTATTTATACGTTCTTAAAATGTGTTAATAATAATATAAAAAATATGACTAAAAGGGAAAAATTATTATTTTTAAACAAAAATTTAACCGACCGCCAATTTTATCTCAACATTTAGAACATCACATATTATTATATACCTATACCTACTCGTATAATTTTTTTTAACATTAGAAACATTAGAAAAGAATCTAAAACTCAACACGAAAAGCTTCTGCCGCTAGCATAAATATTTTTTCATACATATTACAATTTATTAAGACTATCGTTCGAAGCGATAATATCGTTTAAAACACTTATTTTTATTAACATTTTTCGGAAGCTCCTATTTGATATTGCAGCAATTAATTAATAGTAAAAATTGTAATCGAATATTATCAACCTCTACCAGACGACGACGTAATCATAATACGAGTATAAGAATTACTGCCACCAGCTCCCTACCTACAACGATTGATTGTAGAGAATGTTTCCTTGACATTAAAAACTAACGCCTCATATTATGAAACGTATTTCAGAGTGGTTGACAAAATCATTAGTGGGGCTACTTCTTTTTGATTATACTCGTATGTCATAATGAAAGCAAATAATTTAATTGTTGATAACAAATTAGTTAATAATGGGTAAAATTGCTGTATTAATGTCATTTGTGCTTTTTATTTTACTATTTATTTTTATACTTTTTATAGCTATATTGTAGCTAATAATTCGTTTTATTATTTTTAATAGCATTATTGTAGCTAGCAATAAAAACTAATATAAGTCGTAGAAGATTGAAAAATAAAAAAATAAATTTTCTAGTATTTTTCTCGTAATTTTAGGCAGCATATATTTAGAAAACAATCTAACGAGATATGACAATCAAGCATACCATTAGAATGAATGGTAAAAAACTTAGAGACATTCTTTCAGACTAACCTAACCCTGTTATATGGTGATTAGAAGCATTATATTATGTAATACAGCCAAAGATTTATGCTATGACGTATATTTGACGGAACAAATCTTCAGACAAGAAAAAGCTACGCCATCCTGGTTTTCACCATACTTCAAATGACAGCCATCTTGTTTTCACCATATTTCAAATGTCAAAATGGCCCCAAAAATCTCAAAAGTGGGGCCATTTAACTGAAGAGAGTTTTTGCCTCAACATGCTTCGTCTATAATATGTCTATAAATACAGCCTATACTATTTATTACTTAATACAATAAAACTCTACGAAGGCATGTCACAGTCTACACATACGTTGAAACCTGAAGATTTTGCAAGCAACAGGTGTACTGCTTACGAACGAGGTTTCACCCGTCGTTTGTGGCTCAACTGTGGCTTGACGACCCCTGTGGCTAAGTGGTTAGCGCGTTGGCGCTCAAGCCTGAGGTTCGCGAGTTCAAATCCTGAGGAATGAACAGTAAAGTGTTTCTGGGTCATGGCATATCCATGAATAATAATATGTGTATATAAAAAATAATAATGAATATACTTCCCGCTATCTGGCCCCCGTAACACAAGTTCTTCGGATACTTACCACGGGGCCAGACTGACATGGTGTAAAGCAGTGTTTTTCAACCTTTTTCATGATGCGACCCCCCTTGTATGAAAAAATTATTTCGCGACCCCCCGACCACGGGCGTCGCCAGGTTTTGGTTTCGGGGGGGGGGGGGGGGGGGGGGGGGTCAAGAAAATAAAACGACTAAAAGTATATTAAATACTAGTCTTTAACCTATTAGAAGCCCTGAGCACATTAGAATAATGGGCCCCCTTTTTTTTCCTTTTTACCCGTTTCAGCTTTAACCTTGTTTTTACCCTGAAAGACTGTGTAATTCGAAAAAATACAAATATCAATAGCCGGACGGTACTGAATTTTATAATATGTTCTTTAAGCCAAACACGAGTGAGCGAAGCGAGCGAGCCAATTTTTTCTCCATTTTACAGTTTAAAATCTGTTCAAACGTTAAACTAAAACACTAAATAACGGTGAAATTCAGAAAAATACCATACAATCAACCAGCTAAAACAGAACATCGGTACTAAATAATATAATATGTTCTTCATGTTAAATGCGAGCGAGCGAAGCGAGCGAGCAAAATTTTTTCCTATATTAAAATTAATCTTTATTGTTTTTTTACTTAAGTTCTCTCGACCTCCGGCGACCCCCCTACAGAAGCTTCGCGACCCCCCAGGGGGTCGCGACCCACAGGTTGAAAAACACTGGTGTAAAGCATCCATAGATATTATGATTACGTGTACCTTTATCGAAGTCTAGAACTAAGCTTACAGGCTACGCCGCACTAGAGTAATAATATTAGCGTTCAGTGCTAGAGGTCTGAAAATAAGCATATTATATTTGTGTACCTACTTAGGTACTACCTAGGTAGATTTTTTACGATTTTTTGAAAATTAATTTTAGATATAGAAAAAGTTTATTTCGTGTAAATAACATATAATATAACAATATTCTGTTAATTAACATTTGAAGCAAAAAAGGTAAGTATTTTAAAAATCGTTTTAAAACGGAATTTTTGGGGACCCGATTAAAATTAATTGTGAATTAAGAGGAACTAGAAGTAAACAAACAAAATATTAAAATAGTTAATTTCAGTAAATAAGGCCGTATAACCTTTATTTATATTAAACACTAGACGTTGCCCGCTACTTCATGTGCGTAAAAAAGATAATCCTGAAGAAAATAGATATTTTTCCGCGATAATATTGTACCTATAGATTAGGCAAAGACCAAAGAGAACTCAGTGTCTACTGAATTTACTTATTATAATAGCTACTAATAGCTAATTTACTTATTATAATAGTAGCTATTAGTAGCTACTATTATATTATTTATATTATAAATATAAATAATATAAATCAGCACCTTACTGAGTTATTATCTTCTTTCTTCTTCTCTTATCTTCTTTTAGCGAGACTAACGATTTTCTGTTCGTTAGTCTCGCTAAAACTCGTGAAGGCCTGGACCGATTTAGCTAATTTTGATCTCAAAATAATAGTATCAGTTCAGGAAAGGTTTAAACGGTGAGAAATTTCAGTTCATAGTTAAGGCAGAACAACATTTGTCGGGACAGCTAGTAATAAATAAAATATTATAATTAAATTCTTTATGGACGACTTCACACTTGACACCACGTTAATCTTTTCGAAGAGCTTGTATTACGAGTACCAGACAACGGAAGTAAATTTAATATTTTTACTATGAACATTAAACACATATTTAATACACATATATATGACCTAGAAACAATGAATTTGTTTTGTTACTTGGCGAAATTCGAACTCGTGAACTCCGGCTTGAGCACGGTCTATGGCCTACGCGCTGAACCACTCAGATCGATATTTCATACTCTACATTTTAGTATATAATATTATACCCTCTTAAAAATATAAAAATGGGAAATATAATTATAGTATGAAATCTTAATTATAGAAGTAACATAAAATGAACAGAAACTCAACAATGACCTCTATAACGGAATCTACGGCAATCGCCTCGCTCGCTCTGCCGTAGTACGCGCTCTACCGAACTGAATATGTATCTGACTCTCTCTTTCATTTTCAATACGACTACAGAACAGCTATGACAAAATTTTAGCATCGCATCATTATATTTTACAGGTCAAGTAGAATATTTGTATCAATATTATACTTTTATTCAAACTCTACATTAGAAAAAAAAAATAGAACCTCCATACTTACCTCTTCTATTACTTAACACTTATAATGAAATAGAAAGCATTGATAAAGAAACGAGCTTCAAGAATAACTTATACCAAATTTCAGATGATATACGTATTTTTCTATTCACACGCGAACATAAATTAATTTATCATTACATTATTAAACGCCTTTTTATTGACACTGCCCGCACCCGATGCAGGCATCACCTGATTATCTTAAATGTAAAAAGTCGGTCCTGTGCCTGATCTCTCGCCTGTCGTCCATCGTACTGGCTTACGAGAGTAAAGGAAGAAAGAGTGCACTTGTGTACTGCGCACACACTTGGGTACTATAAAATAACTCCTGCGTAGTCAGACTGGTTTCAACGAAACAAACGCCACTAAAATCAAGAACGGAGCTATATTCTAGCATTGATTGCCCGCGCCTTCGCCCGCGTGAAATTAGGTTTTAAACTTTCATCCCCTATTTTACTCACCCAGGGGCTGATTTTTAGAAAATGTTGAAATATGTAATTTATTATTTTCGTACTCAATTCATACAAAATATCGTGCAAATATGTCCAAGAAATAAAAAGTTTCATACAGTTTGTATGCCCTATTTTACCCCCTTGGGGGTTGAATTTAACCTACGTTATAATTGATGTGTGAAAAATTTCAAATTTCTAGCCTCACGAGTTTGGCCTGTTCATTGATACAATAATCAATCAGTTTTGCCTTTTATATAAATAGATAGACATATACTAGATCGATTACGCAATATAATAATTAAGAACAACACCACTAATAAACATAAGTATCCTAATTACTTTATTTATTTTCTAAACATTTGCAGCAGACAACACGCAGTGGTTTACAACGTCATCTATCGATGTAGAACGAAAATATTAAGTATCGTAGCCCGTAGTAGGTACCGTAGGTACTAAATATTACTGACGATTAGGAATAGCGTTGACGTGACAATGAGTCAGCCTCGATAAACCGCTGCCGATTAAAACTCACTCTTATCACGTTCATTGCAGAGCTCATTATCGTCTGCGCGTTACCAACTTGCAAATATTATATGTCAACTCAGAATACAGCGGCGTTTGGAAATTCCAGTATTCCATGCGGATTTTATGGTAGTATATAAAATATATTTTTATATCCGCAGTAATTAGTAGTAATATATTTTCTCATAAGTCTCTTGGTCTTCTCGGTATGAGGCTAGCTATGGGATCGTTATAGGGTTTGCATAGTCTGATTCACAAGATCCGTGTCTATGAATTTTTGTCGAAAGGCACCGAAAATTATGATCCAGAGCTCATTCGATTCGCATTCGCAATGACCTCTAGAAATTTTTTGAAAAATTTCAAAAGAGGCTCGAAAAAATTGCAAAAGTTATGAACAATTTAGTAAAAAAAGGTGTTAAAGGTTTTTTGAAAATATCTCGGAAACTATTGTATTAAAGATATCCGAATTTTGAAAACAAATCCTTAAAGAGGAGGAAATTTTCTAAAAAAAGTCTCGCCTCGTGGAACTCTATTACCAATATTTATATTTTTAATTGGATCATAATTTTCGGTGCCTTTGGACAGAATTTCACTGAAATGGATCTTGTGAATCAGGCTATGTAAGCTTAAATTATAGATTATATGAGCCATTTATATTATGTGCATTGTACAGCTAGCTGTAGGTTCTACATAAGATCTGAATCATGCACCTACAGAAGACTTCAATACGAAGTAGTGCTTGTTTATTATTTTATTTTAATACATCAATGGTGGTAGAGACTATATAATTTCTTAACATCGCGACAATGATACATGGACTAATTTAATAAATCTGAAATGCGAAGGTGGAGCCGAGACTCTAATTTGAATAACTCTTTGCCTTAATTAATAAAAAACTTAAACACTATAATCTAAATCTAACCTATAAATTAATCTTTTCTAAATATTATATAAAAGGCAAACCTGACAGACTCATCTATCAACGCACAGCCGAAAGTACTGAACGGATTTTGCTGAAATTTAGCATACATATAGTTGTAATGAGGTAAGCATAGGTTAAGAAAGGATTTTTAAAAATTCGCCCCCTTAGGGGGTGAAAAATAGGTTAAAATTTTGTATGTAAACAGAACTCTACGCGGACAAAGTCGCGGGCACAAGCTAGTGATACATAATTCTACACTCTAATTTAGGACTAATACATAACGAAGTAGCATTAGAAAATACTTAGAACTCCTGCAAATCAAGTGTAAATGAAGTTTAAATGCTATAATGATTAATTAATGCAATTCCTATGTCCATCACCAAGTCGGAGTGTAGAGCCCTTCACCTGGCACTTAAGACCTACTGAACCCCGTTCTGAAAGTCCGAAGTGCTTGTTAAGTAGCATTATTAGTTATAACTTAGTCAGCAAGAGTATAATATCCAAAATGAAATTGTCGAAGGGGATTTCGAAGACTTCCAAAAATTTTATAATAAATACTAAGCTACTATTTACCCAACTACGGCAAACCCAAGACTTCAAAAGTATTGTATGTATTTCTGTTCCACCGTAGCCTCTTAATTATTGATCCGATCTTAATTAATGAGGTGTCAATACATTTGAAATAATAGCCCGGGTAACATAGGCTATATAATTTATCTAGTCGGGTTAAATATTTAAAATAAAAGTTGTAGTTATTTATTAATGCCTTTGTTCATTACCGTAAACCGTTGTTTAAATGTACCCAATTTATTAAAATAAAAGTATGAAAAGTTTACCTACACACTATACATTATATTTGAAATAATATGATATTATACATTAATACGTGAAATAAAAACTTCAGTATAGTTACGAGAATTATGCGAACGGAGAAGTATAATATTTGGCACAGTTAAAGTTTATATATTATTATTTTTAATAATGCTTATAAATATACAAAAATAACAACAATACACACTTAGAAATAAATAAACATAAAAACAATATAACTAGATTATTATTAACATCCACTACTGTACGTTTGATAGTTACAATTTCGTTACACGTTAACGTATGTTTGTCTGTCACAAAATTTACTTTTTTTCTATCTAAGAGATAAAACTACCTTTCTAAAGTACAAACTTAAAAATTATATTAATTATTCACAGAGCGACCTCTAGTTAATTGAAATTAATCAAACGCAAACATACAAAACTCTACAAAATTAAAACAATGGTAAATTAAGTAAGTAGATGCAACACGATTTTGATTGAAGAAGGTTGATCATAATGAATTTCATCTTCATGAGTTATGGTTACCATACGTATTACCTACTGACAGTTTTTATAACACAAACTTAACACAAATTATATAACACAAATATAATATTATAACAACAGTTAAATAGTACTATAATGATATTTTTCTTAAATATTATAAGCGTCGAGGGCAAAAGCTTATCATAGTGACATGTTAGTTCGATAGATGTCGCTAAGGTGCTGAAAGCGCTTTAAACCATGGTACCTAATACAATGTATTCAAGATTTCATAGTCTTTAGTTGGTAAGGTTTTGAAAAAAATATATAATTATGATGAAATGTTTGTTATTTAAGATGTAAATTAAATATTACATTTACGTTTAAATACTTTTTTTATGAAATGGACCAGAAAATTAGCAGATGAATCGCTGATGGTAGGCAATTACAGCCGCCCATAGACACTCGCAAAACTAGAGCGGTTGCACTTGAAACTCCTCTGGTGTTGCCCACTTGCTTTCCTGGTCCTTAAAATCCCCAACCCCTCTTGGGCCTCCGGAAACCTCACTCACTCGGCAAGCGCTATCTCACGCCGGTTTTAGTGTGGCCGTGGTATTTATCTGGTCAAGTCGGTCCATTCGTGTGGAAGCATGGGCCCTCCTTCATAAATTAAGGTTTTTCAGTAGTTACATAATCTACGTAATATAGAACACAACAATATTTTTTTTACCATCAGTCTGCTTTGTGAAGTGAGTAACTAACTACATAAAATTATGCAAAATTTATAGAAAAAATCATTTACCTATAGCATCTCCATAAAAATCGTCCATCACTTTAGCTTTCTATACTTAGCATAACAATGCGGAGATAGGTAACAACCTATCTCCGTGGACTAGTGGTTAGAGCATTGGCTCTCAACGGGGAGGTCGTGGGTTCGATTCCCGCATTGGAACAATTAAAAATGTTGTTTCCAAGTTTGGTTAGGACAATGCAGGCTGATCACCTGATTGTCTGACAAGAAAGATGATCCATGCGTCGGATGGTCATGTAAAAAGTCGGACCTGCACCTGATTTCTCGTCAGTCGTGTCGGTTATCCGTCCCACTGGATTACGAGAGTCAAGAATGAGAGAGAGCTCTTGTGTACTGCGCACATAATCATAATCATAATTGTTTATTTGCGTTGAATGTAGGCACACACTTGGGCACTATAAAATTACTCCTGCGTAACTGGCCTGGTTTCAATGAAACCGGCCACCGTCACCGAGATCGGTGTAGGGAGTTATTATTATTGTTACCTGTGCATACTGCCTCATAATATATAGGGAGTCATAGGGCTCTTAACCAATTTCTACAGAAGAAAAAAGTGTGTAAAAAGCGAGAAATATTAGCAGGTGGAAAACATCATTCACGGCTATTTGATATTTCCCCAAAATATATTTCACTTCAGCAATTTCTGATAAAGTTACACGTGCTTCGTATTAGCTATTTATAACACAACAGGACCGAAGGAGGAAAAAGTTTTTCTTAATTTAATTGTTCTAAATAATTAATATAAAGGCAATGCTTTTTATTTCGTTTGGGTGTCTGGCCATAGAAAGTTCGAGATTTTTGAAGTTTTGTAAGTTTTAACCGTTATATTATACTAGTCACAAGATCCATTTCAGTGAATTTCTGTCCAAGGGCACCGAAAATGATGATTTGGGGCTCATAGAAACTTTTTGAAAGATATTTTTTTTAAAAAGTTTCTATGAGATTTTATTTTTTAAAGTTATAAGCAATTTAACAAAAAATAAAAAGGGGGTATAGTTTTTTGAAAATATCTCGGAAACTATTAAAGATATCCGAATTTAGAAAAAAAATCCTTAAAGAGGAGGAAATTTTCTAAAAAATAGTCCCAACACCTGGAACTCGATTACCAATATTTATAATTTTAATTTAGAAGTGAAAATAGCGCTGAAAGCGGGTGATGCGCCGCGGCGCGCGGATTACACGGCCATCCTCCATATTCCACGGTGGCTCGGTGGTATGCAAAGTTTAAACGTGGTAGAACATCGGTTACAGATGACCCGCGCTCGGGCCGCCCTTCGACGTCAGTCATTCAGGAAATGGTCTAAAAAGTGAAAAAAATCGTTCTGGATGATCGCCGTGTAACAGTCCGTTTTATATCTATCGGTAAAGGCGGGACAGAAAATTAACGAAAATTATTATTTCTAATTATTAAGTAGGTACCTTGGTTCAGTTCGCAACGTGAACATCAAGGTACTTAGAATAAAGTTAATTGATAAATTAATAATAAAAAAATATTATTGGATATCTGGATATCTACTAAAAACAATCCCAGTAAGTAAATACTGAACGTCGGACTCCAAACTTTCTACTACTACCATACCATACCATACCATACCATACCATACCATACCATATCATGCCACATAACTTGACTAAGGTGTAGAATTTGTGAAGTTAGCTTGTAGAGTTAGAAGTTTGGTAGAGTCAGAAGCTTGGTTTTACATGAGATCTGATAGCATTTTGACAGTATGAGCCATATGGTTATCGTCTTGGCATCACTTTACATGAAAATGTTTTTAGTGGGATTTCACTTCTTTTTGAAAGTTGTAATGACAGTATTTTTATTTTATTTTTATGGTTTCGTACAGCGAAAGGAAAATACAGAACCCTTATACGATCACTTTGTTGTCCGTCCGTCTGTCTACCAAGACCCTTTTTCTGAGTAACGCGTGGAGGTATCAAGCTGGAATTCATATCAAATACTAAAAGTTTACTGTCCCTTGGAGCTGTGAAAAAATCAAACTTCTAAGCCAACGCAATCAAAAGATAAAGTTTATGCAGCAAATTTTCGACACTCGCAAGGAAATCAAAACCTACAGGGTAGTGGGTACTTCCCGTGAACTCAGAATCTTGAAATTTGGTACGAAGCAACGTCTTATAGCACAGATAAAGGAGAAATTGCGGAAACCATAAATTTTTAGTTTCATCATATAATAAAAATATTTTTAATAATTTTAAACATACTACCCCTTTCCTCATGAACGCGTAAAGGAATTAAATTGAAATTCATTTCAAATACTCAGGTCTATAATACCTTTAAGCTGTAACAAAATCACTACAGGTTTGTACGGAACCCTCGGTGCGCGAGTCCGACTCGCACTTGGCCGGCTTTTTTGTTATATGTAATTGTTACTATTTATAACACGGATCCTTATAACAATTTTCAGACTACATAAGTAAGTCTCTTAGAAATTTAAATCCCCTAGTTTAAGGGGTTGGAGTATTTTTATGTTGTTTATGTGCTAATACATACCAATATCTTACATAGCTTACATACCAAATTTCAGCTTTCTAGGACATCCGGAAGTACCATATAATTTTGTTGATCATCAGTGAGTCAGTGAAGAAATCAGGGGTTTTAAGATATCAATAAAATCCAAAGTATAAGAACTATGTAATCAAAACTTTACATGTTTAATAAGTCCGTAGTAACGGACTAATTAAATTACTTATTTCAAGCTGTAGTAGGGAACAGCTTGAAAATTTCATTTATCTGGTATAATCCAAACCCAAGTTATGTTCAAAAAATCGACGAAACGCTTCGAGGAAAGGTGGTGCCCTTGCGTTTCGCTCAGCTCGTCTTGAGCTTTCGTGTCCCCAGACACTACTCGTATATTTTAGTAACTCCACATGTGCGGATCGATAGTAAAAATACTATTACATTTTTGACAATCAAAAAATTTAATTATTATTACTATCATAATATGTATCCATGTATCTTAGTATATTTTATTAAATTAATAAATGTATAATCCCATTTATAATAATATGTAATTATTATTTACATTTATTTCTTTTCTCACTCTTGCCATTATTCTTTTTGTATTACCTGTCCTTTTTGTTAAATTTTTTCCTTCCTTCCTTTCCTTCCTTAGGTCTGCTGGCAGAGATCTCTTAATAGAGATAAACACACCTTTGTACCATTTCATTTGTATTTAGTCTTTAAGTTTTTAATGTCTACTGTGTACATAAAGAATAAATAAAATAAATAAAAATGTATAAGTCGGAATATATTACTATACATAACTTAAAATAAGTAATATACATGGTTATAGTAATAAAATTGAAAGCACAAGAAAGGACCAATTACACTTGATGAGTTTCCTTCTGGTGTTGCGAGTGTCCATGGGCGGTATCTGTCTGCTCGTTTACTGGTCTATTTTATATTTAAAATTAACTATATCATAGTTTCAGCTCAACAATAGCTAATAATCTTACGGCGCTTAATTATAATATTTAGAAAGTTCTTGATTGGACTTTAAATTATACAGATCTTGTAATTTTTTTATTTTAGTTTAGTAGAAAATAGTTACTATAAGTCTCTACAAATTTATACACCTTATATGTACCACCAAAAATAATTAGGCAGGCTCTTAATAATTTAAAAGTCATACTTTTAGTAACACTCCAATTTTATGGCGGTTTTCTAGCGCTCTCTCGAGGCAAAAATGCATCCTGAAAATTATAGCTTTTTAAATTTAGTCACATCCTGAAATTCTAAAATATGCTTTACCTATCATGTATGTGTATGTCAAGTGACTTGCGATCACTTAAGTAACCTGTTTTACTTTAAAAAAACCTCTGTCAAGGAAATATCTAATTTAAACGTAAACGTAGGTACGTTTCGTAGCTACTGTCATTCAATATCGATCTTCAGGGAGCCTGCTGGATGCTAATAATTGTGTATTTAGTCGAGTGTCATGGAGACCTAGTAGGTTTTGTAGATTAAGTAATAGGAAAAAAAAAAGATTGTGAAAGTTTTTTTTTATGACATAATGTAAATAACCTAACCAAGAGCATGTCAGGACATGTCTAAGGAGGGTTCCGTAACTATAAACGCGTAATATGCTTTTTTTTTAATTACTCCAAAAGTTACTGTCCGATTTGGTTCAAAATAATTTTCCTAAAGAGTTTTTAGCATGATCTATCAGCATGGAAATTTGCAAGTTTCTATCTCCTATAGTTTAAAAATGCTAGGGGGGGGACCAACTTACAAACTACTTTGGAGGCCGATTACTCGAAAATGGTCAACTTTATAAAAAAGTAACGTATGAAACCTTGCCTTTATTTTAAAAGACCTATTCTACGATACCCCACACATTGGGGTAGAGTGAAAAAATATTTTTCATCCCCACTTCACATGTATGGAGAGCCACCCCTAAAATATAAAATTATTATTTTTTTATGATCCCGAAACCGTGATCTATACACAATCTATAACTGTACCAAATTTCATCAATTTATATTCATAATTATAGGAGATAGAGGCGCGGACAGACAGACAGACAGACAGACAGACAGACAGACAGACAGACAGACAGACAGACAGACAGACAGACAGACAGACAGACAGACAGACGGACAGAGCGAAACTATAAGGGTTCCTTAAGTATTACGGAACCCTAAAAAGTTTCTATTTTCTTTTTTTGACGTTACTGTCTTGTCTTAAATCTGATGGTAAATTAGGTATTTTAGTAGACCTTAAAGATATCCGAATTTAAAAAAAAAACTTAAAAAGAAGGAACCTTCCTTAAAAAATTCCTACCTCCCGGAATTTTATCACCAATATTTATAATTTTAATTTAGAGGTGAAAATAGCGCTAATAGCAGGCGATGCGCCGCGGCGTCCGTAGATGATAGAGTGGTGGTGTGGACCAACCACCACCAACTGGTGATAGAGTTCTGGGAGGTGGGACTTTTTTAAAGAAATTTCCTCCTCTTTAAGGATTTTCAAAAAACAGACATCAATGAGTTTGATCAGTATTCGATTATCATTCAAAAAAAATATATAACCTGTAGTCAATTTTGACCACATTATCCTATAAAATAATTAACGTCGATTCATAACCACGCAGCTTATACTGCGCGACGGTCGCGTGACCTTCAAAGCCGGCTTCAGGTGGTGGCCATACTCGCTCAGATTGTTCTGTAAATGATGAAAAGAGTTTGTTCTGCATACTATCAATGCGTAATAATATGATAAGCCTAATGTTGGGTAAAATATTTCATTCGTATAAAAATATATCCTGCGCCAAACCGTTGCCCGGTCACTTCAGTCCATCAGGCCGACTGATGCGATCACGAAATTGCACACAGATGATACGATTTGGTTCCCTATTTTTTCGCATAAAATCATATGTCATAATTTTACTTGGCATAATTTCATTTGACCTAATAGTAGTTTCGCATAATATTCATTTGTCATAACTTTCTTAGCATAATTTTTTTTCGCATAATTACTAAAAGCATAATAATTGTTAGGCATACTTATTGTAAGGCATATATTTTTTTACGCATAATATTCATTAAGAATAATATTTTTATGCATAATATTAAAAAGCATAAATATATTTACGCATAATGATATTTAAGCATACTATTTAATATTTACGCATACATCTTTATAGCATTTTTTTTTTCACATACTAATGAATGATAAATTCTACTGGGTATGCGAGTTAAGACGAAATAAGAATTATAATTGTAATTTTCGACTGATTACGAAATTAAACTCGGACAAAAAACACGAACTGCTATCTAAGAACATGCCAAGCTAATTATTTTAAACATGTTAGCGGCTTACGGGTGGCCCAAGGGCCACCCCGCCGCAACTTAACCTACTGTTACACATGTTATACTAGGTATATGAGTGTAATACCTGCTTTTAATGTTTCATAAATATGCGTTTAATTACCTTAACCGTGTTTTCATTATGTCGTTCCATTTTATGCATATTTGTGCCTTGTGACAGAATGCCTTGAATTTATTATGACAAAAAATATGCCTAACGAGTTTATGCCGAAAAACAATTATGCCAAAGTATTATTATGACAGGAAAAATTATGCCTTACGAGTTATGCCTTATTAAATTAGGACAAACAATATTAGTCTAAATGATATTTATGCCTAATGATGTAGTATGCCAAGAAACCATTATGCCAAAGTATTATTATGCGTAGTAAAATTATGCCAAGTGAGGTATGCCAAATGAAATTATGACAAATAAAATTATGCGAAAGAAGAGGATCCCATACGATTTTGCATCCATTCAGGCCGAACTGAAGATGGTAAACAAAACCTACGTCATTAGTTTACTTACATTATATACAAAAACATTCATTATTATAAGTATGAACTTAAACGCACAAATATCGGAGATGTTTACAAATATATTCCTGCGGCCGTATACTTTATACCTACTTCATACGCTTAATCCAAGAGTGACGTCATTTGTAGGTCTATTTTAGTATGGAGCGTTTTTACGAGACTTGCTAAATTTAATATACAAATCGCTGTACCTTTGAAAATATTGACTTTTGATATACAGTTTCTTCTGAGAAGTTACTCATATTTAAGAGTACTATTCATTCATGCAATAAAAAAAAAATCAGTCCGCTTGCCTATTAGGCTTCTTGCAATCTTAGCAACTTCTTTTCTTTCGAAAAACATGTGCTCGGTACCTAAAATAATAATATTATATGATAAGAAATAAAACGTGATGTAAAAATTGTTCTAATGGACTCTGTCAATGTTGCAGCGGCCGTGAAACTCTGAAAACCCGCATGCCGAAAAAGGTTCTTTACATTGCGGAGAATAATATTTATAAAAAATATATTTTATACTTTTAGTAGGTACCTAGTTTTTAAATTTTTTTAGCTACTGGCTAGTAAATACAAATTTATACTTTTGTTCTGATGCTTGCAAGAAAATTGACCACGGTTATTGATATTACCTATTTGTATCTTTAAAATTTAAGTAAATAATAAAAAAAATGCAAACGTATGTCGTGCCTACTCCTACAACCTACACTTATTCCAATATTTAAAAATAAAACGGTCCAAAAACCTATACCTATATTATACATATTTATAAGATACTAACGTCACTCAATTGTTTTGCCTTAACGGAACCTCTCCACTAACAATTAAACTTTAATAAAGTTCAAATTGACTTTTAAGTATTATTACGAATCGTTTGTATGGGAGTATAGAAAAGTGTTGTTTTTAGACTTTTTCAGGCAATTTGAAATTTTTTTCTCTCTGTAAGAACCAACTTCGTACTTAAAGGAATATTCTCAAAAAAATAATTAGTGAAATCGGTTCAGCTGTTCTCGAAATTTGCGCTTCGTAACACATTCAGCAATTCATTTTTATACTATAGAAATATAGATGTTGCCCGCGAATTCGTACGTGCAAGAGTTAATCTCGGGGAAAGCGCAAATTTTTCCGCTTTAAAAAATTGCCTATGTCCTTTCCCGTAGTCTCCTTTATATCTGTGCTACATTTCATCAAAATCAGTCCAGTAGATTCGGAGCCTATTCAATGCAAACAAACTTTTTCTCTTCATAATATTACTAAAGACCAGTGTTTTTCAACCTGTGGGAGGTGATGCTTCTGTAGGAGGGTCGCCGGAGGTCGACTTTAGTAAAAAAAGAACGAGAACTAGTAAAAAAACAATAAAGATGAAAAATATTTATTTATTAAGTAAGAGACTTTTAACAAAAGGATATACCCATAAATCGATGTAAAATAATGTGTTTGACGTACTTTAATATATATACTTATATCGTATAAGTACATATTAAAGTACTATTCTATTCTAACACTGTAACATACACATTACACATACATAGGTACATGATAAAAAAGCGAAGGGTCGGGGGGTCGCGAAATATTTTTTCATACTATGTCGCCATCATGGTTGAAAAACACTGGTATAGACTATAGAATATGTGAAGATACAAACGATATCGGGAACGGCCCGCAGCGCAGTGAAAAGTGAAAACATGTTACCTGCGTCGTAATCCAGCTCTATATAAAACAGAAGATTTCTAGATAGTGAAAACAAGTTCAAACTTAACCTAATTCTAGAAAAAAGAGAAGATACTAGATTTTAAGTAGGTACAGTAATATAGTGAATGTCGCCGTCGTTATAGAGTCCATTGTGAGCGCGCTAACGAACTTCGTGAAAACTCCGTCCGTGGGAAACATTACGCAACGTATTTTTATTTCAACATGCTATAGTACTTTATTATCATTTGTTCACTTTTTAGTGATCTAATTAAATTTTTAATTTAATAAAACTATTCCCCTATTAATATGCTATATGACTCTAGGATAGTGGAAAAGGAATAAAAATATTCGGGTGATATAATAATAAAATAATAATATAAAATATATTCCGTAAATTTAATCTAAAACAATAATTATAATAAACTTAATATATCCTATCTTCCAATGTTATACTTACCTGTGCCTAATTTTAAACTGTATTGTATTGTTATTTAATTTTGTCATATTTTGTTGCTAGATACGATACAGGTCTCTGATACTCGAAATAATTTTTTATTTTTTATTTATCTTATGGCAGACTTTTCGTTCAATTCATCGTCGAATAATTTTCCCCTAGTTTTCTCTGCAAATAAAAAAATATAACTTTTGATTCTCGGTGTGTGCACTGTGATGAAAAACCACTGAAAACCTTAAAACTGTCATAGTTTGGCATGATTCGTGATCGTCAGTGTGTTTGTTTACAAACATGTTTTGATAAATTGCATTCGTCAATACTCCAGCTGCTCGCCGATTCTAGTCCTTATGTACAGTGACGTAAGACTTAATTACGTTGCCCTCTACAGTAGGTCTTCCTATTAAATATGCTAAGAAGCCTAGTAAACGTGCCTGTAGTTGAACACTCGGTACAACCTAACGCCATTTTTTCAATTGAAAACCTAACGCTTTTATGTCAGACGTCGAGCTAAATATAAAAATTGTGGTCGTGATCACGTTCGCGTTCGATCCTTGGGCAATAAACGTATTTATGAGTAAATATATTTTAAAAATAATATAAATACATTCCAATTTTATTTTGTTCCATTATAAACTTCATTAAAAAGAATTCTAATATTTTAGTGCGTTTTTGGAATAAACGTATCTGAACGTGTAATAAGTCCTTTCAGCAAATGACAACTGATGAGGTGTAGTATCCGATGATGCTGGCCATCTTCTTCATTTTTTTTATGTAATGAACCAGAAAACGAGCAGATGAATCGCCTGACTACCGCCGCCCATGGACACTCGCAACACCAGAGGAGTTACACTTGAACTCCTCTGGTGTTGCGACTTGCGTTCCTGGTCCTTAAAATCCCCGACGGCCCATGGGGGGGCCCAAGGGCCGTCGGTAACCTCACTCACTCGGCGAAACACAACGCAAGCCTTATTTCACGTCGGTTTTCTGTGAGGTCGTGGTATTTATCCGGTCGAGCCGGCCCATTCATGCCAAAGCGTGGCTCTCCCACAGTACATTCATTAATTATCTCCAGACTTTCCAGTTTATGGAATGGCTGGAAACCATGACAACATAAAATGAGTTAATTGAAAGAAAACTGTGACAGTGATTCGAATCAAAACTAGCATTTAATCACAATATTTATATATAAATATTTACTTTATAGGATTGAAAAGTGTAAATAAAAACATAAGAAGGAGATAAAACTTCTTCTCCGGTTCTTTTTTAGAATATAAAAAACTAACTTGCAGGAGTTGTAGGTTGCTTGAAGCAAAATATTACGAAATCAAAAGGAAAAACTCGACACTTTTCCTTGAAACGTTCTGATGAGCTAAGTAGTAGGTACGTCTTACAAGTCGAACAGTTAGTCGATCAGTCTTTAAATTACTATGAAGTAGTGGCGCTAAGAATGTGCCACAAAATACATAGAGTACATACATAATGAGTACTTGTAAATTGCGAAATTTACAAGAGCCTATTATAATGTTTCATATACTTATTTTTTACCCGACCAAAGGGACCATAGCAGTCTATGTATGTATGTGTCACCGTAAAATTGTAAAAACCGTTAGATTGTTTGCTTTTTTATAATAATTATTATAACGAAAAATAATGTGTACAATTGTATGGAGAAATTTGTATTTGACAATCTGTCAGCATATTATAATATCTCTAGTAATATTACAAACTAACGGTTTTTACAATTTTACGGTAACATACGTTTGTTACGCTGTGCGCCTAAAATATTGGTCCGATTTTAATAAATGCAATCAATAGATTCTTAATGATACTCCGGATAACATAAGCTTTATAATTTAAATAGTTTTTTTTAATTGTAGTTATTCACGGCACTTTCGTGTCTGTCGTAGACTCCACATTGACACTAACGACACCGTAGCAACTAGCTACATATAGTTTGTAGTTTACTGCAAAAACCGAAAATTCTGTTCAGTCTCTATTATACTGACATTAAAATTTCACCGTCAGGTCGATTTGAACTATTTTAATTCACGTTGCTGCAAAACTGGCATTTTCCATTGTTAACATGATTTCATGTGGTTCCCAATGTATGGTAAAGGTTAGGCAAATGAGGGATTTAATTCAATATTTGGTTCAGTTTATTTGTACACGTACTAAACTTGATTGACGTGATTGTGATTTTATAGGCTCCAGCTATTATATTACAAGCTATATCATGAAATTCTACATTTAAGTCGATAAAATCTTAGAAGCTGTTTTGCAGCATAAAAACAACCTTTTACTTGTGTACATAATATAATATATAAAGAAAAAAATCATTGTCATTTTACACAAGGGCCATTCATAAAGTACGTCACATGTGTTTAAGGAATTTTTAACCCCCCCTCCAGACTACGTCCTTGTCATATGTTAAGAACCCCGTACCTCTTAATATGACGTCACATATTTTTAATTTCATTTAAAATAATAATCAATAGAAAAGAGTGGTTTTAATTTTTTCTAATCGATTTTGGGATTTAATATGTGACGTCACAAAGCCTTTGATCTCCCACCCCTTGCCACAAAATGTCACACATGGTACAACCCCCCACCTCTCCTTAACGTATGACGTAATTTATGTACGGCCCCACATTTTAAAAACGTATGAAAATGTTAGGAAATAATATACACAGCGTGGCCCGCTTTCTCACATAACGCTGTAAAGCGACACCAACTGAGGAGTCAGCTTTTACATGGTACGGTGAGCGCGGAACGGGTACATACATAAATTCTTTTACTCCAGTCTCAGCTGTATGTCCATGCAATAGCATTTAAAATAGCGTGGCAGTGATGATGACTAGATAACACTCTGTGCGGTGTCTAGAGTGCACAGTGCGCGAATCGCAGTGAAGATTGTGGTGGACACATGCGCCTGCGCACCTTGCGCGGTGAATATAGATATATACTACCGTCGCGTATTAAGACCATACGTTGCTGGTTTTTATACAAACACATACATTATTATTTATTTATTTACTTTTGAAATATTTGAAGATATGCACTTTCATTTTTATACGTTTAATCGATAAATTATATAGCAAACGCTTTCTGTATATTACCGATTTTTTTGCGTAGGTAGGTAATAGGTATAGCAAATTACGAATTAAAAACGTGCTTATTACAATTCCCCACAATACTTTTAACATTTATCAATTATTGTTGCGATTAATGTAAAGGAATATTTTGAGAGTCGGCCTTAGTCAAAAGTATTAACTTTTCTACTATTTTTAATGAAAGTTTATGGATGGATGGATGGATGAATGGGTGTTTATTACTCTTTACGTAAAAACTACTCAGCTGATTTTGATGGAATTTAGTATGGTAGTAGACAGTAGTATAAGCTCTAGTTTAAACCATATTACATAGGCTACTTTTTCTTTCGGAAAAAGTACAATGTTCCGGTGGTACACTGAATATATATACGCGGATGAAGTCACGGGCTAAAGCTAGTAATACATGTCTTGAATGTACTTAAAGTATGGAGGTACGTTCGGCATTTGGTGTGTCAAATTTCGATCTTATAACCATATCAATAAGGTCCAAAAGATGTACGCTGGATCTATCGGTGGTTGTATCTCCAAATGAAAGTTAGCGTATTTTTGTCGGTATTGCCTAAGCCCTAATGGACAAAAACTTTAAAGACAGATAGGGCTGAAATATACTGAAAACGAATTATTCAACCCCTAGATTATTATTTAATGTCATGGGATACTCATCCCAACTTACCTGTTCAGTAGTTGTGGTATAGTATATGGGTATGCGACCCCGGCTTCCCTAGCTATTACTTTCCTACATTCCTATTTCTCACTCTAACTTACCAATCTTCCTTTCTACACCACCTATCCTTCCCTTTCCTACCCTCTCCACCAATCCGTGGGAATAAGATGGATAATCATAAAAATAATTTAATTATCCAAAATGACGACGATGTGGTTCGCCACCCATCACGTTTAGTTCTCGCGGAGGCGAAAAGTGACCCATGGAGAGCCGCTTCGCTACGTTGAATGTAAGAGGAGAAATGGATTGTAAGAATGAAAGTGGACGAAGCGAAATAAGTATGTAAGGATCGTAGCAAGTGGAAAGAAGTGGTCTCTGCCTACCCCTACGGGAAAGAGGCGTGATTATATGTATGTATGTATTATTATCTGCCCTCATCCTTAATACGACGATACGCAGGATGGGGATTGAAATTTGAAAATCTAGGGGTTGAACATGGAATAAACCTCTAAGACGGATCACATCCGTCAGAAGAAGTTAAGTTTCAAATGATCCTAGTACCATGATTGAAATTAATTTGTGTATAGCATCAACCAATAATCCGGAATGTCTATTACAGCTCGTAAGCGAGACCTACACGAGAATCCAAAATTAAAACTTAAAAAAAACTATTTAAAAATGATAATTATTGCGAGCGTTATTTCATACGCCAACGGTATCGATCTGCGTGCGTCCATTGCTGCGGCGCAGTGAGCCCGCCGCGGCCGAGCCGGACCACCACGCGGAGTGGAAAGCACTCCCCAAATCCTCGCAGAAATTATTTGCGACGTATAACACGGTAAGGGCGACGTCGTTAGCCATGCGAGTGGCGCACTCTCGTGAGAGATGACAGAACGGATAAATCTAACGAAGCGATCGCTAGCACCCGTCGCAGTACATCGACGGATTGTGGCGCAAGCCGCTCGTAGATCGCGTACAAAACTAGCGATGGACAGCACGCGAGCGACACAGTGCTGTTTAGTTAGTGCGGCGCACGGTACAGGCCGCAGGGCCACAGATCTACTGCGGCCTCGCGGCCCTCTTTGCCGCAACGCAAATCGTTGAAATCAAAACTTTCACGCTACGAGGCGCTACGAAGTTTTACTGCTACGAACTTCCTGCTACGTAACAGCGAGTGCAGGGCGCACTCCAAACTTTGTTCGAAAAGCTTTTTGTCATATTTTATTATCAGGTTGACGAGAACTTTTCTTCGGAATTTGTTACAACTTAAGCGCTTCATCAAAACGTTATACGATACACCTTTGTTAAATATTTTGATAAAGTCTAGACTCCTGGCTTTTATAATTATTTAATTATTATTAGTTAGTACTGTCGTTAGTAAAAATATAATATTTGAAATCTATTTCGCTCTTTGTCTTTCTAAAATACTCTTGTCCCCGTGTCCAACGTAAAGTATCGTAACTACATAAATTTTACGTCCACAAAAATCAATAAAGTTATATTTGTTTCCGAATAGTGCTTACTTAAATAAGGAGTAAAAAAATTAACTAACGTAGGTAATATATCAGAAGGCTGTATTTCTAGAAGAGCGGGTGTGTCGTGGTGGTGTAGCAGTTGATGCGGTTTTGTTGTCTGCAGGTGGGCGCCGAGCGCGGCCGAGCGAGCGCGAGCGTGGCCGAGCGCGGCGGCGGCGGAACAACGTCGTAAGCGGCCGGGGTCGGCGCGCCACTTGTCTCAGTCTGCGCTCGGCTGCCACTCTGTTCGCTCGCGACGTGACGCCGTGCTGTGACACTTTGACAGTTGTTATCGTGATTCGTGTGATGTTTTCTTATGGAAATTATGGTGTATCCCCATGAAAATGTGGAGTGATTTCCAGGTAAGAGCTTTTTTCTAGTTGTGTTTTACGTGTTCTGTCCATCGGATTCGTCTGTTTGCAATTTTCAACAAAATATCTTTCGTATTCCTTTTGTCACTTTTTACTTAAGGCAGAAAAATTGACAGAAGTCGGGTATAATAAAATATAATTTGACAAGTAATTCACTTATTAAAGCATTCATAAGTCAAAACAACGTCTTTTTCAGAGTTACGTAAAATGTTCGAATTTCGACAAAGACTTGAGTCGTCGGTATTGGCCTTATATTATACAACAAACTTTTCATAAAGTCTGGTGTGAAGCTTTAAAACAAGTATTTCGCTGTGTAGTAGTAGTGTGTGTGTAGTTCATCCAAAATTTTGTTGAAATTTGGAACACAAAACACTTAGTATTTCTGTTTTAAATTACCTACTTTCATAATCATTATGACATATTAGGAGAGACTCCTAATCCTAACTAGTGACCTGGGTAAAATTGTTGAAGCTTAAAATGTAGTTTTTGGGCTGCTTTATGTAATTTACTAATCTATACTTAGTTACCTAAAAGTTATATACCTATTTAAATATTTGTTACTAAATCAAAACTATTGGTTTGTGATATATTCAGAGCTAAAGCCAAGTAACTCCAAAATTATATGTAATACAACTTAGTATTAAGCTCTTTAAAACTATTCTCTTTGCTCTGTTAAGTTTCTCGACGTACCTACTTATAATATTGCTTTTGTCCTTGGTCATGTACTCAGTTGGTATTTTTCCATTATTTTAACTTACTTAAAAGTCGAAACTTTTGTTATTGTTTCATTACGTTGCGCGCCTTTTTTCGAATCTGACATCTCAGCGCATTTCCGGCGACCTGTCAAACGTCATGTGATAGATAGAAGGGCGCATTCTGTAGTTTTAAATCAAAGCGCTATACGCCTCGAATCTCGATAACTGCGCGATGCTCGAGGCAAGCGAGAACTCGTCATAGAAATACGTACGTGCGCCGTCTCGCTCTAACTTATAGCGCGTTCTCGCTTGGGTGACGGGTGTTTTTGTGTCGAAGCGGGTTTTTTGTCGGCGCGGTGCGAGGCTGCCGGCGCCGCTCGCTCGACTCCACATTAATTATCGCCGAGTTGGCTTGCCAGCGCGAACGCACTTTACTTTCTATACAGCTACGCTTTATTACAAATTTAGATTTCGTTGTATTTGTAGAATATTTTTATATTAAGTCCTATTTATTTGGGTCAGAGAAAAACAAATGATTTCTGTCTAGTATATTAAGTGCTTGGATTAATATTTGGATTATTAGCAAATCTAGGATTTTTAAAATAAGACCGGTAGAATTAAGCCGTAATGTTAATAACTCGACTCCAATAGAAGTATGCGTAACCGGTTTCTAAATCTATGAGAACGGCTAGATGAAGAAACCATAGTCGTTTATATGCGTCCGTTTTGATACAAGCGTCACCATGGTAACGTAAATCAAATCATGCGTAGTACAGTTTGGTAAAAAAGTCCTGCTGGTGGTGACAAATGGAACTAAAAAAATCAATTGTATTGGCTTTTTCATTATTTTAGATTAGAATTATATTAAATAGGATGTATATTATAATGCAATAATTACGTACTATAATTAATGTGATACCAATATATTATAATGGCTTTAAGATGATACAGTAGAAAAAGTTTTTAGTTCCATCTGTCAACGCTACCAGGGGGCCTAAAAAGGCCACTATAGGTGTTTCTTATTATGTCTCATATATTTTGACAGTTAAAACATCAATTTTGACAGTTTTTAATAGAAATGCGGAAAATGGCGCACATAATATGAATTGCATATGATTCATCTAATGTTCATAAAATGTTCACTAAAGTGGCCTTTTTAGATCCCCAGGAATTAATTGCCAAGCTGTACACTTCTAATCGTATTTAAATGGTACAAAAGTGTAAGTTTAGTTTTTTCCATTCCTTATCATCATATTGCTGATATAATGATAAACGTATGATAATAAAACAAAAAACACAAGGAGGAAATATAAGAACAAGTCGGTTCGTTGACATTGATTTGGCGGGAAATTTAAAGAGCACTATTTAGCACGGTTTATTGCAGATCTTTGAGTATCCAACTATTGGATACTCAAAGTTGCAGATACGTTTTTATTCGTGTCAAACATTTTACTTTGCAAAGTTTCATATTCTAAAATTTGAATGTACATTATAGTATTTTAGACGGATAATTTTATCGCTAAGATCTAATTGGTTGTTGGATACTCAAAGTTGCAGATACGTTTTTATTCGTGTCAAACATTTTACTTTGCAAAGTTTCATATTCTAAAATTTGAATGTACATTATAGTATTTTAGACGGATAATTTTATCGCTAAGATCTAATTTTCATTAATAATCTACCCGGAATAAGGTCCAAGGGGAGAAAACTTAATGAAATTTAATTAATAATACCTATAATATTTTTGTTTAGTTTTAACATAAAATTGTATGAGACACAGCATACAATTTTATGTTAAAACTAACGAGGCATCTCGATGATGCAGTTCCGTCAGTTTATCCTGTATCAAACATCACTCAACTCAACTCAACTTTTTTCTTCAAACGAGACTTATATCTAGAGATTATTAAACATATATTGTATGGCAAAACTGTGTATGTGTTTTACATACAGCTCGTCACAATATGAATACTTTACAAGGTGTTTTAACCCGTAGACAGTTCGAGATAGGTCAAGGTTGCAGCCCACGGCCGCGCACAATTTGTTACAAAAATTCTTGGACACAAACTTGCTAACGTATGTAGGCCTAGTGCGTGGAGGGTGTGTTGTGAGGGGGAGGGGGTAGGCGCAGGGTGCACTGAGGAATGCGACTTGTTGCAGTCACGTGCATTCGCTCATCGCTGCCAACCGTCAGTTTGCCAATGCGTAGGCTTTTTATAGCAGTGTACAATACGGCCGATGTATCTTGGCGAGTGTGAACTTCGCGCAGAAGGTTGCGCACTAACTGTTTCTAAGTGTTTTCGTATTTATTTTATTTGTACTAATTGGTCAACTGTATAAGGGAAATTGTATTAGTACATAGGTATATAAAAATAATACAATAACAGTTTTCTTCACGAGTTGTACATGCGCTAAAGTTCGCAGAGCCTATGTTCAGACCCGTCAAGATACAGCGGCCGTAGTGTATATTGCAGTATCTAAGCTGGTTTACATTTATATAACACAAAGCTATATGGCGAATCATTTAATAATCAAAAAACGATAAAATTTAGAAAACAATAAACTTTATGAGATTTTAGTTTTGACACTTTTCTTCGATAAATTACGGAGTAAATCCATTTTATTTTATTTGTTTTCACTTTCGATATTTTACTTTGAGTAAGGCCCCGGGTAGAGAGTATTATTTAAAAAGTCATCCATGTAGGTATTAAATTGAATTTGAATAACAAGTTTCTCCCAATTTTGTTCTCAAAAAATATTATCTTGATTGAGAAATTACAAGTTCAGCCTAGAAATATACTTACTACAGATAGCCGAGATTTAATAGTGAATATGACTTTGGCGGATGATAGTATCTGATCGCACCCCGCGGTCTCGTCGGCGGCCGTCAGACACGACACTATAAATCTCGCCGCAACATTTTCATTACACGCCGCTCCGTTAACAATCAAGCACGTGGTTAAAAGTTAGTAAACACAAATACGCAGCGGACGTCATAACTCATACAGCATACGCGAAGACTCAAGACACGCATAATAATCGCCCATGCTAACGACACTAATTATGTAAAACACGCCGACGTGTTTTGACATAAACGCTTTACAACCAATTATGAGCCTATTGTGTGACTCAATGAACTTGGAGACATTACAATTTACAATATATGGGGCATCGACACCGGCTCGTGAATGACGCGGCCGTTCACACCTGTTTAGAAAAATATCGGCTTCCGAAGTCAGGTGCACCGATTGTGTGCACTATTGTTGTTATATTTACTTTTTATTGACACCTGTTTGTTGTTGTTCATTGGTTTTATTGTTGTTGAATTTGGGAAACACTTTTACTTTAGTCACATGAACATCACACATGCTACAATATTCAATGCGTTCTTCATTCGATATTCCTCTTGTAGTGATAATTTGAAATCATCCTAAATGAATTATTGACTTACAAGTTACAAACTTTACCAGAACGATCCCCCAGTTTTATTTTTCGATATCAATAGTTTCGTCAACTTACTGCTACATACCTTTTGTTAAGTGCTTGCACTGCTCAAGAACACGATGATAATATTGAGAATACTTTGCCATCTATTGAGTTCATCTCACACGAAATTTCAGCATTATAGAAATGAAAATGCTCAATTCGTCAGGGTTCAAAGTCAACAATATCATAAATTAATATGGATGTGGCGAATTTAAATAAATACAAAGATGTTATCGAGGCCGGGCGACCTAATTACATGTTACGAGGCGGACCGTCTGTAGTTTGTACTACGGACTACCTATGTAAACACTGCATCTGTAAACGACCAGACTTGCCGACGCCATAATTTATGTAAATTGACGTCATCGTATGATGTTTTTATTGCCATTTTCGTGTTGACGGTCAAGTTCAGGCCGGGGTGAAAGTTTAACGGCAGACATAAATCATTTAATGTTTGTTTTACGTTCGGCTCTTGTGTATTGTCAGTATTGTCAAGTGCCACACTTGGAGCTCAGTGTAATTTAAATTTACGTCGGCATTCGACGCGGGAAATGTGCAGCTTTCTTGTGTTGCTTTTGTCAGCTTTCAGTTGAATGCTAAAAGAGCTATAACTCAATTTTGCCTAAATTGACGTATTGTGTTAATATTATGGTATTAGTTTCATTTGGGTAATTGCCTTCATCTTAAAATGTTGTTTTATAAACATTTAAAAATAACTAGGTTTAATTACAACTTGATAAAAGTAAGAAGAATTAAGATTTTACGTGTAGCTTTCAGTTAGATGAATTTCGGTGTTACAAAAAAGTTGTAATATTGTTTACAACATTAGTGTAAGAAAATCTACAGAATTACATAGTTTACTCACATCAAATACAAAATTATTTATTAAGGTATGTAATACGTATCTTTTAAATATGGACATAAACGCAGAAACTTCGGAGATTTCAGAAATTTTGTGCATATTATGACCAATGAGATTTCGTAGCAACTTACAGGCGTTTGACGTCAGGTGCCAGTACGACTTTTGTATGGGTTGTTTTTTTCACAGACTCATAAAAGCGCTTAACATAACACAACAAATTAAAGTCAAAATGAACAAGTTGTTAGTTACTGTGGAACGTAAGCGATGTTGTGAAAAGTACGACGAAATGTTTGTGTGTAAATTCGTCCGTGATTTGAACAAATTTATTAGCATAACTATCGTAATGAATGTAAATAAACAACGAGGTAAGTTTACTACAGACGGCACTCGCAAAATCCTGTTTAGGTATAATTATGTGATAATAACTCCACTAATGCCACAACAATCCATTTCGTAGGTAGTATAAATCATTTATGAATGAACGCTATTATTATGCGGAGAGCCGGTCAACGATATCGGAATGGAGTAAAACGTCATTTTATAATCATAAGCTCATAAATAAACAATGTGACGTGCGGTCGGAAGCGGGCGCCGGGCAGGAGTCTCGGCCGAGACACGTGCGCGGATGGCATGTAAACGCGTTTAATTATGTAACATTGTTTTGACATTCAACAACAACGACACATTTAGCGCGGACATTAAGTGGATCAATGAACTTGAGCTGCGTTAACTGTTACGCAACGATCGGCGTTTGAGCGAGATTAATGCACGCGGATTATGGCACGCGATACATTTCAAATTACGTTCCGTTTCATTCATGTTCCGAGATAACGACGACGTACTCGTTCCGCTAGCTCGTTTGTTGCCATAGTGTTTCGGACGCAACAATATAGAAACTTACAAGATTCGCTAAACAGATGTCGAACTGCAAACCGCGAGTCGGTCCGGGCGCTCGAGTGCAGTGTGTGCCATATCCTCGAGTAAATTTACTATTACCTTCAAGTTTGAGAAGCCCGAGGGGCGCAGGGAGTACGTCTTCACCCATTGACGGTTGAAGCGAGCCGCGACACTTTCACTGCTCCGTTATTGCAGCTACTACGCGCCTACTGCACCGGGGCCGGGGCGCCACCCCAATGCATTCACCCCTACCCTCCCTGCACAGGGCCCGAACGCAAGGGTGCGTGCCTTTCGTGTACAAGAATAGCGAGCTATCTTTGAATACTATAAATCGTTTATTTTATTCAATCACTTTATGAATGAATTCGACCCCGAGGGACGTTCTTTATTAAAGTTTTTACAATAGTTATGCTCTTCTAGTCGGATAACATATTCTCGGTCGTTATTTTTTGCGGAAGCGGTAACGTTTAAAACGGACGGGGTAACGAATGAAGGTGAACAACCGGCGATTGTTCTGTGCCGTATAGACTATCCGGGGGAATCCGCGGTATGCTAATGGGTGGATTACAATACCGACGATCTATCGGCGTCTAGTCTAGACGCAGGCGGCCGAGCAGAAGTGGGACAATGTCAGCGGCCGAGGGCTCGCCATTATTCGCGCGAGGAACACGTCCCCGAGTGACAAGTGATCGCTCGTGACGGAAGTTTGTAAACACCGGCGGCCTCGCTCCCGGACCGCGCCCGCCGTCCGCCGTTAGTCACGCACGAATTACATCGATAACTCGATTTTCTCAATGAATCTATGATCGATCATCTTTGCGCTATCGATAGCGGCGACGCGTGCTGAATCGAAACGATTCACGAGCCGCAGCAGGCGCGCCAATGTACAGATAAACCATAAATCTTATCTTCGTCAGACGTAAGATCTAAACGACGTTTGTAAACATTGCCTAGCCTTAAAAGTTCCCAGCCGCGACTCGCGAGGCGAAGTGGTAATTAAATAAATATTTCCACGGGCGGAGCCATCGATTACACCGAGCGGCGTGACGTAGGCCGACGTGTGTAATGTAACGGTAATTAGAGTTATATTTAGATTCGTACACGTAATAATAGCTGCGATCGCGCGGAATCCAATCGGCATGTGGGCCGGAGGTCGGCGGGGGCGGCGCGGGGGCGGCCGCGGCGTGATTGATGGGCGATAGATAGGTCGACATTGAACCCGCGTGAGCCCGGCACCCGGCCGCTGTAAATGTATCTATTGTGGACTTCCTGTGACGTCGAGAGCGGAGTGACGCACGTCTGACGTAGCCCGCGCGCCGCGAAATCTTTTTGTTTACGCTATAAAACATATTTACATTGCATCTCGGGGTCATCGCCTTATCTTTTATGATTGCTTCTATTATCGTCGGCTATTCGAGCGGCTATCGCGTAACGATTAGCATTTTGTATGATATAATCGCACTAGACGACGTTACGTGCGACGTAAATCATCGTAAGTGTTTTATTACAGTCGTCTTTGTAATTAGACATCTTTTTACACGAAATTATTCTCAATGAAATGGTATTTCATTCAATTAAACATTCATAAGTATTTAGAATAATTTTGTCAGGTAATAAAATTAATTTTATACATAATATTATATAATATAAAAATAATGAGTATCTTAAATATGCGATGATTTACTAATATAATTATATTACAAACGTTAATTATTATGTTTACAAAACATATATTATAATAACTGTGCTAGTTAGTATAATAGTATGTTTTGTAAACATTTAAACAGGTAATTTATGGATTGCCAAAGTTAATATGGTAAAAGAAATTTCTTGTGACCTCTTATAGAATTGTTAGCCATTCAGCCTTCTAAGCTCTCGGGACTAATCTTCTAAGTGCGCAGCCTGTGCCCCCCTGTCCCCCCGCCGGGAGGGCTGAAGGGGGTCGCGACGCCCGCCGGGTGGGCTTCATTAAAAATTCATTCTTATTTCGAAGCGCGCCGTAATAAGCCGCAAAGGGGGCCGATGGAAGTCGCACGTTTTGGCTTTTCTCATTACTTAGTATCGCGAACCATTCCTACTCCTAATAAATAATGAGCGTTGTTATGTCTTAACTATTGGGTTGTTAACAGATCAATTTCCAGTCATTCCCAAACTATTGTTTTTATTTTCTTAAAAATTCTTGGAACTTGCAGTGCAGTTGTATTATTTACGCTGTGGTACAATTTTAAGCATTAATTTTCACTTCCTTTGTCTCTTTAATGCCTTACTATCGAAATTCGATCAAGTTTAGACTCGATTTAAATTTCATTTTATAAACCAAAAATGTATTATAAATAGCTTAAAATATAAAAATAAATAATCCTTTCCATTCTAAGTACCTTATAAACTAAAATCTAAAACCATTAAAACTGTAAAAATCCTACAACATCCATATCCCGTAGCGCCGTAGCAATTTCGTAGACGTGTTCTACGAAGTTGTTTAAGGCCACATCACATTTTTGTCCGTAATTATTTTTTAATTGTTTTGTGACTCACTTCGAATTCACTTTGTGAAATCGAATTGAAATTTATATTGTCAATTTAAACAATCTCAATTTTTATAAAATAGGTATTGGATTTTGCTACACTACATTGAAAATACGAAGAGTATATTTTTAACCAGTTCAAAGAATTAATATAAATATTTTACTGTACAAGCCAATGGCCGAATGGCCCGACGTCAGCAGCCCCGAGTTTTTACCCCACTTCTAATCTTCAGTATTGGAGAGCTCGTGACGTCACTCCTTTTGCAAATAAAAAATGATTGGCTTTTCAGCTTTTGCATTAGTAATGCACGCACTTTATGTTTATAATATTATGTAAAATATTTTTATATTATTTACATATTATATCGACTACACTATTGATTAAGATGAATGAGTTTATTCTAGGTGCCTACCGTGGTTTTGTTATAAATTATTAATATAAATTAATTATAACAGATAACTGTTAACTCTTTTTTGTTTCTAAAAGATACCAGTAATTTATTTTACAATTTACCTCCTTGATACACCTTGTATTCAAATAACGTGTATGTAATAGAATCAATTATTTATGATATTCCATCAGGATTTGATAGATCTGTGTCGCAGCGTCGTCTAGCGGCTGCTGCTCGAATGAATTATGTAACAATAATCGGAACAGGTTCGGAAGGGTCCAATCAGCTGATCGGTGATTACCGTCAGGGCTGCTACTTAACGGACTTTGTACTATTTGACTTAGACGAATTTATACGAGGGATAATTTGTATTGGTGGTAGCCCTATTTTTATCGCTGCCCCGGGCGACGTTATCTGCCCTATCATAGCTATCTATTGCGGTTATCCCAAACTCGTTTACAATGTATGTTGTGTCTGTAGATCTGTCTAGTTGACACCCGAGACGATTCTCGCTTTTCTTGTATCGCATCTTCAATTATTTTTTAAATAAAATGTTCAGTTATATCATTCAATGAGCATTTTATGTAATACTAACCTGCTGGAAGAACTAAGAAAAGCTAGTTTTTAAACCACTGGCTAGTTTAAGTAAGTTTAGTGCGCTTAATACTAAAGTTTTCAAATTGATACGTTCATGTCAGTTTGCAACTGTAGATTATAGGTTTAAAAGAGCATGTATGCGAGCTGTGGGCTACGCGCTTAAAAACTCCCAAACATAACAAAGCCCGCTAGCAGTGCTAACGGTCAAATTATTTGAAAATCGGAGAGACAAAGAAACTCACGATTTATTTTTATGAATCACCAGATTGGAGTGACACGTTAAAAATACGTTCGTAATAGTGTCAGCATTGGCCAAGAGTAGAGAGAACGTGTCTCGAGGGGCCGGCGAGTATCAGTCCGGTTGTTTCTCGTGCGCGTGTTGCAACCAGCGCCGTGGAGCAACCGCTGCGCGTGCGCGTGTGTGGGTGACGTCAATGCGCCACTTTCACCATACTTTCGTCGCTGCTTGCGCTAAAAAACCGAGCTATTAGACGAACATGCGACCGGCTCCGTCGCCCGAAACGATACCGAATACTTGAGGTAGCCAATTACAGTGAAATATATACAGAGAGAAAACGTAGAGAATTCTGTTGAAAAAATAAGATATTAGACACCCTTAGTAAAAGTGAAGTCTAGAATACAGAGCAGTTTCAAGGAGTCAAAGTTTTACGATAGATACGTGGAATATTCTATCTCATAAGTGTGTTTCGTGCTCACATTTTGTCTGCCAAAATATCCAGAATTATCGATTATTATCATTTAATATACACTTGAAACAAACAGTTGTTTATTTGGACTAAATGAAACTGGACCGAATTAAAGCCTCGAACGTGTTAACTATTTAATTTTCGCTTATTTAAATAGGACACTGATTTTCAACAGTCGGTCGGAGCTCATTTATATATCACAGTGTAAATAGAACGAAAACCGCACTCCGAACCGCGCTCGTCATTTATTTTACAATACACCGATATCGCAGTCTAGCGCGCTCCAGATCGACAAGTAAAATCCATTTGTTGCTATCCTGCGCCTGTCTAATTAAACTCTGTCATAGACTCTTCGAAGGCTCTATTACCGCCTCCAAACTTAGAGCGGACTATAACACATTCGGTATTCAGTCGGCGGCGCGGACGAGCGACAGTGAGCTCTATGCGGCGGCCGGAGGGTCGATATTGCGAGGGCGGGGTTTAATTTTGTTCGTGTGACAATTACGGCGATGCGGCCCGCCCTCGCGCCGCCGCAATCGATAGGCCTAGGGCGGGGCGGGGGCGAGAGCGCGGGGCCGTGGTCATTACTTATGCAAAGCAGCTCGTGGCCAGAGGTCCTCGTGGTACAGTACCAGTTCCGTGGGGACGGCTCGAAAGAATCCGTTGATTGAATAAAATAAAATGTTAGAGCATAAATAAATTATATAAGGTTCGGTAAAATCAATTACGGATATTTTGGGCATATGGTCAATTGACTATGTAAAGACGTTTAAGCAGAAAAATAATTGTCATACTAGAAAAAAGATCTTTTATATGGGCGAGTTTGCGTTTTGCAGTCATCCATACATGAGATGATTTTTTACTTTTAAATATGACAACTATTTTTTTGCCTAAACGTCTTTACGTAAGTAGTGGATCATGTGGCCGAAGTATCCATAATTGATTTTCGGAGACATTATATAATTACTCCAATATCTTGGTCAGACGATCAAACTTCAAATATTTTCTCTTGACGTTATTATAAAAAAGCTTGAGCCCTAATCTACAACTGTACAATGGGCTTACGCAGTCCATTATCGAATTCGAGGGTCGGCTCGCGAGCCCCTCAGCCTCAGGCCTGGCCCTTTCACTCTGTTTAGGATCGCAAAAATAATACGAATATTAATATTTCTATATAAAATGAAACTGATATTTCAAATGAAGTATAAAGCAATGCGAGCGAGTTTCCAGTAATCTCAGATAAAGGGTCGACTTAGAGTTTGCGAGAAAATTCATTCCCGCGCTTCGCAGAGTTTCTTGAGGGGGTAAGAAGTATATATAAGATCCTCCGCCCTTGCCGAGTTAGTATATAATGTAATTGGTGGCGCAGCGGATGATCTCAGCCCCGAGAGCGCGAGCTAGCGGAACACGCTTGTTCTAAAATATCTAATCATTTACATAATTAGTAGGTATATACTGCAATGTTTATAAACAATCAGTAGTCATAATAATGTTATGTAAACAAACAATTACATCTACTATCTATCACTTAGAAAACTCTAAGAAATGTTACTTATCACAGCATATTAATAAAATCAACACATTAATCTGAGTCATCGCGTAAATAAGCTTTTAAATATCGTGAAAAGTCATAATTACCCGCGCTCGGTCGGTATAAAGTCTTTATTTAATGATAATTAATGTTTAAAGTGTGCGGTGTTGAAGTGTAAGAATGTTGCAAGCGTATCGTTATCACTCGTCTTATCTGTCCTCAAGGTGACGGCGATGGAAGACGCCGATAGCTCTGCAATTATACAGAAACGGGTTCATTAAAACAATTAAAACATAACCTACCCGACTAATTTCATTCATATTTTATACGACTTTATTTACATATGTCATCTAGAACTTTTTATATTAGTCGGTTAGATTACGATAAGTTTTTTTGTCGTTTTATAAAATGATAAGCGACCTGACTTATGTAGAAACTCTGTGTACTCACGATCAGATACCAACGATCGAATAATAACTCTACTTTATACACTATCGTATTAAATAAATTAGAGTACTATATAAAAAAAAGCACTGACATTTAGTTATCTTTCTCGGTACATAATAATACCGTGCTCATAATATAACATTAAGAGTTTTAAAAGTAAAATAAAGCTTTATACATCTTTGACTATCATTATAAACTCCTTAAACGTAAAGCACACACGAGGAGTTCATAAACTAAAGTCTCGTAAATACTTAACGATGTAATAAGAAGGCAGTATAAAATTTGTTGATATTTCGGTGAGATGGTCGGAAAAGTTTGTCGAAGTGAATGTTCGCGGTGGGCGGAAAACGCGGCAATTGCGGTTTAGCCACGGAGGCCACGTGCTCGGTTGACGTTAACAAAGTTTCCAGATGCGGAGAAAACTTTGTGACATGTGAGTGGTAGATACTCTTCCAATATGTGCCCCCGCCGCCGCCCGATCCGCCGCCGTCGTGACTCAGCGGCGCCCTCGCGCGACGTCGCCCCGTCTGCCCCCATTGGAAAATTTATACCCACCCTCTATCCAAGAATATTACGCTCCCGACCGGACGAAATGAACCCTACCTCGCTAAAATACGATCCATTTTGGCGCGCCCGCGTCAGCAAGACAAAGGAGCGCTGGCAATTTTGCCGAAAACAAACCCTAACTCCAGTGGGATATAGTTGGTAATTTATGAGTCGGGGTGACTCACGTGCTATGAAACGCAACGGTGACTTTACCAAGTTCATAGCCTGCGTTAGAGTTGCGATAGAACGTTAGATATAGGGGTTCTTTTATCTGAACGTCTAGCTATAGGTAAATGTATTGTTTCAATAAAAAATTTAGTTGTTAATAATATTTTATATATCATTTTTTTACGTACGATACTTTTAAATTTGTAATATGAACTCCTTTGTGCATATTTTAATACACAATGTACCTACCTAAAACCTATAAAATTATACATATTATTATGTAAACTTTCTGTTATTCAAATCTCTCACAATTACTAAATGCAGCCTACATTTTCAATCGCAAATTTTGAATTCCTTTTATCTCGCGCGCCCGCCCTGTTTGAGCTTTCGCCCTTAATTCCCCGTACAGTACGATGTTTCGTTTCTCGAGAGCGTGTGCTCTCTCATCTCCTTAATTCGTCCTTCGCCGCAGCCCCCGCCGCCCCCGGCCACCCCTGCCGCCCGGCGGGAGGGCGCCGCCCGCCCCCGCCGCCCGGCGCTCGCTCTCTTGTTAAGCGAGTTGCCCCCCTTATTTATGCCCGGCGGGCGGCGGGCGGTGGGCGGCCGGGGGCGCTACATCGACGTTATTCGCGTCTATGTGCGGGTGAATTAAGAGCGAGTCGGCTTTCATTTTACTTTAGAGCTTCCACGCTCGTGTGCTCGCCTTTCAGCCGAGCGAATTTCATGTGTGCGCGCTGTGCTCTTTGAAATTCAGACTTTATGTGGCGGGGAGAAGATATAATTTCGTAGGTACGACTCGTCCGCCTTCAGCGTTTTATAACTTTAGAGAGGGCGACGAGGCGGGAGGGTTTTGCGAGTAGAAAAGGACTTTTTTGCCGTACGTTTTTTATGTTTTATTCGTTTAGGGCCGTGCAAGATAACGGTGTGACGACACCGAGGGTAAAAAATATACGCTGCAGAATTGATCACAAACTTTCAAAGAGACGATACATTTCGCTTCGACTCTCCAATTAGGACTGTGTATTAAAATCGTGTTGCGTGGAAGATAATTTTTGCTTGAAAGTTAGGAACGAAAACTATTTTGAGGAGTCAGCGGAGAAGGATGGGTGTGGGTGTCTAAGTCTACGCACAGCGTCTTCAGTGAAAGTGAAATTTAGCACAAGTTCGGAGAAATACAACTCCCCCACCGCCCTTTTGAGGAGCCGTCTTGAGGGTGGTCGGACCCGGCTTATAACAATTAAGTTTATTTTCCAGCGCGTTTTCAGTTTTATCTTAGAGTTAGACAACAGTTTGTGTAAGCGTTTAAAATAGAAAATTCAAATGCCTCCTACTTGTAGATAGATCGAATAGTACATAGGGTGAATATAAAAATCCTTTAGTCTCACCAAAATATATATACTTTAGTAAATAGTATTGACTAATTAAATAAAAAAGTGTATCTTGTGATAGTTGAACGACCTTTGTTAAGGTGTCGTTTTGGGCAGGTTATTTAGTGGGCCGCGCGGGTGGGTAGCAGTGGGTAGCGGGTAGCATGGCCGGGTAGCTGGTAGCGCGGTAGAGCGGGTAGCGGGTAGAGCTCGGCCGGGCCCGGGTCGCCGGGCAACGCAACTGGGTCACTCCGGGCCCGCCGCCCACCAATTATGTACACGCTCGTTACCGGACACGCGTTTTTCAATCACATCCATATTTAATTGGGCACCGCAGCCTGAAAATATGTACTGCTGTTTTACACAACTTTATTTGAATTGCAACGTCACAGGGTAAATTATTAAAAACATCACTCTATTACAGGGCGCATCGGATTGAAAATCTATTGATGAGTGCTTTTATTGGTCTCATTAATTATGTACTTAATCATTTGTTAGCAATTACGAAAGCTTAGAATCCTTCAGATTCAGATGTGCAGATTCGATGCCTCTTCTATCATTCGAGTTAACGAACTCGCCGACTCCACTTGTGGCAGAAGCATGATCCTTATGTATTCCGAGTTAAGGGTGAAAGTGACGATTTAGGCTCCGTGATTTTAGAAGATTTACGTCTTGGAGGACCGGAAGTAACTTGTTGCATGGATGCACCGAGGGTGCGAGGGCCGAAGGGCGCGGCGGGGGGCGCGACGCGGGGGGTAGGGGGGCGGTGCGGTGAATGGGCGCGAGATGTGGCCGGCGTATGGAGATTCATTGATAACCGTGACCTCGTCCTTATCGCGATACCCCCTGATAACGCACCTTTGGGACACGTTCGCGAGTGCGACATGTGTGTCTCTTCGCGAAACTTTTTCGCGCGATGTCGTACTAGAGCTTCAGCAAATTACAAAATATGTTAATTGTTAAAGTTGCTGAAACACTTGTAGCGACTTCAGAAAAATAAACATATTTGAGACACACTTTCTTTCACTTGGTATATTCTGATTTCTGATGACTAAAACTTTTTATGTAACATTCAAATGAAAGTGCACAACTTTATTAGGTACGAATTCTCTGCGTGTCATGTCATTCTGCATTCTGTACAGACAAATCATTTTATTCACAAATTTGGTCCGAATTTTGATACTTTTTGCAATGTGTTACTGTAGGCAACACTTTAAGTTATGAATAGCCGATGCCCAAATACCGTCAAAGTAGTAACTGTTATCAATCATTTTAACCTTATAATGAGCATGGCGACAGACAATCCTTACACTGTGATAAAATCCACATATTTTTTGAAGTGAAAACTCTTTAGCGGCGTTGTGCACTTTTCTTGGGATGAGTAAAAACTGTTAAAGTCGCGTCAGGACATAGGTGACACTGATCGAAAATTCGTAAGACGCAACTTGCACAATAATATATTGATAACTCATAACACTGTACAAAAAAATATATAAACAACGCCTTTATTATACTTCAAGTAATAACCAAACGTTGAGTATTTGTACAATGTAGAGTTTGATAACATTTAACAATTAGATTAGTAAATATAAAAGTTCAGTACTTAAATCACGACGAAATAAGATAGATAAAACTTAATCAAAAGTAATCATTCATCACGTTTGTCTTATCAATTACGAGACCGTCAGAATAAGGTGTAACGTAAAATGAACATGTCAGTAGACGTATTAGTGGTTTAGTATAGAGCAGGTGTTAGTGGCGCGGGTGACACGATAACCAGTCGATCGGAAGCGGCGCCCGGCGGTGACAGCGCAGGGCCGTCAATTAGTGAAGTCGTTCGCATATCAAGTGCAGCCTTGACATTGACCAGCGCCCGTCGTGTCGCGATCGATCGTCGGAATGCGAACAAAACCATCTCCGGCAAATAATAATAGTGTCGGGGCGATGAATGAACACATTAGCGAGCGGCGCGGGCGGCCGGCGCCGAGTCATTACGCGCCCCCATTAATCACTGCAACAATCGGCCGATATCTCGCTATTTACAAACGCGAGAGCACGTGTTCGACGCTCGTAGTACGCAGAGTGTATTGACCCATTTAGATAGCTCGACCTTCGCGCGGCCATTGTGAGCGAAAAACATAAAAATAAGTTTTATTGCGGCGTCGTTATGCGTATCGCGGGCCCGGCCGTCACGCCGCGCCGCCCGACAGCTGATCGCTACGTGACATTTTTATTTTATTCCCTCCTCTTCCGGGGATTCTCGGGATACGTGCCGGTGACGTCATTATCTGTGTACGCCCCCGGACCCTGATTTATTGTCTAAAGCAGCGCGAACTTCATTCCGCGACCGCCTGATTTATGGCTACTTACGAGACGTCTCGAGCGTTGAGAGCTACCGAGCTGTAGCCCTTTCTAGATTCGCTTTAAGACTGATTTAGTGTAAATCTCGTTATGGATTCTAATAAATATTGTACAGATTATATTATTATCTTACTAATATTATAAATGTAAAAGTTTGTGAGGATGGATGGATGTTTGGTATTGTAGTAGTTTAGGCTCTGGATTAAAACATAGGCTACTTTTTATCCCGGAAAAGTACAGTATTCCCGCGGGATACCCGATTCTATATGTACGCGAGCAGAGCCCCGAGAAGTAGCTAGTTTATACATAACATGAACTAACCCAGAATAAAGCCAAATAGTTAAGTAACACTTCTTTATCTAATATATAAAATTCTCGTATCATCGTGTCTCATCACACTCCTCCGAAACGGCTTGATAGATTTATGATATTTTTTTGCATTTTGGGTAGGTCTGAGAATCAGTAGTAATCTGTGTTTTATATATGGCAAAACAACGTTTGCTGAGTCAGCTAGTTATTTTTACAAAAAGCTCTCTCAATTACATAATTATCCAGAAAAGTCTTGAATGACATTTCTCACAAAAATTTTTAGTATCGAGAGAAAATTACATTAAAATATATTATATCGTAGTTACTAAGCAGTATAAAGTATCTTTAGTAATGGACCATTTGATACACAAGACCTTTTACGTAGCCACCTGTACCGCAACGTAGCTTACAGGTGCGTTCCAAATCGCCTTAGTAGAAAACGGCAGGCAGAGTTCCCGTGTATTGTGCTCATAGAAAGCTTGCAGTCTAATATTTAGTATCCAAACTTTGATGTATTATTTTAAATTGTCTTAAATATTTATATACTTAATAAAGGTTAAATATTGCGAAAGTAAAATAATATTTTTTTACAAAGTTGTAAACTTGTTTGTGGTAGAGTTCAGGTGATACACGTATGTAATTATAATTTTCATTGTATGTAAAGTACCATATAATCGTTTCTTGATTTAAGCAATAAATTATTTCATTTGACCAGAAGATTCCTGCTAGTTTAAAAAAATAAAACAAAGAAACAAAGTGTTTATGTTATTAGGATGTAGCCACTAGCCAGAGTGTGAGGAGGAAATTCCTAAGAGGGCTGTAGCTTGTGCGGAGTGGCGCTGAGCTCAGCCGGCCAACATTCCTGCCAATAAGCCCGGCGCGCGGCTGCTGCGTTCGGAGAAGCATGCGTCATGCGCTCGCCCGACAAAAAACTACAATTTTCCCTTTCATTGCATCGAGCTGCCACAAGAAACTTATCATAATAAGCGCATAACGCCACGTCTCGCGCCCGCACACTGTAAACAATGCGTTTCGGGAATTCCCTTTCTTTTTATGCGGGCACACATTCCTGAGGGATTCCTTTTGTTTGCTCTTAAACGGTCTCGGACGGATTTTATTGTCACCTTGTTTAACCGCGCCGCTCTTGCGTAACGGTCCGCTACACCCACGTACGTAAATCCTCAACAAAGCGTGAGGCACTTTCGTCACGGGAATCGCCTATAATATTGACTTAATTAGGGTGTTTCTAGTACGTGTACTGAACGCATCGTTTATTTTATATACATCGTTACGTAAAATACTCGAATTATTATTCCACATTCGAGTATGTTATATCAATACACTCGGCGCTCGCTTAAACGATCGTCGAAAACAGCACGAAAGTCTTAAAGGAAAACGTTCAAAAAGTATCTGAGTTGGACGAAAATGGGACAGTCGTCGTATAAAAAGCTCTCGGCGTCGAAGCTGCAGCGTTGGCCACTAAACAGGATGTGAGACTGGTCCGCGCACACACGGCTGCGCGCGCGCACGACACGCACACACGCGCGCGCGGCCTCGCCGCTCGCCGCTCACGGAAATGTGCGTGCCAGAGACCGCTGCCTTGGCTGGGTTGGCTCATACTTGCGAATACTACCGAATACATTTTTATTTTAATAAAACAGAGCCTTCGCAACTTGGACTTGTTCTTTTAAATAATAAACAACTCTACATTATTTTTGCTGGCTTTATAGTTTGTGTTTATAACACAACTTATTTAAAACGTTCCAACGAACAGGATAATGTAATGACTAATGAACAGAATTTTAAATAGTAACAACAAAATCAAATTTTCTAAATGTAGAGTTTGCTCTACATTACAACTTTTCTATTTTACCATGATAAACGTTATTGGCACAGTATTTATTACTTGTATATTTATTTGAACTACCTGATTAATGAATAATATAAAAATACTCAAATAGTAACCTAACCAATAGCACGTCTAACTTCTAAAGAGGGTTCCGTAACTATCAACGCGCAATAGGTTTTCTTTAAATTACTTTAGAAGTTACTGGCTGCTTTCGCTCATAATAATTTTCAAAATAGTGTTTAAGCATGATTTATCAACATGGAAACCTACAAATTTATATCTCTTATATAGCTGTTAAGAAAAGCTAAGGGAGTGGGAGGGGCAAATGTTAAACTTATTTGGAGGCCAATTACTCGAAAACGATTGATATTGTAAAAATATATATTCTTCAATACATGATACAACACGATAGGGTACTAGAAAGAAAAAAAAATCATCCTCACCTAAAATATGAAATAATAATTATTTTATGAGGCCAAAACCAAGATCTATGTACATAATTTATAATTATACCAAATTTCATTATTTATTTTCATTATTACGGAAGTTAGAGGGGCGTACAAGACAGACGGTCGGACAGAGCGAAACTATAAAATGACAAAAAAAATATAAATATAGTATTGTAATTATAAATATAGATTAAAAAATTATACAAAGAACATATATAATACATAATATCATCAATCGTCATAGAGTGTATATTTTTCAATAATACCTAAATCTTTTCCGACGATTTGGCTATTGTGCCAATTAATTAAGCCTAAAACAAATATTGAGCCAGAGCATTGTGTAAATCTTTCGTCAAGTATAATGTTAACGGTAGTGGGTACCTCTACTCGGTACCGACTACCGAACCGCGGACCGCGGGCGCCACGCCACCGGACCATCTAATCTCTGGCTTCTCTGGCCACCTGTAAACAAACGTAGGTAACACCGTAACGTAGGTAAAACGTAGGTTAAACAAACCTTTCGATGAATGAATTTACGACTGTCACGTGCTCTATTGTAACAAAAAAATTATTTGATCGTCAATCGAGCTACGGAGCTACCAATTCAATTCTGAAAATCGTTATTGTGGCTCTCCTTCTCCGCATTCTTAAGATTTCTTTCTACTTTTTATGAAGTAGCAAAAATACTCTAACGTATCGCAATTTGCCGTAGTATTTTATTTATAATTGTGTTTACAAACATATAAATTATCAAAATCCTAAAACGTTTTAATTGACACAAAAAATGTTTAATAGATAAGTATTTAACTAAAGTGTTGAAACTCTACATACAAACATAGAGAGAATTATATAATTAAAAAAGTTATGTTTTCCCTCCAGCTCTATATTGTAGCGCAAAACACCCCATTGTATCTACCCCGTTTTATAGTCGACTATAATACAGCGCTTGGCGCGCGGCGGAGCGTAGGTAGCTGGCCTGTAGCGCTAGATAGAAACGGACGGCCGCTACGCGATGTTATTATGGGATGCGGCTGTGTGCGGCTGGTACGGCCCGTGTACACGCGGCACACAGGCGCAGCGCCCGCATACCTCCCGCCCGCCCCGCGCGCCCCCGCGCCCGCCAGCCAGCCCGCTCCACAACGAGCGCACTGTGAGGCAATGTCGTGCCGTCATCTATTCGCTCTTCACAATGCCATAGAAAGTTCGTTCGACTCGCCTCGCCGATCGAACTTTTCCTACCTTCAATAATTTGCCGATAAATAATAATTATCAATTAAGTTATTTTATTGGAAAATCGGTAAATATTTTAGAAATTTAACAATAATTATTACAATACAAAAGTAGGTACTCTACATTTGATAGAGCTCTACATTTTTTTCTGAACTTAGCTAATGCTGCGATTTTAAAATACTCCATTGGTATTAAATAAGAAGGATAAAATAAAGTCAGACGTTCCCAAGTTTCGAACGGACAGAACGAGCGATGCGCCGCGCATCAGAAAAAGAACTTTACGACGAGATTAGAAAGAGCGCGCGGAGCGGCAACGTCGCACGACCACGTTCCACAGAGCTGAGCGGCAACGAGGGCTAACGTCATATACTAAATTTATTTTCATGAGCGCCAGCGCTGGCGACGACACCGCTACATTACATAATATGTATGGCATTCTCTTTACGCGTGATATGAACTCTTGTCTTCTTTTTATGAAATAAAATTAGAGTTTTAATCGACAGAATATAAAGTTACTATAGCTCTACATTTAACGTTGAACCGACACAATTCGCAGAACGATAAAGGAATGACGCAAAAATATTATTTGCAGCGTCGCGATGAGTAGTCGCTGAGTCAACGTATTCGCGCTCAGCGCCCGGTAACTCGCCTCGTTCTCGTTACGCTATCACCATGCAACGTCTTGAAATAACGTAGATGCAATTATAAAAATTTACGATATAGTTGTGCTTTGATTACGAAATAATATGACAGGCGTAGTATGCTGGTCGTATATATAGGCAAAAGTAGACGCGTGTGCCACCTAATTGTAGAGGCAGGTGCGCCGGCATCTGCCGCCCGATGGACTTGACTTTAATAATTCCTTTTTTACCGTCGTACACCGGGATACCTATTTCATTGGTTCGTTACTTCGCAATGTTCTCTGTTGCTGATACTTTTTATTATATCAATTAATATATCAGCAAAATAATAACTAGTTGATGCTAAATTCAGAGACAGCTGTTTAACGGGTTAACTTATACACTGCGGTATGAGCGGTGTGAGAAAAGTAACATTTATGGTGATCAATTAAAATATCAAATTCATAAAAAGGCTAGTAATGAATGGAAATATTTTGTTAATCACATTAGAATAATTTGTTTGTCTACTAGAATATTTTATGTACGATGAGGATTGTTGTGTGAATAATTAAGCATTACATTTTTTCTTTTTTAATAACATTTTAACTATATTATTAATTAAAACTATGTACTAATATTGACCATTTAATAAAAATTAAAACATACCAAAACTATAACAAAAACTAATAAGATTACGATTATTATCTAAAAACATTTTACCGCGTATCCGACGTTTAAATCTTTTGTAGGAGAAAATAATATTTTTTACCGAACGTCAGTTGTTCGGGGTAAATCCCACAGCGGCGTTCGGGACACGGAGCTCTACCTGAGTCCCAATAGGGGTCGCTCCCCAGTCCCCGGCCTGCATACTGCGCCCAAAAAAAGGGTCGCTTATACAAAGCGATACTTTGGGTGCAGGACGCAGGTATCTCTTTTGGAATATGGTTTTGTACTAGCTTATGTCGTCCGGCTGTTGCTATTTTGAGGAGTCTTTTTACTTTTCTGTTGTTTGGTGATCTGACAATTGCCATAATTTATTTTACTGGAAGAGATTATTTTATGAGGATCGAGAACTAAATTGGAAATGTTGGCTTTTGCAGGGCTCGGGCGGCGGGTGCGGCGCCAAGCGGCGCGGCAGCTCATCGTGCGAGGGCGGCGGCAAGGTCGCTCGCTTCGAGGACTCCATAGCGCGGCTGGAGGCGGTGGCCGCGGGCGCGGGCGGCGGCGAGTGCTGGCGCGAGGACGACGAGCGGCGCGCGTGCCGCCGGCGCTGGTGCGGCGGCTGGTGCGGCGCGCACGACACCATCCGCGCCGAGAACGGCAAGTCCTACCTGGAGCTGGGCGGCGCCGCGGCGCGCGCCTGCTGCGACGGCCGCGCCGCCGGCCGCTGCGCCTCCCGCCGCTGCTACCGCGAGCGGAGATTCAAGATGATGAACCTGTGCGCGCTCAAGCTGTCGCGCTTCCGGCAGACCGCCGACCCCTCCCTGCGGCGCTCCGTGCTGGTCTGCAATACGCTGCGAGGCATCGAGCGGGAAATGGAGCGGGAGAACGCCGAGGAGGCGCCCGCGTCCTTCGAGCCGGCGGCGGCGTGCGCGGCGCGCTGCGAGGTGCTCGGCGCGCGAGATCCGGCCGCGGGCCGCGCGACCCCCTTCCCCGCGCCGCCCACGCCCGACCGGGACTCGGGCTACGACGACGACGAGCAGCGCACCATCAACTGGGGCTCCGTGCTGAGCCTGTCGTCGCGGTCGGCGCTGGACCCCCCGGAGGAGGCGTGGAGCGACGACTGGGGCTGGAGCGAGGACAGCTTCGTGCGGCAGCTGGTGCCGACGAGTTAGTGGGCGGCGCGCGGGCAGGACGCGCCCGCGCCGCACTGAGCGCCTGTGATAGCGGCGGCGCCGCGCGCGCCAGCTGAGGCAAGCCGCGCGGCGCGGCGAGGGCCGCCCGCGCGGCAAATCTAGTCGGCGCCACGCCGCCATGCAGTCAGTAGTTAGTGTTATGTGATTACTAATGGGAAGGTGCTAGCTTCGGACGACACATGGGACTTGATTGCGAGCCGAGTTATTTTTGATAGTTTTATTTTCTTTGAGTGCGCATGGACAGGAACGAGACATTTCAGTAGGTACGGTTAAAGATGAACTCGGGTGTTTGAAATTTTTGTTGAAATTATTATGTAATTAATTAGATAAATGCTATATTTATTACGTCGGAGGAGAGGGAGTGAACAGTGATGTTTAAAAATTATTTCTGTCTTGATATTTTCCAACGGAATGTATCTCGGGGATGGGCCGTGCCGTGATTCTGGTGGGTTATGTTTTTTCTATAGACTTTCGCGTATAATACCTGGTTTTGTTTTGTCACAAATGTATTTAAGATTTGGAATTAACTTGAAGCTTTGTAAAGCGTAATTTGCGTCCGATGAATCTAGTGATGGGAATTGACAGAAAGCGGCGAGGGGTAGGCCTCTCGCCAGCGCGGATGCAGATTGTATCAGACTCGGGTCTCGGGACGAGTCTCGGATAGTGTCGAACAAATTGTAATTAAACGCATAGCACGTACTTAAATTACCGACGACCTTTCATTAGTTCCGCATCCCCTGAACCAGGGCGGCACTGCAATTGGGTGTCAATTAGTCAGCCTTACCGACGGTGATCTGCAGTCTCGCTCCCGTACGACTGATCGATTGGAATTTGTATCGATATTGACAATTTTCACGTTGTACTTAAACATTCCTGACACGGAATTGTAAAATGTAATCTGTCCAAGAGCCCGCCCGCCCGACGACCGCACCGTCTTTACTTACAAACCGTTTAGCACATGATATTAAATGAGGAATCATTGAAAATGAGTTCGCATAAGGAATATTTATTACAGCTATCGGCCACTGCAGTTCCTATCGTATAAAGTATAAGAGAATGGAGTAGTTTATTTGCCGCGTTCGCCTTAGTTTTATACCGGCGCTCGTCGGCCGGCGGGCTGGCCGCAGCTGAAGTAGACCGGCGTCGAGACGGTGGTCTCGTACGCTGCAATCTGACACATCGAAATATGTTTAACGCGATCGCAACCCGGTTCCTCTAGCACGAGAGATCTAGTCACTCCACCGGCTGCCCCGCGGAAACGGTCGCTGCGACCGTTTCGGCTGCGCAGCCCCGATGCGTTCTGTCATTAGCGTTATCGGGTTGCGATTCGCGGCGACCCGCAACTGTGTCATCGGAATACGCGGTCAGAACTGATAGAGCCGAGTATCAATGTCATATTCGCGTTAAACGTCTCATTAAGCTCAATTATTGTTTAAGTCAAATTATATTAAGCTGCGATTTGTTAAACTCATCGTCATCGTGTTGTATTTATTTTTATTAAGCTATCGATCGCCCCCCCAATGACACAGCGGCGGCCCCGGCCGCGGAATATGGAATTGCGACTGCATGGACCAAACATACCTACCTAGCACGACATTTTATAGAGCAAAGTACAAATTTCAATAAAGTAAGATGCGACTTAGTGCTTTGGCGCATGTTTGTCCACCGTTGTCAATTACTCAAATAAAGAAATGTGATTCGGTAGCTAATGAGAGAAACTATCTTAGTGTAAATATTATATACGGAGTTGGGCATTACGGCGCATCGCTCGCGGCCGCTGTAAATAAATATGTAAAGTAATAATTTTATTGATATATATTCGACGAGAGCGCGGAGGGCGCGGAGACCGTGTGTATCATACGACCTCTATTCTGTCCAAAACACTCTGTGCAGATTTAAATACTGTTCGTTTATATTGTAAGGTCTCAGAAAATTGCCAGTAAACTATGAGAATGTTGTAGCTAGTGAAATCGCCGCTGCGCCGGCTACTGTTCGGTACTCGACATCTTTTACTTTGAATATTTTCGTACCATGATATTTTATTTTACATATGTCCGTATGGTTGGTTGTGATGGTTTACTTAAGTAAGTTAGAATATTGATAATACACAGAATCACGTAAATATACTTTGTAATAAATCTTTTCGTCGCTGCCGTGCGTCCGTCGCCGGGAACTCGCCAGTTTAATTCTAAAGTACTTAAATAAGAACCGATTATACCTAAGTTTTAAAATTATCTCGACTGTACCAATTAGTGTAATTTGTTGGTCTCGGCGACGAACGCACGGGACGCTAAACTGCTTGCAATCATGTACAAAAGAAATTCTTAACTTCCACGTCGTACTTTACCATTTTCATATTGTTCAAATGTATAGAAGTCATAATTTTTGTTATGATCATCCAAATTTTCATGTTCATGTTAATATCATGCATATGTTTCAACTCGTTGACTATATTAGCCAACGTGTTTCCTTCATCCTGTGACTTATTTTCTGAAGTCAGCTACGAAGCTTTTAATACGACATGTGATATTCTAAACTTTTTGCAGTTACATTATTCTTGTAAAACAATTTTATATTACTTTTTCTATTCTATTTTCATTATTTTTCAAAGCATTTACTTTTAATTATTATTATATTATTTTCAATAAATGTATTAGATCTCACTTCAGTTAATAAGTCATATACTTGCCATACTTTGTAAGTTAGGGCCTCGCAGGACCTTGGTATCGGACTCGGAGGTCCAGCACCGCTGTCCTGCGAGGCTGGACAAGTAAACCCCGTGTTGTGACCTTCAGCAATAATTTTGTGGACAGTAGATGTCTGATGCTCTATCGTCCGTCTTCTCTTTCGGTGCGTTTCCAAGAAACCGCTCTAATCATACGTAACTTTACAATGACTTGATGTAATTAGTGTTTCATTGCCATTGGTTACCAAAAATGACAGGATTTATCGAGAATTGTGTATATTATAGAATGAATACTCACGTCGCCGCCGGTGGAGCGACTCCGAGTGGCCATGGTGTACATCGAATTGTTAACGTTCCTCGTAGAGGTCGCTCGGGCTCGTTCCTCGGCGTCCGGTGATACAAATATTGTAATATAATTATTATCTAAGCTGTTGTGTCGAAAATAACAAGAACAGGAATAATTTTGTGAAACAATGGCACAAAGAACATAAATATTATATATTATAGAAACAGAAATGTGTCTATAAGAGCAATTTTTATAATAAATATTTACTGTTGATGAACTGCTGACTTTTATTTATCTACCTACTAGCTGATGCCCGCGGCTCCATCCGCGTAAGTACAGTATTCCACGGGAACCGTACATTTCCCCACAATAAAAAGTAGCCTATGTCCTTTCTCAGGCTCTAGACTATCTGCGTACCAAATTTCATTTTAATCGGTTCAGTAGGTTCATTATTAACTTTAGAGATGGCAAAGCTATTTGTTTGTGAGCATAAAAAAAAACAAAATCAAGTTACTCTTAACTCGTTACTCCTCTATAGTATTGTTATTCGTTAGCTAGTGCACTTACTATATCTACCTATCCAAAGAACCACAAAAGCTTACCCGAAAGAGCTATCGGTATAACTTTTCAGTTTTCCTTTAGCTTTTAGAGAATATCAGAGACATTTCTAAATAACTTGTAGAATCACACAAAAATTATTATTTTAGTAGGTAAATGAAAATTAATATTTTTTTTGACATTCTTAATTTTTATTATCACTAGTTGTCTCGTAATACATAAGCCCTGTACTATCCATTATATTATATAGTTTAACAATAGTTTTACAAATATTAGATCATTATTTTAATTACCTATTTATATGGCACTTCAATAGGAATTAGGAGCATACTACAGACATATATTGATTAGACCACGCAAGTCTCATCGTCTGTATAGAAACCAAGCGTGCCATTATTTTTCTATCTACTGTGACGTCATAAGATTTTATGGAGCTAACTCCCCGTCCCCGAGTAAACGATTCAAAGGCCGTCGCCGCGCGCGGCCCTGTCGCGTTTTTAGTTTTCATTTGATATTTAGCACCGAGAATATTGGAGAGGAAATGGCGCTGAAGGAAGTAAACTTTACTCCTCTTTTACACGCGAAGTACATACACTTGCGTGGTCTAGTCAATAGATGTCTATGGAGCATACAAAGTAAGATTACCGGCAAGTATCTAATTTGCTACAATACCATGCTGAGTTCTCTTGTGCTTCCACATATCTCCCGAACGCCTAGAGAAAACACATATAGGTTAACTATATAAGGTTTGGTAGAATCAATCACGGATACTTCAGGCATATTATGATCTATGTAAAGGCGTAGCAGAAAAATGATTGTCATACTAAAAAAAAAAAATTCTTTGTATAGGCGAGTTTGCATTTTGCGGAGAGTCATGAGATGATTTTTTAGTTTGAGTATGACAATTAATTAACGTCTTTGCGTAAGCAGTGGATCATGTGCCTGATGTATCGTAATTGTTTTTTGGAGACCTTATACATATGTATATCTATGGACGCTCATGCCCATGCCCCTTGTTGAGTACTCGAAGAACTTGTGTTATGACTTATGAGGACGACAACGGGAAGTAGGTATATTATATACTTAAATAATAAATATATTAACAGATATATCTGATATAATACTTAAGATTTTTATTGCATTATACACATATTTAATACATGAGCCAGGAACATAGAAAAACTTTTTGTTTCATCGGCGGGATTCGCGCTCAAGCTCAACCACTGAACCACAGAGGTTATTACTTCTGTGGTTCAGTGGTTGAGCTTGAACACGATAGCTTGCGAGAAAAAACAGGCACAAGTAGATATGTAATGGAAATACATAATAAAACAATAACGAAATTATTTACTCTATTTACGGACTCACTACCAGAATAAACATCAGAATTTTAAACACAAACGGACTGTTCAATAATTACTAAACCCAGAATATCTAACCCCACCAATTTGCACAATATCCTAACAAGAGTCGTAACTTGCGAGTTTTCTATTTCGGCCCACCAAATCGAGATCTATCCTTTTGTTATTTTTAGAAGCCAGTTGTACAGGAGAGTCGGAAAATTCACTAATGTACCGCTCCCCGAATAGAAAAATCCATAGTGCTTCGACTGAGATATTTGGAAAATGTTTTGTGGCGTATTTTTAATGGGCGTACTGCTTTTAGTTAATTACTTGCCTTCATACTGGAATAGGGAAGTAGTTTGGATTTAACAAACTAAGTTCAATATCCTGATACCATATTCCAAGCTTTCGCCATAAGCTTAGAATATGTAAAACTTTTAATTTATTTGGCACAAGTCATTTACATATAAATTTGCGTGGCGACGCGTTATATTTTCACGTTATCTCTTCAATAGACGATCTGGCGACTGGCCTGCCACATTCCAAGTCTCTCTACCAGTCCGTTTTCTTTCTATCTTTAGAAGCCTCTTTTGAACCACAGAATGTACCTCAGCTGAGCTTACCTACAAAAAAGTGTTTACCTGAATGCTGCGCCGCACTCATCGGTCGCACTCGTAGGGATTCTCTCCGGTGCAGGCATAGACGTATTTATGTATTATAGACGAGGAATGTCGAGAAAAAAAACTGTTTCCATTTAAATGGCCCCCACTTTTGGGGGTGTTTGGGGCCATTTTGACATTTGAAGTATGGCGAAATCAAGATGGCGTATTTTTCTTGTATGAAGATTTGTTCTGTCAAATGTACGTCATAGGCCATCCTTAGTTTTGAAATCATTGTGTAGGTGAGCGTATACACGGAGAGTGGAGACGTTCTAACCTTCCATGTTTCACATACTCTCTAACCGTCACCTAATTCATCTTCTTGAGAATACCCAGTCGGTACGGAATGTACCTTACCTGAGCTTACCTGTAGGTGAGCCAATCTTACCTATACCTGAGCAGAGCACGGAAAAGGGTCTACCTGAATGCTGTACCGCAGACGTCGCACTCGTGGGGCTTCCCCCCGTGTGGATGAGCGACACGGAATGTTCCATAATATCTGAGCTTACCTGCAGGTGATCCTACCTTACGTATACCAGAGCAGAGCACGGAAAAGGGTCTACCTGAATGCTGTACCGCAGACGTCGCACTCGTGGGGCTTCTCCCCGTGTGGATGAGCGACACGGAATGTTCCATTATATCTGAGCTTACCTGCAGGTGATCCTACCTTACGTATACCAGAGCAGAGCACGGAAAAGGGTCTACCTGAATGCTGTACCGCAGACGTCGCACTCGTGGGGCTTCCCCCGTGTGGATGAGCGACACGGAATGTTCCATAATATCTGAGCTTACCTGCAGGTGATCCTACCTTACGTATACCAGAGCAGAGCACGGAAAAGGGTCTACCTGAATGCTGTACCGCAGACGTCGCACTCGTGGGGCTTCTCCCCCGTGTGGATGAGCGTGTGCACGGTGCGGGCGTACGGACGACGGAACGCCGCACCGCAGATCTCGCACTTGTACGGCCTGGAAAATATGGCGATGCGTCACTTCACCATGTCGCATTAGATGGTGATCAATCAAAATCACACATCGTGACATTTAGTCTTATCTCGCAAATATGTAGTTTCGCTACATGTGTGTCCGTGACACTGTAATTACACGACGGGGCGTAGTTTGAACCGGCCGGGAATACGAGTAACTGTGTGTCTCGCAGGTCTGTCTTCACTTTTTTATTTGGTCTAACTAAGGTGTATGTATGGCTATCACTAGATAATAGAATATGGCTGTATTGCAACAATATAATGGACTAACCAAAAATTGCAAAAAGTCTAACCTTTCCTTAAACCTGAGCAAAAACTAAGAAATTCACTTTCACACAAAGTTGGTGGCAAGATATGGCCAGTGCTGTAGACAATTTTTTCCCAAGCTCATTATAAATTACTAAAAGCAATGCCCGTGACGCCCTCCCCGGCATAGCATACCAAGGGGCTACGATAAACGCATAGTGTCTTAAAAATAAGAGAATCATATACTTTAAACGAGACAATGTATGTATATGTAATCGTAATCTATTTAACCTGCTACAAGTATTTCCATGAAATTTAGTATGCAAGGAGTTTTGGGGGGAGTAATATCGATATAGCCAGCTCTTATCCCTGAGAAACTGCGCATTTTTAGACTATATATACGTTTTTTCTTTCATCATGCGATATCAATAATATTATCTGTATTAAGTCGGTCCGATTGGCAGCTTGGTATGCGTTTGCGTATATAATTTTTGTTCGATAATTCGGAATGTGGTGGGTTCGAATCCCGGTCAGATAAATATTTTTGTGCTTCTCCTTTTTACACGACTGTTTTATTTATCAGAACAACGAGCAAAGCCCGGTTACCCGGGTACTTAACTTTAACATAGTTAAGGGCGTCACAGACGGCAAATATAGTATAATATTTTATTTTAAGATGCCTGGATATAAAAAAACTTAAGCCTTTTCATCCGTTAATGGATGATTTATATAGTATTCTCCGAGCGAAGTAACCACTCTTCAAATACTGTAGTGCCTGGGACAGTTGGTTTTTAAATGTCATATGGTTGCCCAAGCACTTACGGCATTCTCACAATACAGTCAGTCTAGTCCAGAGGAATGACTGGTCAATACGTTTGTATATAAAATGTACTATTTAATATGAAAATATATATTTAATATTAGGTAAGCCGTCTGTGATATTTCATACAAACTGTGTAGCAAGGGATATTTTATCTTAACATAAAATATTATAGTATCTTAGCTGTCTGTAATGCCCCTTACACACGCCCATAACAATTAGTTCTATAGAACTAATATATTATTACAAGTTATATGTATACACTGTACACGAGCCAATAAGTAGCCATGAATTTTTCCACGTCAGCGTAGACACGGAGATAAAGCTCTGTGCAAAGCTTTTCATAATGTAGAAATATTTCTAACACCTGTTAGAAACCTATACCTAAGCTTTTCATTACCTTTGTTCTTAGTTTAAGCGCTATTATTATTTCAATACACTTTAGTAACTAGTAAGTACATATATTAAAGTGGGCCAACACTATGTGAAGAATGTGAGATCGTTAGTGGGAACTGTACTAGCACGCAATGTGTCCGCGGTAGAAGGGCTCCTACCTGCCGGCCTCCACGCTACCCTACTCACCACTAGACTCGCAAAAAGAGGATACCTTTTTTCCTACGTTTCAAGAATAGCAGACACAGCAAAATAGTTCCTTAGGGTTGAAACTCGAATAAAAAAAAACATTTGTAACGTATCGAAAAAATATATAATGGCTCTTGTTTTAACGTAATAACTACTTCGAAAAATCCTTCCCAGAAGGAGTATTTCTAAGCTCATACCATCTCATAAGTGAACTATGGTAAGCTTTCCGATATATTTCTGTGTTTTGCCAAATGTCAGCTAAGTTTTCCAACGTTCAAAGCTAGGTTAACAACACGCTGAGTTTTATCAAAATTTAAAAACGGCTCTCAAATGGGATTAAGCCCAAATGGGATAGAGCCCTCTAAAACTTATCACCAGGTGATCTATTTACTTATTTGCCCCTTTTTATACAAAGAAAGAGTATAAAATGTATGTATGTATGTATGTTCCACCCACGACAGGTCTAAACGGCCGGTCGCGCAATTTCCCACGACTTCGATACTGTGGAATTCTTTTTTGTTACGACTAAAAGTTCAATACTCCGTTATTGTTGAACTTTTTTTTAAATATAAATTATTTAATATTTTCATGGTATTTTACTCTATCTTATTATTTTGAATTATGTAGGAGTTATAATTATTGCTCTCTATTGTAAAAATCATGGTGTAAGCGCCATCTATTACCAATACTGTGTAACTACAATCAATTTTTTATGAGAATTACTGTAATGTTATGTTCATGTATTATTTATGTAGACAATAATTATTAGTGAGGTACATATTTTATAGTAATTTTAGTCAATAAGTTTATTTATTTAGACTTTAGATGAAGTAAGAACGACAGAATGTTGTCGGCTCCAAAATAGTGTTTCGTAACTATCTGATTGCACTTGGAAGTTATAGAGATTAAAAATCGAAGCTAAGCAATTCTCTAAAATAATTTCTCAAGGCTAACACAGCAATGAGAAATAATTCTCCTTCAAAAACTGATCATGATTGTGGGTGGATAGCAAGATGCTAAATTGTGACAAACCGCTGCTATACTGCGGCTAGTTTCCGCACCGGTGGTAGGCATCATGTAGGGCAATTCTATAAGTGTTATATTATAACCTATATGGAAATAAAAAATTTGAGTTTGAGTTTAAATTTTCATGGACGTAAAAAAAAGGCGGACGGAAGGTGAGCTAAGCATTGAGTGAAGCCCAACAATGGCGGCGATTTACGTTTGTGTCAGATCGTCTTACTTTGCTGTGAATGTGTGCATGTGGCACGTGTCGCTACGATACCGGAACCGGATACGGCCGTCTTACTTAGATTGCTTCACTATTCATATTACCGAAGCGGTGTCCGCCTTTTTTACGTTCATGTAAGTAAGTAATACCTACGCAAGAAATTTTCTTAACATTTTCCAAGCAAAAAATATTGAGCTACCTACATACGTTAATTGTCCATCTTTCATCGTTGTCAGTCTTTATAATATTATGTAATAGCCCTTATAATTTATGTATGTAGGTACCTGCTAGATGTTGCCTGTACACTACGGCCGCTGTATCTTGACGGGTCTGAACATAGGCTCTGCGAACTTTAGCGCATGTACAACTCGTGAAGAAAACTGTTATTGTATTATTTTTATATACCTATGTACTAATAAAATTTCCCTAATACAGTTGACCAATTAGTACAAATAAAATAAATACGAAAACACTTAGAAACAGTCATTGCGCAACCTTCTGCGCGAAGTTCAGACTCGCCAAGATACATCGGCCGTATTGTAAGTTGCAACTTCGTACGCGCACAAAGAAATCCCGCAAGAAAAAGTAGTCTACGTATGTATTCATACAAAGCTTAAACTACTAACATATCAAATTTCATCAAATTCCGTTCAGTCGTTTTTGCGTGAAGGAGTCGCAAGTCACAACTCACAAACATTCATCCATCCTCACAAACTTTTACATTTGTGATACCTGCTTAATAGTAGGGTTATTATACTTAAACAGCCTCCGCTTGAACCACTAGACCAGTGGTTAGAGCATTGGCTCTCAACTCGGAGGTTGTGGGTTCGATTCCCGAATTGGAACAACAAAAAAGGTTGTTTCCAAGTTTGATTAGGACAATACAGGCAATGCAGGCTGATCACCTGATTGTCTGACAAGAAAGATGATCCATGCGTCGGCATGTAAAAAGTCGGACCTGTGCCTGATCTCTCGCCAGTCGTGTCGGTTATCCGTCCCACTGGATTACGAGAGTAAAGGAAGAGACAGTGCTCTTGTGTACTGTGCACATACTTGGGCACTATAAAATTACTCCTGCGTAACTGGCCTGGTTTCAATGAAACCGGCCACCATCACCGAACTCCGTGTGGGAGTTATTATTTATTATACTTGATGAGGTTCTATGGCTTCAGCCTAGGGCTCCGTGGATTCAAGGGAAATGCCAGCTAAGTCAAGTCAAATTAAAAAATAGACGATAATGCAAAAAAAAACTATAATATTATTCAATTAAACAGGTCGTACTTAAGTATTTTACTGTCTTATATTTTTTCCTACAATTTGAATAAATGTAGTATAACTAGTATAAGTAGTATAAGCCCAGGGCTAAACTTACGGTCCGGCCTTGTACGGCGCAGTGGAGTGCGCACGATATTCAAGCAGTAACAGAGTTTACGTCTCCAAAACACATCATGGAAGTGTTCAACCTCAATAAAGCGTGTGCGTTACGATTGCTCCGCCAAGTTATCTAAACAGAAAAAAACTTAGCCAAAAAAATTGTCGAAATTTGTCAAAATCGAAGGAAACAAACCAAAAATTTGTCAAGGTAGAAACAAAGAAGTTACAAGGATTTAAAGTTGGCCGCGCGAACGTTACGTGGAGGATTGCGCGGCCATGAAGGTCTCAGGAATCACGTGGGTCAGAGAACTAATTCATTTTGTCATATGAAGACTGAATTTGTCAAAAATTGTCGAAAAACGAATTATAAACTGTAATTCAATATTTTAAGAAATATTTAACTTAGAAGTTATGGCCGCGCAATCCTTCACTTGTCATTTTTTAATGTTGATTATTTCTTTATAACTTAAGACTTAGTACAAAAAACTGTTACAGGAAGAAAGGTCTTAATTTGTCGAAACTAGTGAAAGCAATAAATACTACAAAAGCTTAGTTAAACAGACAAATCAGTCCGAAACAAAAAATACATGGCCGCGCGGTCGAAACGTTACTTTATACGCTGATATCTCATTATCTGTAATTACTAGGATTTCGGTGTGAATACCCATTTATTCGACATATTAACCTGATTAGAATGACATATCGTTTTACCCTCAGAATTGTTTTCAACGCGTGTAATCTCGAAAAATATGTTCTCTCGTACAATGTTCGAGGAGGGTAACCATAATTTTGATTTAATTTGGGAATACCTCTAACTGGAGACTTGCAATTATATTGAACAACATCTAACTCAATTCGCAAAAGTATTAGTATTGTGGCGGACCAATCAGCGCACAGTCCTGAATCGCGCTATCGAAGTTTTCTAAGATCGGCGATATATATAGAACATCTGAAAGCCACTACAGTGGGCTTCGGCCTGACCGAGCATAGCACTTCGCTCAGTCAGAGATCTCCCTTTGGGGCTTGCCACCACTATTCCCACATTGGTGACCCTCGACAGAACACTCCTTCTGGATATCATCATCATCACTCCCCACCCCTCCGCACTACGCCAACCAGCTTCAGCCTCTTCTGGTACGTCGACCACCAGTCGCAACGCAGCGCGGCCTGGTCGAACCCACATCGGCTTCAACGGGCAGTCCACTACACGGTCAGCAAGCAGAACACTGGTCAGCAAGCAGAACATGAAGCACCTCTCTTGGTCAGCACACGTAGCTATAACGATCAGTAAGGAGAGCACTCGGCACCTCTCCTGGTCGTCACATGTAGCTACAACTATCGGTCAGCAAGTAGAGCACACCTTCTTATGTTGCGATCCGAATAAACACAATTCACACAGCCGAGTTTCAAACAAGATTAACGGCTCATTTTTAAAAACCTAAGCGGCTATCATTCGGTCGGTGGTCCGCTGGCTAGCAATTGTGTGAGTGAGAAATCATAATGATTGCCTTTTGCTCTCTCCTTCTAATTATTATATTTAAGTTAGAGTGAGAACCCAAAAGGCAAACTCGCATCGATCCTTCGCTTCGATCAATAGCTTTCGCGCGACCGAATGGATCAACCAAGACAGTCAGTCCACCGGCATATTTTGTTATGCTAACATCTTAAAACGTTGTCATATAAAAATTTGAAGTTTTTCTCTATGTAAGATTATTTTATTTATATTAAATTCTTACCCCTTTACTAATTAAAATATTTACACAATGGATAAGTACGCTATACAATGTGTTGTCCTTGTCTGATATATAGAAAAAGTAGCTTGACAGAAAAACTCTTTTTATTAATTATTAGTAAGGGATTTAATGTACATACCTTTTTATTATTACATTTCCTCCTTCACTGGTCTAGTTGAGTATTTCTAAAAATAATAAAGGCTCTTCAAGACGGAAGATATATTTGGGGTTAATTAATTACCAGGAGGCATTGATGTATTATATTCTGCCAGGAGGTCTCAAATAATAATATTTTTTAAATAGATAAAGTTTATTAATAAGGTACACAAAATTTACAAAATGAATGTGTTTCAATCATAGGTTTCAATGTGAGATAAAATTATAAGTTTAAAAATTTGACATTACTGTTCTAAATTTGAAAACATTTAAAAATAAAAATATAATGTGCTAATATGAAAATGATAAAAATTAAAACCAAAATCAATAAGGCAAAAACAAATAAAACAAAAAATAACAATTGTTAAAAAAAGGCACCAAACCACTCTATGGAACTGCCTGTCTTTATTACATAAGTTAACGATACTGGCCACTTAATAATTAGCGAAAATCAACGCTCATTGACTTCTTGCAATCTTGACAAAGATAGCAAAAGGTATTCCCAAATTAAATCAAAATTTATGGTTACCCTGCTCGAACATTGTACGAGAGAACATATATTTCGAGATTACACGCGTTGAAAACAATTCTGAGGGTAAAACGATATGTCATTCTAATCAGGTTAATATGTCGAATAAATGGGTATTCACACCGAAATCCTAGTAATTACAGATAATGAGATATCAGCGTATAAAGTAACGTTTCGACCGCGCGGCCATGAATTTTTTGTTTCGGACTGATTTTTCTGTTTAACTAAGCTTTTGTAATATTTATTGCTTTCACTAGTTTCGACAAATTAAGACCTTTCTTCCTGTAACAGTTTTTTGTACTAAGTCTTAAGTTATAAAGAAATAATCAACATTAAAAAATGACAAGTGAAGGATTGCGCGGCCATAACTTCTAAGTTAAATATTTCTTAAAATGTTGAATTACAGTTTATAATTCGTTTTTCGACAATTTTTGACAAATTCAATCTTCATATGACAAAATGAATTAGTTCTCTGACCCACGTGATTCCTGAGACCTTCATGGCCGCGCAATCCTTCACGTAACGTTCGCGCGGCCAACTTTAAATCCTTGTAACTTCTTTGTTTCTACCTTGACAAATTTTTGGTTTGTTCCCTTCGATTTTGACAAATTTCGACATTTTTTATGGCGAAATTTTTTTCTGTTTAGATAACTTGGCGGAGCAATCGTAACGCACACAATAAAGCGAAGAACCGGTCACAGAGGCTGGGCGCTGCGAGTTGTGACGGCCGCGCGGGGTTTTACTGCTCCTACATCTAGGGTTGCCAGGCGTTCGAATAAAGCCGGACATAGTTAGGTTTTTAGTTTGCGTGTCCGGCCCAAAATAAACAGTGTCCGGCTTGTCCGGATTTTATTACGCTTTTTACATTTCGCAAACGAAACCAATGAACAGGCATTCGAATTAAATATAGGTTTTTTTGTGAAAATCCAAAGGGTTGATTTAAGAAACCATTTTACTGTCGTATTTATTTAATAATGAGACAAAGGGCAAAGTGTCCGGCTTTTTTACCCAAATGTCCGGACAAATTAGCTGGACTGTCCGGCTAATAGGTTTGGCGACCTGGCAACCCTACCTACATCGATGTATCACACCGCACACGCATATTTAAAATAATATTAAAAGCAAATGATAAAATAGTTTATTTGTAGGTGATATAGGTTCCTCAGCTTTTCAGACAAGGGCTTAAGGACAGATTTTTTGGTAAGAGATGACAAACCAAAATTACTGCAAGCTTTACGGCCTCTGTGGCTCAGTAGATAGCGCGTCGACGCTCAAGTCGGAGGTCGCGGGCTCTAATCCAGCCGAGGGAAAAAAAGTTCAAATTACTTCAAAAGTTAGTTTAATAAATTAAAAAAAAACTAAAGACTGTTTAGCATGACTTATCAGTAGAAATAGAATGTTACTAGTTTGTAAAATCTAAACTATTTTGTACCTCCAAAATAGTTTAGAGTAGTCAATATTGGTTTACAATAGGCAATCGGACTAATTTTTTTTATTGCATAAATGAATAGTACTCTTAAATATGAGTAACTTCTCAGAAGAAACCGTATATCAAAAGTCAATATTTTCAAAGGTACAGCGATTTGTATAAAAAATTTCGCGAGCCTCCTAAAAACGCTCCATACTAAAGTCGACCTACAAATGACGTCACTTGTAGGTTATAGTATATGAAGTAGTATATGAAGTAGGTATATGGCCGCCGGAATATATTTGTAAATATCTCCCATAATAGGGAATATGCATAAAATATAAAAATAGCTTAAAATATAATAATATGATACTAGACAGAAAAATAAAGAAAATGGCGTGAAAATTTTCAATATCTGTTGATAAATGAGCAAGATATGAGCGGTCAAAGTTTGTAATCTATCTCTTTCTAGCAAAACGAAATTTAGTATGAACTTTCTATGAAAGTCGTGTTATGTGACGTCACGATACACGTCGGATCTCTCTGTCTAATAGACCACTTTAAACGTTCATATCTTCGTTATTTTTAATGATATCAAAAAACTGATTTTACCATACCGTTTACCAAACAAGATAGATCTATATAAATAAATAAAAAAAATACGTGCATATTCCCTATTATTTGTGCGTTTAAGTTCATACTTACCATAATGAATGTTTTTGTATATGATGTGAGTAAACTAATGATGTAGGTTTTGTTTACCAATTTAGCAAAAAAAAAAATTTTTTTGGTACTTTTTAAATGTATTTTATTAGTAAACTACACATAAAATAATATATTTTTTAACATTTACCAAGTAGTAATGCCTCAATATTTCTGAATATATTAATGAAACTAAATATTTCATATGTAGTCCGATCCCCTATTTGCATTATAAATAAGACATGTATGAAACTCATCTTCATTTAAAAATACCTATCCGACAATTCCCTACACGATGAAAAAAAAAACTAAGGGGCCCCATACATGGTCCGGTCTACCTTCAGTTCGGCCTGAACGGATGCAAAATCGTATCGTGTGTGCGCAATTTCGAGATCGCATCAGGCGGCCGTACGGACTGAAGCGATTCGTTCCAGTGTTGCCAGCTCTTTTTTTGTGAAACTACTAAACTCGTATCGATTTCTACTAAAACTACTAAAAAACTACTAAAGAGGCTACTTAACTTAGGAATTCCTGAAGCCCCCCAAAAACCACTGCATTTTAGGTTTTATTATATTAAATTTTTTTCATTAATTGAATTTGATTATAAATTTTACCATTAAATTAAAATATACTAGGAAATATTACGTATTTAGTAGCTATTTTGCATATCATTACTGTCTGGCTCTTTCCTACATAAACACTACTAATAACTAAATTTCTACCAAGGAGGGAATAAAATACTCAATTTAGTAAAATTTTGTAAAATAACTAAGTTGGCAACATTAATTCTGACCTGACCGATCGGCCTGAACGCGCGGCCTGTCCTGACTCCTGACTAGAGATGGCCGTTTAAACGCAAAGCGTTTAAAAAAGCGTGCTTTAAAAAATAAGTTGAAAATTCGTTTATAAATGTAAGCATTTAACACTTATTCTTATCGTTTATATCGTTTATAGTCATTAAGCCATAAGTGTGGTATGAGCAAAGAAAAATAGTTCTTATGACAGCGCAATAAGAGTGAAAATTCTTTAATGTAGCTCATCACTTATTTAACGTTTATAGTCATTAAGCCATAAGTGTGGTATGAGCAAAGAAAAATAGTTCTTATGACAGCGCAATAAGAGTGAAAATTCTTTAATGTAGCTCATCGCTTATTTAAAGTTTTAATAAACAGGTTATTTTTTGTACAATTATAACTTAAATATTTTTTCATGTTTAGTCGCTTTTTGTTAGTTGCGCAGTGCGCTTTGCGGGTTGACGAAAACACGTTATATTACGTTACGCAATAATTCGTATTTTAATCGTAATAGTGGTGTTTTGGTGGTTTATCGTGAACTTTTAATAAATATAATAATGGTCCATATGGACGTAATATAAACCTTTCGTGTAGTGTTTTAGTATTTAGTTTTTGTCGTAAGTACTGTTGTATATAAAAATGACGACTAGGCGTAGAAATTTGAACAGTAATTTATGGATTAAAAACTTCGAATGTAGAAAAAAATTATGTTTTTAAATGTTAACAAATAAAATAAAAGAAAAATTTAATGAACACTCAATTTAATAAGTATTTTTCACTATTAAATTGATATTAAGCAACTAAGCAACTAAGCAGTTAACAAAAACTGCTTTTGAATATTTAATAACGGATAAGTTAACTTTTTATTTTAAGCCGTTTATCACATCTCTAGTCCTGACCGTGTGTGGACAAATCGCTTCAGTTCTTGCCCGACCCGCTGCCGTGCGGGCGTGTATCTTGTACAAGCGTTGTATGAGTTTTCGCGGTGTTTAAATACAAAATTGATAAACACGACCGTAGCGCGCGGCAAACCAGAATGGACTGATGCGACTGTTCCGTGTGTGGGCACGAATCAGATCAGGCCGAACTGACGTAAATTGGATTGGATGCGATTTTTTCCGTGTGTGTGCTCGAATCCGTTCAGGCCGAACTGACGTCAGTTCCAGCTGAAACGATCGGCCTCTCGTCTGTGGGGGCCTTAAGACCTCAAAGTATTCTTATGGTTTTTAGTTACTACGGAAGCCTATGAATCACATGCTATTGAAACATTATCTGAGCTTAATATTAAAAAATAAATTATTTTACAAACATTTTCCGATATTCTTCTGGCTTAAATTTAGGTAAGTAGCGCCATCTATCGGGTGAAGTGTTGAAACTTTTCTTTAAAATCTTAATTACCATTATAAAAATAATAAAATTTATGAACCTTTCTCATTTTTGAGTATCAGTATTAGATGTAGAGATCTATTTAAATGTAGGTAATAATTTTTCAATAACATTAATAACCAACACAGTTCTAAAATTTGACTACCTACCTACTATTATACATCCAAACTAGCGTCATTATACTTAACTAGCTTTTGCCCGCGACTTCGTCCGCGTGGAACAATACTTTGGGATATCGCTGAAATTTACCCGCGACTTTATTTATGACTAACGAAAGCGGAATCCTATTTTTTTAAACGGAACCCTAAAATAAAAGTAGCCTATGTTAGACCTTATAACATCAGCTATCTGCTAGTGAAAGTCCCGTGAAAATCGGTCCAGCCGTTTCAGAGATTAGTCGGAACAAACAGACAGACAGACCGACTGACAGACAGACAGACGGACAGACAAAAAATTAAAAATAATGTATTTTATTGTAAGTACCGAATATACTTTCAGATTCATTATGTAAAAAGCTGTTAATTTGAAGTTACAAACAGACACTTAAATTGTATTTAACTGTATAGATGTATAGATATTATAATGTATTATATTTTAAGATATTATCAATTTGATGTTTATAAAATAACTAAACTATATAACTAAACATTAACCCGCACGCGCACCCCGCCTTGGTGACGCCCACTTCGCAAAGGGCCGTGCAGCAGAAATCGTAATATTTTAATTTCGCCATAACTTCAAAACCAAACGTCCAATTTTAATCATTCAAAGACCAAATATTATCTACATAAACTGTACTTAGTGATGAAATAATTTATTTTGATAAGGATTAATAACATGAGTAAAATAAACGCGTTTAAATGTAGTCCAAAAAAAATTCAAGATTTCTAAATTAAAAATTGTTGTTGTGCCTCACTCGACATAGATAGGTATAGTGTGTCGCGGACTTTTTTGTAGATATATATAAGATCTACAATTAATTAGAACATTTTATGGTTCTATCTTTTATAGTTTAGGCAGCGTACGCAAAATAAGTAACTGTTCTGGTTGATTTTTTACAACTTGTGTCCGAAAAACCCAAATATCTTACGGAACCCTATTTTTTTTCCAAAATAAAATTTAGCCTATGTTACTCGTGGATAATGTAGCTTTCGAATGGTGAAAGAATTTTTGAAATCGGTCCAGTACTTTTTGAGCCTATTCATTACAAACAAACAAACAAACAAACAAACAAACAAACAAACATACAAACAAAGTTTTCCTCTTTATAATATTAGTGTAGATTTATTCCATAAAAAATCTCACCCGACTGAAGGTCAAGCACACATCAACACTTCCTCTGAAACACCTTCTGATACATCAACGCTAAAACGAGTTCACATGCGTAATCTATTTTCCACTATATCTAGTTATTTACGAATTTCTCGTGACATTTAGGTACTTGTTAGTCGTTACTAAAAGCTGATTTAACTTTTAAGCAGCTATATAATTTAGTTTGTATAAATGTTTAGGTGCGTTAAAGCTGCTTGCATATTTTTATTTGATTTTATTTTTATTTCCTGACGAATAACTGAACAGGTAAATATCCATGAATTTTAGTATAGTAGATGGTACCTGTTGATGCCCAGTAGACACTTTGTAAGCCACAGATTTTAAGCCTGGCCACAGTCGTTCTTAATTTGACATTCTATAAGCATTTCAAGTTCAGGTCGAAGGCAATGTTTCCATATAAAACACGCATAGCCCACACACGTGCTTAATCTTTCAGATTCTTAAATTTCAGTTCGAACTTAAAGCATGTCAAATTAAGAACGTCTGTGGCCTTGCTCAGCGTGTGTGTGACATGGTGTCTAAATATTGTCTATGGATTAAGATTCTTAAACTCAGGAAGGAATTCAGCACGTCTGTGGCCAGGATAATGGTGATAGTCGCTAGTGGAAGCGGTACTGCACCAGTGTCCTACGTGACCCTGAACACGAATCAGGGCGCCTAGACAAATTACCTTCGTTAAAATTCGGAAAGATCTGTCGTATCGACTTCTCTTTTGAGATCACGACATTTTGTGCCTAGACAAACGCACACTGTTGTTCGAATCGCAACAACGAATTGCTCAAACGTTAGTTGTTTATGATTTCAAGAATTTAGCCGTCAGTTGTGAAGTTGTCAAATGTCATATATATTTTTTTTAAATTATTGATGGCGTTACGGCATAAAACTATTTGTCAGTGTCAAGTTAAAAAGGCAGACAACTAGATTTAATGTAGGTACCTATATGATTTCAACACCGTATTATTTTCAAGTCTAATGTCTAGTCAAAGTTCAAAATACAAATAGTCAGTGCAAGTCAGTCGATTCAGTAAAACGGTACCTAGAAGTTTTATTGAAAATTCCTGGAGTGTTTTGTATAAAATGGAATCAAATTTCAAGTGTAGAAATTTACAAAAAGAATAAAGTAGGTACTTATTTAACAAGGCCGATTATTACGGTTGTAAGGCTGGAACATGAAGCATATAGATACCAGGAGTCCGAACGGTATAGGCTTTTTAATAATAATTATGTACACAATAATAGGACCAGATCTTAGTTCTCTTTTCTGCCGCTAGGCGTGCGAGACCGACGAGTACCAAGTGTTGCCAATCCTATTATACCGAGTGTTGCCAATACTATTATTTATTACAATTATTTTTAAATTACCGTTAGGCAATTACCGTGTTCTACGGTATCTTTTTTTCGAGAACAGTTTCTAAGAATTTCCTAAAACTTTTATATAATAAGATTTCAATCTTTCCAGAGCTGTCAATAGCAACTTTAAACTTCCCGCGTAATTTCAAACGAGTGCATGTCGAACCGTCGCGCGCTCTACCGGCAAAAATCTGTCCCCGTAATTGAGACCATTATTTTAACATTACGTTCGGACTCCTTGTTATCTATACTTCGTGGGCTGGAACTTCAATATGCACCGAAATCCGAAACACCGGGAAAAATTCAGAGGATTATAAATTAGACACACAATTGGATAACTGTTTATCTATTGTATGACTCCAGAGTTCTATTTTGAATAATTATATTATATAATACATTATTTAATTAATTATCTTCTAGTTTTCATTGATAATACAGATTTTATACAGATTTCTTGCCAAATGGTCATAGGACACACATTATAAACAGATTTTAAGAGATTACACTAAAGGCCATACTCACGGTGCGTCCAGCAAATCCAGCACCGGTACTATTATGAATTTTAATATTATCCGGTGTTCAGCATAAAATATGTGTACAGTCTGACAAGGATCTTTTGGCACGTGGACAAAATCAGAACTAACATCGCCGTCTTGTAAAATGTCACTTTTAGTATTATATTGTATTGTTTTGTAGTTGCGACACTTACCTTTTGGCACGTGGATAAAATCAGTAATAACATCGCCGTCTTGTAAAATTTCACTTTTAGTAATAAGTATTGTTCTTATTTGCGACACTCACGCCCCCATCCAAGTGCCAAAAGATCCTTGTCCGACTGTAATGGCGTACTATTCTATTGTCTTGCGAATGATACCATCTAATAAAAAAGAAAGAAAAGGTTTTAATGTAAACTGCATTTTTATTTAGTATTAAATGACTATTACTAACTGTTTTAATTAGAATATGATATAGTTATAAACATTTGTTAAAATAATAATAAAGTACACTCGTTTTATATCTAAGATTTTTCAAGTTACTTTTTAAAAATACCAACATTTTTCTGGTTGGCAACATGCAAGAACGAGACACACGGCCTCCCTTATGGCTATCTCGCTCGGCTCGGATTTGCCTCTATGATACGTGCATTGTGAAATACACTCTATTACCAAAGCAATACAGTTCTTTTTAGCAATTACAAAATAAGGAGTCTTCTATCCTTAGGACTATATCCATGTCCTGGTAACACTTTAAACTGGCCAGAAGAAGAAGAAGAAGAAGATGAAGTACAATAATTTTTGTTTGTTAACAAAATAACAATTTACCTAACTTAGGCCTTTACATCCGATGATGGATGATTTATACAGTATTCTCCGAGCGAAGTAACCACTCTTGAAATACTGTAGTGCCTGGGACAGTTGGTTTTTAAATATCGTATGATTGCCCAAGCGCATACGGCATTCTCACAACATAGCCACCCTAGTCCAGAGGAATGACTAGTCAATACGTCTGGGGCAAACTATGTGCGGGTTTCCTCACGATGTTTTCCTTCACCGGTAGAGCGTCCGTATAATGTACTTGAGATCTGCTGGCCGATTCTGTATCTGTGCAGTGGCATAGGGTTCCTATAACTCCATTCCTATCGGCTTCCCTTGTCACATACCTTTTGCAAACCTTCATAGAAATCCCTACCTATGATACAGGTTCCGGCTTCCCTTTGAAGGAGAAGCAGCCTTCGCCACTGATAGTGAGAAGTGATATAAATCATAATGTAATTATTAATCAAATCCGCTACCAACCTAAGTTAATTTGTATTCATTCTGTGACAGGCTCTAACTAGTTTGTATAAATAATAATTATTATTAGCTGTGTTGATTTTTAAATTGTATAATGTTATTATTGGTTATGTGACTTCAAGATTATTTAAAGAAATCTGCATTATGTAATTCCTTTGCAAGAAATAAAAATATTTTTACATTTTAAGTTTATTTTCTTACTAAAACCATGTAAAACTTACTTAAAAAAGTAAAATAAAATGTAGATACTCTTGTATTGTTATTATTTAATGAATCCTAATACGGACACTTGATACGGCACAACAACTTTATTAGAGGAATAATTGAAGGGATGGTAGTAGAAAACATGGAAGGCCGAGAAGAACTTTTATGGACAGGTGTAGGCGAATGTGATGGTCGTGTCGTATCAGGAGGTCAAGAGAAGGGCGGAGTGTAGAGAGGAATGGAGAAAGCATCACTGACAAGAGCAAAGCTCTTAAATTAGAATGAATGAATAATTCTAGCAAGACAATGCTTATAACAAATTCAAAGTGCTATGGCCGCATTGTAATATTTTGTCTACAATATGTGGTAAGTGTTAGGTTTACTTATTTATTGCAATAGTACCCTGTACAGTCAAGGTACTTTAATAACACTTCCTTTAACGTTATAGTTCTGTAAAATTGTAAAGACTTTCATTTATTTAGTCACAAATATACTATAGAGGTTAAATATTAAGTATTTAATTGGTTAACACTACTTGGCTGTTTATAATAGGTGTAGGTATAATAGCATAGATATATAATATTAAATTTGTAATAATTAATCAAAGTATAATAGCAAATATTTCAAAACTTTTATGAGGTGTTTGTGTCCTTCTAACCCATTTATAAGACGAAGGTGTTGAGCATCGATGACAATAAAATATCATTACATTGCAAAACTTATAAATTTTAACTACTAAATACAAATCTTTATTTCTAAGGAAGTTTCAGAGAAACTTGCTTAATTATGAACTCCATTTGTTACCTACTATAATTTAGGTACCTACTATACACCTAAAGATTGCTTTCAGCTGATATAGTAGCGTGTAAAGATTAAAAACTGCAAGTAAGCTACAAATTAAGAAATTTATATTTTAACAAAGTGTTGAATTATACTTGAATACAATGAATTACATATTAGGTATTGACAATAATTGTGATTTATTGAATACTTTAGATTGAATTCTTTTGACTTTATGCAATATAGACTACTAGCAGAAGGTGTTGTATAGACCCTTTAGGCAACTTTAGGCAAATCATTATTATTTACAAATAACAGCTGATCAATAAAAATCTGCCATATTGTTCGTTGAGGCGATAAAGGTAGCCCCCTGGGTATCTTTATCGTTAGGTCGATAAAGATAAAGATCACGATCTACTAAATGTCACTTACGGCCGCTTGTCTAGGCATTGTATGGAGAAACACGTTAGAGCAATTCGTTATATGAGTGCATCGTTAGCGTATTCGTTCAAAGTGGCTGCTTGGCTACCAATTTTTTTAACGATACGACTGAATATGTCATTTAACGCACGCTTATGTCAATCCCATACATTTTTTATTCACGAAGTTCGCCGTCGATATTATTTAATGCATCTTGTCTAGCCCTCCAGGGCCTCTAGTCCAGATGCATTCGATAATTTCGACGGCGAACTTCGAAATCAAAAATGTATGGGATTTGACATACGTCATAGTTATGTGACATGTCGCTTGCGATGCGTTATGTCAAATCCCATACATTTTGATTTAGAAGTTCGCCGTCGAAATTATCGAATGCACCTTGACCAGAGGCTCTGTAGTTGCAAAAGCTACCTATTATTTAAGATACCAACATTATTACTAATAATATAATGTTTGTTTTACAAACATTTAACATAATCTATCCTATTATATTATCCTTACTAATATTACATACATATAATCACGCCTTTTCCCGTAAAGGGGTAGGCAGAGACCACTTTTTGCCACTTGCTACGATCCTTACATACTCGTTTCGCTTCGCTCACCCTCACTCTTACCATCCATTCCTCCTCTTACATTCACGTAGCGAAGCGGCTCTCCATGGTCCGCTCTTCACCTCCGCGAGAAACGAGACGTGATGGGTGGTGCACCACATCGCCGCCATTTTGGATAATTAAATTATTCTTATGATTATCCATTGCGTTTCCACGGATTGGTGGAGAGGGTAGGAATAGGGAAAGGGAAGGATAGGTGGTGTGGAAAGGAAGATTGGTAAGTTACAGTGGGAAATAGGAAAAGTAGGATATTACCGCCCAGGAGGGTAAGGGATAGGACAGTAATAGCTAGGGAAGCCGGGGTCGCGTACCCATATACTATACCACAACTACCGGACAGGTAAGTTAAGATAAGATAAGATAAGATAAGATAAGAATGGATTTATTTTTAGCATCACACAAAACATCATATATAAGTCAGTGGTACAGTTTGACTATAATATTAATACAATTTTAATTAATATAATGCTGTGTGACGCCAAAAATTGGCCCCAGCTCAGCAAACGCAGCAAGCAAGCCCGCTGCACTGATATTCTGCAGAGGCCAATGAGTGGCTTCACAACGCTACTAAACTTAACACAAAATATACCGAGGAAAAACAAATAAAAATAGTGACAAAGAACTAAATACAAAAAAAAAATACATACAATAAATTTCAATTAAATGTAATGTATATGGTTTGACGTCTGCGTTACTAAAACATGGTTTTTGACGTGGCATTTTATTTTACTTGACACTGGCAAAATGTTGCAAAAAAAGCGAAGGTTGGCCATTAATAAAAGAAGAAGAAGAAGACGTGGCATTACTAGAAAAACTAAATAAATATCAATACATGAAATATCTAAATAAATTAAGTATAAATTTATATATGAAAGGTCTTGAGCAGTTCCAAGAGAAGTGGTAATATATACAGGACACCGAGAAAAAGCAACCGGCCAATAAGGGATATTGTTATGTGCCTGACGCCGTTCGACAACCTTCACTACAAGCCAGTGGTGCATACACGTCAGGTATTTAGCACTGTCCGTTGAGTTGAAAGTAGGTGATATCTGTAATGTAAACTAAAGGTTTTTTTGGTTTTCAGCGCCCGGAGAGGAGGTGGGAGGTTGTTCCAACAGCGAGAGGCAGCATACTTAAAAGATCCTCGAAATGTGGCCGTCCTGTGCTGTGGTGTCAAAATGCGGTACCTGGAGGCTCTTGTACGAGTGTTTATCTCACTTGCCCAGGATAATTTCTCATACAAATAGGAAGGAGTTTGGGTGCTAATGATGTCAAAAAGGAGTACGGCAAAATGAAGTTTTCTGCGTGCTTTCATCTTAAGGAGGTTTGCATTATTAATAAATGGTGTAACATGGGCACGAGGAGGAACAGCAAAGCAGAAACGCATACACGCGTTCTGGACTCTTTGGACAAGTTTCTCTGTTCTGGCTAACAGATTATTACCTATGACAGTGTCTGCATAGTTCAGCTTCGAGAGTACTAATGTCTCGCATAACCTAATTCTGAGCTCCTCAGACAGTTAAGGTTGGTACTTGTACAGCATTTTGAGTCGGTAAAAACAGCCCCTAGTAACCTCTAACATGTGTTGCTCAAATTTTAGATGCGAGTCAATCACCACTCCCAAATTGCGTGCTGTACTTACCTGCTCGATCTGTTGTCCAGAGACCGTTATAGTTGGACGCTGAGCCAAGATGTCAGCAACCTGTTTTTTTGAGCCCAGAACTATAAACTTTGATTTTAATGGATTTAAGACTAGCCCACTAGAGTTAGACCATTCTGCGACAAGTTGAAGGTCATCATTTAGTTTTTTTAAAGCTTCAAGCATGTCCTTTGGAAAAAAACTGATGTAGATTTGGGTGTCGTCTGCATACATGTGGTACCTACAGTGAGCTATGTTTTTGGATAAGTCGGCACTAAAAAGTATGAAAAGTAATGGGCCTAGGATCGATCCCTGTGGAACTCCTCTGGGAACATCACAACATTCTGAGTATACCTTGCTACCATTACTGTCAGTTATTTCTACCTTTTGTAATCTATTAGTCAGGTAGCTGCGGAACCAATCGATCACTGAGGGCTCAAAACCATAGTAAGACAGCTTAGATAGGAGGAGAGGAATACTAATTGTTTCAAACGCCCTGGAGTAGTCTAGCAGGACTAAGATGGTGCCCATTCCTTGGTCTTGAGCTGTAATAATATTGTCAAGAACGTCCAATAATGCTGTCACAGTGCTGTGCTTACATCGAAAACCAGACTGATACTTCGGTAAAATTTGGTTAGTCTCAAGGTAGTTCATGACTTGGTTGTATACTGCCTTTTCTACTATTTTTGACAAACATGGCAAAATGCTAATGGGGCGGAAATCTTGGGGCGAGGAAGGATTGGGACATTTAGGGATAGGTTTAATTAAAGCTGTTTTCCAGCTCGAGGGAAACGTAGAGGATTGTAAGGATTTATTTACAATGTAGGTGATAGTTTTCAGGGTATTAGGAAGTGTAAGGTTTAACATCTGCAAGGAAATGTTATCTGTACCAGTGGCATTGGACTTGATACTTTGAATGATTTTTAAAACTGCATTTTCAGTTACAGGAGCAAAACAGAATTTGGATTTACTAGCTGAATGAGACTCAAAGTATGATTGTAGAGAAGAGCATTCAAAGGGTCGTCTAGGAATATTAAGAAAGTGTTGATTAAGAATATTAGGGTTATTGCACGAGTTAGGTAAAAAATTATCATTAGTTTTAGACAAGTTTAAATTATTTTTAATATTTTTCCACAAGACTTTTGGTTTGTTAATATTACTGTTAATATTTTTATTAAAAAAAGCACGCTTTTCACAGTGTATAGCTGAAATAACTAAAGATTTTAAGTCTTTATAAGTTTTTTTGTGGACAATATTTTTAGTTGCCTTCCATTTTGTAAAACTTCTATTTCTCAACTCCATCATTTTTTTTACCGTATCAGTTAGCCATGGTGTAGATTGCCTTTTAATTTTAACCTGCTTTACGGGAGCATGCAGGTCAAAAAGTAAGGTGATCAGCCTGTTGAATTCTGTAACTATCTCATTGATAGCATTCATACCTTCCAAGTATCCCCAATCAATTCTTTCCAAATCTTGAGTAAAAACGTCCAACAAAATGTCTTTGAATGGTCTATAAGAGCTAATAAAAGGCGAAAACTTAGGCTTCTTGAAGCCGAACTGTGCTGTGACAACTGCATGATTTCCCAGATCAGGTATGTGACTGACCATGACAGAACGTGCCGCTGCATTAGTACAAACAACGTCAATTAGGGATTCTGAATGATCTGTAAAATGTGTAGGTTCAGTGACAACTTGTTCAATGTGTAGAGAGTCCAAGAACTGGGAGAGCAGTTTAGATTTACTGTCTAACGGGTGTAGCATATTGATGTTAAAATCTCCTACTAAGATGATATGATCATACAACGCTAGAGAGCACCAGGATTGTGTTATAGCATCAATAAACAGGTTAGCATCCATCCATGGTGGTTTATATGCGGTACCTACTGCAATTTTATGTTTATTTATGGTGAGGCTAAGCCACATTTGCTCCACGGAGGGCGTTTCAGGATTGGGAATCAGTCGCGCATTGATACCTTGCCTGACAAAAAACCCAACACCACCTCCTCGACCATCCCTTATGTTTGTAGGTCGTGGACGATGACGAAGGCGATACCCAGGGACAATTGGCGCTCTGCCATCTTCCCCCTGCCTGAGCCAGGTTTCGTTTATGGCCATAATATCTACTGATAGACTTTCCATCATGGCAATAAATTCATCGTGCTTGGTTCCCAATGATCCTGCATTATAAAGGCCTACTGTAAACAATTTGTTATTCTTAATTACCATTTATATCTTGTCATAGATAAAAGTAAAATGTAAGAAAAAATATATAATAATAAGTATTTAGAGGGTGTATAAATATAAAAATATGTAACAAAATTATAATTATTATGTATTTTTATAAAAATAAAGATATAAAATAATAATGTAAATAGGAGTATACAATAATTTACATAACATATTACTTGTTGCATATAATATAGTATAAGATTAAAAGTGTTCAAAGTATGCAATATGACTACATAAATAAAATAATATAGAGATAAAATATATAAAGTAGCATTAATGTCAACCCCACACATCTTTAAACCACCAGACCTCAAATCAAACCATATTGTAAAGAAAAACTTACAATCTAATATATAAAAAATAAAACCTAAAAAATAATTTATTTCAGAGTTATACGTCTGAACCAAAGACACGAGTAAAGTCCGAGTCAGAACGAAACTGATGGACCGGACTCCCATCCGCCTGTCGAGCACAGACGCGCCCACGTCTCGTCCAGCAGTAGCGCCATTTCTTCTCGCTGCACGCCTCGCGTACCCGCCGATACAACAAACGGTTGTGACGCGTGAGGCGCTCGTTAACAAAAACGCGCGCACCGCCATCTGTGGTGAGGCCACGACGTGTGCGGGCCGCCTTCAGTAGCTCATCCCTGAGATCGCGACGAGCTAGGCGCACCACCACACGGCGCGGGCGCCCGCCCTTGGCGGGCGGCACTCCTACGCGCTCCGCGAACACCACGTCACGCGCCTCCAGGACCACGCCCAGCCGCGTCGCCAGCACCGAGACTGTATGGGTCACATTCTCGCCTTTCTCCTCTGGCAAGTGCCCGATGTCGAGGTCCGCAAGGAGCGCATCTTGATCTCGCTCATTTAGGTCAAGTTTCAGCTCGGCCACGGTGCACTCCAGCTTACTAATCTTTTCCGTGCCCGCCCCGCCGACGCTGCCCTGCTCCAGCGCGTCAAGTCTCTTTTCGGCGCTGGTCAACCGTGAGTTCAAGTCTGTTATAGTTTCTCGCAGCAGCGCCATCTCTTGGCGACAGCCGCGAAGCTCGGTGACGAGATCAGCAAACTCACGTCGAAACACCGCCAGGTTGTCGAGACTAATATCATCCATGCCTGCTGAAGCCGATCTGATGTGATCCTCGGGCGAGCTGCTAGATTGTCGGTCTACGACATCAGCAGTAGTGGAAAGTCCGGGGTCAGCAACAAGGCCTCTGACCGGCGTATGGTCGCCACGTCTGTCGTTCTTTTTGCAATTTGGACAGACCCAGTCCACTCCTACGTTCGCCTTTGCTGGTAAGGCTAGACACCCATTGTGATACTTGGTATTACAGGCGCTACAAGCAGCTACCGCAATCGGGGTCTTCCCCAAAAACTTCCCGCAGCCGCCGCATTTAAATGTTTTATCCATCTTTTCTATATAGTGCGAAAAGCTACTAACAGATGGCGCTATCAAGATGCAGTTCGCAACTACTTCGATAGGTGGCGCTGCACAAATCGATGAGACTTATTGTAGCCAAACGGGTGATCGACGTGATACCGGCACTCGACGCTAGATGTCGCTCCCAGTCTCGAAAATCGGCGATACGATAATTTGTGATTACGATAATTTGTGAACAACACTACCCTCACTGTGTGTGTTACGTACGTACGTGCTGTGACGAAAAACTGATTTACAAGGAGATGCGCGCTTGTACAGGCTCACAAACACTCACACAACGGCAACGGAATATTACGATCACAATTCACAACACCAACTGAATATAGACGAATTTTTACTAATAAAAACAAATAAAAAATACGGACAGGTATTTTAGTTGCTTTGACGTTTGTGACGTCACTTCGTCACGATGAGTATCCCATGACATCACTAATATTATATTACTATCTACCTACTGCTATCTACTACTAGGGTTGCCATATCTTACATATGACTCCCCGGACAAGACGCGTAAAAACCCCGGATTTTGGAGTACGAAACCCGGACATAGAACAATTTTTACCCGACTACGGCAATGTCAAAAAGAAAGGAAGATTTATTATTGCTGCAAATCAAAAAAAAATCTGCCTACAAAAACCCGGATAGCAAATAAAATCCAGCCCGGACGCTCCCCGGACGCCCTTTAAACTAGGACAAATCCGGGGAAACCCGGACGGATGGCAACCCTATCTACTACCCATCCCATTACTAATATTATAAGGGCAAATTATAAGTAGGTACAGCCACAGATTTTGTTTGCCACATCATCAAATTTCTCATTATATAAACTAAGCAACGGGGAAATGAGAGAGAGAATCGAAACTAAATATTATTTTAAAGAAAGCGTCAACTAATGATCATGACATGGGCGTAGCCAGGGGGGTGGTTTAGGGGGTTCAAACCCCCCCCGAAATGGGCCGGCTGGTATATATAATACAGAGATCTGACCAATATTCAGAGGCGTATTTAGAAATTTTGCGCCCCATTAACCCTATCTGAAAGATGATTTTTGAAGTTATTTTATAAAAATAATCAACAGCCTAAATCAGAACTTTCATTACTACCCCCCACCCCCCCCGTAGTCGTTTTATTTTATTGAACCCTCCCCGAAACTAAAACCTGGCTACGCCCGTGGATCATGATGTATCAAGTAGATTCGATTCTGGACATAAGAGGTCTACTTTTATCGCGGGAAACCGTACGGTTCTCGCAGGTTTTATTTTTGCGCATGTGAAGTTGCAGGCAAGAACAAGAAGGCACTGTCCCGTGTGTCGAACCATAATACATGGTTCACGGGGATTTTTACCAAAATTATAAGCTTTTTAAATCTCTCTAATCTCTCTAATAAAATATCTCTTTTTAAATCAGTGGCAACTTAACTGGCAGCTGGCAGCTAACCTGTGGTCGGTGTGTATGCGGGCGTGCTCGCGCAGGCGCGCGGCGGCGGTGAAGGTCTTGGGGCAGGCGGCGCACGCGAACGGCCGCTCGCCCGTGTGTGTGCGCCGGTGGTCGTCGCGCTCTACCTGGTAACCGTAGGGAGGTATAAAAACCATAAGAGACGGTATAAATATAAGGAACGTTTGTTTTAAAGACGGTATAAATAAAGTCTGCTATGTAAGTATCTAGTAGGATAATGAAGGAATAGCTTTGAGAGATAGAGAGACGGTAAAAAAGCGTGTTCGTAGAAGTGGTGTTACAAGCTTTTTTGGTCCCGCGCCTGCGCGCGCCGTCTCAACTCTTGGTATGTTGTATGGTGAAACCCAGCGACCACACAACCTGTCAAGACTCAAGACCGACTGAGGTTTCAACCTCAGTCGGTCTTGAGTCTTGACTCTTGACTTTACATTTCATAATTTTATTTATTGAAAATCAATATTTTTTTGTTGAAATTTACAAAAATATTGAAAATAAATTATAATTATTAGCATTACCTATTTACTTATTTGTAGGTACGGGGTGCTTACAACTTAATATTAGTAATTAGTTATTATATAAATAAATTCAATTCGCGATTGTCCCGCCATTGCTTGTTTACAAATACTGGGGTTAATGCCTGGTCTTCACATACAGACTAAGTAATTAACTTTTCAATTCTGAGAAAATCTGCGGTTCCCAGTTTTTTGGATAGGGGAGTCTGTTTTACCTAGGCCAGTTTTTTAGTTAGGGATCGTCCATTAATCACGTGATGCCTAAAGGGGGAGGGGGGGTCCGAAAAAATCACCAAGTATCACCAAGGGGAGGAGGGGGTATAAGGAGACATCACGTCACACGTGTATTAATTTTAGAATCTAGTCTATGCATACCGAAATTATTATCGGTTGTAGATTCGTTATGTTGTTTAAATACTTACATAACAAATGACTCATAATTGCTTAAATTATTCGATTAAATTGTTTTTTAAGTTAAAGTTTTTCTTCAAACATGACTTGCTTACTATGTAAAAAAAATACACGTGATCTTAGGTGGGGGGGGGGGGGGGGGGGGTATTATAAAACATCACCACATATCACCAGGGCAAGGGAAGGGGTCTAAAAAGTTGTTAAGAACATCACGTGATTAATGTACAGCCCCTTACCTAATAGGTACGTTATTCCAGTTCGATTTACTTCACGTAAGCCACGTGAAGTACCCAAATAACTTTTAGATTTAGAATATTACTTAGCAACATGACCATGCCGCTCTTTAAACCCTGTCCCTGAAAAACCTACAATACGTTAAAAAGATAATTTAACTTTAAAAAGGTTAGATAGTATTTTAGAAAAAAAAATTAACAAACTAAATCTATTCTCTATGAATAGAAGTTGTCCTTTGTCTCCCTCGCGCTGGAAATTAGCGTGACCCAATTTGAACCGCGGCAGCGAGCAGCTTACTAATTCCGAGTTTGAACATTCTTGTACCAATAAAATATATTGCAATTGTTGAATGTTGTCTAATTGTTTTAAATAATATATTTTTCTTTGTTATTATACTTACTAATCAAGAAAATCCTTAATTAATTTTCATAGCTATGATGTTGACGATTTTATTATTATAAAGCTCATTTCAGACTACGCTATACTATTGTGCTATATAGTATAGCAAAGAAGGACCTAATGCTATACTAATAATTATACTATATAGCATAGCGTTCACATTACGTGATATTATCGCAAACATTTATAGTATATAGCAAGCTCAGTTGACCGCGATCTTTGAAGAGTGTGCACCATAGAAAAAAGTATCAAGTGTGCACAGTTGCACAGCACCAAACAGCACACATCACGATTAGGGTTGCCAACTCTCCTAATGAGATTTTCGGGATTTAATGGGAAAAATCAGGACGGTCCAAATAAAACGAATTTCCTAATGGAAATTTAAAGAACACATAGGCTTATTAGAGATAAATAATACGTTAAATCTTCTTATATAAGAAATTTTATTTTGGGATATGGCACATTTCATAAGATTTTTATTTTTAACTACTTAATTGTAAAATTCGGACACGATTCTCTAAAATTAACCCTTATTTGTAATTCGGATTTAACATGTTCCGGCGTCAATCATTAGTCCAAATTTTACTACACAAAGAGAAAATTCTGCGTGGGCATTTGATGGTGGAATCGATGCAACGTATTGAATTTTGAAATATAATGAAAAAATGTGTATTTGTCTCAAATCGGGACAATTAGCGTACCGCCAGTACTGAAATCGGAACCCGGGGTAAGGGGGCCTGAAATCGGGACATCCCGATTAAATCGGGACAGTTGGCAAGCCCATTCACGATCGACACAATTAATTTATAGGTGTACCAGAATCTCATGGCAAATAGGGAAATAAAATTTTGTAGTGTGCAATACTGGGGAAATTGGATTAAACGATCTTGATACTGGTTAATATTTAATTATGTCTTTAGTATTATTTAACATGAATTATAATAAGACTGTATGAAGAATGTTCGGTGTATAATATAGAAAACTAGCTTTTGCCCGCGGCTTCGCCCGCGTGGAATAGTGTTCTTGGAGAAAAAACTACTTCGGCGAATAATTCTCTACCTACTTACAGCAATATACTACTGATACAATATTGAAAATGTTTTTAAGTTTTCCCAATGCAAATTGTTAAAAATGGGACACTATCACCTCGACACGACATGCGCGACCACTTGATAATATACTTACATAATATTATATTTATCGCACTTGAATATAAATTTTACCATAATCTTATAATATCTTAAAGACTAAATACTTAAAGACTATTATTTAAAAACTCGCATCAAAATCCGTTGCGTAGATTTTAAGATCTAAGCAATAACTATACCTACATGCATAGGGATAGACAGATAAAGCGACTTGTTTTATAATATTTTATACTATGTACTATGTAATAAGTAAAGTTATTTGACCAACAAAACTGACAAACCACCTCTAGATATTCCATAAGAATTAAGAACTGCAGATACTATTATACGTATTCTGTGCTGCAGTTCGAAATATTCGTGAACCTCTTTATACTGTATACGTCCCGCGTTTTCGATAGCACGATGTAGAAACGCGAGCGCCCGCGCCGCGCAGCAACACTATATCCCTGCATTTTAAATCTGTAATATCTTCGAAAATATTCATTTAAATTACATACCGTAAAGGGCAGTATTGATCGATCTTAAATGCACAATGTATTTAAGGTACTTAATTGGATAAGGATTAATACTGTATTGCTTAAAATCGCTTTGTAAATAAGCTATTAAATTAAAATCAAAGTAAAGGATAAAACAATGGTTATTGTGGGTTATCCCTAAGAGATAGACATATGCCATCGCGGACTTTTTTGTAGGCTTTTTTAAGATGAATAATAAAACTGTAGTACATAATTTTGATATATCTCGTAGTTTTCACCCAGCATTTTCAATATAAGCGCAAAATATGTGATTTTTTAGGACTTTAGAAACCTCTAAAATTATCTGTGTACCTCTACTATGTTATGCATGTTATATACCTACCTAAAAACCTTCCCGTTAAATCACTTTATCTGTTAAAAAAAAAACGGCATCAAAATCCGTTGCGTAGTTTTAAAGATTTAAGCATACATAGGGACAGACAAAAAAGGGACTTTGTTTTATACTATGTAATATAATGATATTTCATGAAAAATAAATCAATCGTGAATTACTTTATATACTTATTTATTACGAATAACATACAATTAAATTGGCAACAGTTTATTTAATGTTGGAATTTCCTTCCGAACTGTATAGAACTCGTTTACTTTATTCTTATTCAAATATAAATCGAAACTGTCTTATGTTGATTTTCTTTTTTCCTCCTATCCTCCTTTTACCAGGCATGGAAAACAAACCATCATTCAATGTGCCATCAACTACGATTCACCGTATAGTAATGCTGGAAATACCTTTAAAGAAGTCACAATAACTACCTAAGAAAATATAAAAAAACTAAAAGTATCAAAACAACTCACTCTAACTTACCGGTCAACTCTACCACGAGCTTTAAATTATAAGATTGAGTTCGATTTACACCTTCTTCTTTCTGTATTTTACTATAGACATAGAAAACAATATTTCTCGCTTGAGATCGAATTGCCTTTTTGGATATTTTCACAAAAACAACAAATTCCAAGAACATAATCACAAAATTTTAACAGCGGTTGACAGATCACGTACTTTGATTTGACGGGTCATACTTGACATTGCCATATGAAAATCACATTTTTTATTTTTTTTAAAATGCCATCAGATTCTGGTAGACCTATAATATTAATAATCGATACTCTTGAAAGCTCATCGAGCGATGATGTCAATGCAGAATTAGGCACTATGTTGTCATGAATGCTACGAAAGAAGAAAAATGATAGACCCTGAATCTACAATAGAGAAAAACTATGACAAAAACAATCATTTGGCGCCAGCGCAAATACGTCCTGCCAGCACAGGATTATAATATCCAGACGAGTTGTGTCGCTTGTGTCGCTTGCGGGACGCTGAGAGAGGAGGAAGAGGGCGGCGCGCGACATAGCACAGCATGAACTCAGCGTATCGCACAATTTTATAACGTATAGTAAGCCAATAATATATAGTACACTGTACAGCACAGTTTGAACGTGTCCATAACAATATATGGTGCGCGATATTGTTCTGCTATGATTCTGTAATGCTATTGTATTATAGCGTAGTCATAAGGCCGCTTAATGATTGTACCTAATAGGAACATCGGAAACTGCTTAAATTCGAGTATAAAAGCTCATGCTGATGGTCCAATAATTTTAATTTAATTTTTAATTTGAGCTAAAATATTATATTTTAACTCAAGCATACCTAATTAAATCAAGATTTATTGACAGAATCATTAATTTCGTGTTACAAGTGCTGGCGCCTTCGATCACTAATACAACGCCAATGGCGCCAATGAATATTAGGCGCGATTAGGTGCTCACACGTGGATCACCTTTGTTCCACAAAGTTCGCATGGCACATCACTTTACACTTACCTTAACTTTGAAGGCCTTAGAGCAGAGATCGCAGGGGTAGGGGCGCTCGCCGGTGTGCATGCGCATGTGGATGGCCAGGTGCCCCGACTGGTTGAACCGCCGCCCGCAAACACGGCATGGGTAGCCCTGTTGAAGTTTACGTGAGTATTAGCCATTAGGTAGGAGGTAATAAATACTAGATTCTTATAATCTCTGTGCCATCTTACTTACTATTATAAATGTATATTTGTGAGGATGGATGGATGTTTGCGACTCTTTCACGCAAAAACTACAGAACGGATTTTAATAAAATTTAATATGGTAGTAGTTCAGGCTCTGGATTAAAACATAGGCTACATTTTATCCCAAAAAAGTACAGTGTTCCCGTGAAATACTGTATTTATGCGGGCGAAGACACGAGAAACATCTAGCTATAGGTAAGTAATTGGGCCTTTCATCGCTCACAGTCTTCTTCTTGCGTTATCTCTATCACAAATTCAGCAAAAGCAATTCAAAAACCTAATTCGTTAAAATAATAATTAAATTTGTTATAAAAACTATAGCCCGACTACGTAAATTATATGACCTATGTTACTTAGGCAGTGGCGTAGCGTAGTATTGCCCGCCCCGGAAGTCACTTTTAAGGGGGCGGCAAAACCTAAGTAAAGGGGCGGCAAAACCTAAGTAAGAGGGCGGCAAAACCCAAGTAAGGGGACGGCAAAATTGACGTCCGCCCCGGGCGGCAGACATCCACGCTACGCCACTGTGCTTAGGTATATTATTACGAATCTATTGATACCTCGTTTTACCGGACAAGTAGTTTGGGCGCTACGGCGGAACACGCATACATACATACCTCTTAACTATTACAGTACCCTCACCGGTTTATTGTTCCTGTGCATCTTCCTGTGCGTGTGCAGCGCGCACATGCTCCCCAGCACCTTGTCGCACTCGTCACACACGTAGGCCGTGAGCGGCGCCCCCTCCGGACGGTCCTCGCCGCGCTTGTGACGGTATAGTTCTCTGGTAAAGTTACGTACGTCACCGTCAAATTGTAAAAACCGGTTGATTGTAATATTCCCAGAGATATTATAAAATGTCGACAGATTGTCAAATAAAAATTTCTCCTTACAATTTTACGCATTGTTTTTCGTTTTAATTATTATTATGAAAAAGCAAACAAATATGGCGGCGCGGCACGGTAATGAAATGAAAAATAACGCGTATAATTGTAAGAAGAAATTTTTATTTCACAATCTGTCGACATTTTATAATATCTCTAGTAATAGGTATTACAATCTAACGGTTTTTACAATTTTACGGCACGACACATACATAAATACATAATATAATCACGCCTCTTTCCCGTAGGGGTAGGCAGATATAGTAGATACCACTTCATTCCACTTGCTACGATCCTTACATACTTGTTTCGCTTCGTCCACTTTGATTCTTACCATCCATTCCTTCTCTTACATTCAACTTAGCGAAGCGGCTCTCCATGGTCCGCTTTTCGTCTCCGCGAGAACGGGACGTGATGGGTGGCGAACCACATCGCCGTAAAGTTACCGGTTATTATTGATATTTAGCTCTAGGAGTAACAGACGTAAATGAGCAGATACAGATCCCTGCAACACCTGCAGAGGAATAAGAAGTCCGCCGCCAGATGTTTATACTGAAGCCGCCAGTTGATTTCTATTCCAGTTCACTGTAGACTTACTATCTAGCCGACACTGTGGTCGAGGCCCATTTTTGCCGAAGCATTGCTTAAGGCTGGGACTATATGCACCGGAATCCGGGAAACCGTAGAGAACTCTGAGCATTGAAAATAGAGCTCGGCGCAAATGAATAGAGTTGAAAATTGAAGTGTCAGGTGTCGAGCTGTCATATATGACATTGACGTTTAACTCGACACACATGTGTTCGATTTTCAACTCTATTGCATTAGCATAGATTTCTATTTCCAATGATCAGAATTCTCTACGGCCTTCCGGATTCCGGTGCGTATATCTCTACCCTTAGGTTGGGACTATATTAATATGATCCGGAATCTGAAAGGCCGGGGAAAATTAAGAGCATTAAAATTAGAACTTTGCGATTGAATCGTGTCGTCGAACAAAGTGTCGAGTCAAATGTCAATGACATATTATAATATGACCCCTCGACACTCGACACTTCTATTTTCAACTCTATTGTATTAGTGCCGAGTTCTATTTTCAGTGCTCTGAAATTTCCCTGGACCGCCGTATTTCGGATCGTAATATTTGTCCCAGACAGTCCCAGCCATATACTATATGCCTTATGGACTATAACGTAAACACATTATATTTTTTATTTATGTGGCTTTTTATATCTTATACTTCCGTCACATGTATAGTGCATACCTAGCCGACACGAACAACTGGTTACAGGAGCCGCAGTTCCACATCTTGTTGGCGTTGGTGGTGTTGTGTCTGCGTGCGCGCGGCGGACACGTGCTGGTGTGTGTGCGCCACGTCTCCTCGCTGTCGCACGACTTGCCGCAGGAGTTGCAGGTGTTAGAAGGCATCGCTTGCGTGCATGTCTCAATGAGACCTAGCTGTAAACATGAGGATAGAAGAGTAAGAAGTGCTACTAATGAATTATGTAGTCTGTGGACTGTTGCACAGCTATTTTCGTGTCCGGAAACTACACACATCGATGCATAGTATAACCACAGGCAAGAGAAGTCGGTGGTGGCTTGTGCTCAATGCCCAGCCTGTACCTAATGTGTTGTCGAAAAAATTAAGTATAATAAATATTCTTAGGGGCCCCATACACGGTCCGGTCTGCCTTTAGTTCGGCCTGAACGGATGCAAAATCGTATCATGAGTGGGCTCGAATCCGTTCAGGCCGAACTGACGTTAGTTGGGTCTAGGGTTGCCACCTCTTTTTTTTGCAGATAAAGTCTGGCTACTGAAACTGGAAAAAGGCGGCAAATTCAAAAAATCGACGTATGGCAATCTTGTCTATAGTCGGAATTATAGTTTTGATACTTGATTATATTTATGACAATAATATTATATTTTGCTGTCGTAAATAATCAAGTACGTCGATTTTTTGAATTTGCCGCCTTTTTCCAGTCTCATCTTTCAGTAGCCAGACTCTAAAGTACAATGATTATTATGGGTAGGAAAAAGTACATTGTATTTAAAATAAAGTACAATTTATTTATTATCATTATTATGTTTAAATACATACGTACTTTTATTGTTTTTTGCACTTTGTATCAAATTACTATATCTCACAGACCATATTTAAATTAAATTTAATAAGTAATATATTTTTTATCAAATTCAGAGACACTTTGTTTCTTTCGTCTCTCCATTTGCTATAGGTCACAGAACATTTTCGGAATATACTTATAATAAAAATGAAATGACTTTATACAAGTTTAAAAAATTATCTTTTCTCTTATTAAACACTTGCTGTCTTTAATGTGCAGTTGATAGTTCTAAAGTATATTGTAATAAAGTTAAAAATTAAAGCTAGTTAGTAAGTAAAGAAATTTTTCCATATAGATCATCCATATCTACATTAAGTTTTTGCAGTTTTATTTTTTCAATTATCTTAACATGCAATCGACATCGATTGAGCAATCGATGTATTTCGCTATATGTACGAATAAAATCATAATATTATTATGACTAAAGTTTTCGAAATCCTAAAAAAAAACAAATCGTGAAAATAAGGTATTTTCGTGCACTTTATTATTCTCATAAACTATAGAGTACAATTACCTGAAATAACGTACAATACTTTATTATAAAGTACGGGTGGCAACCCTAGTTTGGTCGGATGCGATTTCTTCCGTGTGTGTGCTCGAATCCGTTCAGGCCGAACTGACGTCAGTTCTTACTGAAACGATCGGCCTCTCGTCTGTGGGGGCCTTTATGTAGGTATAACTATCTATATATTACCAGTTTCACTAGTTGGCTATCCACAATTTTAAGGCTTTTTTTTAGATCTGGGTCTCCGACACCAAAAGGATCAGTCGTAGCCAAGCTCTTCGTAGCAGAAAATATAACATTTTTCCTACCCCCTGATCAGTACAATACAGCGGTTCTTCTACGAAGCAGATGAGCTTGTGCTTGTCCAGCGCGTCGCCCGTGGCGAACAGATACTTGCAGCCGTCGCACACGAACATCGTGCTCAGCCGGCGCGACGACACTCGGCTCCGGCTGTCCAGCCCAAGGCAGCATAGTTGCTCTGCGAAAATGTGGGCATAGTTTGAATTGGTAGCACGAAGTTATACGCTATAGTTAAATTATATTATGCGTAGGTACTAGGTACTATCTCCGACAAACACAGTGTACCACTTTTGGAAATTGGACCTTATCTACGTAATGTAAAAAGATCGAAATTGTTATACCGGCGACCGTTACTTGAGATACTTTTACTAAGTCGCTCGCATTTAGTAGGTGTTATATGCGAGCGACTTGGTAAAATATTAAAAAATATTAGGTTAAGGTAATTGAAAAAGGAGATTTTTTTACCATCGGGTTCAGACTCCAGCGCGGTGGACAGAACTCGTTCGCACATGGAGCAAACCAGCCACTCGCATTCGAAGTTAATGCTACTGTTAGCGCCATCTGTTGAGCGTTAATGGGTGCTTAGATGTATGGACTACTTTCCCAATGCTGGGCAAAACTTAACATTAGTCAACAAAGTCTTTGGTAGGTACCTACCTATGAAAGAATGTTCTTTGCCGGGAACAGTAGTTGCCACCGTTCCTTCTTGTTCTACAGGAGTGGTGTGCGCGAATATTGCGTGATCGAGAAGATCGGCTTCATTCGTAAATATTTCCTGACACATTACGCATGTATGTAGGGCCAACAAGGACGATTCATTGTTATCGAGGTGCTGAAAGGATAAATTATATTTTTAACAATGTTATTAAAATTAAAATAATAAAATATTATTTATTATTATTATTATTATACACTTATTAGTAAAAATATGGTCGATTTCAGATGTATGACAATCTGCTAAACTGTCGATTTCCTCGACCGTACAAAACCAAGTCGTACAACAAAATATTTGAGAAATGACGAAATTAAACGCTGCTACTTACCTGTTTTAAAAAATGACTAAGTAGGTACAACATCGACAATGTTCCTGCTCGACCAGATTCATAACTTTGTCTTTGCACGCGGACGCCTCAAAATATTTTAACACAAAGGAAGTGGCCACAACGACTGCAGACGTGGTTGAACTACGCGTTTACATGTAGGTTACATGCGTTTGCGTGCGCACGATTCAACGGCGATATTAAGCAATTTACATCTTATGCCTGGTAGAGCGAAAACTTTGTCGATTGTACCCATGTAGATACTCAGTAATTACTACTGAGTCTGACGCTGTTTGGCTAGTGGTAGGGAATTAAACTTTTGAAACGGATAATTACAATGGGTTAGTGAGTGCAAAAATTACCTTTTCGTTTGATGTTAATCCTGATGGAAGTAAAAATTGATTTACTGTATGATCATCTAACAAAGTAGTTTCATAATTAAACGAATTATTTGTTTGAAGGACGTAGAGTTCAGAGCCTAAATCTAAATTTAAATTAATCTCATTTGCAGTTTGAACTTCAGTAGTACAGTTAGTGGCATTAAAAATATTTCCAGAATTGTTAAAGTTTATTGACAAATTATTTTCAACTGATGATATTAGTGCCTCCGTGACTGTAATAAGATTATCTTCGTTATGAAGAGATCCCGAAAAATCCATTTCAGTGTTAAAAAGCAGTTCATCAGTGTTGGAATTGTATGGCAAGTCTGGTGGATCAAACATCATCTTTCTATCTGTAAACAGTAAGTTATAAAGACGTAGTAGTAGATTTAATCATTAATTTCTGAATGTAATAGAAATGTCGGAGTTTTGCCGGGAATGTCAATCAGCAACGTTGTGCATGAATGGTATTAATTTTATAAAATAGTGTTATTGCGGTTTTTAATGTGGAATATTGGTGGAATATTAACAATTTGTTATTCGTTAAGCACAAGTATGGAAAAGGGATACAACTACAAAATAGGACATAGGTGTTGTTCCCGCCAAAACTCCCTAGAAAGTTTCAGTAAATATTCTACCACTTTACTGAATCGACTGACTTGACTGATTGACTACCCTGACTATTTATTTGGACTTTGACTAGACTTTGGACTTGACGATTTAGAAATATGGTGATAAAAAAAATTGAACGAATATTCTTTTTCCCGCCTTGTATACTTGACACTGGCAAATAGTTATAAGCCGATGCCATATATAAATAAATAAAAAAAAAGAAATGTCATCTCTCGAAATGACTCATGACTTTGACAGTGACAGATCGCACAAAAATTCAAAACTGGAAACATCTATTCTGTGCGTTGTTGTTAAACTTTTGCAAATTTTTGTGAGAATTTAATATTTTTATGCAATATATTAGTATTCAAAATGAAGGCTGACGTTCAACCACCTACTGATAAATCTAAAATACCATTGCCGACAGTATCTCAAATTAATGCCGACAGAATAACATTAGTAAGTACAAGGAGTGAGGTTATATCATTATTTACTTGCGGTACAATTATGTACTAATGGTATTCAAATTACTTTAAAATACTAAAAAAAATAACTAATAACATATTAAAAGTAGCGCAATTATTTTCTCTCAATAGCTCAAAATAAAAGCTTAATATATTGTATTAGCTTAATTGCCATAAAGCCTAGGATTCTTCGGTTTTTTGTTGATTAGTAATCAACCCACAATTTTGGTAAAACCTAATCTTCCAAATTGATAGGTTTACTTTATGGGAAACCATTGTGCATAAATATTAATTAGCATTTCACACTACAGTTAGCTTAGTGCTAATGTGATTTTTATCAGTGTTTGTTGCTATAAGAATTTGATGGAAATAATTTTCACATAGTATTAAATACTTAAAAACATAATAGAATAAAATGTTTACATTTATAAGCTCAATTGTTACCTAACATTTTTATAGACAATAATTAATGTTATGAAATAAACATAATTGTTATGAAATGCACACAATATGGTGTTGTGATTTTATTTTTATTTATTTATTAAGGTACACGAACAGTACACACATAACTTAAATAACATAATATTAAGACTCATGATGTTGACCTGATGTGTGTACCAAATTAGAGGCGTATGCATTATAACAAGTAGAGGGACAGACTATATTATTTAAAACATTTTCAACAAAAAATAAAGTATCTGTGAAACAACAATAATACTTTACGATATATTTTAATACTAACTTAATCTGAGACTAACAATCTAACATTTCATTAATATTTTCATTTGATAAAGTGCAGGTGAAACAATTTATTACCAAGTCAATAACATTTTTTTTTAATTATGACTTATCTATTATTGTAAATAATATCAGACAACAGTTTTTATAGTCCAGATTGATAAGCCTACTGGTATTATGTTTTACAAATCTATACAACTCTCCACATTGAATTCATTCAATTCAACATGGTTGATATTGTTCACAGCTTGCTAACCAGTACTGGTCTCCGCAGACTAAAGACAATCACTTACCTTATGATGCTTCAATTGTTGAATCAATATACCAAGCAGAGATATTGGGATCAAAGTAAGTAAATTAATTTAAATATTGAAAAAATTGCAACTATTTTCACTTTCAAAGCATCTGAGCCTAATAGATATAAACAATAGAATAAATCAGGGTCAATAGCCCCATGGATTAGGTCAATGACCTTTTTGTTTTTTAAATTCTGTACCTTTTCATGCATGTTTAAATATTTTTGTTTTTGTATGGATTTTGTTTCAGTTTTGATTTTTTTTTATGAGATGTAAAAGTTGTAAACATTATGTGCTCACAATATAGATAGTGTTGTACATTTTGACAACATTTATAGTGTCGGAAATAAAAGAATTTTGCTCTTTTTATTTTAATTTAATATTTAAAAAAATAGGCATGAATAAACTTTGTCTATAATAACCTTTCTAAACTTTTCAGCTTTTCTGTGCGCAGAATTATGATGTTGGAATTCTCTCAATACTTAGAAAACTACCTATGGCTACATTATAAAACATGGCAAGCCTCTTATGCTCACATGATGTCAATCATTGTCATGATAAATGAAAAGTTTAGAGAAAGAGTTCAAGCATGGCAGGTAAGATATTATAAGTTCACATAATTGTAATAAGAGTCATTTTTGCGTAGCATTATTCATGTAGAGGACGGTGTTTGCAAGGTATTTCTTAAATATCTCTTGAAATAATGAACAAATCACAAAAGTGTTCGGTTTAAGATGAAATATAATATATATCAGTGGCGAAGGGTTCATATAACTCCATTCCTATCGGCTTCCCTTACGGCTTACCTTTTGACGACCCTCATCCGAATCCCTACCTATTATACAGGCTACGGCTTCCCTATGAAGGAGAACTACCCTTCGCCACTGATATATATATTAATTGTTTATCAAAAAAGATGTATGGTGCTGCACAACATTTTACGTTTTAGGAGATTTCGTGATTTTTAAGAGGTGAATTTAAGATTTTGTAACTCAGAAATTATATTTTTTTTTTCAAAATGTGTACGGTTCAGAACATGTCAAGGATTGTGTACTTAATCCCATATTTTTTTCCACTTCGTAATTGAACTCTGACTAGGTAGACTAGGTGACGGGAAATGACAAAGTAGCCTATGACCTCGCCTTAATATGTATAATATTTTCTAAAAGACATTTCTATTGTAATAATTAAGGTTTGCTAAAAGTTGTTATTATATATGTCACTATAAAATTTAAAGACCGTTAGATTGTAATAAAACTAGTGAAATTGTAAAATGTAGATAGTCTAACGGTTTTTACAATTTTACGGTGACATATACATTAATGATTAATAAATAAATGAATATACAATATTTTTAAATGTTAAGTTTTAAACATAAAAAAATATTGAAATTCAAAATTTATTTTTGCAGGCCTTCCTGAAAACTCCAGAGCATTTTCCTGGATTTTTCGAACAAGTGCTGCGCGCTAGCGTGGAAGACAGTCCAACACAAAATATGCGTGAACAGACTGCTCTGCTTCTGTTCCTGAACCACTGTTTCGGTAGCATGGAGGTGCAGTTGTGCCGAGATCAGGTGAAGAGGCTGGTGTCTCTGAGTATGTGGATCAGTTTACAGGAAGGTTAGTAATAATAATAATCTATGGACTCTTTTACACCACGTAAATCTGGTCACATGGTAAGTTCTCGAAGAACTTGCGTTACAGGTACCATTGTCTGGTACAGATATATATTTAACGCTTATTACAAAATATATACACATATATTTAAGATTTTTACCATATTATACACATATTTAATATGCATCCATGACCCAGGAACACAGAAAACTTTTTGTTCCTACGGTGGGATCCGAACTGGGGACCCGCTTGAGAGCCGACGCGCTAACCACTGAGCCACAGAGGTCGTCATTATATTAATATTATATATTTAGTTATTTTGAAAATTTCTTTCAGGTCGCAGAAATCAAGAATTTAAAGCAGTTCCCAAATGGAGAAAATATTGGAGGGCAATACAGAAAAAAGATAAACCAGAACTGCTGGAAAAACTTAATTGGGAACGGCACTATTTACAAAGACTGATGATTAAGTTTATGAGAATACTGGAGAGCATTCCTGAAGTTGGTGACATAAACATAAATGCAGTAAGGTAAGCAAAAATTATTCAATTGCTTATATATGTCACCGTAAAATTGTAAAAACCGTTAGATTGTAAAATAACTAACGAGATTGTAAAAATATGTCGAAATATTAAAAACTATATATTTATAATCTAACGAAAAAAAATGTGTGAAATTATAGGCAGCATATTTGCACCGGAAGTCTATCAACATTTTAAAATTTCACTAGTTTTATTACAATATAACGCTTTTTACAATTTTACGGTAACATATATATAAATTAAACAAGAAAATTAATAGAACACATCACTAAATCAACTATGAATATTCTTCTTTATTAAGATACAATTAATTACATCTAAACTAATATGCATACAATGTTTAGACTTTAGAGACATGTCTTAAAAACTATGAAAGGATGGGCAAGAATGTATGAATGCTGGCCCACCTACTCAATATGAACAGCCATTGAAAAAGGGAATTTCGTGTTCTGTCAGGGAATCTAATTAATAAGAGTCAGAGTGTCCTCTAATTAATGTGTATTATAATGACCGCATGCAGTCATAATACAGACATGTCAGTTTAATATAATATTTTATATTAATAACATAATACAAACAAATTATGACAACAGTCAAACTGCTTATTAATTAGATTCCCTGATAATCGACCAAATTCGATTACCATAAAAAGGTTACAGTGAGTCAATCTTAAAAGATTGACATATACTATCGTGGATATTTTTTAGATTTAAATAGGAATAATTCTTTCATACATATTTTTTGGGTAACATGAATCGTTTACCCAGCGCACGCAACGGAAACCCTCAAATATGAATAATTTTACCCGTTTTTGCAACATTTTTCACTGATGCTTCGCTCCTATTGTTCGCAGCGTAATATTATATAGCTTAAAGCCTTCCTCGACCAATCGACTATCCAACACAAAAATAATTTTTCAATTCGATTTAGCAGTTCCTGAGGTCGACGCGTTCAAACAAACAATGGAAGCCCTCAGAGATAAATAATTTTCCCCGGTTTTTTCCACATTTTCCACTTATTTTCACTCCTATTGGTCGCAGCGTGATGCTATATAGCCTAAAGCCTTCCTCGATAAATGGACTATCCAAAAATAATTTTTCATTTCGAACCAGTAGTTCCTGAGATTAGCGTGTTCAAACAAATAAACAAACTCTTCAGCTTTATAATATTAGTATAGATTATGTATTTAAATAATGGGGCTTTTGTGTAACATGTCAAAAACAAACAAAATAAAACGTGGATTTTACTTCCTTTACTTTAGCTTCCGTATCTAAAACGGCTAAAACCATGTAAGTAAACAATAAACTTTGTTTTGCAGATATTGCGAGAGGTTTCTGGAGCTGATGATAGACCTGGAGGCACTGCTGCCGACACGTCGCTTCTTCAACACCGTTATGGACGACTGTCATTTGGTGGTTCGCTGCCAGATGGCGCCACTGACTCGCAGACCTGAGGGCCAGCTGTTCACACAGGTAAGTGATTTTGTAAAGCTAGCTAAGGGTCTTTATGAATAGGCCTCAATTTAATATGCCATGTACTTTATTAGTGTAAAATATGTATTATGCGAACGTTTTGTGGTTCCTCAAAGTTTTGGATTATAGGCCAAATGTCTCGATGTCCACTTGAAAAAAAATAGCACAGTCTTAAATATATTATATATCCAAATTCAATTCAATTCAAATTCATTTATTTGCAAAGAATATGGTACAGTAGGTGTTTACATATTTTATAGAGTTTGACATATTCTACTACATAAATAGTGTGCAAATATTTTCAGTTTATATATAGTATATGTACAGTAAAATCATCATGGCGCTCGGCTGTCGTCGTCTTGTAAGAAAATAACAGACGATGTATAAAAAACGGCGATTCCCGAATGCTATTGAGACCGTGGTCGCAACTCTTACAGTACATCTATAATTATATAGAGTCACAATTTAAAGAAAATATCCTAAAAATGTCAGTGCTAGATTAAATTATAATAATAAAATATGTACATAAAGTTTATTTAGTATAAACCGTATTCCTAGCACTTAAATAGGTTAAAACTAAGCCCAACCTTTAAAAATAGGAAAGGGAAATAAAACCATTTTGCTGTACTATAATATTATATATTGGATATAAACTCTAAAATCAAAATTGTTACAATACATAATACAAATTCTACAATTCTATACAGTGGGATTACAAATTAAAACTATAAAAAATTCGTCACAAGAGAGCACATCATTATCAATCTAATACACATTCAAATAAGTTATCGAAAAAAAGTTTCAGAAAATTGTTACATTGTCAAACCTTGGACGGAGAATCTATTTATTATTATGTAAAACACATAAAAATTAGAAAAGAAAACAGTCTTATCGTTTTAGTAAATATAAAAGAAAATAGCTGCCAAAATATTTGTCAGATCGTTATAATACCTACCTAAAATAAAAGATACCCTTTATACATTCATGTTTAAAAATAACTGAGCACAAATAAATTTTGGTGTAATTAAAATCTTAAGTACCTTCATGAGCACTGAGTTTCGTTTACTAGCTGACAACTTGTCCTTGTTCTATCAATTATTATCAATCATTGATGAAACCTATATAATATAGACGTCTTAAAATTTTATATGTACTATATTTCTCAGGCATAATAATATATGGAGACAATAACACTTATGTAAGACTTTAAAAAAAAATACAATGTTCTCTTTTCAAAACTTACTTTGATCATATATAATTTTTTGGGTCTATGTGTAAAATATTATATTGAGTAATAGCATTTTGTTACAAAACTGCTTATAATATCGTAAATCATTTAAACAAATTCATTTTAACACACATTTGCTATGCTTGTAGTGCTTTCATCTAATTTTAATATTGTGTCATAATACATTCCAAGCAAGGCACCTAATGACTCTAGCTACTTCTAACAATCATAGTGATTATCAATTTTATATTATAATACTGCCATCTTTTTAAGGCACATGTTACATTTTACTAATCTAATTGAATTCTTCTAAATATATTTACCACAGGTTTTTATCACTATGCAAATTATGTGACCGTAGTCCTAAAAGTCACCATCCAAAAAGCACAATGTGTAACACCAATAACATAATTAAAATTGTAATATACACTGATTTCCTTAATTAGTCCTACTAAAAAATAAATCAAGCCTACAAGGCTTCGTTTATGTTTGTCAGTACTTATACTTTATCATTATTATTATATTAAAACTTTGAACTTTGTTATGTGCATGGGACAAAGACTGTGCTAAATTAAACAATTTTGTGCAAAAAGAGTATTGTTTGGTGCGAACATTGTATTTAATTATATGAAAGTTTTATAGCCTAGATAACTTAACTGCACATTATCAACAGACTAAGATAAGACTTTAAACTTAGATATTTTTGGACTTCTAGTAAAGACGATTTTTTTTCATTAACACATATTATCTTATACAGATAAACAAATTATATGTAACGCTTTTACAATTAATAGTTGCCTCCATTCATATGTATCATTTCATCACCCCATTCTCCAGTAGGTATCGGTTCGGCGTAACAACAACTCTTTCTAACTAAATATGTCACATGAGATTGTTTAATTATACAAATATAGAATATGAAGATTGCTTGCAAAAGATTTACCACTATGTGAGCGTAAAGTAGTCCATCGAAGTTCAGCCAAGACAACAGGAGGAACAGCCAAGCAGTTGTCATTATGAAAAATAGTTGTATAAACAAATTGAAGCTGTAAACAAATATTATTACATTGGATCAACATGGTATTTAGTTTTTCGAAGTAAATTTGAACGGCTTTAAATATGTATTGAGTTTATGAATTGCAACAAAATCTTGAAACTTACCATCCTTTAAGTTTATAATGAATTCGTCCGTAAATATTGATTCTCTTGATAACCTTCAATGTTGTGATGTAAAAAAATAAATTGATCAAAATTGTAAAGGCCACTGGTGTAAAGAAGATAGCTATGCCAAGCCACCCTGCAAATAAAAAAAAATTAAGAATTTTACTTGAATATTATAATATTATTAAAGAAAAATGTTAGATTTCAATTCATACCTATTGTTTCCTGTTCAGCATCATCCAATAAAATGGAAGATGAGAATTGGGTTCTTGTCTTTCTATATGGGTTGGTGCCGGTATCCAAAAGGAAATGAGCGCAAATAGCTAAAGCTGTCATTAAAATAACACAGGACCAGACAACACTGGAATAATAGCAATATTTTCGTACATCTGTCACTCTGAGAAAAACATTTCTTGACCTGGAAAAAAAAAGGTTAAAAAAGTATTCCACGGGAACACTACTTTTCCAGGATAAAAAGTAGCTTATGTTTTAATCCAGAGCCTAAACTACTACCATACCAAATTTCATCAAAATCCGTTCAGTAGTTTTTGCATGAAAGAGGAACAAACATCCATCCATACATCCTCACAAACTTTCACATTTACATATTATAATATTAGTAGGATGCAACAATTTATGTAATAAATACATTTGTAATTAACTTTCTTAACCCTCCGTGGTCTAGTAGTTCGAGTATTGGCTCTCGACTCGGGAGGTCGTGGGTTCGATTCCCGCATTGGAACAACAAAAAATGTTGTTTCCAAGTTTGGTTAGGACAATGCAGGCTGATCACCTGATTGTCTGACAAGAAAGATGATCCATGCGTCGGATGGGCATGTAAAAAGTCGGACCTGCGCCTGACCTCTCGCCAGTCGTGTCGGTCATCCGTCCCACTGGGTTATGAGAGTAAAGGAAGAGAGAGTGCTCTTGTGTACTGCGCACACACTTGGGCACTATAAAATTACTCCTGCGTAACTGGCCTGGTTTCAATGAAACCGGCCACCGTCACCGAAATCGGTGTGGGGGGGGAGTTTTTTTAGTTTGAGTTAATTAACTTACTTGAATGTTTTCCAAATGTAAAATCCGAAACTGTTCAACCAGAAGAATGCTGCTAACAGACTGACATATAAAATTATATCTGAAACATATGAAAACCACATTATGATTATCATTTTCTTGTTTAAATTATTTAACTTGTTTGTTGATAATAATATCTATGAACACTTTTGCACTACATCAATCTGGTGACTGGGGTCCTATAGTAAGTTCTCAAAGAATGTGTGTTATGGAACAGACTATGGAAACTTTATAGTAATATAGTTATAAGATTATATTATTCTATTATAATATTTATGATTTTTATTTTATAATACACATCCTAACCCAGGAACACAGAAACATTTTGTTCCCTGGTGGATTTCAAACTGCGACCTCAGACTTGAACAATAACATGCTAACCACTGAACCACAGAGTTTGTCAAGTTTTTACTCATTTCATTTTATTCCTATACTAGCGACCCGCCCCGGCTTCGCACGGGTACAATGTATATATCTGTATAATCTATGGGTACAATACTGATACTAATACTGCGGCTACCTCATAGATCTAAACTCCCCTCCCGCACGCACACCCCCGCCTTGGTGACGCCTACTTCGCAACGGGCCGTGGAGCAAAAATCGTAATATTTTAATTTCGCCATAACTTCAAAACCAAACGTCCAATTTTAATCATTCAAAAACCAAATATTATCTACATAAACTGTACTTAGTGATCAAATAATTTATTTTGATAAGGATTAATAGCATGAGTAAAATAAACGCGTTTAAATGTAGTCCAAGAAAAAACCAAGATTTCTAAATAAAAAAATTGTTGTGCCTCACTCGACATAGATAGGTATAGTATGTCGCGGACTTTTTTGTAGATATTTATAAGATCTACAATTAATTAGAACATTTTATGGTTATATCTTTTATAGTTTAGGCAGCGTACGCAAAATAAGTAACTTTTCTGGTTGATTTTTTACACCTTGTGTCCGAAAACCCCAAATATATTATGGAACCCTATTTTTATCCAAAATAAAATTTAGCCTATGTTACTCGTGGATAATGTAGCTTTCGAATGGTGAAAGAATTTTTGAAATCGGTCCAGTACTTTTTGAGCCTATTCATTACAACCAACCAAACAAACATACAAAGTTTTCCTCTTTATAATATTAGTGTAGATAACATTATTACATACCTGTAATCATGAAACTGACATGATTGCTGAATTCAGTAAATATTCTGACTAAATCTGCAGCTTGACTGACTATTAAGCAAACATTGATAGTTGTTATAATATTGCCAGCCAAATCTCTCAGTGTTGGTATGACAAAGTATATTATTGCAACAAGGAGAAATAGTATCATAGCTAATGCATGAAATATTGGGTTTAATATCTTCTTCATGAGAAAACTTGTGTCCCGCCAATTAATAATTACCTCTGGTACACATACAAGGGCATATTGACCTGTTGTATTTGAGCTTGTTATTAATATCTGAAATAATAAACACAGCTTAAATATACATAAATATGTAACTACTAGATGTCACACGTAAAAGTTAATTTAGCAAAAACCATACATTTTTCCACAATAAAACGTAGCCTATACCCTTCCCCGTGGTCTACTCTACATCTGTGCCAAATTTCATCAAAATCGGTCCAGTAGTTTTGGAGCCTATTCAATGCAAACAAACAAACTTTTCCTCTTTATTATATTAGTATAGAAGTATAATAACAATAGCTATGTAACTTGGATGCTTTATCTGAATAAATGGCAGTTATCTTAAAACATATTTATTAGCTTCCATTGTTCTAAAGAAAAGAAGTAAGTAAAAATTACCTTATCCATACAATACTTGTCTTGATTATGAATATATGTTGAGGGTTCCTTTACCTCAGGAATTGAGATTATTTCATGAATCCCCAAAGTGTTAGTAATCATTGGATCTTCTTTAATACTATCAGTACTGTGTTCATGATGTATTAGATGTTGCATTCTTCCATCTGATAGAAGATGCAACCTGAAAATAATTAAACAATTTTAATTACGAATGCTGACAAGTGTTTTTTTTTTTTTTAAGATTATGGAACAGGAAAGGACACTTACTCATCCTCGGATTTACCCAAATCAAATATTGCTCGCTGTTGAGTTGTTGTGCAATCAGGAACACCATTAACATATCTAAAATACTTTACATTTACATCTTTTCCATCATCGGTTTTGAACTTGGGAGTCCATACAACTGAAACATTAATATATCACAATGCTTTATACAATCCAGATTAAATCACAGTTGACAGGATATCAACAATGCTTTTGTATTTTATTAAAAGTATTGTTAAATAAAATCTAAGTAACTGCAGCATAATGAAGATATTAGGATTTATGATAAATTGATTACCTTGATTATACTTTTCCGCCAATCTACACACTGAGTCGACCATTAGTTCATTCGGTTCACAGCATTTGTTTATTTTTACTGCATTTTGTTGTTCCGATAGATCATTTAAATCTGTATCAGCAACTTCCCCATGAACAAGATACAAAATTGAAATAGACAGTATTAGTCTCGATAGTGAACACATGTTTCTTAGAACTGAACTTCAATAAAATAACGCGAACTATAATAGGCTTCGTCTTTCTATTTGCTCTTGTACACTAAGGCACTTTAATTCGTTGATCATTTATTTGATTTGTTATGTATATATCATTTTGTCATTAAATTCATTTTTATACCGGTATCAAAAATATATTCTACAAACAATAAACAAAATCAACACAATTTGGTAATGTACGAAAATCGAAATCAAAATTGAATCATCGAACATGACATTGACATTTGACAACTGACTTTTTTTTTAATGGCGTCAGCTTCGAACCATTTGCCAGTGTCAAGTTAAAAAGGCGGTAAATCGTAAAGTCCAGTTTAGTTAAAGTCCAATAATTAAATATGTGCAGTCAATGAGTCAAGTCAGTTGATTCAGTAAAGCGATAGACGCTTTACAGAAACTTCCTAGGCCCTAAATAGCCCTAATAATTTAACACAAAATAGCACGCTTTTTGACGTTGTACCACTTGCCTACACGTGTACACCTTAACGAATATTCAATGGTTAATATTCTATTAATATTATACATTAAGAATAGAAATAACATACATTTATGGAAGAAATACAAAATCACATCGTCACTCTTCCAGATGTCCGCCAAAACTTAGCTATTTTTTTAGTTGTATAGCCTTATCATTGCCAGTGTCAAGTTAGAAAGGCGAGAAATAGATTTTTCATTTTAAAGTATTCAACACCTTTTCCCTAAATCTTGAAGTCCAAAGTCTAGCCAAAGTCCAAGTAAATCGTCAGTGCAGTAAGAGAGTCATGTCAATCGATTTAGCAAAGTGGTAGACGCAAAATAGCAATTTTTTTGCAGTTGTACCGCATGCACTAGCAGCACTACGCGAATATTTATTTTGATGGTAAATATTATACAAAACCTCGCCAAAACTACTGCCATCACAGTTTGGGTTTTGACTTTTGATCCTTTTTTACAGTGCTTACACACGTACGAATTTGGTACGGAGCGGACAGGATTTGTTCCGCTCCGTACGAAATCCGAGTGTGTGTACAGCAGTCCGGCGAACATAATAATTATTAATAATTGAGTCTGCCGCTGTCCGCTTCGCTGTACGGTCCGTACCAAATCCGCGCGTGTGTAGAGCAGTCCGGCGTTTGGGCCGGACAACTGTTCAGTGTTGCCAACTTAGGGATTTACCCCCCAAAATTAGGGAAAAATCTACTAGGGTTCACTAGGAGTGAACTCTAGGATTTTTAGAGTTCATTTCTTATGAATATTTTTTTATATGTGTAGGTATATAGCCCGGGATATGAACATTAATAGGGAGTGAAATCAGATAGTAAGACACGTTTGTTTAACCCATTCCATGCGGCAATAAAAACTACACTTATTACCCAGGTGCGGGGACGGTTTTCGTCGCGACGCCGATGGGCGTCTTCCGCACCTCAAAGGGTAAAAATAAGACGCCGATCGGCGTTTTCAGCACACTATTAAAAAATTAATCATTATTACGTTAAATTAATTGGAAAATCTTCAGTTATGTCAAACGTGTGGTATGTTCAAGAGCGTATTTGGCGTAAAAATTAATCTTACGGCATAAATTATTATTTGTGTGAAGTTATTGGGCTTCAATTGATAATATGGTGAAAATTAGATGAATATGGCGAGAAATGTTAAGTAAATTGTATTAATTAAATAAATTATGCTTCTTTTTTTGACTAACATTTCATATATTTTAGTTTTAAGCGATAAGAATAGCAAAATGATCAGTATAAATTAATAACAAATTAATAACAGGGGTGGCAAACCTTTTCTTAATTTCCGTAAGCATCTTACGCAGATCACACATAGCTAATACTCCGATTAATTTAGACAATTGAAATAACACAAATTCCGACAGAACCAAATATTGGTGGAGACCTTGGGTTTGCCCTAATAAATTGAAATTTAAAAGTCTCCATCAATCCCATATGAGCTTACAAAGTTATGCGGGGTTAAAGGTCAACATTTCAGGTTTTTTGGGTTTTTCTCGAAAACCGTAAGTTTTATCAAATAATACTTCAGACCAAAGTTGTAGGTCTCAAAATTATCTACAAAAATGGTTCTTATGTTTTTTTCCCTAATTATCACCGTTACTGAGATATCAAGTGCGCTCTAGTGCGAGGTGGACTTACTTTTGAAGTACTGACTTGTTCATCCTCACGTTGTCTTTTTGCTGTTTGAACGCGCTAATCTCAGGAACTACTGGTTCAAATTGAAAAAATATTTTTGTGTTGTATAGTCCATTTATCGAGGAAGGCTTAAGGCCATATAACATCACGCTGCGACCAATAGGAACGAAGAATCAGTGGAAAATGTGGAAAAAACGGGGAAATTTTTTCATCTTTGAGGGCTTCCGTTGTCTGTTTGAACGCGATGAGCTCAGAAACCGCTTGATCGATTTAAAAAAAAGTTTTGTTAGATACTCCATTTGTCGAGGAAGGCTTTAGGCTATATAACATCACGCTGCGACTAATAGGAGCGAAGAATCAGTGGAAAATGTGGAAAAAATAAAATTATTCATCTTTGAGGGCTTCCGTTGTCTGTTTGAACACGCTGATCTCAGGAACTGCTTGATCGATTTGAAAAATTATTTTTGTGTTAGATATACCATTTGTCGAGGAAAGATTTAAGCTATATAACATTAACCTGCAACAAATAGGAACGAAGCATCAGTGAAAAATTTTACAAAAACGGGGAAAATTATTCATATTGGACAGATTTTGATATTTTTTTTTGTGTTTGTTCAAGTGGATTCAAGAATGGTTTAGATTTGCAATTGGACCCAGTAGGTGGCGCTGCTGTCAATACGTTAACAAATTTAATTCTAAGGCGGTACAAAGTTCGCTGGGACAGCTAGTATGTATATATGTAGCAAATATGTGCATATAATGTAGAACGTGATACTTACAATCACGATATCTCAGGAACAATGATACTTAGAGAAAAAACATTAGGACCATTTTTGTAGAGAATTTTGAGATCTACAATTTTAGACTGTAGTATTTTTTGATAAAATTTACCGTTTTCGAAAAAAAAATCAAAAAAACCTGAAATGTTGACCTTTGACCTCGCATAACTTTATTAGCTCACATGGGATTCATGGGGACTTTTAAATTTTTATATTTTAGTGTAAACCCAAGATCCCCACCAAAATTTGGCTCTGTCGGAATTTTTGTTATTTGACCCCTATTTTCATGTCTAAATTTACCGGAGTATAATATTAATATCAACTTTTTAAATAATATTTTTTATAACCTGAATATAAGTATGATAACATTATGATTTTTTTGAGATTTGAGATAGTAGGGAATATATAATATATATAATATATGCATATTTTTTGTTTCTATCTTTTTTTATTAATATATCGTATAACATCATCGTATTAATTAATTTTGAGATAATTAAACTTAATTAAGTTTAATTATCTCAAAATGTTCAAAAGTGTTCATTCATTAAGACAAAGCATTATATGTTTTTATCGGAGGAAATTGCTTTTATTTTAAATACTTCAAATTCTTTTCCTTCAGGTGGCGTTAAAAAACTCATTTAACATATCGGAATATTTTTTGGGCTTTTCGCAACTACAATTAATGTTCATTGACTAAAGCTAAGCATTGGCTATGAATGAAATTGGTTCCATTGATGTCTTTGTATTTGCCCGCGGCATCGTGGATTTCGGCCTGTTACAGAAAATAATGTTTATTTTACCTACACAAACTTAAAAACTATAGTAAATTCTCATCTTGGATTTAAAAATTAGTGGTATTTTCGTATTCAGCACCCCATGAACCCAGAAATTGTTACCCATGTCGGTATTTTTTACCAACTCCGTATCTTGGATTAAAAATGAGTGTTAATTCCGTAATCAGCACGCCTATATAAACCTTGAAATTGACACTCATGTCGGTAATTTAGAAAAACTCGTGTCCGCCATCTTGGATTCAATAATGAATCTTAATTTTGTAATCAGCACCCCTATAAACCTTGAAAATTGTACCCATGTCGGTATTTAAAAAAAAATCGTGTCCGCCATTTTGAATTAAAACATATTTAGTGCTTTTTTCGTAATTTAATATCCTTACCTACTTCTATTCTCGCCTAATTTATAAGAATAACTTATGTTCCAAATTTCACGACTTTTAGATCCAGTAGTTTCGGCGTTTCATTGATAGATCAGTCAGTAGTCAATCAGTCACAGCCCGGGCGTTACCTCTTATATGTAGGTATATAGTATAGAATATAGATAATAATATTACATAATATTATTATAGATGTTTATGGTATTACAGTTGGATGAAAAGTTTAAGAAAAATTTATTAAAACCAAAGGTTGTCAATAGCTGGAAAACGCCTTTAGGCGTCTTCCGCATTTAAAAAGGAATTGGCCATTTTTCAGAAAGTTTAATTTGTTGAAACGGCGTGCATTATCTTATTGTATTTTCAAAACTTGAGCACATATTGCAGGTATAAACTTTTATAATTTATTTTAGCCAAAATATAAGCTACTAAAAAAAGACGCCGATGGGCGTATGCCGCATCTGAATGTGACGTCCAAAGACGCCGATGGGCGTCCGCCGCAGCGAATGGGTTAATGTTATTCACGCGTAAGTATTTGTGTTTAACACATAACCTTCCTTTCTAGCTTAATATCTCTTAGACCTGTAAATAGTATAACTAATCAGGGGTTAAGTTTGAGGAGAAATATTTTTGCGAGTTGGTATCATGCACGTTTTCAATGACTTGCGTGAATCATCGCCGTTTTCTATAAACAGTACTGTAAATAGAACTCTGTGTTTAATGCAATAAAGCTTAAAATCGATGCACACGAGTTGCGAGTTTCAATTCGGTCTGCCGTACCAAATCCGTGCGTGCGATACCCGATTCGATCCGCGGATATGGTTCGCGGACCAAGTTCGAGTGTCTGTAACAGCTCTTTTTGTTTATATAGCGTCAAAAGAGCAAATTAATTATATTATAAAGTCATCGTATTTATTAAAGTATTTAAAATACTTGAATGAACTTACCGGTTGATCGACTTACTGCAGATTACCGTAAATAAATGTGAAGCGTATAATATTATTTGAAACATGTATTTACATATAATTTTTACATGCACTATAACTCATTTAATACAATTAATTCCCTTTAAAACTACTCTAATCTTTATAAACATTACTTTATAAATTGGAGTAGCTGTTTGCATTGTTTTCTTTCCACAAAAGAAAAAAAATATTTACTTTAATAAAAAAATAGGTGTACAAATTGAAATATATAACAGGTCTTAGTTAATTTCAAAAATGTTTATAGTGCTTACAGTATATTAATATGGCACTTCGTTATTTAATAAAATCCTATTACTTATAGACTATGCTAGGTATTAATTAATAACTTAAAGAACAATAATTATTTTATATAAACTATTCAATAATCATTACATTAATTCTCATTAAAATAACTTAATTTAACAATTATTTAAAAAATTTGGCACCGTTAGAACTTTATACCCACTGAGTAAGTATATTCATAATATGATATTCCTGTATATAACAAACTGTTTCATAAGATTTATAAACAGTGATGAGATTCAGATATTTAATATCATTTGTTTTTGTACATAAAATAACTTAAATTATTATTGAGACAGCGGTTGTGGTGTTGCCAGTGTGATAATTTTTTATCATATTGCATTTTTTTTATAAATATTCTAATAAAATAACATGTAGGTACGTACCAGCTTGGCAAAAGAGACTGTGACGCGATGACAGCAGGAACTAAAAACATTTTTGACTGTTTCACTTTTATCGTTACTCCCTGTGGCCCTGTCTGTGGCCCGAAACTCGACCATAATTTCATTTCCATGTTTTAATTTTAAAGTTTTAACTTTATATAGGTTTCTTTTGCCTCTAATATAAATCTAATAAAAATGTGTGAATGTTGTTTATGAAATGTGAAAGATAATCGACACTTATTGACAATTGTGTCAAACCTACTGTAATTTAAACCAAATATGCTAGTATGAGTGAGGTAGTGTGTTGCTGATATTTTCATTAATTTCATGTATTTCCAAATCATTATTTAAAGAAATTCAAGCTTTTCGCACGCCTTCCTCAGAATAAACTTTAATTGTGCCAAATTTCACTCCAATCCGTACGCTCAATTGGGTACACGACTACATCTAAAATATTTAGTTTCATTAATGTACTCAGAATATTTGAGGCATTACTACTTCGTAAATGTAAAAAAATATAATATTTTATTTATAGTTTAGTAATTAGATACATCTAAAAAGTACAAAAAAATATAATTTTTTTTGCTAAATTAGTAAACAAAACCTACATCATTAGTTTACTTACATCATATACAAAAACTTTTATTAAGGTATGTATGAACTTAAACGCACAAATATCGGAGTAATTTACAAATATGTTCCTGCGGCCGTATACTTCATACACTTTAACATGGACGTGACGTCATATCTACGTACGACTTTAGTATGGAGCGTTTTCACGGGACTTGCGAAATTTTGTAAACAAATCGCTGTACCTTCAAAAATATTGACTTTTGATATACGGTTTCTTCTGAGAAGTTACTCACATTTAAGAGTACTATTCATTTATGCAATAAAAAAGATTCATTCGTCTAGCCTATTGTCGTAAAACTGTACTTGAAATTTTTGTAATGATTATATTTAAATGAAAATTATATTTATTTATTACTAATAAATGCTGTATAAGCTTTGAATAGTTATACAGTGTTTTGTTCACATTACACAAGTGACATTTTTAATTCGATAGAAGAAGACAAAACACTGTGTAACTATTCAAAGCTTATACAGCGTTTATTAGTCCTTACTAACGAGTATAATAAAACATTTAAATTAAATATTATGTCATTCCAATCTAATAAACATAAAAGTGAAACAGTCGAAAATGTTTTTAGTGCCTGCTGTCCCGCGTCATACTCTTTTTTGCCAAGATATAAATATGATAAATGATAATATTAATATTATTGATATGTACTGAATTTTCACCGCTATACCAATTTTTTAACTCTAAATACTAAATAGAGACTAGTTGAGCCTGATTTCCGTGGTGTCGTCTGCTAAAATCTCCTGATCGTCCGAGTCGTCGTGAGGACTCAGTTTCTCGGCTATGGGGCGGGTGACACACAGGCAGCAGTTCTCTTCGGCGAGTCCTCGCATAGCGCGCTTCCTTAGCAGCACCAGGATAACGAATATCACAATCCCTTGAAGGCAGTTGAATGTGTCCATTATTCTCCTGAAATTTGAAATTTTTTATTTTAAAATTTACACTTAACATTTCGCATTACATAGTATAAAACAAAGACCCTTTTTTGTCTGTCCCTATATATGCTTAAATCTTTAAAACTACGCAACGGATTTTGATGCGGTTTTTTTATAGATAGAGTGATTTAACAGGAAGGTTTATATGTATATAATAACTCCCACACCGATATCGGTGACGGTGGTCGGTTTCAGTAGGGCCAGGCCAGTTACGCAGGAGTAATTTTATAGTGCCCAAGTGTGTGTGCAGTACACAAGAGCACTCTTTCTTCCTTTACTCTCATAATCCAGTGGGACGGATAACCGACACGACTGACGAGAGATCAGGCGCAGGTCCGACTTTTTACATGCCCATCCGACGCATGGATCATCTTTCTTGTCAGACAATCAGGTGATCAGCCTGCATTGTCCTAACCAAACTTGAAAACAACATTTTTTGTTATTCAACAATGTGGGAATCGAACCCACGACCTCCGAGTCAAGAGCCAATGCTCTAACTACTAGACCACGGAGGCTGTTAATATATTAGGTTGGGGAAAAAGTTTCTTCGCATTTTATATAAAAATTCAAAAGGTTTTTTTATAAAGTTTATTTACAAGTGACTAAAGTATATAGGTGCCATTTTGTTCGATAACTTTTTGCCATCTTGTTGGTAGGTACATGATCCCATTGCTATAAAATTTTTGGGGCTTCTGATGAAAAAACTGCGACAAGTGGTTTTGGCAGTCCTCTTGTGATGTCAACCTGACACTGCCTAAGGAATTCTGCAGCGACCGAAACAGGTGGAAATCTAAAGGTGCAAGTTCAGGACTATACGGCAGATGCATTAACACCTCCCAGCCAAACTCCCGTAATTTTTTCTGAGTGGCTAAATATGTGTGAGGTCTAGCGTTATCATGGTGAAAAACCACACCCCTTCTGTTGATTAATTCCGGCCGCTTTTCAACTTCTTGCTTTAATCTCATCAGTTGTTCGCAGTACAGTTCAGAATTGATGGTCCTGCCTGGCGGTAACAGCTCATAATGAATAATGCCCTTCCAATCCCACCACACACACAGCATCACCTTGTTGCGAGTTAACCCGGGTTTCGCCACAGTCTGTGAAGCCTGACCGGCCTTTGACTACGATCTTTTCGCACGTTCTTGTCGTGCATGATCCACTTTTCATCACCAGTTATCAGCTTCTTCAAAAATGGTTCGGTTTCATTACGTCGTAATAAAGAATCACAAATGAGTACACGGTTCATTAGGTTTCTTTCAGTGAGCTCATGAGGCACCCAAATATCGAGCTTTCTTGTGTACCCAGCTTTTTTCAAATGCGCCAAAACCGTTTTGTGGTCAATCCCCAGTTCTTCAGCTACATCGTAACTACTAATATGCCGATCTTGCTCCACTTTTTCAAAAATGGCAACAGTTTTGTCCGTAACAGGGCGACCAGAGCGACGTGCATCTTTGATATCAAAATTTCCGGATTGAAAACGCTTAAACCAAATTTGCGCTACTCTCACAGATACTGCATTAGGTCCATAAACATCACAAATTTTTTTCGCGGCTTGTGTTGCATTTTACCCTTTTTTGTAATAAAATTTTAAAATGTATCGAAATTCTTCATAAGAATCACTCATTTTAACAATAAGAAAAACAAATGAAAATCTCAAATTTACCTAATTTGAATTTGGAATTGTCTTCTGTAAAATTAAAACTTTTTAATGATACCAAAATCAGCCAGATACAGTTGGTATAGCCCAAGATATTTTATGACAAGTTCATACATACTATAATGCGAAAAGACTTTTTTCCCAACCTATTATGTATATAACATGCATAACATAGTAGAGAAACACAGACAATTTTAGAGGTTTCTTATGTCCTAAATAAACACATTTTTTTGCGCTTACATTGCAAACGCTGGCTAAACCCTACTCCGGTAAAATCTTTTTGGAAGTAGATTAAAAATAAAGTTTTAGTTATAAAATAAAAATATTATAGTATTTACCAAATAACGTGTTGACCTCCATGGGCGAAGCTGGCAATCTCAAATATCCAGGAGATTCCCATTACTAAAAATAGTTTCAATGAAGTCAGGAACCTTAAAAAGAAAAAAATATTTTGAACTAGGTTTGAATAGGTACAATAATTACAAAATATTCAAAAACATGATACAGTAGGTACAATATTTAAATAATAACATATAGACAAAGAATATAGAAGATTTGGTAAAATCAATTACGGATACTTTGGGCATATGATCTACTCGATAAATAAATTACCTTTATATGGGCGAGTTTGCGTTTTGCGGAGAGTCACCCATACACGAGATGATTTTTTAAATTTGAGTATGACAATTATTTTTCTGCTTAAACGTCTTCACATAAGTAGTAGATAATGTGCCCAAAGTATCCGTAATGATTTTATCAAACCTTATATATTACTAACGTAATATACTTACCTAGGTATATTTTTAAATGATAATATTTTCTATTTAGGAAGGTAAGCACGAATAGGAATATCTTCACTTCGTTAATTTCTATTTACATAAATTTATGAAACCGATTACAATTTACGAAACTTTATATTATAGATAAAATATTTGACTTACTTTTGTTTTAGAATATTTAACGTATTCACTTCATACTTCTTGGACTGTTTCCACAGTTGTAGAGAGGAGAACACGAACAGTGCTATGTTTGAGGCGATCAACACGGCTATGGGACCGTAGAAGTAAATCCATGTTTCTGTAGCACCTGAAAAAGTACGTAAGTCGTTAAAAATAATAACAATTTCAGATTTCCCTAGGTAAAAGACAAAAAAAAAATAACGTAACCGCGTGTTAGGACTCTGGACACGGCATATAGAGGGTTCCGAAATCCGTTTTAGGACTAATATGATGGACATGCCAAATACTCTATAGGTAATTTACCTAAAGAGTAATTGGCATGACCTATTAGCCTCTATTAGCATAGAAAGTTACAAGTTTCTAACTCGTATTAGTTTAGAAATGCCGGGGAAGCAACTTGTAAACCACTTTGAAGGCCGATTCAACAACCGGCCAAGTGCGTGTCAGGACTCAGGCCACGCATATGATAGGGTTCCGTAGTCAGCCTATTATGTATTTCGTTGTTTTTGTGCGAAGTTTTCCAAGTAAGCTCATTTTACAAGTTAGGACACTATGCTATAGGTTCTGAAGTAACAAAGTTATATAATCCGTTATATTTTTCCTTCTGTATGCCCATTGCCCAGGCCAATCTTTCTATGTTAGTTGGTTGTTATTTCTTACTAGCTTTTTCATGCGGCGCTCAGCCCGCGTATATTATATATCGGGTATGCCACGGCAATACATTTTTCGGGTCTTCGAAATCGAAGATTTTTTCGGGATAAAAACTAACATACCAAATTTAATCGAAATCCGTTCAGTAGTTTTACTTATTGAACCTGTAGCAGCTACCATAGAAAGATAAACATTAGGTTACCTGAAAACCAGCAAGCTCTGTTGCCAATTCCCGGTTTGTAGTGCTCGCCTTCCACGAAGTTGGTGATTAGGGTTATCACGAGGAAGAAGATGGATCCTCCCCACGCGTAGCAGCAGTACAGCAGGAACTGCTTCTTCTCAGTCTTCTTCAGATAAGTCGCATCCCTAAAATCGTATTATGTTATTACGAAAAATGGTTAAAAATTCAAATAAATTCGAATAAATTCGGGTTGTTGAATACCACGAGATTATTCTTAATAGAAATGGTTCTGTTATCAGATAAGATACTCACTGTACAGTTCTGTAGACGTTAATACTGATTACGTTCATCCAGAAGAATGTTGCCATCATCCAGAAATAAACAAAGAAACCTGGAAAAATAAAACACCGTTAACTTGAGGTAAGGTTTGGTAAAATCAACTCCGCTCAACGCAAACTCGCCCATAAAAAAATAATTTTGTAAATCAGTTCATAAACGACGAAGTTATCCGCAAACAAACATAAAAAAAAACATATATACGGTCGAATTGAGAAACCTTCTCCTTTTTGGAAGTCGTTTAAAAAGGAAGATTTTTTTTGAGTACCTACAACAATTATTTTTCTGCCTAAACGTATATACAGGGTTATTTTTTCACCAGTACAATAAATCAACATACGTAATAGTTGTCAAAAATAAAAAATACTAGCGAGTTTTGTTACTACCCCTTTGGAACAAAAAAACAAAATTATCAATCCCCGAACTTATCCGCTAAACTAATACAAAATGTGGATACGTTACGCATCTATCGATGCTTTGTTGCCAACTCGTGCGCCGCCCGGCCGATCGCTTACCCCACCTCGCCGCCCCCTACCTCATACCGCACCCGTTGACGCCTTGTAGTTAGTGCGCACATGCGGTATTAGATTGATTATAGGATAAAATAATTGAAATGAAAAAAAAATATTTTTTTTTATTTAAGAAATGTACTCTATTATCGATACCAATGACGTGGTAAAATTTATTGTACCGATGAAAAAGTATTCCTGTATACATAAGCAGTAGTATATATGTATATTTTTATTAGTAACTAAGGGGGTAATTATTTACTGTACCTGTAACTGTGCAAAGCTCACTAACAAATCCCGGATTCAGTTGTAGAAGGCCAAGAAAGAAGAACCCCAGCCCCATGCACACGCACAAACTCATGTAGCACCAGCCCTGCAGATCCCTGAAACAGAAGGTCACAATATTAGCTATAGTGTAGTAGAACCTGCGTTGTGACTGTAATAGGATATTTTAGGAGCACTGCATTACGAAGTTATTACACACTAGCTGATGCCCGCAACTTCGTTTGCGCAAAACTAACGGAAGCGGAACCCTATTTTTTTAAAACGGAACCCTAAAATAAAAGTAGCCTATGTTAGACCTTATAACATCAGCTATCTGCTAGTGAAAGTCCCGTGAAAATCGGTCCAGCCGTTTCAGAGATTAGCCGGAACAAACAGACAGACAGATAGACAGACGGACAGACAAAAATTAAAAAAAAAAAATTATTGTTATATCGATTATACCTTCAGATTCATTATGCGAAAAGCTGTTAATTTGAAGTTACAAACAGACACTTCAATTTTATTTATCTGTATAGAGATAAATAAAATTGAATATAGACAAAGAAGGACTTATGAGGATTCTATTTCATGCGGTTCACCTTATACCACATTTTATGATGAGTGAGCTAATTATTAATTATTATTATTATTTACGAATTAGAGTAAAGGTATTACAATCGTAGCATTTGTGTAATATTTATAAAATAGTCAGTTACTTTCAAATGTTATTCTAGTCCTGTAATCAACTTTGCGATGTTAGGATAAACTTTAGCTTTAGATTACGTAGGAAATTGTTGAACATGCCACCTTGTATCGACAAACCCACGTATCTCGTTAGACATAGTCAAAACCAACCAAATTAATGGCGACTAGAAAACTAACCAATTCGTAATCTCTGAAGTGAAGAAAAATGAAGTGCTCTGTATTGCATTAAAAATGTACGTACCTCAACTGGGGCAAATACATATAAACGCCAAAGGTCAATATGAAGAAAATGACGGAGACAAGCGCCAGAAACCCTCCGGTCTCGATATCGTTGCTATCCTTCGCAACCTTCTCGAAGCACACCAGGGCAACCTTGGTTGTGCCCAGACTTGGGTCAGAGAAGTTGCGGTACATATCGCCCAGACAGTAACTGGAAATAAACAATATTGCCCCTATCAAAATGATAAACAGCGTTATCGACATTGTTTACAAATCTGTTACTTTGTACTTCATAATATATTGATTTGTATTTAATAAAAGTATCGTCGTATATTTCAGGAAGTAGTAGGTATATAGGTTTTCAACCTATTATAATATGTATTCACTAATTAGCTTTATTTATGGCATTGGATCGTTACGTAGGTAAGTGCTACTTATGCGATCGGTGATCTTTTAGGTAGGCACTAGGTGCTACAATCTATATACGTTTTGTCACAACAGACGGCTACCAAATTGGAGGAACTTCAATTGGAAAGATATCGTACTCCCCGGACCTTGCTCCAACAGATTACCATTTTTTTCAAAATTTGGATAACTTCTTGTAATGGTAAAAATTCAACTCCGATGGGACAGTCCAAAGCGCCTTCAAATATTTTATTGATTCTTGTCTGAATGGTATTTTAGTAAAAGAATCAATGAACTATCTATGAGATGGCAAAAGTGCATAGATAGCAAATATACTAAATTAATATATTATGTTTAAAAAAAATCTACTTTGTTTCTCGTTTACAAAACGCCAATGTCATATTATGTAATGACCTAATATATAAAAGCAAAGCTGATTGACTGATGTATCAACGTACTGGCCAAACCCTTGAGGCTAGAAATTTGAAATTTCGCACACGTATTTCTCACACCTTCAGTGCATGTTGTGTTCACTCTAGAAGGTGTACATAAATCGATAAATCGAGTAATTATATTGCATATTTTTATTATCTTGTATTGTGAATTGTGATACAGCCAGTTTGTGAACCTTATAAATAAAATAAAAAAAAAATATGACGTTGGCATCCACTAAGGAAGGATTTTTCAAAATTCATCCCCCAAGAGGGTAAAATAGGGAATGAAAGTTTTAAATCTAATTCCACGCGGGCGAAGCCGCAGGCAATTACCTAATGCTAGTTCTTAATAAGTCATGTCAAATGTCAATATGTTTATTCGAATGTGCAATATGAAAATTTTAATTAATATACTCACAGGTTGGGGTCTTCCACGAACACGTAGGAGGGTGTGTCTTTGGTCGTGACCTTGTAACCTTTTAGTTCGACGTCCCTTAACACCATGAGACCGTCGGTGCAGTTCAGGCCGACCTTGGTGCCGTTGTCGCAGTACCCTCGCATCTTGATCAGCCCGCCGCCCGGACAACACTGAATGTTGTCGGACAACGCCACCCCACAGCTCAGTAACAACAGCAACAACGCCCCCTGAAATACACGTAAAAAATATAATACGTGAAGCAAATACTTTCAGTACAGTTTTACGAGAATTGTGTGAACGGAGGAGTATGATATTTCGCAGAGTTAATGTTGAATGTGCAGAAAGCTAGCATTTTTTTAAACTAAGTACCTCAGATAATAATATTAACCCCCTTAGTAATAAAAATAGTTATGCAGTAGATAAGCAATACAATGATTTGTCCTCGTCTTATACGTTGGAAAAGTCGCTTGACAGACAAGAACAAAACATTGTATTGCTTATCCACTGTATAACTATTTTTATTAGTAAGGGGGATTATGTATTACCAGTTAACACAGTAACACACACTACCGCGCGTTTGATAGGTACTATTTTGTTAGGTAGGTACCTACCTAAGTTTTTGGTAGGTACACCCTCTATAGGTACACCGTTACAATTTGAAGTTTGTCAATCTGTCAAAACATTTAATTTTTTTTAATTTTTTCTAACTACGAGGCAAAAGAACACATAATAGCGTATTTAATTATTATTGTGAGTGAATTTCAACCACAGGACAACCTCTGGATACCTACCTACCTACTAATATTCAACGCAGTTTAAATAGGTTACAAGATAGCAGAAATACAATAATAACTTTATAATATTAACCTTATCTAATAGTATGATGCCCTAGAATTTGATAGTACAAATCTAATACCTAAATGAGTCCCTTAATTTTTTAACGGTTAAGGGTTTCCCTGAAATTCAGTAAATATTTTAAAAATATAATTTGATGGTAAAATCCGATTATAATTATTGAATATACTAGCTGTTACCCGCAACTTCGTCCGCGTCAACTGATGGCGCAATATCTCGTCTCGTTTCGTTCGTTTTTCACAGATGCTTCGCTCCTATTGGTCGCAGCGTAAAGTTATATTAGCTTAAAGCCTTACTAGATACATGGACTATCCAACACAAAAATAATTTTTCACTTCGATCTAGTAGTTCCTGAGGTCAGCGCGTTCAAAAAAACAACGGAAATCCTTAAAGATGAATATAATTTTCCCCGTTTTTTCCACATTTTCCCCTGATTCTTCGCTCCTATTGGTCGCAGTGTGATGTTATATAGCCTAAAGCCTTCCTCGATAAATGGACTATCCAACCCAAAAAGAATTTTTCAATTCGAACCAGTAGTTCCTGAGATTAGCGCGTTCAAACAAACAAACTTTTATAATATTATATAAATTATTATTATTGATTATTGATATTTATATCTATCTATGACGCGGATGAAAACCCCAGTTTTTAAATATTTTTGACTCCTGTAAAGTAAACATTCATTTTATATTATTTCATTTGGCGAATTAATTCACCTGTACAATTAAGGTGTTCTACATACGATAAGTGGCCTTTGCGACATTGGTGTGGGATAAAAATGGGTCAACTCAATCAGCAATCAATAACGCGTGTTACGTGATACCTAATTCGCATTGTGTTCGCTATATCCAGATACTATAGTCGCCTAAGTCCTACCTGGCACTAGACTACTAACAGCCCGTACAACAACCTATCTAATTGTCAAAAACGTCGTCACTCGTCATTCAATCATTTGCCGTTTTTTCGCGATACAAATTTGACGTTTTTACAAAAAGTTATTGAAACGGGCCGTTTAGAGCTAGCGCCCACCGTCGAAAAAGGAGCTCATCGAGAACAAGCATTGGACCACTGCAGATCGGTAGGGGCCCTAAAGCTTGATATAAAACCGCCGGTCTGGCGGTTCTAAACCCGGCAGATTTTTTTTTATTGACCAAAATGTGTGAAGATTTTTTGAATAAAAAAAGCTCATAAGGAACAAGAAAACTGTTGTTATATACGGGTGCGCGCCAACTAGATATCGTTAAAAATGCAAGTCTGGCAGTCCTACTCTTGACCAGTTTCCAGCCAGACCGCCCTGAACGTGTAAGAATTTTGAGTAAAAATAGCTCATAGAGAACAAGGTCAAGTTATAAGTCAATCTGTTCGTCTCCTAATCCTCTTTTGAAAATCGTCGGTCTGGCATGTTCAAACCTGGCTAAAACTCAGCCAGACCGGGATGAAGTTACCTCCTGTGATACTTACTAATAGGCAAATAATGAGTAATTTGCACTTAATGAAGCGTGATTTTAATAGATTTGTATGTATTCTTTCCGAATTTAAAATTTTCTACCCAATACTGCTACCACTCGATCCGCCATCTTAAAAAAATGGCGATATCTTTCAATATTTTGGCTATATCTCTTTACAGACAAACTTTACGATAAAAATATGTTCCACGAATATGAACTATATACAATTTTATACAATTTATTTTATAAGCATTTTTGTGTCACATTTATAGTTTTAGCGCTGCAGAGACTTAGAGTGAAATTTTATTTGTGTTGGTGATATTTTTTATAATTCAGTATATTTTACTTTTTATGCCCTTTTAGATGATACCCATATCGCGAAGTTTATAAATAATTATAAACACCGCCAATTTAGGACGGCGACGATTTCGAATTCACAATCATTTTAAATATACCAAATTTTAGTAGCAATAAAACTGAAAGTATACTAAACTAATATCTTATAATAAATAAAATTAATATTAGTGAAAAATAATTTCTGTACAGCGATTATTAAAAAAATAAATTTGTTGGATGCTTTATTTTTATATTTTAGTCTAATTAAATCAATTTTATAAGAAACAAAGTTCCAAAGTTTGCAAAACTCTCAGTTTTGTAAGCAGTCAACATTCGAATAGAAGTTTGACCCCTTTATCTTTGATATTCTGATCTGATATTAAGTATATATACTTTTGGTTTTATTGACACTAAAATTTCGTATATTCAATATTATTGTTAATTCAAAATGGCTGCCTTCATAAATTGGCGGACTTTATAATTATTTACAAACTTCTCGATATAAGTATCATCTAACTTACGCCCGGTTTCAATAACCTATCACCGTTAACTATTCGTTAAAAACGTCACATTTGGTATCGCTGTCAGGTATCTCGCTGTCGCAAATGACACAAAAGGTAACGTTTTTAAGAAATACTTATTGGTAAATAGTTCATTGAAGACCGGCAAGACCAGCATTATATATCTATGGGCAAATTCAAATGAGAATAGGATCGAGTCAGCGCCATATTGTTACGAATTTAGACTATTATGATAGTTAAATTTATGTTTAGATAATTTATTACTACTTAACGTTTTTATTTAAATTAGATGCAAGCATAGGTGTATAATATTAAAAAGAGAATTTAAATAAATTACCTCTTAATAGGACCTAACTATGAACGAAATAGAATTTATACGCATTTCGTACCTTCTGCGTCGTTAAATATTCTTTGGCAGAGCCAGAGGTTCCAAACTTTAAAGGTGGAATCGTATGTAACTGGTAGTGACAAACACATGTCATCTTTTTCTTTGCTATTGAATTAGGAATGCCATCCTTGTCACGAATTTTTGCTGTGAGTGAAATGTGTCAATAATAAAAAGTGTCTATGTGTGTCGCAGCATAAAAATTTTGACAGTTTTGTAAGGTTATAACGTATCCTTAGTTATCACTGGGTGAAAGACTATTATATGCACATAAGTTTTTTTTAAATCGCACTTTTCAAGTGATATTTGACAGAAAAAGGTCATTGACGTTCCTATTCTCATTTGAAACACGTTATATATATGTCACCGTAAAATTTAAAAAAAACCGTTAGATTGTGATTTATCTAGTAAAATTGTAAAATGTCGATAGACTTCCGACGCGAATATTCTGCCTATAATTTAACTCGTTATTTTTCATTAGATTATAAATATATAGTTTTTAATCTTTCGACATTTTCTAACAATCTTGTTAGTTATTTTCCAATCTAAGGGTTTTTACAATTTTACGGTGACATATTATATAAATAAGTTCATGATATTATCGTGTGAACTCTTGGTCACTTGTGTCAACGGTTTCGCGTGTTTGGTGTCAACTATTCTCCGTATCGCGGTAAAACAGCTGTTACACGGAACCAACGATAAATATTTATCTAATGATATCAATGCCTACTAAACAGCCTGTCAGATGAACAAATAATCGGATGAATAAATAATTTGAAAAACAAAGAGTTTTCCTAGCGTCTGCTTAGGTAAATAAATTAGGTAGAATAAATTTAGGAAATTATACAGGAAAAAGTTCCCGAAAGTCACTATCTACGCGCACGGAAGTGCGTTTATTACGCACATCCTTTGCCACAATGCGTCAGTTTATTATATAAATGATAATAATTGTTTGAAGGTATTTATAAATAACACTTGTAAGTTTATCGCAATATTAATAGAAGGAGATAGATTCTAGCTATTTTGCAAACTAAAGATTTGTTTTTGGGTAATCCTCACTCAATTTTAATTAAAATTTTAATTATGTTTTTTTTATATTCTTCTGGGGATCGAGCGAGTTTCAGCATAATATTTTGATTACTTTCAGTGTACCCGAGCTCATATTTATGTGTATAGGATATTGCGAGCATTATGTCCTGTGTGTGAGCAATTTTTAACCCTAGATCCCTAGTCCAGTAGTAAATACGGGACGTCTGGCAACACTACTTCTGTGTGTCCAGTTTGAACTAAGTTTATTCGCGGTTATTTGCGTCGCACTCATATCTGTGGGTGAATGACTCTCGGTGCATGGATGTTTTCACCGCCCCGCGCCCAATCAGCACCCTCAGTAACTTGCTTATCATATTAATGCTCAAGTGGTACACAAATTAGCCCACAGTGACGTTTAAAAAAAAACAATGCCTAAAAACAAAACTTTGAAAAGCCTTCCAATTTTGACGTCACCTAAACTGATATTCAGCCGATGCGATAATCCTACATCTCGCTATCATTAATAATTATCTTCTAAATATATAAAAGGCAAACCTGACTGACTCATCTATCAACGCACAACCGAAACTACTGCACGGATTTTGCTGAAATTTGGCATTCGAAAATTGGCGGTTGTAATGACGTAGGCATCCGCTAAGAAAGGATTTTTGAAAATTCGCCCCCTAAGGGGTAAAAAAGGGGTTAAAATTTTGTATGGAACCCGAACTCCACGCGGACGAAGTCGCGGGCAAAAGCTAGTCGTCAAAAACTACCATATTAAATCCTACTAATATTATAAATGTGAAAGTTTGTAAGGATGGATATTTGTTACTTTGATGGGATTTCGATGAAATTTGGTATGGTAGTAGTTTAGGATCTGGATTGAAATACAGGCTACTTTTTATTCCAAAAAACTACAGTGTTCCCGTGGGATACTGTATTTACGCGAGCGGAGCCGCAGGTAAAAGCTAGTGTCATATACATTTTGAGGGGAGACAGGAAACAATAGTACTCACACAAGCAACATAGTTATACTATGAGAAATCCAGAATAAACTTAACTCGTGCTTAGTTGAAAATACTGTGTCTAAGTTTTTTTTTTGTTAAAAGATAAATACTATGTATTGTAGCTCTGTACCAGGCACCAGCAACATTAGTAAGCGTTCGCCAGGTACTCGTAAAATTTTGTATTCATATTTCATACAATTGCATTAATACTACATCCTTGTGAGTTGTAACGCAACTGTGCGTTTAATTTCCACTGCAATGGAAGTAGTAAGCATCTGCAAGTGGTCTGACTAGTCTGCTGACGTCGCGACTCGCGTCGCAACTCTCAGTTTATCAATACACGCAGGCCATGTGTTCCTCATTATATTTCCTTATTATGTATTTGTCACCGTAAAATTGTAAAAACCGTTAGATTGTAATATACCTATTAAAGGTTCGGTTAAAATCAATCACGGATATTTTGGGCATATGATCTACTGCTTGTGTATAGATGTTTAATGTCTATACATAAGCAGAGAATATAAAAATTATTGTCAAACTAGAAAAAATCTTACTTTATATGGGAAAGTTTGCATTGAGCGGAGATTCACCCACTCATGAGATGATTTTTTACTTTGAGATTTACAATAATTTTAAGCCTAAACGTCTTTATAATCATATACCTACCCAAAATATCCGTAATTGATCTTTCCAAACCTTATTATTCTCCGATAATCAATTACGGATGCTTCGGGCACATGATCCACTGCTTATGTAAAAAGTTTAGACAAAAAAGTAATTGTCAGTCCAAAATATCCGTAATTGATTTTACCGAACCTTATATAACTAGTGAAATTGTAAAATGTGGAAAGACTGCGGACCCGAATATTCTGCTTATAATTTAACACATTTTTTTCATTACATTATAAACATATAGCAAAGAATGTTTTGACAGATTTTTACAATGTCACTAGTTATATTTTATAATCTAACGGTTTTTACAATTGTACAGTGTCATATATAAACGATGTTTGCATAAAATATAGAAAATAACATACCTACCTGAATGACATTTTGTGAAGTAGTATCGATTAAACATTTAATTATTTTCGTATTGTGAAAACCAGTATAAATGTATATTGGGTAATGGTAATTGGTAACTAGCATCAATTCACAAAACCTATGTTTGAAATTGTAGTGAGTAAAATTACTCCATAATAAGAAAACAACAGATAAAGATGTAAAAATGAGGTAAGTAACACAAATATTTATATTGTTCCATGTCACTTCACACAGACCTTATCAATTTAGGTTCAGCATAAAACAGTCATTCAGCATAAAAAAATAAAGTTTACTATTAACGAGAAGCTAGAGCAGTGTTTTTCAGCCTTTTTCATGATGCGACCCACCGGCCCTTGTATGAAAAAATATTTCGCGACCCCCCGACCTTTCGCTTTTTTCTAAAGTATGTATGTGTATGTTGCAGTGTTACAAATATTAAATCTATACGACGTTTTTAGGCGTCTCCATAATTAGGATTCGGATATAAGTACATAATATATTATGTAGTAGGTACATTAAACACATTATTTTACAATTACATACATCGATGATATCGATGATCGATTTCTGAGTATATCCTTTTATTTAAATTCTCTTACTTAATAAATCAATCTTTTTAATCTTTATTGTTTTTTTACTAAAGTTCTCTCGACCTCCGGCGACCCCCCTACAGAGGCTTCGCGACCCCCCAGGGGCCGCGACCCACAGGTTGAAAAACACTGAGCTAGAGAATAAACATGCTCACAGTCACACTCCTTGTGTTGTAGTAATTTGACTACCAAAACAGACCCTTTGACCTATCGTAACGATTACTTCTTGGAAATGCTAATCTTTGAACAATGATAATATTATGTCTAAAACATGTCATTTCGCACTTAATATCACACAGTTCATACTTCATAAGATATTATTTTAAGAGAGTAGTACAGTTAATACAGTTATCGAGTTCTGATAACGAAAACACAAATAGTAGTTCAAAGTGAGTAACTCGAGTATATCGAACCACTTATCAAGTGAAATGCAATCATTATGAAACTATTATTGTAATAAACAATAACTAAATATAATATTATAATAGCAATAATATTTGACTTTCAAAATAGGTACTAAAACTACACTAATAAAACTTACGAACTTCACGTACTGACACCAAAGTTTTGTTTTTATAAAGCCGAAAGCGCCATGCTCGGGAAAATATTTCGATGGAAAATTAAATCTTGGGAAAATATTATGTTCTAATACAAAGTATATTTCGAAGAGGAGAATAGTTCTTACGTATTTTGAATGGATAAATAACGCACCATAAGAAACATAATATTAAATTTAAGTCAACTAAAATTACTATAATATTGTATTTAAGGTGGTTCGTTTCCTATACAAAAAAACAATGGACATTATTTAGGTAATTTCATACTATTACTACATAAATTTATATGCACATCTATTTATTCTGCAATACAATTGTCGCAAAACATATTTAAAATACTTTATTTCACACAGAAGTCACATTTTTATTGAATTTTCGACAAAAAGTGACATTTGTAACTTATGTTACTTTTTGTCGAAAATTCAATAAATATGTGACTTCTGTGTGAAATAAAGTATTTTAAATATATTTTGCGACAATTGTATTGCAGAATAAATAGATGTGCATATAAATTTATGTAGTAATAGTATGAAATTATCTAAATAATGTCCATTGTTTTTTTGTATAGGAAACGAACCACCTTAATAATTTGTACTTTATGCAATGCGGGCCATGGTTATCGGAGCGGAGGGTGGTACTAATTTTCATAGAATCTTTGGCATTTTCCTTTACAAAAAAAGACCGGCTGTTACTTTGTCATTTTCAAAATTATATTATTATTGAAACCATTCAAGGTTTGTGTTTGCAATACTGCACTATTTGTAGAAAGATAATATTTTCAGATTTCTGAATTATTACTGAATTTAAATAAAACTAAACTTATGCACAATTTGTTTAAAACTTTCCTACCTACCCTACTTTATAACATCGGAAGTAACAAAATTTTTACAGAATTTAATTTATCACATTTTTATTTGTCGATAATAAGATGGTTCGCAACTTTTAAAATAGTTTATTTTATGTCTAAAGTAACATCACATAGAAAAGCCCGTGTTTAATTCACATTCATTTTAAAATATACCTATAACACATGCTTTTAAAATTAGTAATACTTTATTAACTTTTAAACGTGTGCTGATAAAATATTAAAATAATTTACCTTCATATTTATTTCCATGTTCGAATATATTCGAACAAACTGTGTCTTTCAGTGCGGCTGGCGTCGTATGTCGTATCTCACTCGGTTATGACTATTGGGGGCGTTAATTGCACTCGTAATTTTTCGTACTTTAATCGATTCCGAAAGCGATGTCGCTCGTATTAGTAGGTATCGACTACCGAGTAAGCGCGTGCGACCCGGACCAGTGTTGTCAACTCTATACTTACTTTCGGAACCGCTACAGTTGCGTTGTTTCCTCTAAAGTCAAAAGCAATGTTAAATGCCCAATATCATAAGTTACGTATTTAGAAATTATACTAAGGTTCTGTAAAATCCATTACGTTCGGATATTTTGGACATATGATCTACTGCTTGTGTAATCTATACACAATATATTATATAGATGTTTAGGCTAAAAAAAAATTGTTACTTATACTCGAAAATAAATCTTCCTTTATATGAGAGAGTTAGCGTTGAGCGGAGATTCACCCATTATGAGATGATTTTTGTATATGAGTGTGACAATATTTTTTTCCTAAACGTCTTTATATGAACCAAAATATCCGTACTTGATTTTACTAAACCTTATTATATATTAAACTTCCCTCTCACTCTCTCGTAAGAAAAAATAAGACATAGTCGATCCCCCCCCCCCAAATCGTCTTACGTAATAAATTAATGGCGCCACGACAGTAATCTAAATTCTAATGCAAAAAAATTGTATCAAGTCTTGATACATTTTTTTTGCATTGCACAGCTGGTCATTTTTTTTTATATCGTGGAAATTTTTGAAAAAAGTCGCCTTGATAGTGTTAATTAAGAAAAAAATTCTGGAAATTAATGTTATACGGCAAACTTGAGGAAAGTGTTGAATTTTAAAAACTGCTTCATATTTTGAACAAATGTATGAAAAATTATATAAAATGCTAAAATTAAGCTTTTTCCACAACTTTCTCACATATAATTAGATAATTACTCCCTCACTTTTGGGTCAAATTATTTCAAACTTCATTTTCTACATATTAATACCTAACTGAAGCAAAACAGTCAGTCATTTTCCAGATTTTATTTCTATGTTTATGGAAGCCGATTTTATTTCTATGCTATGGAATGGAAGACACCAACCAATTTATTACTACCAAATATAAAAATTATTATTACTTCTGTAAGTACAATTAAACATTTCTCAAAATTGTTACTTTGAAAAGTAAACATTGAAACAAATAAAAAAATATTTAACAGGGGGGAGGGGGTCGGCGTAATCTTATTTTTTCTTATTATATGGCGGGAGGGTGTCAAAAACTAGCGAAAATAGTCTTACGTAATAAATGAATGGCGCCCATGATTTTGGAAGCAGTCCCACTAAAAAAAACATAACACGTAATGCCCACCAAAAAATGAGAAAAATCTTAAATTTTGTGGTGAAACCACTGACTAGGCAACACTGGCTCGATCGCGTATCGGATATCGATTAAACCAGTTTTTAGGAGCCGGTTTCTATTTATTAATTGAGATTAGGCTTTCAATGATTTAGATAAGTTTTACTTTTATGTCACTTGTTTGTAAGCTGCATATTTTAAGAACTGCATATTATTATTTTTAAACAAAAAATTAAACCGACTTCCAAAGTAAAAATACACAAAAAAGTATGAAATAAAACTTAATCTCTAAATAATTCCCCTTTCAAATTCGGCTAAAATTTTTACTATTTCTCTACTCAATCTTCTTAATTTTGAAATCGGTACCAGCCCAAACAATTATCTACAATATTTTATAGAACTTACGTTTATATTTGCTGGTACCGACTTCAAAATTAATAAGATTGAGAAGAGAAATAGTAAAAATTTTAGCCGAATTTGAAAGGGGAATTATTTAGAGATTAAGTTTTATTTCATACTTTTTTGTGTATTTTTACTTTGGAAGTCGGTTTAATTTTTTGTTTAAAAATAATAATTTCACCCTTTTTAGAGATATATTTTCTTAAGTTATTATTAATACGTCTTAAGAACGTCTAAACTAAACGATCGAATGTATAATTGAATACGCGCCAAGCTTTCATAAGGTATTGCTATTAAGATGATAATGATGATTACTGTAAGTTATAAATTGGCATATGCTTGCAGTTCATTAAACAATGCCGAAATTTCCAAACGCATATCTTAAAAGACTGAGGAGTTCTGTACAGTGCTTTTGGATCCAGGGTATACCTTGGTACAATATCTTATTTTTTGGTAGCATATGCTTGTGTTACTTCAGCAAAAGTCGAGTATAAATTTCGAGGAGTTCCCTCGATTCCTCATGGATCGCATCATCAGGTTTCCACTTTAGTGACTAAAGGACCAATTTCGAACTAAACCCTTTACAACAACAAAAGAATTTTGCAAATAGGTCCATAAACGGCAGAGTAATGTTCAAAGATCTCCGTGTTAGTGTAAAATACTATGAGAAATACCTTTTATATCATCATAATCTGATGATGTATGGTGTGATAGTGGTGATGATGATGATGATTACTCTTACTGACAGGGTGGCATATGCTTGCAGTTCTTTAAACAACGCCGAAATCCCCAAACATGTATCTATAAGGAGCCAGGAGTTCTGTTCTGTACTTTTGGATCCAGGGTATACCTTGGAGCAAAATCTTACTTTTTGGTAGCATATACTTGAACTACTTCAGAAAAAGTCAAAATCACCATATGTGTCCATATAAATTTCGAGGAGTTCCCTCGATTCCTCATGGATCCCATCATCAGGTCACCACTTTGATATCAAAAGGACCAATTTGGGATTACACCCTATACATCCCAGAAAAAATTTTGAAAATCGGTCCACAGGCGGCGGAGTAATCGTTGAACATACAAAAAAAATAAAAAAATATATATATATACAGCCGAACGTATAACCGCCTCCTTTTTTGGGAAGTCGGTTAAAAATAGAAATAGACAGCGCGGCGGCTATTAAAATTTGATGCGGTAAAGTAACGACTTCATCTTCTAGTCTAATGATGTTCAAGAAGGTCCCGTGGCCTAGTGGTAGATTTAAGATTAGTATGGCCGACGCGATGGCGAACCTGTGAGAATTAGAAAGGAAAATTAAATTATTATACACCTTTATTACGTTGTAATGAAGATATGAAAAAGTAAATTTTAAAATTTAAAAAACCCCTCGACATAAAAATAAAATCTAAAAACTAATCAATAATATTGTAAACCTATTATACTTTTTTTTCTTTGATGCTAAGTTGTTTCCGCAGTTGTTTTTTGTACTAAAATACTTTGTCATAGTTCCTATGTACAGTATTTTTTCTATTGCCAATTAAATTCGGAACGAGAGAATTAAGCATTCTTTTTTTCTAATTAGCGCCTGACCTATTTTTAAGAGCAAAGTTTCATATCCCATAAATTATATTATCATTGATTTTACGAAAATAATATCATTGATTTCACAAAAATAAGTCATAAACTCCGATGAAAGGTTGTGTGTTCTTGTGTGGACCCCCACCCTAGTTAGGCAATTGCTAAAACATGTTATTCCGAATTTAATCGGCAATAGAAAAAAATATTGTACAAAGAAACTATGACAAAGTATTTTAGTACAAAAAACAATTAAAAAACAACTTAGTATCGAAGAAAAAAAAAGTTTTTAGAGTGAAAAAAATTTTATATCTCTAAAAGTACTCAAGTGGTAGAAACGCAATAAAGTACAAATAATGCGCGTCTGACTGGTGTATCGAACAAAGTATATACCAAGTTTACAACGCCTCGCAATTGACGTAATAAATTAATTTTATGAATTGATGACTTGAAAAATGTCCATCTTACAAATTATTTATCTCAAAAACTAAGTAGGATTGGCATGTACCCGGGGAGCTTTACTCTTATTTCGAATACAAGACGCCATCGATCTATGGGCTGAGCTTAGTACCTAAAGTCCGATTTTGAGGATTTCTAAAACACTGTGCGTCGCCTCGTCGGGGGACCGCTAGAGTTTGTTTGTTTGTTTGAACGCGCTAATCTCAGGAACTACTATACTGGTTTGAATTGAAAAAATATTTTTGTGTTGGATAGTCTATTTATCGAGAAAGGCTTTAGGCTATATAACATCATACTAAGCTCAATACGAGCGGAGCACCAATAAATAATGTTTCAAAATCGGGGTTTTTTTCTTTCTTTTGAGAGCTTTCGCTGCGTACGCTGCGGAAACGGTTACCTCCTTTATCCTTAAATATTTACACCATGAATACGCTAATCATGTTGCTATATTTGTCTGTCAAGTGGATTCTGCAACGTATCAGACAAAGACAGCAACATGGATTAGCGTATTCGTGGTGTAAATGACAGAATTGTTTCCCTTTATGAAAGAAAAAAAAATCCGCGACTGTATGTCTATCTTTGAAGGTTGGCTCACTATAACCTTTTTATTCTAACCGAAGTTCTAAAATTTGCATTATTTGTGAAGGTGTTTTCATAAAGATATTAATCCTTATCCAAGTAAATACGTTATTCATTACAAGCATTTTGTAATGAGTAGGCTTGGGGAATCCAAGGAAAGATGTTGTCTTCGCGAATAACGTTTATAAACTAACTCTTAAATCAACTTACATTATAATATTATATAGGTAGGTGTATGTGATACATACACTACACTTCCCCCGTATTTTTGAGAAAAACAAATATACATAGTTTTTTTAATTAATTATTAATATTATAATATAACATTTAAATTAGTTTTAACCCTTATTTTTTTTACAATTTACAAATTTTATTCTTACTTATATCCATCTTATTAGAACTAAAACAATAATAAATACAAATCTGTGCCATTTGTAGGTATTTAAAATTTGCAAAACATGTTTATAATACTAATTTAAGTTATGGGATGTTGACGATATATTTAATTAAAATAAACGGAAATACCAAAACTAAGTTGCTGACTTAAATTCAAATTAGGATTTTTTTACATGGTTACATAATTGTTTTTAATAAATTTAATCTTTTGTAATATATTTAATTTAAGTAGATATTTCATATTTCCTAACAAAAAAAATCCTTACCTCATCACTATTTATTATATTCTGTCAGTTAAAAAAAATAAGTACAACCCCCATTTCACTATAAAGTGAATCCATTTCCATATTCATTTTCTTAATCATTTCATTTCACATTTTATCTTTACATTTTTTTACATCATCAGGTACCTTTTTTCATTTATCAATATTTTCATAATATGCATGCTTATTCATAAATCATGGTAAAATATACTTTTATTATTCATATTTATTACTCATACATCATTTTATAATTTATAGTCGACTTTTTAAATTATTTATTATTATGGTACTTTATTTTATTTATTTTTATACTTCATGTGCGCACTTTATTTGGTACAATACTTTATTTATTTATACAACATTTAACGGGACCTATTTTAAGACTAACCAACACAATATAATAATATTATGTCTCCAACAATTTTTGTTAAGTGGAGGATTGTTCCCGCCGAGCATGCTCTAAGTACCATTTATTTATTTTTGTACCATATTTTAATACCAAGGGCAAATTTTTAAGGCTTCTTGACCTCCAACTATTCTCACATAGAAATCTCGTTTACACCATGATCGAATGAAGGATTACCTTGTGTATTTTATTATTTATGCTTTTAGCATTTTATTTCTTACACATGCATTTTAGCTAGTATTTAATGCACATACTATATTTTTCACCTTAACCTACCCAAATTCCTTACAAAATAACCTATACCATAATTTTGATGCACTCTATATTTAAAATATCCATCAACCGTTGGGTGATTCAAGCCAACAGCTACTAGACATTCCAAACATTGATACATCCCTGTCTACCTAGTAATAGTTCTATTTCAATCACCGCATAAAGTTCACACTTCACATTTTAAAATCTTATTTTTACTAATAATTATTCACGCATCACATTTTAAGTCTTTTTTTTATTATTGTTGTCCCTGTACCATCTGCGCAGCGCTGCCGCGAAGCAGCACTGGCAGGGTCGCCATGCAATGTGCAGGCTTGGGGAGTCCAAGGAAAGATGTTGTCTTCGCGAATAACGTTTATTAACTAACTCTTAAATCAACTTACATTATAATATATAGGTAGGGATGTAATACATACACTACAATTTAATTTAGAAGAAAATTGCCGTTTAAATCATTTGATTTCAATGAGTATTTTAGAAGATATGGCAGTAATAAAATGATAATCAAGCGCACAATAATAATGTACGGCGCGCGACGGTTAGTCGTGAGGGGGAAGCGCTTCTCCTTCTACGTAAATGAAGTCGCGGGTAAATTTTAGCGATATTTGTTTGTTTGTTTGAACGCGCTAATCTCAGGAACTACTATACTGGTTTGAATTGAAAAAATATTTTTGTGTTGGATAGTCCATTTATCGAGAAAGGCTTTAGGCTATATAACATCATACTAAGCTCAATACGAGCGGAGCACCAATAAATAATGTTTCAAAATCGGGGTTTTTTTCTTTCTTTTGAGAGCTTTCGCTGCGTACGCTGCGGAAACGGTTACCTCCTTTATCCTTAAATATTTACACCATGAATACGCTAATCATGTTGCTATATTTGTCTGTCAAGTGGATTCTGCAACGTATCAGACAAAGACAGCAACATGGATTAGCGTATTCGTGGTGTAAATGACAGAATTGTTTCCCTTTATGAAAGAAAAAAAAACCCGCGACTGTATGTCTATCTTTGAAGGTTGGCTCACTATAACCTTTTTATTCTAACCGAAGTTCTAAAATTTGCATTATTTGTGAAGGTGTTTTCATAAAGATATTAATCCTTATCCAAGTAAATACGTTATTCATTACAAGCATTTTGTAATGAGTAGGCTTGGGGAATCCAAGGAAAGATGTTGTCTTCGCGAATAACGTTTATAAACTAACTCTTAAATCAACTTACATTATAATATTATATAGGTAGGGATGTGATACATACACTACACTTCCCCCGTATTTTTGAGAAAAACAAATATACATAGTTTTTTTAATTAATTATTAATATTATAATATAACATTTAAATTAGTTTTAACCCTTATTTTTTTTACTATTTACAAATTTTATTCTTACTTATATCCATCTTATTAGAACTAAAACAATAATAAATACAAATCTGTGCCATTTGTAGGTATTTAAAATTTGCAAAACATGTTTATAATACTAATTTAAGTTATGGGATGTTGGCGATATATTTAATTAAAATAAACGGAAATACCAAAACTAAGTTGCTGACTTAAATTCAAATTAGGATTTTTTTACATGGTTACATAATTGTTTTTAATAAATTTAATCTTTTGTAATATATTTAATTTAAGTAGATATTTCATATTTCCTAACAAAAAAAATCCTTACCTCATCACTATTTATTATATTCTGTCAGTAAAAAAAAATAAGTACAACCCCCATTTCACTATAAAGTGAATCCATTTCCATATTCATTTTCTTAATCATTTCATTTCACATTTTATCTTTACATTTTTTTTACATCATCAGGTACCTTTTTTCATTTATCAATATTTTCATAATATGCATGCTTATTCATAAATCATGGTAAAATATACTTTTATTATTCATATTTATTACTCATACATCATTTTATAATTTATAGTCGACTTTTTAAATTATTTATTATTATGGTACTTTATTTTATTTATTTTTATACTTCATGTGCGCACTTTATTTGGTACAATACTTTATTTATTTATACAACATTTAACGGGACCTATTTTAAGACTAACCAACACAATATAATAATATTATGTCTCCAACAATTTTTGTTAAGTGGAGGATTGTTCCCGCCGAGCATGCTCTAAGTACCATTTATTTATTTTTGTACCATATTTTAATACCAAGGGCAAATTTTTAAGGCTTCTTGACCTCCAACTATTCTCACAGAGAAATCTCGTTTACACCATGATCGAATGAAGGATTACCTTGTGTATTTTATTATTTATGCTTTTAGCATTTTATTTCTTACACATGCATTTTAGCTAGTATTTAATGCACATACTATATTTTTCACCTTAACCTACCCAAATTCCTTACAAAATAACCTATACCATAATTTTGATGCACTCTATATTTAAAATATCCATCAACCGTTGGGTGATTCAAGCCAACAGCTACTAGACATTCCAAACATTGATACATCCCTGTCTACCTAGTAATAGTTCTATTTCAATCACCGCATAAAGTTCACACTTCACATTTTAAAATCTTATTTTTACTAATAATTATTCACGCATCACATTTTAAGTCTTTTTTTTATTATTGTTGTCCCTGTACCATCTGCGCAGCGCTGCCGCGAAGCAGCACTGGCAGGGTCGCCATGCAATGTGCAGGCTTGGGGAGTCCAAGGAAAGATGTTGTCTTCGCGAATAACGTTTATTAACTAACTCTTAAATCAACTTACATTATAATATATAGGTAGGGATGTGATACATACACTACAATTTAATTTAGAAGAAAATTGCCGTTTAAATCATTTGATTTCAATGAGTATTTTAGAAGATATGGCAGTAATAAAATAATAATCAAGCGCACAATAATAATGTACGGCGCGCGACGGTTAGTCGTGAGGGGGAAGCGCTTCTCCTTCTACGTAAATGAAGTCGCGGGTAAATTTTAGCGATATCCCAAAGTAACTGTTCCACGCGGACGAAGTCGCGGGCAAAAGCTTATCGCTAAATACATATAATTACCAATCTTTTATTTTGTGACTTTCATATATGTAATCTTTGCTAAGGCAAGAAACTAACTGTCGACCGTATATTTTTTTTAATACCAAATATAATATTTTGCTTACTACAAACATAAGTTACTTGTTTATTGCTTTGTGAATTTAATTAAAAAATAATAAAGTATCTAGTTAAATTAATATTTTATCCTCAATTACTCTCATAATGACTAAGGTAGGTAAGGTAATAAAACGAATCATTGGTGGGAAAATAAAAAAATCAAAAGTAAAATGAAGTTCTTTATTTGTAGGTACCTAGGTACTTATAAGATAAAAATATTTATTCATGAACATTAAATAATACAGGTTAATATCTATAGCTATTAAAATATTTACAAACTATAAAAGTAGTACTAAAAAATTATTAATAATTACTCCAAAACTTAAAAGGCTCCAAAAAATAAAAGAAATCTCCCAGGTCGTCCCCACCAGGCAGAGTACCTAGAAGGCTCAGAGAGTTTCTTCGCTGGATTGCGATACTCACTCTCTGGGCCAGGTAGGTGTCGGCTATGGGGTCTTAGGTGGCCTCAATGAGTTTTTTATATAAGATTATTATTATAATTATATATATTATTTACATGTTTATATAATATATACACTTATAAGATTAATTTGTACTTAAGAATACTAATAAAATCAATGGCACTTAGGATGCGGTTGCGGGTTGCGGGGTACAAAAATTAAGGAAAACGATTGTAATATTATTTTGACTATAATATATTTTGGATTTAGGTTGGATAATTTGATTACACCAGGGCTTGTTAACGTTACCAAATAACACCAAAAAATTACGTTAATTAACGGTAATTTTATAAAAATACTTTGGTAACGATATTAATTTTAACGTTATTTGATACTTAACAATATTTTTAACGTTATATACTAACGTTATTTTATTTTGTAAATAACAGTATTTATGGTATATATAACGTTATAATATAGGGAGCGTCGGTAGCGCAGCGGTTTTATCCATGTTTGAGGTAGGTAGGTAGGTACAATAATATTTAAGAATATAACAATATAATAGCCGACGCGACGAAGCTAGTGCATGTTCGTTCTGTCACTTCGAGGCGGGGCGCAGGCAGGGAAATACATAACGTTATATAAAATAACGTTAATTAATAACAATACTTTTTCTTAACGTTACTTTCATGTACCGATAAAAATAAATTTATTTTTCCTAACGTTAATATTTATTCCTAACGTTATTCTGTGAAACACAGGTAACGTTAACAATTTAATAACGTTAATCAAGCCCTGGATTACACTAAGGTAAATTCGAACTGTAGTTTTTGGTATCAATGTTACCGTTTCAGTAAAACAATATTTGGTGAGCATTAATCAATTTTGGCCAGCAAAAAGATTATTTTATATACAAAAAGTTCAATTATTCTGATGTGTAAACACACATAAATAAACTTAATTTTGGAATAGCTTTACCTTAGTGACCTCAGTACAAAATCGGTTTAATTTATATGGATTTAGAGGAGGAGGACATTATTTTAAGGGTATAAAATTATTTTGGTGAGCACTTAAAATGTACACGTATAGGTATATATATAGGCAGGGATTTGGACGAGGGTCTTCAAAAGGTAAGTGGCAAGTGAAGCCGATAGGAATAGAGTTAAATAGGAACCACACGCCACTAGTAGGTATGTAAAGGTAGCCTTTCGAACTGAGCGTCAGTGACGCCGCGTCACTGAATTGTATGGGACGGCGACAGTAGCGACACGCATCACTGTCGCCGTCCCATACAATTCAGTGTCGCGGCGTCACTGAGGCTCGGTTCGAAAGGCTACCTTAAGACGTAGCATAACGTCTTATTTTATACTTATAGTTTTATAACTATATTATTATATTAAGTATATTAAATCTTATATTAAGTAATATGAAATTTCAGGACAGCTCATTTTTCAATTTTCATATACGCACGCATATTAATGCTGTTAACTTTTTGTTACATAATACTGACAACATTAAGCTTACATTACAATGCTTATTTGGTTTCTTGCTAATTTATTTATATTGGTATTTTTTACTAGTAACAAATAACAATTTTGGCCTGTTTCACAGTCGCCTAATAAGTGACAAATAGCTTATCCGGAACTTTTGTCTCTGTCGCTCAGTTTAAAGTAAGCAGCGAGTTCCGGAAGTTCCGAATATAAGGGTAGTTTTCCAATTAGAGAGCATAATGCGACTCAGTGGCGCACAATGCTGAATTGTGCTGATGCTTAATTGGAACGTGAATTAGTTTTCAAATGCACCAGTAGAGTGCGCTAAGTTCAGTGTAACCTAACTGAACTAATTAATTAACCTAACTAACTGAATTAACTTAACCTTCATCCATACTTAGATTTATTTTTTAACACAGTTTGAATTAACCTTTATTGTCTATGTAATTAGTCTGTTTATGTAATTAGTCCAAAAAACTACGACGAAACGAAAGCTTTAATTTTTTTTTCAACATTAAACAATATGTATAACGATGATATATAAATTTTCGATCAATGCTAACTTAAAGAAAAAAACACTTGAAAAATTCTGCCACTGATGTTGGTATAGCTTGCTCGATTGTGCGAAGCGTTTACAACTTTGAGCATTATGCCGTATAATGCATATTAGTGCTCTTATTGGAAAAACCACGAAGCTATTCGTCTCTTATAAGACGTATAGTACTACTACGTAGTACGTACGTTACTATATTATGTCCTTTGTATTCATTCCTCTTTCCTTATAATGATACAGGCACTCTAACCGCTGTAAGTTGTTCTCGGAAGCTTTATATATATTATCCTCAAAAGGGGCGAAATGGTGTTCAAAGTTTGTATAGTGAAATATCAACAGCTGTTCGGATTACGTTGAATTTTTTCATGTAGTTATTTTGACGCAGAAATCCGTTAAAAATGGTTTTTCGTAATACCCCAATGCAATGCGCATCCACGCGGACGAAGTAGCTTTGGTGATGAAATCCTAGGTGTATCTTGGTAGGTAGGTAGGTAGATTGATAGGTAGGTAAGTGTAGATATTGATGTTAGGTGTATTTTTTACTTATTCCAGTTTCCTAGATAGGAGTTAGGACAGAAGAAAGTGTGTCGGATCATCTATTATACTTCCATCCAGCATACAGTGTGTCGTCTCGAGGCTATTAATATTGTAACAGGTTTCATTTTATCAACAAAACACCTTCATTTTGGAGATCGCAAACATAATATTATCTGCTGTTAGAATCACTTGGCCTCGAAAGTTTAACAATTGCACCCTATATCATTGTTTTTCAACCGGTGGGTCGCGACCCTTGTTTCTAACTTGTTTTTAAAGGGGGTCGCAGTCTGTTTGAAAATGGAGAGGGCTATGCTCGGAGTCTCTCTACGTGATAGAATCAGAAATGAGGAAATCCGTAGCAGAACTAAAGTTACCGACATAGCCCAGCGCATTAGCAAGTTAAACCGAGTAGAACCGATGCCCGCTGGGGCCGAAAGGTTCTTGAGTGGAGACCACGAACTGGACGTCGAAGCGTAGGACGGCCTTCCACCAGGTGGACAGATGACCTGAGAAAAGTCGCAGGGAGTCGGTGGATAAGGGCCGCGAGCGACCGGTCGCACTGGAAATTTATGGGGGAGGTCTATGTACTGCAGTAGACGTTACCAGGCTGACACGAAGACGAAGTGACGGGGTCGCAATATTTTTTACTTTATTTTTGGCTTTTTCGTGGGTCGCGAAATAAAAGTGGTTGAGAACGTATTCATATAGATTATAGGAATCTATATGAATACATATAAGCAAAATCAAAACGAGCCTTTTCTAGTAATTGAGAACCAAAAAATCCGCATAACATAACTCTTTCTTTGCTTTCTTTTCTCTTCCTTAATTTTACGCAACGATGATTTGTCAGAAAGCTTTTTATATTGGTAACTGTTCTTCCAGCGGTATATCTTTTGTATGGTGAACGATGTCCTCCTCATCATCACCCATTGCCAAATGTTTCTCGACGGCCCCGGATATACAGTCCAAAAAACCATTTTTATACATAGCCTTAACAACACGCTTCCTAAACACCACCAGTATGAAGAATATGAGCAACCCTTGCAGGGCGTTGAAGATGTCTATTGCAACCCTGAAAAAATATATATTTTATTAGTTGACAAATACCCTACGGCCTACCGGCACGGATTACAAAATAGTAACTTAATACCTAAATCATTTAAAATGACATTATACTATTAACTATAAGTTCAAGGAAGGTTTTAACAGTGAGAAATATTTTAAATGGTGTAGGTTGTAGGAGTAGGTGTAGGTCTAGGACGTAGGTTGTATTGTAGTTGTAGTCATTTATTCATTCCATTTCATATTTAAGACAAAACGTGTGTCGGGATAGCTAGTCTATACTAATATTATAAAGAGGAAAACTTTGTTTGTATGTTTGTTTGTTTGTTTGTTTGTTTGTTTGTAATGAATAGGCTCAAAAAGTACTGGACCGATTTCAAAAATTCTTTCACCGTTCGAAAGCTACATTATCTACGAGTAACATAGGCTAAATTTTATTTTGGAAAAAAATAGGGTTCCGTAAGATATGTGGGTTTTTCGGACACAAGGTGTAAAAAATCAACCAGAAAAGTTACTTATTTTGCGTACGCTGCCTAAACTATAAAAGATAGAACCATAAAATGTTCTAATTAATTGTAGATCTTATAAATATCTACAAAAAAGTCTGCGACACACTATACCTATCTATGTCGAGTGAGGCACAACAACCATTTTTTTATTTAGAAATCTTGATTTTTTTTTGACTACATTTAAACGCGTTTATTTTACTCATGTTATTAATCCTTATCAAAATAAATTATTTCATCACTAAGTACAGTTTATGTAGATAATATTTGGTCTTTTAATGATTAAAATTGGATGTTTGGTTTTGAAGTTATGGCGAAATTAAAATATTACGATTTCTGCTGCACGGCCCGTTGCGAAGTGGGCGTCGCGTCGCGTCGTCGCCAAGGCGTGCGAGTTTAGATCTATGAGTAAATTTTTTGTTTTGTGTTCGTTGTAACTATGATGGATAGATACTGTTTGTTTTGACTAAATTTCACCCGTTTTGTTAGAGGTTTAAAGACATTCTGTTATCTGTAGTATTAGTATCAGTATTGTACCCGTGCGAAGCCGGGGCGGGTCGCTAGTAATATTATAAAGAGGAAAAGTTTGTTTGCATTGAATAGACTCCGAAACTACAGAATCGATTTGATGAAATTTGGATGTAGAGTAGACTACGGGGAAAAACATAGGTTACTTTTTATCGCGGAAAATCTACGGTTTCTGCGAAATTAACTTTTCAACGCAACGTCTAGTAAATAAAATTACAAACCATATTAGGTTCTTTTCGACTAAAGAACTGATGAGTTCAAATATCCACGGCAGACCCATCACCACAATCAGTCGAACCGTCATTAGGAATCTAAAACAAATTGAACATAAGTTTGCATATTTGCAAAAACTTGTACCTCAAAAAAGTTAAAAACGTTTGAAAAGGTAATTAAAACTTAGAACTTTTATAGAAACAAAAGGTTAGATAGCTTTTTGCAGTTTATAAACTTTGCTAGTATGCTATTTCTTTGATATCAAAATAAAAGTAATATTAGATAATATGTGTAACGCAGGCCACACACCATGCTTCCTATCGTCATCGGCGGAATCCAGATACGGTCCGATCGGCAGTGTCATGTCGATCAGACGTTAAGAAATATGGTTTATGTTGGCCTGCATAATAACTACACATAGAAGATGCAATACTTTACTCACTTATATCTCAAAGCTTTTATATTGGAAGACAAAAAGGAGGACTTTACTCACTTAAATCTCAAAGCTTTTATATTGGAAGACGAAAAGGAGGATCGCCACAGCTGTATCGATAAGTAGACAAAGATATCAATGTTCGCCAGTATGAGGATGCTCATGACACTGTACATGTACCACCATTGTTGTGTTTTATCTGTAATAAAATGTGCGCCGTTAAGTTATTTTTTACGGGCAATCGGCCCCCCACACATACACACCACTTCAACTTCTGTGTAGCCAGCACAAACCACAAAAAACAATTTGATATGATGTCAGGGGTGCCCGAGACACATGCTCAATCTGTCTTGAGAGTTGAGACCCGCAACGAAATTAATCAGAAGAATGCAGAAAGAATAGTGTTCAAGTTTCCCTCCCCGAGCGAAGCGGGAGACGGTGAATTGTAATGAAAAAACGTCGAGAACTATAAAAGGGAAAGTACCACTGGAGATGGGAATAACAAAAAAAAAAATGACTACAAAATTAAATGATGATAGGTAATATGTTTTGATTTATGATATAATACATTAAGTTATTTGGAAGAATTATTAAAATCAGTAAATGTTGTACCAAAGGGGAGGAAAATAATTTGCTCCTTATCTTAGTAGATATAAAACAGTAACTTCTTTATCCGGTGCGTTTTTTGTTGTTTAAATGATCTTAACGTGAGATTCGTTGCGTTTATATTACATAACTTGTCTGACGTCTGTAGTGTAAAAAGCTAACTATACATTATTATAAAATGTAAATACATGACTGATTTCGTATTTACATTTTACAATAATGGGTGATGATATTTACTCGTAATTGAATTAAAGTTTCTCAGTAAATTTAACATTTGATTGGTTCAATTGACGCGAAGCTTGTTGAGGAAAACTACAATTCGCTTGGCTACCTCCCGTCTCTCTAAAAATGTTTTACATTCAGTTGTCATAATATTAAAAGTTAAAGTTAAAATTTGCATAACTGCTATCGTATTAATTTAATTATATTAATATGTTGTTTATGAATGAATACATACCAATGAACCAGCAATGATTCAACCCGATGCCAGGCTTCATGTGGCGTCCAGGATGGAAATTGACAATAGACATAGCGATTGTCAAAAGAGCTGGAACACCATTGGCGTAAAGCGCGTACAAAAGAAACCGCTTCCATCCATAGTCTGCTTTGGTGGGTCGTCTGAAATACAGGATAAAATGATAAATTAGAATAATATTAATTATATAGTTGATCGTATAGTAGGGCTCATTCTGAAGAAGGTTGCAGAATAAAATATGTTTGTCGAAGTTTCTTTCGCCGCGCCAGCAAACCGCTGCTCGCTGGTACCTTCCATAAGTAATATTTTAAGATCTTAGGAATTGAAAACATTTAGATAACTTAAAGGATAAATATATTTTTTTAATTATTACCTTATACTGATTAGAAGTTGTATAGAAATAGCGTTGGTCCAAAAGAAACTTGACAAAAAGAAGAAGTACGCGAGAAATCCTGAAAAACATAGAATAAATTTTTGTTACATTGTTTACTCGAATGACACAGAATTCGCACACTCTGTGGTTTAATTAACATAATAATATCAGTGGCGTAGCGTAGTAGGGGCGGGGGAGGGGGGGGGGTGCCCCGGTCGGCACTTATAAGGGGGCGGCAAAACATAAGTAAGAGGGCGGCAAAACTTAAGTAAGGGGGCGGCAAAATTGACGTCCGCCCCGGGCGGCAGACACCCACGCTACGCAACTGAATAATATTAATATCATCGATAACCTAACATCTGTGGTGTAACTAACAAACGTACAGGAAACAATATTAAAACAATCGGAAATTTAAAATATTTATTACATCCACAAAATATAATAAGCATGATTTATATAATTTCCTCAAAGCTACTTAAAGGTAGCCTTTCGAAGCGAGCGTCAGTGACGCCGCGGCACTGAATAGGCATGTTGCCGAAAATTTTTTTTCGTCTATTCGATGTTAAACAACATGTTAATAAACAATCCAGAACCCATTTTTGTATATAAAAAAAATAACGTAGATACAAACCATTGAAATTTACAATATGAAAGAGAGCGATATATCGGCCTGTGACGTCACAACCTGCTACCGCCATACATTTGTCATGACAAAATGTATGACGGTAGCAGGTTGTGACGTCACGAATCGTTTTGCGAGAAAGGGATGGACAATATTTTTTATTTGCTTATATTCTTAATCGCGTCACTCTAAATACCTATTTATTTCAGATTTATGTATCTTAAATCAACAATTTTAAAATTTAATTTGTAAAACTGTGATATTCCACACTAGGCAACATCCCTATTGTATAGGACGGCTACAGCCTACAGTGGTCAGTGAAGCGCCGCAAAGCTGCACGACACACTCGCCGTCCCATACAATTCAGTGCCGTTGCGTCTAGTCACTGACGCTCGCTTCTAAAGGCTACCTTTAGGCGACCTTTATTTAGCTAAGGTGTAAAGTGCAAGGTGCAATTTCGAACAACTTGCTTGTTTGTACATTGCACATAACCGTATAAGTACATTGCTAACATTGCACATAACCTTATAAAGTACATTGCTAACATTGTACCTGACCTTATAAGCCCAATTATGGTCAGCTGACAGCTCATACAGAAACGTGACACGACACGGCGCTACATTTATAATTTAATATTTTTTAACAAAGCTTTTATATAAATTATTATAATAATCATTCATTCAATCGAAATAATTAATTGAATATATACCTACATTAAATAACTGTAGCTGACATTATATTGCATCCTTAATTTGTTTTCACACTGATTTATTAATCTAACTATTTCATGTAATACGCAAGCGCGCTAATTCCAAACCAGAGTAAAACTAAAACCCGGACCTCCATGATACAGGCTATGCCTAGTTTGGGGTCCACTGTTAATTTGTAATTAAATAACATTACTCAATGAGGATTATCATGTACGCTTTAATGGTTTATGCAACATTGCATGCGACACTAAATTATAATATTATTGTAAACTATTTACGAACGTAATGGCTTGGTAAATAAATAAATTGAATTGAATTGAATTAACAAATTATTTGAAATATTTTTGGTTCAAAGCAGTTAAGACGACGCCTTGATAATTTGGCTGTAGTGATATCGATTTTTCTCAGCAATGACTAAAGCTAAGAAATTAAAAGTTCATTGTCAGTATTCATCATGTCTTTGTCTTTGAATTACCCACAGCATAACACGATTGGTCAACTTTTATAACACAGAATAATTAATCAAAAACACCTGTGTAAAAAAAGAGATTCCTATTTTGCCAACAGAGGAGAGTGTTTTAAGCTTCCAAAATTTGTACATAGATTGGTTCAAGCATACACATTAATTTGCCCATAGCTTATATGAAATGTATTTATGGTTTTTAAATTACGCGACAAAAACCATTTTGTCGCTACGCCCTTTCCATTTCTTGCTGTTCCATTGCTTGTTCTCATTAATTGTAAACGAAAACAAGCAAAAAAATGAAAACAAGCAATCCAAAACACGGTTTTTTACTTTAACGCGGCGTCACCTTAATATTCATATTCTAAAATATTATGTAAGGTATGTTTTTATATTCGTGTTTCCTTTACAGGTTAAAAACGAATGAACCAAATTATTTTTACATTGTAGTATTATAGTTATGTAGAATACGAATTTATTCTTTAGAATTTTTAAAGAACCAATAATATAGTCGGGGAAAATGTTTTTTGTTTTTCTCTCTAAAATCCTCGTTTCCTACACCTCTGTTCTTTTTATCGGTAGATTTTTTAATTTTTTTGGCTTATATAATAATAGCTAGGGGTTTAATCTTGAGTAAAGAATATATATAATATGGTTTAAGGCAATTTTATACATGTCATACATTAATGATTGTGAATTGTGATGCAAAAGCAGCAAAACTTTCGTCAATTTTCAGGGACTTTTTATATAAATTATTTTTATATTTTATTGACTTAATAATCTTGTCTAATATTTCACGGTTATAAAAACCTTTGCCTTTGTAATACATAAGCATAATTCGATTTGAGACACAAAACACCGACGTTAGGAGCTTGATTTTTTTGCTTTGAACATTTCGACCGACTGTAATTTAAATATTAGAAGCATCTGATAACAATAGAACCCTGTAATTATTCAAATTATTAGATTATACAGTCCCGATGAGCCTAATTTCCGCTCCAACCTCCTCATTCCGCGAATATAATATATACTTGAACAGAGTTGAACGTTTGAACCTGTAAAATAGGAGCAAAATTTGCTAGCTCGCTTCGCTCACTCGGTTTTGGCTTAAGAACGTATTATAAAATTTTGTACTGACGTTTTGTTTTAGACTATAGATATTTGTATTTTTTTCAAATTTCACAGTCTTTCAGGGTTTAAAGCTTAAACAGATTTTTTACAAAAAAAAAAAAAAACATTATTCTTATGTGCCCAGGGCCTCTAATAGGTTAAAGACGGCCCTGGTTATTTATTGTACTTGTAGTCGTTTTTTGTTCGTCGTTCTTGACCCCCCCCCAAACTAAAACCTGGCTATGCCCATGATTTTGAAGATTGGAATGAGAAACTTGGCGTGTCCAATTTTTTTGCTTTGTGTAATATCAACCTCACCTATATATTTTTAGGGAAACGTTGGCACAAATTCTTTATTGGTATATTATTAGGTAGAGAAATATTCACCTCTTGCTGCGCACAGCCCCATGTCAGAGTAATCCGCTAATTTCATGCCGGCCATTATGCACAGACCTATGCCCAGACTTGCGCACATGTTTATGATGCTCTTGCCTAGCAGATCTCTGAAAATTATTACACTGTCAATGTCCATAACATTCGGTATACAGCATGTTCCGGGAAGTATGGTCATCAGTCATTACTCATCAGTCTAAGACTAGGGTTACACGGTCAGTCTAGCATCAGTTCAGTCCATCAGTCTCAGACTGACGTCAGAATGATGGCCGGAAAGTACATAATAAAAAAATTATCATTCCGTCAATCACACGGTTACACGATCATTCTTTCGTCAGTCTCGATCAGGCTGATGGACTAAACTGATGCCAGACTGACCGTGTAACCTTAGAGTTACGCTTGAGATCTAGAGATAAAGCATTGCGTGGGCTATCTAAGTTATTCCCATATTACATGAGGATTAAAATAGGGTAGTAAGATTTAATCTATACTTTTCGAGTTTTGATGTTTTCTATGTATTCCTTTTTTTTTTAATTTTAATAGTTTTTTTTATAGTATTTGTACCTAAGTATCTTATACTTTAAACGAGACAATCTTGTATATATATGTATATGTCACCGTAAAATTGTAAAAGAACTAACAAGATTGTAAAAATATGTCGAAATATTAATAACTATATATTTATAATCTAACGAAAAATAATGTGTTTTAAATTATAGGCAGCATATTCGCGTCCGAAGTCTATCAACATGTTACTATTTCACTAGTTATATTACAATCTAACGGTTTTTACAATTTTACGGTGACATAATATATAAGGTTCCCTATTTTTTCGCATAAAATCATATGTCATAATTTCACTTGGCATAATTTTATTTGACCTAATAGTAGTTTCGCATAATATTCATTTGGCATAACTTTCTTAGCATAATTTTTTTACGCATAATATTAATTAAGCATAATATTAAAAAGTATGAATATATTTACGAATAATGATATTTAAGCAAACTATTATATTTACGCATACTTCTTTGTAGCATTTTTTTCACATACTTACTAATGAATTATAAATTCTACCGGACTTCTACTTAACTCGCATAAGACGAAATAACAATTATAATACTAATTTTCGACTAATTACGAAATTAAACTCGGACAAACAACACGAACTGCTATCTAAGAACATGCCGAGCCATAAATACGAGCCCAATGCACTTAAGGATAAAGTAAGTTTTGTTTTTGAATTAAATAACCTTTCGTATTAATTATTTCAAACATGTAAGCGGCTTACTTGGGCCACCCCGCCGCAACTTAACCTACTGTTACACATGTTACACTAGGTATAATGAGTGTAATACCTGCTTCTAATGTTTTATAAATATGCGTTTAATTACCTTAACCGTGTTTTCATTATGTCCTTACATTTTATGCACATTTGTGCCTTGTGACAGCATGCCTTGAATTTATTATGACAAAAAAATATGCCTAACGAGTTTAAGCTAAAAAAACAATTATGCCAAAGTACTATTATGACAAGAAAAATTATGCCTATTAGGACAAAAAATATTAGTCTAAATGATATTTATGCCTAATGATATAGTATGCCAAGAAACCATTATGCCAAAGTAATATTATGCGTAATAAAATTATGCCAAGTGAGGTATGCCAAATGAAATTATGACAAATAAAATTATGCGAAAAAAGAGGATCCCAATATATAATCGGTATCTCGAAAGCGGCTGGAAGTATTTCAATGAAATTTACTATGCAGAGTGTTTTGTGGGAGAAAATCGATCTGGCTAGGTCTTATGCCTGGAAATTGCGCATTTTTAGTTACGTATGTTTTTTTTTTTCGTTGTGCAACAATATATCAATACTCTCTTTTAAGTCAATCTGATTGGCAGTTTGGAATGCGTATGTATAATTTCTGCTTTGTTCGAAAATGTGGTTGGTTCAAATCCCGGTCAGATAAATATTTTTGTGATTCTTTTTATATTTCTGTCAGAACTCCGAGCTTAGCTCGGTTACCCAAGTAATGTTATACGTTAATCTATGAAATACTATGATTAAAGTTATAATCGGCCTTCTGACATGGATGTAAAAAGAAGTACAATTTTTGTTGGTCTAAACTCTAAAGTGAAAATGTTATGTTCGCAAGCCGACTTCCCATAAGTACCTATATATTATACTAGCGACCCGCCCCGGCTTCGCACGGGTACAATGTATATATCTGTATAATCTATGGGTACAATACTGATACTAATACTCCCGCACGCACACCCCCGCCTTGGTGACGCCTACTTCGCAACGGGCCGCGGAGCAGAAATCGTAATATTTTAATTTCGCCATAACTTCAAAACCAAACGTCCAATTTTAATCATTCAAAGACCAAATATTATCTACATAAACTGTACTTAGTGATAGAATAATTTATTTTGATAAGGATTAATAGTATGAGTAAAATAAACGCGTTTAAATGTAGTCCAAAAAAAAATCAAGATTTCTAAATAAAAAAATTGTTGTTGTGCCTCACTCGACATAGATAGGTATAGTGTGTCGCGGACTTTTTTGTAGATATTTATAAGATCTACAATTAATTAGAACATTTTATGGTTCTATCTTTTATAGTTTAGGCAGCGTACGCAAAATAAGTAACTTTTCTGGTTGATTTTTTACACCTTGTGTCCGAAAACCCCAAATATCTTACGGAACCCTATTTTTTTCCAAAATAAAATTTAGCCTATGTTACTCGTGGATAATGTAGCTCACAAAATTGCGCTAACGCCATGTGAATTCCGTATTTTAAAAATTAATATACTTATTATAATAAATAATAGATTTTAAAATTTAAAGTAATATTCATAGGGAAGCCGGCTTGTATGCACGCCTCGCCTGTGTTACTCATAAGGGACCGTCCATTAATCACGTGATGTTTTTAACAACTTTTTAGACCCCTCCCCTCCCCCTGGTGATACGTGGTGAGGTTTTATACTACCCCCCCTCCCCCACCTAAGATCACGTGTATTTTTTTTACATAGTAAGCAGGTCATGTTTGAAGAAAAACTTTAACTAAAAAAACAATTTAATCGAATAATTTAGGCAATTAAAACTATACGTCATTTGTTTTGTAAGTATTTAAACAACACTACGAATCTACAACCAATAATAATTTCGGTATGCATAGACTAGATTCAAAAAATAATACACGTGATGTCTCCTTATACCCCCTCCCCCCCTTGGTGATACTTGGTGATTTTTTTTCGGACCCCCCCCCCCCCCCTTTAGGCATCACGTGATTAATGGACGACCCCTAATGAAATGGAAATAATATTAATTTATAGTAGGACACGCACCTAAAGAAGCTATATATACAGTACTAGCTTTTGCGGCGGCTCCGCCCGCGTAACTACATTATCCCGCGGGATCACTACTTTTTCGGGATAAAAAATATCCTATGTCCTTTCCCGTGACTCAAAGTATGTCTATACCAAATTTCATAAAAATCGGTTCAGCGGTTAAAGCGTGAAGAGGTAACAAACAGACAGTCTGACACATTTTCGCATTTATAATATTAGTATAGATACACAGTACACACCTTATTTCTGATAGTAAACAATACACGAATGCAGTTAATATCAAGAAAATGCTAGATGTTAACATGCAATATCCAAGAATTCTCTCATCTTCGATGTCATTTTCTAGACTCGCATCATCACAAAACACCAGTACTCGTCCAGCAGAATCACTAGTATCGTTCCAGAAGCAGTAACTACAAATAAAGTTCATTGAATAATAATTATTTCACATATAAATAAAATTATAATTCGTATTAATTACTGGCTCTTTGCTTTCCTCTTTGGTTGAAAACTTTACAAAGGAAATTAAACAAGTAGGTAATATTCTCGATTTACTTTTTAAGCTGTATTTTATTGAATTTGACCATATATAGGGGGAAGTCTCGTAGCGCCGGACGGCACCTAGCGTCGGACACTCTTACTATCTCGACAAACGTCAACGAGATCTATTCATATATCGTTAAAAGGGTTTGAGGGAACGTAGCAATACAGGATCACGCGACGCAATTTGCCAGTTAGGGACCGTCCATTAATCACGTGATGTTTTTAACAACATTTTAGACCCCTCCCCTCCCCCTGGTGATACGTGGTGAGGTTTTATACTACCCCCCCTCCCCCACCTAAGATCACGTGTATTTTTTTTTACATAGTAAGCAGGTCGTGTTTAAAGAAAAACTTTAACTTAAAAAACAATTTAATCGAATAATTTAAGCAATTAAAACTATACGAGTCATTTGTTTTGTAAGTATTTAAACAACACTACGAATATACAACCAATAATCATTTCGGTATTGCATAGACTAGATTCGAAAATTAATACACGTGATGTCTCCTTATACCCCCCTCCCCCCTTGGTGATATTTAGTGATTTATTTTCGGACCCCCCCTCCCCCTTTAGGCATCACGTGATTAATGGACGACCCCTTAGGTGCACAGCCGCGGTGGAAGAGGTCGATAACTGTTTTCGGTGGGAACTCGTTGTGTCACGGAAATTTCAAGTAAGTATTACTGCTATGGTTTTACCTTTAATTGTTATTGTTATTTGTTAAGAAAGAGAGTGTTTCATTACAATTATTATATTGTGAATTTTTTTCTTAAATACCTAAACAGTTTTAGTATGAAATACGTTATTTTGGACATTTACTGGACTATACTTTCGGACACAAAAGTGGCCCTTACCACCGGGCAGTTTATAGGTTGCCTTTTTATTAAGCATTTGTACGTATTATAATGATTGTTTATTGTTTCACAGGGCAGAAAGAGGGAGATGTTTGAAAATGGAAGAGACAAAAATGAAAAGAAAATGGGATTCGCAAAGTTTAAAAACTACGATGGACAAGATTAAAAAATACTTGTGTACTGTGTTTAGAGGACTTTGACGAGGACTGGACACAATGCTCCAGGCGCCAAGAATGGGCTCATGAAGCATGTACAGACGTTCCGGAATGTGGAGATGCCTACATGTTATGTGATAGATGCACAATATTTAAGAATGTCCGGCGCTTGGGGTTTGAAGATTAACCCGGTACTAGGTGCCAATGTCAGACTAATTTTTTTTTACCAAAACTTAATTAACATTCTTAGATTATGTTTACGCAGAAGTTGTATTTTTGTTATTTGATTTTGATTTTATGTTTTGTTAATTTAAATAATTCATAAATAAATACATACATATTTCACGATGTAGTTTTAATTTTATTTCCTGAAAACCTTATGTGTCCGCCACTAGGGAACTTCCCCCTATTATATAATATGCTTATTCTGTTTTTTTAATAAATTTAACATTTACTGAATGCTCTAAAAATATATTTATTACTTTTCTCCTTACCTTCCCTTTTCCACACTCAATTCGTTGCCCCCGTTGAGTAAAAATAGAGTACCATCATCAATTATCTCGAAATCCATGTAGGGAATATGTACGTATGATTTACAAGAGAGATTGACGGGATATTTCATTGTATTATTTTTAACACACACACCATCTACGACTTTCACATCTTCTTTGCAGCACAAAACATCACTCGGCTCCGTGGCCACTGCAGTGACTACTGCTAGCACTAGTAATTTTTTTACAATGATATTCATATTTTTTTTTTATTCATACAAAAACTAGACTAGTAGTGTTGAATACGTCAATACGTCCTTGTTCTACAGAACAAGTTTTCGCACTGTTTGGTTTGTAAACGCGCTGAGTTGTTTATATATCAGGCACGGCTTGTAATCTTAATATGAGTTATGACGTAGACTGAAGCCTGGTTGGTATTAAATTTAGACCATCGTTTCTCAACCTTTTTATGTCGCGCCCCACGGAAAAGCCAAAAAGTAAAAAGTATTGCGATTCCGTCATTATAAAATTATAATAATATGCACAATGCACATAGTGCGATACTTTTATCAGCTATACCTAGCACCTACGTTATATTAGCTGGTTCGCCTTCACTGGTTCGAACGTGCGAACGATTTTTTCGTCGTTCGATACAAAATATTCGTTCGAATAACCGAATCTTTTGTACCTGTATGTAGTTTGTATTTGTTTATTTTGTTATTTTTTTAACAGACTGCGACCTAAAGGGGTCAAAAACAAACTCGACCCCCCAAAGGTCGCGACCCCCGGTTGAGAAACGGTGATTTAGACTATCTAACTATGTAAACGTAAAATTTTGTGAATAAACATAGCATGTAAACATGGTATACTTCTTCTTGGTATTAGATGGATGCATATAAATATTTGGCCTGAGATGAAAATTAGAGGAAATACAGCCTAATATGTCTCAACTAACTCGATAAATATTAAAACATAAGGTCACTTGCAGTAGCGACGGCTGGTTCTCCTTCATAGGGAAGCCCTAGCTTTTAATAAGTGGTAAGGAAAACCTATAGGAATAGAGTTATGGGAACCACAGGCCACTGGTCACTTGTATTGTATATTTGGTGAATGACATTTGAAGGGTACAGGAAAAAAAGGGTTCGTCGATATATTTGTCCAAATCAAACCAACAATGGTAGTTGATAGATTCTGAACGGGCCTTTAGTATGCCGTGTTCAAAACAAACTAAAATGGGCTGCTTTCCTGTTATATGGACGTAAGAAAATCATCTATGAAACTCAGGATAATATAGTCCTGAAACCTTTAAATAACTTTTTCTTGAAATAACATTTTGTTATATGGGCGTAAGAAAATCATAATATGATTTTCTTACGCCCATATAACAAAATATATATTATATGAAACTCAAGATTATATAGTCTGAAACTTTTAAATAGCTTTTTCTTGAATTAACAAATGTCAATTAGCCCCTTTCTTTTCCTGTACCCTTGATTTGCTTTTGTTCCAGCTGCTGCAGATGCTCAAGTTCTACGCGAGGTTCGAGATCAGCGACGAGACGGGGGACCCCATGACCGACCGCGACATGACCCTGCACCACTACTCCAGAATCACCTCGCTACAGGTGACTTGCGTACTGCCGACTGCTTATTGCGTATATAATAATATGTCACCGTAAAATTGTAAAAAATGTAAAAAAATAACTAACGAGATTGTAAAAATATGTCGAATGATTAATTACTATATATTTATAATCTAACGAAATATAATATGTTAAATTATAGGCAGAATATTCGCGTCCGAAGTCTATCAACATTTTATGATTTCACTAGTTATATTACAATCTAACGGTTTTTACAATTTTACAGTGACATATATTATAAACACTATATTTGTGAAACTTAAACATTGATTTTGTGAAACTTAAACGTTTCACAAAATCAATGGCAAATCAATCGATGATCATAATTAATGCTTATTATCCCTCGACAGAAAAAAATGGGTCACTATATACAGAACATACAGACACAGAATACAGAACATCCAGAATGAGTGTTCGATCACATTTGTACGCAGCGCACTGTGTCCAAAACTATGGCGAAACACCGCCCCTCTTTACTTTAATCTTTACACTTACAAAGCAAATCGCGTTATTATGTTACGACAATTAGGTATTCAATAAAAATTAATTGTAAAAAAAAGTTGGGTAAGATATTCCGTTATTCTGTAGCAACATGTGAGAAAAGGTAATTTGGAATAGTCGTGACGGCTTCACTTTCAAGCGCGTTCACGGTTTCTGGATGTTCTATATTCTGTGATATTTTAATAGTCCAGACTCCAGGCGGAATCGGCCCATGTGTACCGAAAACTATTCCACCTCAATTTTTTATGCGATCCTCTTTAAATTGCCCTACTAATGCATGTTGCCATGGGCATGGGGCAATGTTGCTGCCATATTGTTTCAACCGAAATTGTTTAAACGATTGCAAGGAAATGTTATTTTTCAACCGGACTATTTTTTTATATATATTTTCTTTGTCCCTCAAGAGGAATAGTCGCAACATGGCCGGTTTTGGAGACAAACGTGGCCACCATTTTTTTTGCAACACTTCGTGAACGAACAATTTTTGTTGGCTTTAAGACCAGGTAGACCAAGCGAAATAGGCATTTAACGCTTCCAAGAGTTGCCCGCAATTGCCGCAAAGCGAGCCGCGCGCCTACGTCGCCGGCGTGAACTTACATGAACCCAAAGTGTTACAGTGTAGTCGTGTCGGCAGTAGGTCATCTTATTTTATTATTTGTATTGAAAAAGATAATAAAATCCATATGTAACTGTTTTAATGCAACACATAGCACACATAATTTGAATAGATATTATAGGTAGGTACCTAAGTAAAAAATGCTTAAATTTTATTCAATTACTAGCTGATGCCCGCGGCTCCGCCCGCGTATGTACAGTAACCCATGGGAATCGTATATGTCCCGCGATAAAAAGTAGCCTATGCCCTTCCCTATGGTCTACTTTATGTCTGTGCCAAATTTCATGATGATCGGTTTAGTAGTTTTTTCGTGAAACAGTAAATAAAGTATCCCACGGGAACCGCACATTTCCCCGCGATAAAAAGTAGCCTTTGTCTTTCCCCGTAGTCTACTTTTCAACTGTGCCAAATTTCATAATAATCGGTTTAGTGGTTTTTACGTGAAACTGTAAATAAAGTATCCCATGGGAACCGTACATTTCCCCGCGATAATAAAATAGCTTATGTCTTTTCTCAGGCTCTAGAATATCTGTGTACCAAATTTCATTTAGATCGGTTCAGTAGTTTTGGCGTGAGAGACGGACAAACACACACTTTCCCATTTATAATATTACTATGGACTAGCTGTTGCCCGCGACTTCGTCCGCGTCAACTGATGGCGCAATAATGCATTAATTTCGACCAAATTTGATTACCATAAAAAAGGTTATAGTGAGTCAATCTTAAAAGATTTTTTTACATCATTTAAAGAGGAATAATTATTTTATACATATTTTTTGGGTAACTTGAGCCGTTTACATAGCGCACGCAACACGCTGTGTTCGATGTGTGCATGGAGACGAGTACCTATCGTTAGCTCGTGTGGTCACTAAAGTACGTGTCGTTTCGTGAGATAAAAATACTGTATCAGGTACATAGGTGCTAACGATTTGATGGTAACTACTTAGGCAGACACTTGCAAAAAATGTATTCCTACTGCCGAGTCCGCACGTTTGCCACTTGCCGCAAAATCCAAACCTCCACAAACGTTTGACTTTTTGAAAATCCGGATTTCCGAATTTTTCTCCCAAAAATCCGGATTATCCGGATAATTCAGATTTTTTCATTTTTTTTAAATTTGTTGCATATTTTATAAAACTTTAATGTTAATTTTACTACTATGTTGTAGCAAAACTTACTCATTAGTAAAAAAAAGAGTTACTTTTTTATAATTTAATTTAAATAAATTCTTATTTTAAGTTGTAAGTATTAGAATTACAATCTGAATAAATAAAAACATATTGAGATTTTATCAAAATTATATACTTAATTATATTTATTTTTTCATTTTTAGAAATATTTTTGATTACGTTTCAAATCCTACAATGTTCAGTTTTATAGTTAGTATATTATTTTAAATAAGGTATGTATATATTGTTATTTACTAAATGTTCCAGCAGAAAGAATTATAAAAAAGTGGAATAGCCTGTGATCTTTTTAACGCTTTTTTTACATATCTACGCCACAGTTCACCACTACCGTTTTCGTAAAGTTCCATTTCTATGTGAAAGTACTAACGTACGAAAATTAATACAGTTTAATAAAACGTAGGAAACTGAAAATCCTTTAAATCGAGATCCGGGGAGTGAAGACAAATCATTTGAAAAATGGGGCTGGATAAATAATTTTGTATGGACGAAATTGGACCACTTTCGAGTTATTGAAATTAAAAACCACCCACCTGTTTGGGTAATAATTAAACATGTAAATGGTGCTTTTAATTCCCTCGGAAACTAACAGAAGTATAATAAGCAATTCTAAGCACAATTTAAAATCTATAACTGTTGTAAGATCTTTATTTTAACATTTTACTTACAAATAAACAGTAACATCTTACTCTTCATTGCACTTTGAAGTTTCCGCTATAAGATGAAAACTACATTACTTAAAAAAAAATAACAGTGGTTTACACAAATCGTTGGTGCTATTTTTGACACCTATATGTATCTTTAAAATATTATCTAAAAATAATTATTTCTACGCAAAAACAGGAGCGTTGATTTTCATTTAGTTTTGCTACTGACTCGTTAGTTTAGGTTAGTTTAGTTCAATCAAATTAATTTTAATAATAAAAAAAATATTACCTTCATTCATTCGGCAAAACTCTCTCTAATCTTAAACCAACCAGTCAGGTATTATCGACTCCAAAACTTCTTCCTGATATCATAGAGATAAGATTTAGGTATTTGGACTTAGATATTCATTATTTAGAAGATAATTAAATATAGTTAAACCACTACATTTCTTTTTAAGCTGTCATATTAATTTGGCATTCTATGATTGCAGAAATTGAAATTGCAATAATACGTTTCGACTTTCGTTAGTAAGAATTCAATAAATATAAAAATACAAAGCTTTAATTGGGTTTGGATTTGCTTATTATACTTCTTACTACTTGTGCAAGTGAAACTAAAACCATATTCAGTATTTTTATAAATTGGATCACCTATTACTGAACTGTACTACTACTGAAAAAATATAAAATGGTAAGTATCTTAGAAACAGTCCATACATATACATATATAGCGGCCATAATATTTTAGCAGATCTTCATCCCTCGCATCACCATTTAATGGATTGACTATGTTCTACCAAATAACTTGAATAAATGGAAAAATGTGTCAACAATTTCAACAGGACAACAAATAATATCAAATTATCCAAAGGCATGTATTTAAACTCACGACAAAACATATTGATTTCTTATGTTTACGCGAATATTGTTCATTGTTTTAAACACTTACGGATTTTGTCGCACAACACGAAACACTTACGGAAAACAATCACGACAAAACAATTAAATTTTGGATGTGAAAATACCGAATATTGAATACTAAATTACCATGTTGGCTAAAGAATGTAAGGAATAAAAAATTACAAATCTGGTGACTAAATAATACCACTGAATATTCCAAACTGGCAGACAGATATTATATTAGTGAACAAATAACCATCTTGGCGACAATTTGTGAGTACACATTTAATTTAAGAATAGGTACATATATTTTCCGTAATGTAGGTAACTCAAAAAACATACAAGCAGCAAAACCAGCGCACATAAAAAAACAAAGGAGCGTACAAAATTCCCAATTTTTAATTTTCCTCGACTTTAGGGGGGGGTGTAGATATTGTGTAGATTCATTTTGAAATTTAAAAATAACGGTAATTCATTTTTTTGCAAAATTAACATAGGTGTCGTTACCAGGTTTTTGGGGATGCTGGATACGAAAATGACATTCATTTTGAAATTCCAATATGGCGGACATACTTAATTTTATAAAAATAATATGGTTGTCCCTTTGTTGGTTTCTAGGGGTGCTGATTACAAAAAAGTCATCCATTTTAAATTTCCTTAGTAACCCCGCAACCTCAAATTTTCTTCATGATGAAAGAAAAAGAAATTTGAAAATCCTGAATTTTCCAAAATTTCCATAGCTTTATACATCGCTCATAATATCTCAAAGTAGAGAATTGCCATATTTTTTTTCTATAATCACTTCTATCTCAGAAACAGTGCATCTTGAAAAATAATGAAAATTACCTCACCCTTAGAAACCCCGCAACATCATATTTACTTCATGATGGAAGAAAAAAATCTGAAAATCCTAAATTTTCCAAATTTTCTATAGCGTTTTACACCGTTCGTGTCTCAAAGTAGAGCATTATCGTATTTTTTTTCTATAATGGCTTCTATCTCAGAAACGGTGCATCCTACTTGAAAAATAATGAAAATTACCACCCCCTTAATAACTCCGTAACCATATATTTTCTTCAAGATGAGAGAAAAAGAAATTCGAAAATCCTGAATTTTCCAACATTTCTATAGCTTTATACATCCCTCGTATCTCAATGTAGAGCATTTAATTTTTTTTTATAAAATTGATTCTATCTCGGAAACGGTGCATCCTATTGAAAAAATAATGAAAATTTCCTCCCCTTAAGAACCCCGCAACACCATATTTTCTTCACGATGGAAGAAAAATAAATTTGAAAATCATGAATTTTCCAAAATTTCTATAGCTGTATACACTGTTCGTGTCAAAGGTGAACATTGCCATATTTTTTTTCTATAATCGCTTCTATTTTAGAAGCGGAAAAATAATACTATTACTGGAAAAATAATAAAAATTTCCTCCCCCTTAACCCGGAAATCGCATATTTTTTTTCATGAATGCCAAAAAAAGAAATTTGAAAATCCTGAATTTCGAAAAGTTTCTATACCTTACATAGCTGGCACCTCTACAAACTACATGTTAATTTTACGAAGATTGGATAGTCTCCATTTTGGAAAATCCAATTTCATTGGAAGACAATTTTATAATCAGCATATGAAACATGAAAAAAGACATCCATTTTTAATAAAAAAAAAATATACGCCATTTTGGAATTTTAAAACGGATTTTATTTTCATATTATTCTGCACCCCCAAAAACCTTGAAAACGATACCCATACCAAAGAAAAAAAACCTCCAATAGTATCCAAAACTGGGATTTTCCGTAGCTTGCAAATTGAATTTTTAGCAGCTATTAATTTATCAATCAAATCTTCATTAGCTACTTACATGGTATAATGGTCACCAACTCATCGTTGCTAATTGGATTAAATTTCGCTACTTTTTATCTGCCGATTTTTGTATTTTTTGTCACTTGAGTGATTTCACCAGTTTGGTAATTTAGTCGCCAACATATTAATTCGCTGCCAAATTCAGCAATACAGTATGCTCACGTGCAGTCACCAACTTATTTTTTGTTCACTCGATTAATTATATCCCTTATTCAAATATTGTACGTCTAGAGTACATACTAATTACAATAATTAAAATATGTAATATTCATAGTAGTAACCAAGATTCGAAAAAATCGAAAATCCGGATTTTTAAATGAAAATCCGGATTTTTAGAATTTTTAGAATTTCGAAGTATCCGGATTGCAACCCCTACTTGCGAGTGACTTGGTGTGTTCTGCAAAGGCAAGCATGACGGATGTTGAGCACGTATCCTTATATTTTATTGTAAATAGAACAGCCTCCGTGGTCTAGTGGTTAGAGCTTGGCTCTCGACTCGGAGGTCGTAGGTTCTAGTTTCGATTCCCGCACTGGAACAACAAAAAATGTTGTTTCCAAGTTTGGTTAGGACAATGCAGGCTGATCACCTGATTGTCTGACAAGAAAGATGATCCATGCGTCGGATGGGCAGGTAAAAAGTCGGACCTGCGCCTCATCTCTCGTCAGTCGTGTCGGTTATCCGTCCCACTGGATTACGAGAGTAAAAAAAAAGAGTGCCTTTGTGTACTGCGCACACACTTGGGCACTATAAAAATACTACTGAGTAACTGGCTAGGCTACAATAAAACCAGCCACCGTCACCGAAATCGGCGTGGGGAGTTATTTATTATTATTATTGTAAAAACAGAAATCGAAATAAAAAGAAACGAAAAGTACGGCAAAGAAGATGGTAGATGTTACAAATTCATAAAAACTGTTTACTGGCTTATTCAATAATGTACTAAGGCTACTCCACGCATCAGCTACTTTTTTCTCATAATACACAATAATATATCTATGGACGCTTCACACCAAGTCTATCTGGTCCCGTGGTAAGTTCTCGAAGAACTTGTGTTACGGGTACCAGACAACAGAAATATATTTAATAATTTTTATATTATACACATATTTAAGATTTTTATTGTATTATACACATTCATGACCCAGGAACACAGATTTTTTTTTGTTCCCTCAGCGGGATTCGAACCCGCGACCCCCGGCTTTAGCACCAACACGCTCAACCACTGAGCCACAGAGGTCGTCTCATCTAGCAAAAGCAACGACGTGGCGACGATAATGTTATTGTGTATGGTTATATGTACCTATAACTAGCCGATGCCCGCAACTTCGTTTGCGCCTAACTGACGAAAGCAGTACCCTATTTTTTAAACGGAACCCTAAAATAAAAGTAGCCTATATTAGACCTTATGACATCAGCTATCTGCCAGTGAAAGCCCCGCGAAAATCGGTCCAGCCGTTTCAGAGATTAGCCGGAACAAACAGACAGACAGACCGACAGACAGACAGACAGACAGACGGACAGACATTTTTAAAAATTTGTATTTTATTGTAAGTACTGAATATACTTTCAGATGCATTATGTGAAAAGCTGTTAATTTGATGTTACAAACAGACACTTCATTTTTATTTATCTGTATATAGATTTAGTTCAAAAATAAAAAGAAGCATAAAAAAATACAAAACAAACTTTCCTATAGATTTTTATTGTATATTATATTATGTCCATGACCCGGGAACACAGGAAACTTTTTGTTCCTTCGGCGGGATTCAAACCGGCGACCCCCGGCTTGAGCACTAACACGCTCAATCACTGAGCCACAGAGGTCGTCTCATCTGGCAAAAGAAACGACGCGGCGACGATAAAATGTAACATGTTATTGTGTATGGTTATAATATGTATAACTAGCTGATGCCCGCAACTTCGTTTGCGCAGATCTAACGAAAGCGGAACCCTATATTTTTAAACGGAACCCTAAAATAAAAGTAGCCTATGTTAGACCTTATAATATCAGCTATCTGCTAGTGAAAGTCCCGTGAAAAGCGGTCCAGCCGTTTCAGAGATTAGCCGGAACAAACAGACAGACAGACAGACGGACAGTCAAAAATTTTAAAAATTGGTATTTTATTATAAGTACCGAGTATACTTTTAGATTCCTTATATGAAAAGCTGTTAATTTGAAGTTACAAACAGACACTTCAATTTTATTTATCTGTATAGAATTAGTTCAAAAATAAAAAGAAACATAAAAAAATACAAAACAAACTGACTTTCCTTTAGATTTTTATTGTATTATACATATCCATGACCCGGGAACCCAGGAAACTTTTTGTTCCTTCGGCGGGATTCAAACCCGCGACCCCCGGCTTGAGCACCAACACGCTCAATCACTGAGCCACAGAGGTCGTATCATCTGGCAAAAGCAATGACGCGGCGACGATAAAATATAACATGTTATTGTGTATGATATGTATAATTTAGTTCAAAAATAAAAAAAAAACAAAACTGACTTTCCTACACTGCGTTAGAAACGAAAGAATTGTTCGATAAATACGCGGGTAAGGCGTGCGCTAGCAAAACTGACATAGGTCTGTCCTCGTCAACGCCTAGCGGGCGACTGTGGGGCGACTCTAGCGGCTTACGCACGCTGCATTTCAATATTAATTTATTGTTAAAATAATTAAACCAACATGCAAAATGTAACCAGAAATTATTCTTTTTTAAGTTATTAGCTTTTCGTAGATATGATTTTTGAAAGTAAAACTATCATGAACTTCATGAAAAAAAGAAAAATATTCAAATTTAGCCTCCTCTTCGGAATTATTTTTGATCGAGTGAAGTTTTCAATATTATGTTTCGAACCACAAATTGTAAAAGAACATTAAGTAAACAACAATGTGTATTTTTTTTGGCTTTTTAAAGTTACTATTTGTTTGTTTATTATCGATTCAAAGTCATGTAAAATTGGGTCTACGCGGCCTTAACTCATTTTCGAACACCCAAACTCGTGACTGGTTTTTTGTTTCGGGTTCGTACGCATATATCCAGAATTCGTCACCTGATACGATGTTGTATACAGCATTTGAGGATCCTGCGTGGAATCTTTCGAGAGTTCTGACGCACCAAGTAACGCGAGCCGCTTTTTGCTCTTCACAGAGCAAATGCGGTATCCATCGGGAAAACAACTTGTTTACACCTAATTGTTCATGCAAGATTATTTGTATTTGACTCATGCCAATGTCTAAAGTTGCCTGAATTTCGCGGTATGTCATATGTCGATCTTCCTCAATCAGCTTACGCACAGCATCAACTTTTTCTTGGGTGACTGCAGTTTTTGGACGACCTTGACGGGGATCCACGTTGAAATTCAGCAAACCAGCGATAAATTGTGGTTTTGAATGGGGCTTCATCACCAAATGCAGAAATCATCCGGTCAACACACTGTTTTTGTGTTAAACCACTTTAAAAGTCATAATAAATCATCGCTCTAGAATTTTCTCGAGTCAATTCCATTTTCTCAACTACTAAACAAGTTTGACAAGACCTTGTGACAAGACCGAGAATCTTTTAAGGGTTCCGTAATACTTAAGGGTATCGTAGAATAGGTATTTTAAAATAAAGACAAGGTTTCATACGTTACTTTTTATAAAGTTGACCATTTTCGAGTAATTCGCCTCTAAAGTAGTTGTAAGTTGGTCCCCCCCTAGCATTTTTAAACTATAGGAGATAGAAACTTACAAATTTCCATACTAATAGATCATGCTAAAAACTCTTTAGGAAAATTATTGTGAACCAAATCGGACAGTAACTTTTGAAGTAATTTAAAAAAAGCATATTACGCGTTTATAGATTCGGAACCCTCCTTAGACATGTCCTGACATGCTCTTGGTTAGGTTATTTTAAATAAATAAACGGTATTCGATTTTTAAAACCAAGGAGTTTTAAATTAAAAAGATTTTAATATGACAGGAACAGTGGAAATATTCCGTTCCCGATACTTTTAGTGCAGCCTATGTCAGAACAAAACGGCCAAGCCACATAACTTGACTAAGGTGTAGAGTTTGTGAAGTTAGGCTTGTAGAGTTAGAAGTTTGGTAGAGTCAGAAGCTTGGTTTTACATGAGATCTGATAACTTTTTGATAGTGCAAGTCATATGGTACCGTCTTGGCATCACTTAATACATGAAAATGATTTTGGTGGGGTTTCACTTCTTATTGAAAGTTATTATGGCAATATTTTCATTTTTTTTAATTATTTTACTGTTACTATTTGTAACACGGATACCTACAACAATTTTCAGATCTCTAGAGTAAAAATTTCCGTAGGTTAATATTTTCGTCCCCTACATTATGCGGTTGGAGGATTATTGTTCCGATTTTGAGAATTTTTATGTTGTTTATTTGTAATACTAGCCTCTATACCAAATTTCAGCTTTATAGGACATCCGGAAGTACCATATAATTTTGTTGATCATCAGTGAGTCAGTGACGAAATCAGGGGTTTTTAGATATCAATAAAATATAAAGTATAAGGCCTATGCAATGAAAACTTTGCATGTTTAATTAGCCTGCTACTGGGAACTTATCTTAAAAATTTCGTTTATCTGGTATAATCCAAATCCACGTTATGAGGGTTCAAAAAATCGACGAAACGCTTCAAGGTAGTCTGGTAGTGCCCTTGTTTCCATACTAATAGGTTCTGCTAAATACTCTTTAGGAAAATACATAATTTTGAGCGAAGTCGGTCAATAACTTTGAAGTAGGTAATTTGAAAATATTGCGCGTCTAAAGTTACGGAACTCTCTTTAAACATGTCCTGAGTCCTCTCTCTCTACTTCTCACATTTTCTACTTCTAATGTTGCTTTAAAAATAAAATATCAGGAATCCAGACTCCAGAGTTAATAAAATGAAAAAATTTAAGTATTGAAAGAAAATTCATCGAAAATTTCATGTCCTAGAATCTAAATCTTATAAACTTTATTTTTAGAAAGCTGCCTTCTCCAAGTTCCCAGATCTGCGTATGTTTGCTTTGGCTAACGTGGCTAGCGTCGACACCAGAGAGTCATTGCAGAAACACTTTGGCAACCTCAGGTAATGTGTGTCCTCAGTGTGATTGTATTTGTAACCCTCGACGAAAACAGGAGACTGGAGGGGTGTTTAACGTATCGATCTCTCTGTGTGTGTGTGTGTGTGTGTAGCTGGTAGCATCTAGTATATAAGTTTAACGTATCGATCTGTGTGTGTGTAGCTGGTAGCATCTAGTTACTAGTATATAAGTTTGACGTATCGATCTGTGCGTGTGTAGCTGGTAGCATCTAGTTACTAGTATGTAAGTTTGACGTATCGATCTGTGCGCGTGTAGCTGGTAGCATCTAGTGTGTGCGTGCGTGCGTGTGTGTGTGTGTGTGTAGCTGGTAGCTGGTAGCATCTAGTTTTTAAGGTTCCGTACCCAAAGGGTAGGTACTTGGCCAGTGTTTTTTGTTTGAAAGCTGCCATGATCGAGTGTTCTTAGCTATAATTCATCATCATCAGCTCGCTCTTGATATTTCGGGATTACTTAAAAAATATATTTAATTTTTGTCTGAACTGTTTTCACTTTTGCTACATTTTTTTAATGACTTGCCTGAAAAGTGTACTTGGCTATAAATGTATCGTCAGCAAAATAATAATTGCCGATACTTGATTGGTATAGTCAATAATTATGCTGCTGAACCTAGGTGTCCGTAAGAAAATGAAAATGTAGGAACGCTTGACTAATCTAATCACAAACGAGTAAAATTGGCGTTTGTCCTTTTTTATAGTCTAGACTCTAGTAGGTAAGTAATAAAAGGACAAAAAAAATCGTTTAATAAGGGCCAGGTTCGTCTTTAACCTATTAGAGGCCCCTATTTTTTTTTTCTTTTTTACCTGTTTAAGCTTTAAACCCTGAAATATTGTGTAATTCGAAAAAATACAAATTATATCAATAGCATAAAACTGAACGTCGGTACTAAATTTTATAATATGTTTTTTAATCCAAACACGAGTGATCGAAGCGAGCGAGCAAAATTGTTTCCCCATTTTACAGGTCAAAATCTGTTCAAACGTTAAACTACACTGAATAACTGTGAACTTCGGAAAAATACCATAGAATCAACCGGCTAAAACAGAACATCGGTACTAAAAATATATGTCCTTTATGTTAAACGCAAGCGAGCGAAGCGAGCGAGCAAAATTTTTTGGGTTAAATATTTTCTAACTTCAAACCCTAAAAGACTGTGAAAATAGAATCATTTTCATGATCAATGTAAAATTAGTGTAATTTCTGATGTTGCAAAATAAATGACAAATAATAACTTATTATATTAGGTTTGTCATATAACTGAACATTTCGGGGGGCTACGCCCAATAGCCAGATGGCTACGCCCATGCTTTATCACCTTAATTACACATATTTACACCAGTGAATCATAATACCAATCAGTAACCGGAAGTTCAATAGTACAAAATATAATAATTATAAATCTTCGCAAAAATAATGATTAATTAATTCATAATCCCAGTATCAATAATTACAATTATAAATACTATAATATTAATTTATAATTATTATTAAACCTTAATTGCCAAAGTATTTCCGCCAAATCTTATTCGAATTCGTAAATGTATCTAACAGGATAGGCTACTTGACCTTGTTTTTATTTATGTCCTAAACGCTTGATTATTGTTTCATTACACAAAAAAAATTAACAATACATATTATGAAACCCAAAAACCTGTAACAAAAAAAAATACACTTTTTAAAACGCCAAAAACACTATTCGCTATGTTGTTTGATAGATTATCTGTGCAGTAACGTTATACTATAGGTCTACCAGAATCTGATGGCATTTTAAAAAAAATAAAAAATGTGATTTTCATATGGCAATGTCAAGTATGACCCGTCAAATCAAAGTACGTGATCTGTCAACCGCTGTTAAAATTTTGTGATTATGTTCTTGGAATTTGTTGTTTTTGTGAAAATATCCAAAAAGGCAATTCGATCTCAAGCGAGAAATATTGTTTTCTATGTCTATAGTAAAATACAGAAAAAAGAAGGTGTAAATCGAACTCAATCTTATAATTTAAAGCTTCTGGTAGAGTTGACCGGTAAGTTAGAGTGAGCTGTTTTGATACTTTTAGTTTTTTTATATTTTCTTAGGTAATTATTGTGACTTCTTTAAATGTGTTTCCAGTACTACTATAAGGTGAATCGTAGCTGATGGCACATCGAATGATGGTTTGTTTTCCATGCCTGGTAAAAGGAGGAGAGGAGGAAAAAAGAAAATCAATATAAGACAGTTTCGATTTATAGTTGATTAAGAATTAAGTAAACGAGTTCTATACAGTTCGGAAGGAAATTACAACATTAAATAAACTGTTGCTAATTTAATTGTATGTTATTCGTAATAAATAAGTATATAAAGTAATTCACGATTGATTTATTTTTCATGAAATATCATTATCATTACATAGTATAAAACAAAGTCCCTTTTTTGTCTGTCCCCTATGCATGCTTAAATCTTTAAAACTACGCAACGGATTTTGATGCCATTTTTTTAACAGATAGAGTGATTTATCGGGAAGGTTTTTAGGTATGTAACATGCATAACATAGTAGAGGTACACAAATAATTTTAGAGGTTTCTAAAGTCCTAAAAAATCACATATTTTGCGATTACATTGAAAATGCTGGCTGAACACTACGAGATAGATCAAAATTATGTACTACAGTTGTATTCATCTTTAAAAAGCCTACAAAAAAGTCCGCGATGGCATATGTCTATCTCTTAGAGATAACCCACAATTACCATTTTTTTATCCTTTACTTTGATTTTAATTAAATAGCTTATTTACAAAGCGATTTTAAGCAATACAGTATTAATCCTTATCCAATTAAGTACCTTAAATACATTGTGCATTTAAGATAGATCAATACTGCCCTTTACGGCATGTAATTTAAATGAATATTTTCGAAGATATTACAGATTTAAAATGCAGGGATATAGTGTTGCTGCGCGGCGCGGGCGCTCGCGTTTCTACATCGCGCTATCGAAAACGCGGGACGTATACAGTATAAAGATTATGGTAAAATTTATATTCAAGTGCCATAAATATAATATTATGTAAGTATATTATCAAGTGGTCGCGCATGTCGTGTCGAGGTGATAGGGTCCCATTTTTAACAATTTGCATTGGGCAAACCTAAAAGCATTTTCAATATTGTATCAGAAGTATATTGCTGTAAGAAGGTAGAGCGTTATTCGCCGAAGTAGTTTTTTCTCCAAGAACACTATTCCACGCGGGTGAAGCCGCGGGCAAAAGCTAGTTTTCTATATTATACACCGAACATTCTTTACACAGTCTTATTATAATTCATGTTCAATAATACTAAAGACATAATTAAAAATTAACCACTATCAAGATCGTTTAATCCTGTTTCCCCAGTATTGCACACTACAAAATTTTATTTCCCTATTTGCCATGAGATTCTGGTACACCTATAGTACTATTTGTATTCTATGCTATAGTCCGTAGATGTAAAATGGCGCTGTGACGTTCCGTTTGACGTTTTGACATAAATTAAAATATAAAGTTATGAATTTTAGAACAAACATAGAAAAGAATACAGGAAAACCATTTTGAGCTAATTCAATAGGTATAGCATGGAATTAGAGGAAACAAAATTCATACATAATGACTTTATAAGAATATGTTATGAACTATCAATTTTTATTTACACTTCTGCATATAATTATGTGTTTAGGGCGTTTGTGTCGTCACATCCTTTCCGGAATAAACTTCGAGGTGTTTTCATCAGTATAAATTAAAAACAAATATACATATATTTTTAAATCAACTTTATATTTTATCAATATTAAGTTTTTAATTTATGATATCGCTAGAATACGATTTCCTAAGCCAAGTACCTACTAAAGGAAATACTCCTTCAATGTATGAAATTAAATATGAGTCAAGTAGCCTATTAAGATTCAACGTTATATTATGTTTTTCTTAATGCTCTCTCGTTATTTATGTACACTTTAGTGACAAGGCGTTGCGGGCCATTGCGACATACCTAAACCTCATACCGGACGAGGGCAAGGAGGACGAGGCGCCTTGGCATCGGCTGGACAAGGAGTTCCTTAAGGAGTTACTGGTAAGAAAACAAGCATCACAAAAGTCCTCATATTTATCGAATACAATATGTTATCAGTAATGTACTTATATTATAGCTAGCTCCCTAAAATATATTTTATTTCTATTTTAACGGCTCTTTTTCTGATCTTACGGCTTCACCGATTTAGATGCACTAAATTCAGTAAGCCTTTCTAACAAATTAATCCATTAGGTATTGTAATTTGTAAATGAGATGATGATGATGATTACTGTACGTTACATAGTGGCATACGCTTGCAGTTCTTTGAACAAGGCCGAAATTTCCAAACGCGTATCTTTAAAGACTAACACCCGTATCATTAGTTGTTTCCTCAGATCCGCCTCGACTCAACCTCATCTGAGGTATCCTTGAGAAGTTCCTCGAGTTTGGTATTCTTAAACATAATTTCTACCTCGGCTGTTTGCTCCTCCAGTAAGGTTGAGTGGAGATAAATAATCATGGAAAAATTTATTTTTTTATGTTAACACCAACAGTAACCATTAAAACTCGATCCAAATTTTACAGAATGATAAATATCTATGCGCTGTGTAAATTACACGGAATTTCGTAAAGGCAGTGACGGATTTTCGTAAAGGAAAGATCCAAAAAATCCTCCATGCTTATCTTTAAATAAGTATCCCTCTGTAATTGCGTAATTACTTCAAATAATTTCACTCTGTTTGTAAAAAGAATTGATATAAACGCAAAAATATAGACGCTCGAGGGAGCCTCAAGGTACGTCCTGAGTTACCTTAAGTTTGACAGTTGATTCCTCCACTCGCGTAAGGAAATTCCTCAAGTCGAGGAAATTTTGTTGAACTAATGATACAACTTTCGTGGATTGAGGTTGAGTCGAGTGGAGGAAATCTCGAGGTAACAACTAATGATATGGGTGTAAGGAGTTCTGTTCAGTGCTTTTGGATCCAGGGTATAACCTTGGTACAAAATGTTATTCTTTGGAAGCACATGATTATGTTACTTCAGGCAAAGTCAAAATCACTATATGTGTCCATATAAATTTCGAGGAGTTGCCTTGATTCCTCATGGCAACTCCTCGAAATTTCAATTTCATCATCAAGTTTCCACTTTAATGACTAAAATATCAATTTCATTAAACCCTTTACAACAACAAAAGAATTTTGCAAATAGGTCCATAAACGGCAGAGTAATGTTTAAAGATCTCAGTGTTGGTGTAAAATGCAATGAGAAGTAATGAAGTATCTAATTGCTAATCTACACATAAAATAATATATTTTTACATTTAACAAGTAGTAATCTCCTCAATATTTCTGAATATATTAATGGAACTTAATATTTCAGATGTAGTTCGATCCTATTAGTCATATTTAAGTAGGTATGTAGGTAATTAACGTCATCACTGGCATCTGGCGCCAATGTATCAACGTACACCGATAGTACTGAATGCTAATATGACCAAAGTACTCTTTGGTCATATTAGCATTCAGTACTATTAATATCACAAGTTTAATGACGCTAATTGTGGCTTGCATCGTCTTTTTTTTTTTTGATAATACAAGCTTGGTTTGTTATTCTCATAATTATGTATTTACTATGTAAGTAAATGGTATGAATGACTGAGATACTATATATCTATTTACTAGTGGATGAAACTCAGAGAAAAGAAATGAAATATACAACTAGGGTATTTATATTCGAATAATACGGATAAAACAAACATTTTTATGCTAATAATATTGTATCGTACCCTTTTGATAAGGGCTAAAATTCATGTTCACTGTTTTAATCCATGATAAGGGGTCGTCTATTAATCACGTGATGCCTAAAGGGGAGGGGGGGGGGTCCGAAAAAAAATCACCAAGTATCACCAAGGGGGGAGGGGGTATAAGGAGACATCACGTGTATTAATTTTCGAATCTAGTCTATCCATACCGAAATTATTATTGGTTGTAGATTCGTAGTGTTGTTTAAATACGTACAAAACAAATGACTCGTATAGTTTTAATTACTTATATTATTCGATTGAATTGTTTTTTAAGTTAAAGTTTTTCTTCAAACATGACCTGCTTACTATGTAAAAAAATACACGTGATCTTAGGTGGGGGAGGGGGGGGGGGGTAGTATAAAACCTCACCACGTATCACCAGGGGGAGGGGAGGGGTCTAAAAAGTTGTTAAAAACATCACGTGATTAATGGACGGTCCCTAATCAGCTCGCTTACTGCTTGATTATGTCGCGGTCGGGGAAAACATACCTACTTGAAATTTCTCATTTTGTTTATTTTCAATTGAACGTAGATATCACGGCACGAGCGCCGCATATCTCAGCTGGAGGAGCTGAACTCGATGCCGCTGTACCCTACCGAGGACATCATATGGGACGAGAACGTGGTGCCCACGGAGATCTACAGCGGCGAGAACTGCCTGGCGCTGCCCAAGCTCAACCTGCAGTTCCTCACGCTGCACGATTACCTTCTGCGCAACTTCAACCTGTTCCGCCTCGAGAGCACATGTGAGGATTACTATTTTTGTATTTTTACTTGAAGCTTTTATTTAACTTGCAATGTATTTTTTTCGGGTGGAATTTTGCAACTCAATTTTGAAGTAGATATCTTTAACCGATTGAGCTGAAATTTAGTAAATAAAAATTAGTTTCGATGACAATGCATGGTTAGCTATGTGACGTCATTCGAAATCCAACTTGGCGTAACACGTTGTTTGTATGTTTAAACCTCTTTTAGTATTTTATATTTTGAATTTATTTCTAATGTTTTGAAGGATACTTATTTAAATTATTAGTAATTTTAATTTATAATAGATGGCAGGAAATTATTTCTACATCAGTAACATCACGCTATCGAAACACTGAGAGCTATGTATATGTCACCTTAAAATTGTAAAAACCGTTAGATTGTAATATAACTAGCGAGATTATAAAATGTCGACACATTGTGAAATAAACATTCTGATTACAATTTTACGCATTATTTTTCGTTATATTGTAATATAACGAACTGAAACTCGTTAAATTGTAACTAGCGCGCTGATTGGTTAGACGGCATAATATGCCCAGCGCCGCCATATTTTTTGTTTTTTTCATTTGGTATCGATTGTTGTTACTATTATGACATCAAAATGAAATGTGTTCGGCGACTAACACTAACTAATTTATCGTTCAAACTGCACTTCCTTGGCTAATCACTTCAGATTTCATTTACTTCCACGACAATTTTAAATACCTACCTTATTCCAAAACTGTGAGTTTTTTTTAAACACGAAATCAATTTAAATTCACCAACACACTGTTTACATTCGTTATTAAATGAATAAACAAACAAATATGGCGGCGCCGGACATATGCCAACCAATCAGCGCGCAAGTTGCGTTCTGTTTTACAATTTAACGAGTTTCAGTTCGTTATATTATAATATAACAAAAGACTACGTAAATTTGTAAGCAGAATGTTTATTTGACAATCTGTCAAGATTTTTACAATTTCACTAGTTATATTACAATCTAACGGTTTTACAATTTTACGATGACATATATATTAAAATCGTTCGGTAAAATCAATTACGGATATTTTGGGCATAATATGATCTTATTGCTTATGTAAAGAGTAAAGACGTATAAGCGTCATACTCACAGTACACTTAATACTCGCGGAGAAGAAGGTCGACTTCGTACAAAAAAAAATTATAATTTAAAAAATTTAAAAACCCGACTGCGTAAAAAGTGAACTAAACTAAGTAGGTACATAATTAAAACTGAAAAGAAAAAAACAAGCACTTAGATATCCGGTGGTCTAGAATTCTATAATATATTATTGAATTAATACTATTGGAACATACCTAACTCTTAAACAGTCAGGATCCATTGAAAAATTAGATTGGCTGTCGAATAATGGATCCCGACTGTTCAGTTGTTATGTTCCAATAGTATTAATTCAATAATATATTATAGAATTCTAGACCACCGGATATCTAAGTGCTTGTTTTTTTCTTTTCAGTTTTAATTATGTACCTACTTAGTTTAGTTCACTTTTTACGCAGTCGGGTTTTTAAATTTTTTAAATTATAATTTTTTATTTTATACTTTTTAGTTATGAGTACCTAGCTAGCTATTTACCAGACTGGATTTCCTATCAGCATCAGTACTACATCACTGGAATGTGAGAATGGTTGTTACGCAACTTTAAATCGATATAGATCCTAAACGGTCAGTAGAATCGAAAAATGTTGAGAGAAAACTAACAATGATTTTTAAATACCTATTCAACGATACCCCACTTGATATAGTTTGTTGACTTTCATTTTTTTCATTTTCACAATATGGCGTCCAGTAGTCGCCATATTGAATTTTCACTAACGTCATGTCTTTAGTGACACTCGCCGGACGCCGGACTAAGAGGAATCGATTGACGTGTGAATCATAAAAATCGGCCCAGGCGTTTGGTCTGTATAGTGCTTCAAAGGAACATACATACATACATAGGCTGATAAACACATTACCACTCCTTTGCGTCGCGCAGTCGGGTAAAAATTGGGACCAAATTAGCGCCTCTAGTGAGCTGCCCCCTCAAACTTTTAACCGCCTACCAACAAAGGAGGATTATATATTTAATTATATGAATATGGCGGGAAATTGAAGATACGTAATTAAAGTTTAAGTTATCGTTAAATTTCTCTTTAGAGTTAAATTTAGAGGTGGGACGTATTTAACGTAACAGGTAAAAAGGAACAGGTAATTGGAAATAACACATAACAGTCGATATCCAGTTATTAAATTAACAGGTAATAATTAATAACATAACAGAATACGTCAGTTACTAGCAGCGTAACAAGTAAAAAATACTACCTGAGTACAGCGTACGTGAGTACGTGTTACCGATATACTATAGTCCGATCTTGTCTCTCTGTTACACATACAACGACTCCATATGCAAAAACGAAAGGCACTTAGTATTTAAATACTCTGTATGTCTCCCTTACACTTATATGCATCTACTACTTGCTAGAATGAGAAATAATTAGTATTTTTTAGTAAAAAATTCAGGTTGTAGTCAATCAAGGACAAATCCCATATACACTACGTGCCATTACATATTGTCGGGTTATAGACAGCCGTCATTTGTCACGAGTTCTGTCTTTTTTTTTTTATACGCGTTGCGGTTTCAAACTATTTGCCAGTGTCAAGTTGAAAGAGCGGGAAATTAAATTTTTAACACCGTAGTCAAGTCCAAAGTCCAAATAAACAGTCAGTGCACTCAAAGTCAAGTCAGTCGATTCATTAAAGTAGTAAAAGCTTAATACTGAAAGTTCCTAGGGAGTATTGATTATTTATTCTCTTTGAACCTTGGCTTTGAACTATCAACTAATCAATTTAAAAATTCTAAAGTCAATCAGCAAAGTTGTGGATTTGTGTTTCTTTCAAAATTATTGTTATTTCAGTTTTTAATGCCTAATATTGGTAGAATATTTACCATTAGATATTCGTTATCGTGTACAAATGTGGGCAAGTGATACAACTACAAAATGCGTGCTATTTTGGGGTTTTCCGCCAAAACTCCACAGGAAGTGTCAGTAAAGCGTCTACCACTTTACTGAATCGACTGACGACTCATTGACTACCCTGAGTATTTATTTGGACTTTGACTTGGACTTGACGATTTAGAAATACGGTGATGAAAATTGGAACGAATATTCTATTTCCCGCCTTTTTAACTTGACACTGGCAAATGGTTAAAAGCCGATGCCATTTATTTGAATAATAAAAATAAGTGCCTCTCCTTTTTCGCTTTCTCAGGACAGCAGTTGACAGTTGATACTTGACATTGACAATAGCCAATTATCACCTGACAAGTACTGTTTTTGTAAATTCTGTAAACGAAAAAAAAATATTTTTAAATTAACTTGATAATATATAAATAAATAGTTTAATGCAAAGTAGTTTACAAATATTGACTATTTGTTCTATCCCCCAAACTAGGCGCAGCCTGTCCTATGGGGGAAGAATAGGGGTATATAATAAAACAAAAATAAAAAGGACTTCATATTACGATAAAATTCTACTTATTAATTAAAAATTATAATTAAATTTACAGACTACAGTGTTATAAATTCTAACATTACGCTAAATATTAAGAACAAATACATTTACAATATCAGGAATTTATGTAAACGTTGTGGAAGTACCTAGTAATCGAACTGAGTACGTATACTACATACCTACTAACATGACTGATATTTTTTAACAGGTATCCGAAACAGGTAGTTATGTATAACAGTAACAGGTATAACAGGTATCGTATTAAACCTGTGTCCTGTTATATCCCACCTCTAGTTAAATTTTACATTCCAACAAAACTGAGCAACCACCTCCACGACCAAATCATAACTACTACGTAATAAATTGTTCGTGAGCCCTTATATACATACGTCTAGTGTTTTCGATGGCGCGATCTAGAAGCGGCATAGTGTCTGTTGCGCGCCATCTGTTGTGGTTTTTAAGTAACTTTTATGTAATATTAACCATGTAAGACAGAGAGCGATATATTGAAATATAACCATTCTTGTCGCACGAACTGCCCCCTTTTTGGTCCAAGGTCATTCATACAAAGTCGACCAGCCCTGGTCATACTAGAATTTCTTTTTCATTATATGAGCGAGTTTGCGTTTTGCGGAGTCACCCATACATGAGATGAATTTTTATTTTGAGTATGATAATTATTTACGTCTTTACATAAGCAGTGGATCATGTGCCGAAGTATCCGTATTTAATTTTCGGAGACATTATATACGAGTACTTACTTTATGACCGCACAAAACGTGATTCTTAAGAGATTTTATCTTTGATCAAGCTACTGTCGCACCGCGTCGCGCCGCATACAGATCACTAGATAAGAGATTATAATATTAAAAAAAAAGAAGGAAATATAATATGACTTAATGGAAATAACAATTTATTTGTAGATGTGCTACTCTTAAAATGTTTTATACATTATATTTTATTGTTTAACAGTTACACAAACTTACTTATTTTTATGCCTGTTTCAGATGAAATCCGTCAGGATATAGAAGATGCTGTGTATAGGCTGGCGCCTTGGTAAGAACTAGTTTTAAAAATTGTATTTTTACAATTTTGGGTTGGGTATGATACATCATTCATTTATCCAATACTAGCTTTTGCCCGCGACTTCGTCCGCGTGGAACAGTTACTTTGGGATATCGCTAAAACATATCCGCGACTTCATTTACATAGAAGGAGAAGCGCTTCCCCCTCACGACTGCCCGCTGCGCGCCTTGAATGAAATACATTTTAGTAAAATAAAAAATCAAAGATATTGACTTCTTTTATAACCTGTCCAGGCGCTCGGAAGACGGTAGCGTGTACTTCGGCGGCTGGGCTCGCATGGCCCACCCCATCCAGAGCTTCGCGGTGGTCGAGGTCGCCAAGCCTAACATTGGAGAGAAAGCACCTTCCAGGGTGAGAGCCGACGTCACAGTCACACTGAGCGTCCGAAATGAAATCAAATACGAGTGGGAAAGCCTCAGGAAACACGATGTCTGCTTTCTCATCACAGTTCGCCCGAATCAGGGGATAGGTAAGACATTGTATATAGTATTCCCCTTACATACGATTACCGTCTCTAAATGTGCTTATCACCTGCAACTTGCTCTAGTATAAGTCGAAACAATTATTGTTCTCGAGTAAGGTAATGGGTACGGTATTTTCCTGTATTTTTTTTTTTATTAAAAAAAGGAATTAGTCCCCAGTACAAGGACCATAAATTGTTTTGACACATACATTATACATTACATTACATTTGTATGTGTCAAAACAATTTATGGGCCTTGTACTGGGGACTAAATAGTGTTTTGAAAAATAAAACAGTTTACAAAAGGAAAACATAATATACTAATAATAAATATGTTCAAAGAAACTGCGGATTGTCTGAAGCACTTTTGTAAGTCTTGCGAAAACGCCCCATACCTTGTACTATTATATTTTCTGTGCCCATACTAACGTACAAGCATGTGACGTCACACGCTTGTAAGTTGCAACGAAATGTATGGCCATATGAACAATATTTCTGATACCTCCGAGGTTTACTCGTTTATTTATGTTCATACGTAACGTAAAACTTTTTGATTTGGATGTAAGTTAACTAATATAGGTTGTTTACACTAATGTTGTAAAAAAATATTCCAACTTTTTGCGACTCACTGTGTATTTTTTGTCCAAAAAATTGGCCATGCCTTTTTTTTTTGGAAATCTCATACAGAAATGTTATGTAAATAATTTATTAGTATTTACATGCGTTAATATCTTATTATGAACAATAAAAAAACACTTTTTATTTTTTTTTCAATAAAATTAAAAATTGCCATAACTTTTTAAATATTTACTTAATTGTCTTCTTGATTATTTTGATCGACAATAATCAAAAAACACACATTTTAACCTGATTTACATATTTCTTAAATAAGTTTTTAAAGATTTATTTACGATTTATGTTTTTTTTTCTTTAATTTTTTATGCACGTATTTCTAAATATTTGGATTTTATTTTTATACAGAATTGTTACTTAAATGTACTAGAATTTGTGTAAAAAAAATTAGGTCCAAATAATAAAGGGCACTGAAGTTAGAGGCTTCTAAAGTTTTCTATGGTAACTATGGGTTTAGGGTTGTCAATATTTCTATACCAAATTTTTTTATTCATTTGAACTTTGTTTTTTTTTTTATTCCTGACTAATACTTAAACAGAAGGTTAGAGAAACTGCATTGAGTCACTAAAGTGACTCGATAAATCGAGAAAATATTTATTAATGCCGTGAAATATTTTTGAGCAGAAACAAAAAAAACGATTACTTTTTATTGCAGGTTTCATATTAATTTGACATGTCAATCCTACAATACTGACTTGGAATTTTTTAACAAATTAATACTTTTCTAATGTACACATGGTGACACATTTAAAATCTTTTATATATTTCCGGTATAAAATGGTCTCATATAGGTTTAATTATAACCGGAAATCTATTGTTTAATAGGTAGCCGGTGCAGACCGGGTCCGGTTTCGGATTTTATTACCTGGTTTTAGCTGTAACCTAACGGATTGGATTTTAAATAGAATGCCCGTCCGTCTGTTTGTTTTGCTTTTGACAAAATTTTGAAATGGTTGCATGTATTTTTAACCGTGACTTTCACTGGCAGACCGAATTATCAGCATATTTGTTGTAAAAATATTAGGTATTTACAACGCCGGATAATAATTTGTATACAAAATATTAAAAATTATCAGACTTACATTGAATTTAAAATAAATCTTTAGTATTAAAAAAAAAGGGATATAATTAATCGAGCGAACAAAAAATAAGTTGGCGGCTGCACGTGAGCATACTCTATTACTGAATTTGGCAGCAAATTAATATGTTGGCGACTAAATTACTAAACTGGCGAAATCACTCAGGTGACAAAAAATTCAAAAGTCGGCAGATAAAAAGAGGCGAAATTTAATCCAAATTAGCACCGACATTTATAAGTTGGTGACCTTATTTCCGAGTTGGTGACCATTATACCATATAAGCAGCTATAAAACCAGATTTGGTCGATAAATTAATGGCTGCTAAAAATCCAATTTGCAGGCTACGGAAAATCCTATTTTTGGATACTGTTAGAGTATGTTTTTCCTTTGCATGGGTGTCATTTTCTAGGTGTCTGGGGGTGCAGAATAATATGAAAATAAAATCTGTTTTCTAATTCCACAATGGCGTACATTTTTGTTATTAAAATTAATAAGGTTCCGATTACAAAATTGTCTTCCAATTTCATTTTCCAAAATGCAGAATATTCAATCTTCGTAAAATGAATATAAATACTAAATTAAAAGATCTTGGGGATGCTAATTAGGATTGATGATTATTATTACAGTATGTTATGTAGTTCAAGGTACCAGCTATGTATTGAAATTTTTCAGGATTCATGAATTTTTCTGCTATTCATGAAGAAAATATGCAATTTCCAGGTTTATTAGGGGGAGGAAATTTTCATTATTTTTCCAGTAGGATGCACCGTTTCTGAGATAGAAACGATTATAGAAAAAAATGGCAATGCTGTACTGAGATACGAGGGATGTATAAATCTATAAAAATGTTGGAAAATTCAGGATTTTCGAATTTTTTTTTTCTCCCAATATAAAGAAAATATGATGTTACGGAATTTCTAAGGGGACGAAATTTTCATTATTTTTTCAATAGGATGCACCGTTTCCGAGATAGAATCAATTTTATAAAAAAACGTAAATGCTGTACATTGAGATACGAGAGATGTATAAATCTATATAGAAATGTTGGAAAATTCCGGATTTTCGATTTTTTTTTCTCCCATGATGAGGGAGATATGATGTTGCGGAGTTCCTAAGGGGGACGAAATTTTCATTATTTTTTCAATAGGATGCACCGTTTCCGAGATAGAATCAATTTTATAAAAAAACGTAAATGCTGTACATTGAGATACGAGAGATGTATAAATCTATATAGAATAGTTGGAAAATTTCGGATTTTCGAAATTTTTTTTCTCCCATCATGAGGGAAATATGATGTTGCGGGGTTCCTAAGGGGGACGAAATTTTCATTATTTTTTCAATAAGATGCACCGTTTCCGAGATAGAATCAATTTTATAAAAAAAATTAAATGCTCTACATTGAGATACGAGGGATATATAAAGCTATAGAAATGTTGGAAAATTCAGGATTTTCGAATTTCTTTTTCTCTCGTCTTGAAGAAAATATATGGTTACGGAGTTATTAAGGGGGAGGTAATTTTCATTATTTTTCAAGTAGGATGCACCGTTTCTGAGATAGAAGCCATTATAGAAAAAAAAATACGATAATGCTCTACTTTGAGACACGAACGGTGTAAAACGCTACAAAAAATAAGGGGGACGAAATTTTCATACTTTTTCAATAGGATGCACCGTTTCCGAGATAGAATCAATTTTATAAAAAAAAAACGTAAATGCTGTATATTGAGATACGAGAGATATATAAATCTATATAGAAATGTTGGAAAATTTCGGATTTTTGAAATTTTTTTTCTCCCATCATGAGGAAAATATGATGTTGCGGGGTTCCTAAGGGGGACGAAATTTTCATTATTTTTTCAATAAGTTGCACCGTTTCCGAGATAGAATCAATTTTATAAAAAAAATGTAAATGCTGTACATTTGAGATACGAGAGATGTGTAAATCTATAGAAATGTTGGAAATTTTCGGATTTTCGAAATTATGATGTTGCGGGGTTCCTAAGGGGGACGAAATTTTCATTATTTTTTCAATAGGATGCACCGTTTCCGAGATAGAATCAATTTTATAAAAAAAATGTAAATGCTGCACATTGAGATATTAGGAATGTATAAAGCTATAGAAATGTTGGAAAATTCCATATTTTCAAATTTCTTTTTCTCCCATCATAAAGAAAATATGAGGTTGCGGGGTTACTAAGGAAATTTAAAATGGATGACTTTTTTGTTATCAGCACCCCCAGAAACCAATAAAAGGACACCCATATTATTTTATAAAATTAAGTATGTCCGCCATATTGGAATTTCAAAACGAATGTCATTTTCGTAATCCAGCACTCCCAAAAACCTTATAAACGACACCTATATCAATTTTACGAAAAATAAATATCAGCCATTTTTAAATTTCAAAATTAATCTACACAATATCTACATCCCCCAAAAACCGAGAAAAATTAAAAATTGGATATTTTGTATGCTCCTTTATGTTTTTTTTATGTATCCTCGTTTTGCTGCTTGTATGTTTTTTGAGTTACCTACATCAGGGAAAATATATGTGCCTATTTTTAAATTAAATGTGCACTCACAAATTGTCGCCAAAATTCAGTGGTATTATTTAGTCACCAGATTTGTAATTTTTTTGTTCCTTACATTCTTTCGCCAACTTGGTAATTTAGTATTCAATATTCGGTATTTTCACATCCAAAATTTAATTGTTTTGTCGCAAGTAAATACATGCCTAAAAAAATAAGTGTTTCTGATACCAAAACGATCAAATTAAGAAGGTGCAGAGAAATTGAATGTCACGCGAGCGAAGCCGCGCGCAACTGCTAGGTAATTGAATAAAACTTTGTTTTCACTTGAAATTCCTGAAATATTACTCTACCAAACACACAGTGTTTCGACTAGTACATGCGAACAAGACAATATATTTTTTACTTATTTATATTATTTATGTATATTCAAGGCATGTTAGATTTTTTATGCTGAAATAAATCTGAACACTTAAATATTTAGATCGATACTTCTTACAAATATGGAACACGGCGGAGGTACATCATATAATATGCAGTATAATAAACATAAATAACCAAAAACAGAAAGGTTCAAACCAAATAGTGACTTTGAGCTTCTCAGTATCTCACTGACTTCAATATAAGAGTGCAACAGCAGTGAAGCAAAAGGGAACAAAGGTATAACGCGAAGAAAATGTAAACTATGGATAACATAATGAATTTCCACGCGGGCGGAGTCGCGGGCAGCAGCTAGTAAGTAAAAAAGACTATTACTATTAATTGTTTTGTTGAAGTTACGAGCATATAAAAACCTACTTCAAATATTCATCTATGCGGTGACAACCCTATCCAAAATAATATAAAATTGAATAACTCCGATGCCCCGCCTCATTTGGATCCCATTTTTTTTTGGGTTATAAGTATCAATAAAAAGAATATTTCAGTCTTAGTTTCAAATCCAAATATGAAACGGCATGGCGTTAAAAAAATTAAAACATAAATTTACAAAATCAGTCATAAATACGTTATCTTGAACAAATAAAGCCTGGATGTTTTTCGCTATCGTAGGGCTTTTAAGACACTATTTAGACCAATTAATAAAATCTTAAAAGAATATCAAACTTTTGAACTATAACTGTTTCTATGTTTTTTCTGGAAACCATAGAAAATTTTTTCAAGTACTAATTTGCATTCTTCTATATGAAATGGGCAGTCGGGTGTTCTCGTCCTGCATTTATAATAACAAATCCTATAAAATTAAGTAATAAAAATGGCATGGCCAATTTTTTGGACAAAAAATACACTGTGCGACTTTGAAATGCATCTAATTACAAAACTAGTCATATATTTCTTTGACTTTTATCAATTTGTAATACCTAATCACTTCCAAATGTTAAAAGAATACATGTAGTCAAATATCCAATTATGTATATAATTCTTAAATCATGTAAACGTGTGCCATATCTTGACTAAGGTGTAGAGTTTGTGAAATTAGGCTTGTAGAGTTAAGGCGTGTAGAGTCAGAAACTTGGTTTTACATGAGATCTCGGGGGTCTAAAAATGCCACTTTAGGTGTTTCATATTGTATCATATATTTTGACAGCAAGCATCAATTCTGACAGTCTTCAATAGAAATGCGTAAAATGACGCACATAATATGAATTGCATATGATTCATCTAATGTTCACCTAAAGTGGCCTTTTTAGATCCCCAGATAACTTTTTGACAGTGCGATCTTGGCATCACTTTACATGAAAATGTTTTTGGGGGGATTAACTATTTCCCCATTCCGTTGCAATTTTTATAAAAACCGATCGATGAGTCATTCCCCATCTGTATTCTAAAAATACCTCTTAATCTCATTTTTAAACCATGATCTGTTCTGCTCTTGAGAATATGCCCTTGAATTTATTCCCAGTAAAAAATTTATAGTAGCATTTCGGATAAGAGTTCTGACGTCAATAAATACGCTGTGTTTGATAGAACATTGTAATCCGTGAAATGAAGATCCGGGGGGTAAAGACAAATCATTTGCAAGTATGAATAACATTGGACCGGTTGTAATTTTTTTCAAGATTGGGCATATTTAGGCAATAAAACACTGAAAAACCAGATTTTAATTTCCTCGTAATAATAAAAGTATAAAAAATATCCAACCACAATTTAAACCCAATAAAATATTTACGGGTTTTTTTTAAATATACTATTTTATTTTGAGAACACACAACTGATTTAAAATATTTACATTAAGGCGAAAATATACGTAGATGACGTCACAGATTCGGGCGTGGCCTAACACTTCCCGCCGCGCCACCCGCATACACCCCGCAGCGCTCGCGATCTCCGCGCGCGGCCGCGCCACGACTCAAATTATAAACTGAGGAACGGCCCTTTTATACGACTTTAGGATTGATTTAAATGCAACTTGAAAATATTAATTTATTTCTGGTCTATGAGCAAAGAAAAAACGTAGAATGTATAAGCCGCTTCTCCTTCTTTTGTAGAAGCCGGTCAAGGTTATTCCCGAAATCTAGAAATTATTTGGTAGGCAATGCGGCTTCCAACCCATCACTTTTGATTTCATTTTCCACCTCTACGCCCACCAAAATGCAATACTTAGTGCTATTGACAGAATCACTAAAATATCCACTAGGTATTTTTTCGCTTTCCTAAGCGACAAAAATACCGAAAATGAGTTATATCAATGAGTTTGTATTTTTTTTCTGCGTCGATTGGTCTAATCGTCGTCTTCCTACGACGATTTTTTTGTCGCTTAGATATAGTGAAATTTATACAAAATCATGAATGTTATGTTCACTAAGCGACAACAAATAGCTATTTATAAAAAAATTCATTTGGATATTTTGAAGAATTTTAAAAATCTACTTAGTCTATTTTTCATGTTTTTACTTTTCTTTTGTTTGCACAAAAATATTTTTACTTGTTTAAAAAATTCTTTTCGTGAACACTTTGTACATTTTCTCCATACAAATTATTTGTGAATTGTCCTTACAGTGCATTTAATTTGATACCATTATTTTAAGAAAGTGCAACTTGTAGAATTTTACCCATAGTGAAATAAAACAATATTGGCGTAAAGATAGTTTTACATATTTGACACAATAACTATTCGTGCTATGTAGATATTTTTACTTGAAAACTTTTGTTTTTAAGTATGTCGGTTAGATAAAATGTAACTAAAAGTATTAAATTTACAGTGTGTGGGAACCTTAATGAACGCAAACATTGCTAAATATATTTCTATATTTATGCGCCTAATGTTTCGCTAGTTAGTCCTGTCGGTAGTAGAAAATATCAATATACTAGGTTATGGGAGTAAACTTTGCGCACATACTTGGACATAATAAAATAGCTCCTATAGCTGGTCTATTTTCAATTAAATTGGCAACAGTCACTGAAATCGGTGTGGTTTCATTATTATCCCTTTTTTAAGGTTCCGTAGTTCATGTCTCGGAATCCTTATAGTTTCGACCGACCGTCCGCCCGTCCGTCTGTCCATCCAAACGGTGGTGCTTGAAATATGAAACTTAGTCCCCCTTACTAATAATCGCTGCATAAGCTTGGTATAACTAATACAGTGTTTTGTCTCCTTCTATCGAATTAAAAATGTCACTTGTGTGACGTGAACAAAACACTGTATTAGTTATACCAAGCTTATACAGCGTTTATTAGTAAGCGGTTGAATGGATAAGTTTATTTATCACGTCGACATAGTGCTAAAATAAATGAAGATAATTTTTGGTTACACATACACGAAAAGGGGAGATATAATTAGGTACATAGACATTATAAGAACATTGAGAGGTTTCTGAGATTATATTTTGATGTACGTACGTATCCGTTTGCGCGATATTCCACTTTTAAGCGCATTTCTTGTTAAAATACGGCGTCCCCCCCTCTAAAAGCCAAACGGCTGGCTCTAAAAATGTGAAAAATTCATGATGGTAGTCCATGTAATAAACTTTGAACGAAAACTATAACGGTCCAAAAAACTTCATAAATTCAGGAGTTATAGAGACTTAAATTGAATCAGTTTAGATGAAGATATCTGTGGCTCAGTGGTTAGCGCTTTAGTGCTCAAGCCAGAGGGCGTGGGTTCGAATCCATAAGAGAATAAAAAGTTTTCCGTGGATTCCTTGGAAAAATTACTTTTACTGGGGTTAAGAATTAACTCAACGATTAACGAATTAACGCTGCGGACAAAATATGTTACTATGATAAAATTTTAAAGCGATTTTGCCAAGTTGATGTTCATAAAAAAATAATCAGAATATAACAAATATTGTTCATCTCTTTTGTTACATCAAAAGCTGCTATCACCGTACATTTTTAATGACAAATGTATGGCGGTAGTAGCGTTTTTCAAGGCCAGGAAGCCAAATGGACTTCCACCCTTCATGGACAGATGCAATAGTCTCTTCTTAAGACACCTATCATGGCCATGCCATCAGACGATATGATCAAGGTGCATAGCTTCTCAAAGCAACACCAGGTTTTCCTATCGTCTAGGGAGAGTAGAGGATAGGAATCAATGTTCACTCCAATGACATAGTCTGGTACACGGACGGATCCAGGACAGACAACCGGGTGGACGGACCTTCTACGGGGGCATGCCACCTACAGGCTTACCTATATACTTGCTTAGGACAATTTACAACCATGTTTGAGGCTGTGATGAGTTGTTCACTACAGAGCCTACAGATTGTCCTTGTCCATAAAACATCCTAATCTTATAGAGAAGATTAGGATAATTTAGATGATATTTCTGCTACTGTCAATGCTTTCAGCGCAGTCTGTCAGAACAATCACACTGCGCTGAAGGCACTGACAGCAGCAGAAAGAAGAAGGGGCATTTTTGTATGGATCCCGTCCCCACTACTGTAGCACTACAAGACATATATCAAAGGACTTAAAAAGCGTGTAATTTTTTTGTATGACGAAAAATCTCTAAACCATGGGAGAAAAAAGTTAATGAGAGTTATAAGTGAAAAAAAGTTTAAAAAATCATCCTGTATTATTGCACCATTTCATAGTGTTGCTAATAAGGAACAATTTTTGGGAAGTAATGGTATACAGCAAGCTTCAGAAAAGTGTTATATTTTGATAAATTGTCCCATATTTTGAAGAAATGTATGGAATGATAATAAAAGCTCTTTCCTCAATTTTGTCACATACTTACATTATGGAAATTGTTTCTTACTTGCGATACTATTTAAAGGTGCAGTACACAGGATGTATTTTTTTTTCATGATTTATGGGTTCGAATCCTGTCTAGGAAAAATGAGTTATCAAAAATGATGCAGTTTAAGTTTTCATCAAGTCGGCCTCGATATTCCGTAGGGCTAAATTGCTATTGCTAATTTTTTTTGACTTCTCTTACAACGCCCAGAAGAATAATTCACCATGTACTATATCTTTTTTACTTTTTTTCTGTACCTAATCGTTTTAAAATTATTTTTGCTATTTAATTATATGTATTTTAATGTAATTGTTTTATCTGAATTATTTGATTTTAACCACTTTTCCAGGCCAGGATTCGAATCCGCAAATTAGGAAAAAAATACATTTTGTATAATTGCACCATTCTATAGCGTTGCAAGTAAGAAACAATTTCCAGAAAGTAATTAGGTATGTGCGAAAAAATTGAGGAAAGAGCTTATTTTTAGTATTTTATTATCATTCCATACATTTCATCAAAATATGAGGCAGTTTATCAAAATATAACACTTTTCTAAAGTTGAGTGTATACCATTACTTTCCAAAATTTTTTCCATAGTAGCAACACTATGAAACGGTGCAATAATATAGAATGATTTTTTTAAACTTTTTTAACCCTCATTTACTTTTTTCTCCCATGGTGTAGAGGATTTTCGTCATACAAAACAATGACACTTTTTTTAAGCCCTTTCATTTGATATATGTCTTATAGTGCTACAAGGATGGGGACTTTTTGCCCCTTCTTCTTTCATCTAAATTAGTTATGGCTTGTGTTCAAACGCTAAACATGCTAGGACGAGATAACAGCATCAGTCTGGTATGGGTTCTAGGCAACGGCAATATCTCCGGCAACAAAACCGCGGATGAGCTGGGTAGGCTTTGGGCCAATTGTGTCACGGTGTCATGCCCAGAATCGGTATGTGGAATATCTCCCAGCACTACCAAGAGATAACTCAAGGAATGGGGCCGCAGCTTAAGTATAAAGCAATGGGCTGAAATCCTAGGCCTTGAGTTTTTACTTCTATATTTTTTTTTATTTCAAGATCAAAATTAGCTAACGTTTTAGCTCGTTTTAGTCAGACAAGGGAACTGCATTTAATTTTTATAAACAAGAAGAAGGAGAATATTGTCAGTTAGGAGCAAAAATTTACAATGTCATTGAATAATAAATTTACTAAGATAACTTTAGCCGTAGAAAATTCTTAATGTAAGCAACATTTATGTAACTTATCTTGTTTTATTTTATAAACTCTTAGGCCATTTAGATGAATACTCCTATAATTTTTTTAAAGTGTTTGGAATTAGTTATTTTTACCTGTTATTACAGAAAATGTATCTATAGCTTATCTATTTTTACATGTTGCTGAAAACCTTAAAAATAAAATGTAGGCAATTTTACTTGCTATTACATAACTTTCGTTGATAGCTTAGATAATTTTACCTATTTTTCGAATTAGGACTTTTTTACCTAAGCGACATAAACTGCCTGTAATTCGAAAGCTATATGACTCGTTTTTATATCAAAAATTGCTATAAAAATAAGATACACGTTGTATCTTATTGATATCTACACTAATATTATAAAGAGGAAAACTTTGTTTGTATGTTTGTTTGTTTGTTTGTTTGTAATGAATAGGCTCAAAAAGTACTGGACCGATTTCAAAAATTCTTTCACCATTCGAAAGCTACATTATCCACGAGTAACATAGGCTAAATTTTATTTTGGAAAAAAATAGGGTTCCGTAAGATATTTGGGTTTTTCGGACACAAGGTGTAAAAAATCAACCAGAAAAGTTACTTATTTTGCGTACGCTGCCTAAACTATAAAAGATAGAACCATAAAATGTTCTAATTAATTGTAGATCTTATAAATATCTACAAAAAAGTCCGCGACACACTATACCTATCTATGTCGAGTGAGGCACAACAACCATTTTTTTATTTAGAAATCTTGAATTTTTTTTGGACTACATTTAAACGCGTTTATTTTACTCATGTTATTAATCCTTATCAAAATAAATTATTTCATCACTAAGTACAGTTTATGTAGATAATATTTGGTCTTTGAATGATTAAAGTTGGACGTTTGGTTTTGAAGTTATGGCGAAATTAAAATATTACGATTTCTGCTGCACGGCCCGTTGCGAAGTGGGCGTCACCAAGGCGGGGTGCGCGTGCGGGTTAATGTTTAGTTTAGTTTGTAACTAATATCTATTCTGTGGTTTAGTTTAGTTTAGTTTAGTTAAATAGTTTAGTCATTTTATAAACATCATATTGATAATATCTTAAAATATAATACATTATAATATCTATACATCTATACAGTTAAATACAATTTAAGTGTCTGTTTGCAACTTCAAATTAACAGCTTTTTACATAATGTATCTGAAAGTATATTCGGTACTTACAATAAAATACATTTTTTTTTAATTTTTGTCTGTCCGTCTGTCTGTCTGTCTGTCTGTCTGTTTGTTCCGACTAATCTCTGAAACGGCTGGACCGATTTTCACGGGACTTTCACTAGCAGATAGCTGATGTTATAGGGTCTAACATAGGCTACTTTTATTTTAGGGTTCCGTTTAAAAAAATAGGATTCCGCTTTCGTTAGTCATAAATAAAGTCGCGGGTAAATTTCAGCGATATCCCAAAGTATTGTTCCACGCGGACGAAGTCGCGGGCAAAAGCTAGTATAGATATATAGATGTATGTTAAAACCATCTAAATCCGACTATTTTGTGATTTTTAATGATTTTTTTTTCTAAAAATTTTAACGTTAAATCACTCTTCTATAAAGTTTACTAAATTTATGCGTCATATGTGTCTTTCTTTAATTATTATATTTTCTTTAATTATTATTTTTTATCAATTATTATTATTTAAACTGGAAATATCATAATATGTAATAACCCCTTGACTGTCGAGACACCTTTAAAAGGTGTTGTCAAAAAAACGCGCATAAGGTGTCTGACAGATAAAAATTTTCCCGCCGTATTTTATCGTCATGAATTAAAATTGAAGATATCTATCCTGCTCATACTTGCACAACGTACGGGAAATACGACAAGGATGGAAAAAAATATCAGGCGATACACAATATATCGCCTATAATTTATCTATGGCCCAGCGTTTGCCGCGCAAGCGACTGTGAGTGTGTGTCAAAACGACTCGATTGTTTTTATGTTTGTGTTTTAGGTGTTTTTCTTTAATTATTTGTAATAAAATTATGTGTTCATCATAAACTGGAAAGTAACAAACAGTATAAAATTCATAACTTCATAAAACTAAGTTTAAATAACTTTATATTCATAATTTTATAAAACATCGGCTGCCATTTTCCGCGCTTTTCCCCTGAATAAAAAAATTGTAATGCATCAAAAAAATACTAATTAAGAGCTTAATCAATTTTACATGTAAATAAATACGTAAATATAGTATTTAAAATATATATCTTCAATTATATTGTATGTATCGAATGTATCTAAACTATGCAACAGAAATCCGACACCTGCTCGCATGTCGTCTAGACCTAGGCCGAAATCTAGAATGACAGATGAGTCTATTACGTCATTTAGACTGTCGACAGTTTAAAGGTTATATAAAATATGAATTTGCTCTCCTACGCTATCTAATTGGATTTTGTCTGTAATGGTAGTTGTATGTGTGTTCAATAAATAAATAAATGTCGCTTAGGCATTTTTACCTCATATACTATATACCTCAAAACGTTGATATACTAAATAGACAATTAAAACAGAAATAATATAATATATCTATGGACGCTTCACACCACGTCAATCTGATCCCGTGGTAAGTTCTCGAAGAACTTGTGTTACGGGTACCAGATAACGGAAGTATATTTAATACTTTTATACTATACACATAATTAAGATTTTTATTATATTATACAAATATTTAATACACATCCATGACCCAGGAACACAGAAAACTTTTTGTTCCTTCGGCGGGATTTGAACCCGCGACCCCCGGCTTGAGCAACGACACGCTCAACCAACTGAGCCACAGAGGTCGTCATAGAAATAGAACTATACACTTTCTGTGAAATTTACAAGTACATATTATATAATAAAATATTATACTATAATATATACTATATAATATTATATTAATATATTATTAAAATTTCAAGTAAGAAGTTGAAGGAACAAAAAAGTACATTCAACGATCGAACATTTTCATTCTATCGCAGGCAGAGTGCTCGCTAAGGTTTTCATAATTTATTTTTTACGGCATGTTGTTCCCTATTATTTCAAGAGTAAAATAATTAATGATTGCGAAATAGCGGCACCGCGGAGAGTGACACAACCTCCTCGTACGAAAGTCAGCGGCTCACTGTCCCGCGCGCCCGCGCACGCACCGCTTACAAATATTTTCACAAAATAATAGTTATTTACGTATATTTTGAAAACAAAACGGTATTTTGAAAAACCCAACGATGAAATGTTAGATAAATATATTCTTCACATTTTTGTAAAAGAACCATCTTTATAGCCGTAGTAGGTAGTAAGTAGATAGAAAAAGAAATCTGAAAACAGGGCTTTTTAATTTTAATTTATTTAATATTAATCTTCGTCGTATTAAAAAAATTAACGATGATATTAAAGATGAAGGATTGAAGTGTGAAATGTATATTTTTTTGAATTTTTTTATTCCCATTTTTCGGAGTAGTTCCGACTCAAACTGAGCGATTTTTAAGCTTTAGGGGCTATTTGCCCCTTAATAAAACATACTGCATAATAAGCAATTTGCTCTAGGAATACTTTGAGATCTACCCAAAGCATTTGATTGCGTGCAGCACACGACGTTAAATTTTCGTATTTGGGAGGATGCTTAACTTAAGCCACCTTAGTTTAACATTCATATTAAATCTGCAGCTGAAATTTATAGAGCTTATGAAAAGTACACTTAATTAAAAGTGTATTTTTCATGAGATATCGCTCGTGTCGACATTGTCCTTAAAACGATTATTAACGGTCTTATTATGCATATGAGTAAACACTTATTTATGTTTTTAATTAATTCATGTCGAAAAAATTTAAATGATGCCAATTCTCATATACATTGCGGTATGACGTCTGCCGTTCAGGAAAAATTGATTTACATAATACGTACATAAAACCTTTTAGAATCTTCCCAAATCACACGTCATTCAATATTTTATCATAGTATAGGGGATCGGACTACATCTGAAATATTTAGTTTCATTAATATATTCAGAAATATTGAGGCATTACTACTTGGTAAATGTAAAAAAATATATTATTTAAGAAATGTAGTTAGGTACTGGATGCTGTCAGTACCTACTTTGTTTATCGGAGAAACGTCGCTCTTTAATTTTTTTTACCATTAATTCTTATAATATTCATGATTGCTGAACCTCGTTTAATAGCTATTTTAGTGAAGGTATTTTCTTAATATCTGCAGAATATACCTATGCCATATTTCTTAGATACGCCTAAAAGACTTAAGCAATACTTTGTATAAAAAAAAATATTATTTAATATTCAGTCTTCTACTACGATACAAAGACTACTTTGTATTTATCGGAAATAATTATTTATAGAATAATAAAATAGCTGATTAGTTGTATTAAACTATTAAAAGAAATAAATTGAAAGCACAACATTTTGAAAAAATATTACAGAAGACTAAAAATAGTTTTTTTTTTTTAATTATAAAAGTCCAAAATCTTGTAAAATATTTATATTTGTATATGGGTTTCGTATACAAAAATACCAGAAATGATGGGAACTTAATTAAAAATAATGGGAAATGATGGGAACTTAAAAAAAAAATACTTTAAACTGAAAGGATCAACATCGACTTAACCTATCACCTTGTGTGTGATGGGTGCATTTACTTTATGAATTATGATACACGTTAAATTTTAATTCACAGGAACAAAATACGATTACAAGAAGAGTATGGTGGAGCAAGCGGGAATAGTGTACGTCAGAGGTTGCGAAGTCGAGGGCATGCTGGATGCCTCCGGAAGGGTCATAGAGGAGGGGCCCGAGCCGCGCCCGGAACTAGAGGGAGATTCTAGAACCTTCCGCCTACTTCTAGACCCTAACCAGTACAGGCTGGATCTGGATCAAGCGAGCAAGGGTAAAGAGGTGAGTAATATAATGGTGATTCTTGGTATAACGGTGTTACCGAATTTTGTCGTGTCGCTTACTTGCTTTAATTGTTTATCTACACGTGAGTCATAGATTTAATCGTGAACAGACAGTCTTATTGATGTATTCTTTATCTGAGTTGCATTGCATACTACGAGTATATAATAATTTAGATACTCATTGAAGGCAGACGCTCTGTTCACTATCTTGCCTTTATTAGTCAAGCACTGTCTGTGGCTGTATTTAAACTGCACGACTTGTTTGAAACAATCATGAACATTCTTTTCGACCTCAAAATGTCTTAAGTCCTGAATAACGCATTGTCTCTGATAAGGCAGCGTACATTAATATGCAAAATGTTGAGACTATTTTTAAATTATGTTGTCAGGGAAGATGAAATATTTGCCACAACTTATTACACTGAAATATTTGATTACTGCTATCGGTGCGGTACTTAACATTTACAAACATTACTGCTACCAGTGCTGAATGCGGTACCTAATATTTTAGGAATTTAATTCAGGAATAAAGCACTGTATGTAATGAAAAGATGAAACTGAAAATAAAGTTTAAAAAAAGTTTTATACTTCGCAGATGTTCTATAAATATTTTATTTGTTTGTCTAACTATTCTAAGAACTTTATCTATAAACTAGTTGGTTTGCATTCTGACTTCTGGGTATTCGCACCCACTCCCAGTCTCCCACACCTGACGGCCAATGGAAGGATACGCTATATTCGGTGATGACGGTATTTTGCAAATCGTAAAACTAAAAAAAAGGCAATCGTATTTTGTTATCTGTTGTTTTAAGTTTCTTTATAGTTTTTTTTTATATACTAAGTACTATTATGACTCACTAGTCACTGACATAAACATAGACTAATGGTACGTTAGTATATTCTTTGTTTATAAAGAATAAATATTCTTCGCTAATAAACATAGATGCACATTGCACACTAAATAGGGATTACATTCCTAAAGGGGTGAAATAGGGATTGGAATTTTGTATAAAAAAAATCTTTAAATTTGCACCGATTTTGTGGAAAAATTAGATTCATACTAATTATTCATTCATTAATTAGGTACGTGTTTCAGGCTTTATTAGAACTAACCATGGAGCTAGTAAAAATTAAACCTCTAAGGCCTGAGGGTGTTAAATCAGGGTAGAATATTTGTATGAAAAATATTTCAAATATGCCCTGATTTCCTTAAAATAACAGAGCTAATAAATAAGTTTTTTTTAAGTTCCTCCTCTAAAGGCCACCCTTTAGAGGAGGAACTTAACGGTAACTTAGGAATGACGGTCCAAAGTTTGTACTTATAGTGAAATATCAAAAACCTACTATTCATTTAACTTAACTAACCTAACCTAATATTTATTTTAATTAGTTATCATGACGTAGACATCCATTATTTGAAAGAATTTATCTAATTTTATCCCCACGGGTGTGCAATGCTATTTGTCAAATAAATCGCAGAAAAAGCGGTCGACAGAATCGTTTTCGACGAACGCTGCCGTAACTATGAGATAGGTGTATAATACCTATTATATAATATTGATCTCTAGGGAAAAGTTTTAGAGATTAATAATATCTCACTTTTATATTTAAGTCATAAAAATTTGAATTTTATATTAAAAAAGTATGTTATTAAAATCATTAGATGATGTTTAAGGGTCATATTATCAACAATTAAAAAATCTTATTAAACAGTTATTTTATCGTCGCAAGTGTTTAAAACATATTATTTTCCCCTTTTACATTTACATTACATAATTTGGACAAATACTTAAAGAGAAAATAAGGTCGTGTTAACTGGCGCTGGGCTCCGGGCAGCGGATTTTGAGAAAATTTAAATCTTCGAAACGTACTTAATACACTTTTGTTTTTATAAAATAGCCAAATTGTTATACAATTATAGGTACGTAACATATACATTATGCAGTAAAATATAACCCTCATTTTGGCAGTCAGAAAATAAATCATAGCACTCAGTAGGCACCTAACTACTTATTACGTTTAGTGTGGTTCGCCACACTCATAATTTCATCTACACTAATATTATAAAGAGGAAAACTTTGTTTGTAATGAATAGGCTCAAAAAGTACCGGACCGATTTCAAAAATTCTTTCACCATTCGAAAGCTACATTATCCACGAGTAACATAGGCTAAATTTTATTTTGGAAAAAAATAGGGTTCCGTAAGATATTTGGGTTTTTCGGACACAAGGTGTAAAAAATCAACCAGAAAAGTTACTTATTTTGCGTACGCTGCCTAAACTATAAAAGATAGAACCGCAAAATGTTCTAATTAATTGTAGATCTTATAAATATCTACAAAAAAGTCCGCGACACACTATACCTATCTATGTCGAGTGAGGCACAACAACCTTTTTTTTATTTAGAAATCTTGAATTTTTTTTGGACTACATTTAAACGCGTTTATTTTACTCATGCTATTAATCCTTATCAAAATAAATTATTTCGTCACTAAGTACAATTTATGTAGATAATATTTGGTCTTTGAATGATTACTATAATTGGACGTTTGGTTTTGAAGCTATGGCGAAATTAAAATATTACGATTTCTACTGCCCGGCCCGTTGCAAAGTGGGCATCACCAAGGCGGGGATGCGCGTGCGGGAGGGAGTTTAGATCTATGAGTAAGGTACCCGCAATATTAGTATCAGTATTGTACCCATAGATTATACAGATTAGTATATACTATTGTACCCGTGCGAAGCCGGGGTGGGTCGCTAGTCACTAATAAAAATGTTTAACGCCCAACGAAGAGGTCACGGGACTCACGGGACAGCTATTCATAATAAGTAATAGGGGATCGGACTACATCTGAAATATTTAGTTTCATTAATATATTCAGAAATATTGAGGCATTAAATAAATAAATAAAATAAAAAAATAAAAAAGCCTTTTATTTAATTCTCATTTCATCACAATTATTATTTGTTATTATTAGTATTACAAATGCTACACATTATAATTATTTATTTATTTTATACATTATTAGCTAGTTTATATTAAATACATTTGATTATATATTATTATTATTACATTTAAGATATAATTATAAAATTTCTATATTACATTTGATTTTATTTTTTTTCTTTCTGATATGATTTCTGATTATATCCAATTATATCAAATTATTCTAATGAGATATATACCCTCAAGGGTAAAGGCCTCCTCCATATTTGACCATTTTTTCCTGTCTTTTGCTTTCTCTCGCCAGTTTTTTCCTGCTACATCTTTTAAGTCGTCAGCCCATTTTCTAGTTGGCCTTCCTCGTTTCCTGTATCCCTTGGGTCCATTCAAGTGTACGGGTTGACCATCTCGAGTCTTCTAAGCGGGCAAGGTGACCTGCCCATTTCCACTTTAATTTCATTATATTGAGGCATTACTACTTGGTAAATGTAAAAAATATATTATTGTATAGTACGAAAAAAAATATTTTTTTTTGCGAAATTGGTTAACAAAACCTACATCATTAGTTTACTTACATCATATACTTAACATTCATTATGGTAAGTATGAACTTAAACGCACGTACATCGGATATATTTACAAATATATTCCTGCGGCCGTATACTTCATACACTTTAACCTACAATTGACGTCACTTGTAGGTTAAATTTAGTATGGAGCGTTTTTACGAGACCCGCGAATTTTTTTATACAAATTGCTGTACCTTTGAAAATATTGACTATTGATATACGGTTTCTTCCGAGAAGCTACTCATATTTAAGAGTACTATTCATGTATGCAATAAAAAAAATCATTCCGCTTGCCTATTGCGAGCCTACAAGAAATTTGACGTGAAAAAAGTAAAACTTCTCCATCATCCAAAATTACTCTCAACGCGCCTAAAGAGTTTTATCAGTCATCACTTAAAAAAAGAGTTGATAAATTAAAATCTGTTCACCTCGCGCCATCTTTTATTATGTCAAAAGTATTTGAAGTAGTTTCCGACCTGATGAACCGCTTAAATATTTAAAATCATGACGATCGTTCGTGTCATCCCGCGAAAAGTTTTTGATTGTTCATTTAAGCTCATAATAACTTCAACGAAAGGGTCCATCCACATATTACGTCACAGCGCATGGGGGAGGGGGGGGGGGGGGGGGTTCATACTAAATGTGACAGAACATGTTAAATACAGGTACAGGGATACTAAAAAGCGTGACATAGCGGGCGTGGGGGTTCAAAAAGTCGATATTTTGCGTGACGTAATATGTGGATGGCCCCTAATATACTTACTTACCTCTATTAGGACGTGTACGAAACCTTCAACATCGTGATGCGCCGGAAGCCGAAGGAGAACAACTTCAAGGCGGTTCTGGAGACGATCCGCGAGCTGATGAACACGGAGTGCGTGGTGCCGGAGTGGCTGCACGACATCGTGCTGGGCTACGGCGACCCCGGACAGGCACACTACACCAGGTGAGGGGAGTTCCCTCGGGGAGAGGGGGAGTCGTGTAACTACCATAGACGTTATTATAGACGAGGCGTGTTGAGGCAAAAAGTGTCTCCAGTTAAATGGCCCCACATTTTTGGGATTGCGATTTTTGGAGCGACATTGACATTTGAAGTATGGTGAAAACCAAGATGGCGTAACTTTTTATTGTATGAAGATTTGTTCTGTCAAATGTACGTCATAGCCTATCTTGAGTTTTAAAACTTATGGTAATTATACAAAATACAGATAAACTATTTATTTTAGGTATTCGTATATACTATATACTATTCTTGTAGGAACTACGTTTAGTTCCTACATAAATTGCCACATAAATTGACTGAGGTGTAGAGTTTGTGAAGTTAGGCTTATAGAGTTAAGTCGTGTAGAGTCAGAAGTTTGGTTTTACATGAGATCTGATAACTTTTTGACAGTGAGATCTTGGCATCACTTTACATGAAAATGTTGTTGATGGGATCTATGTGTCCTCTCAATCTTTTGCGTTCAGTAGGCCTTTTTCACACAATTTTCTTCTTTTTATTCTTCTCAGTCTTCTCAAAGGAACTGTTCAGTCATAAAATATCTAAAAGTTGTCAGAAACAAGTTATACATTATTTTTATTGTTGCAGAATGCCCAATGAAATCCCAACATTAGATTTTAATGACACCTTTTTGGATATGGAACATTTACGGAATAGTTTTCCGGGCCATGAAATTAAAGTGCAAACGGACGACCCAAGGAAACTCGTCAGGCCATTCAAGTAAGTTTTTTCTTTTATTTGTTTTTTAGGGTAAAACGGGACGGAATTTCTAAAACTTCACTGTCCATCTGTCTATCCAAACTACGCCTCGCCGTGTAATTACACAGTTGCACGCATACACAAGTAACGAAAACCTTACCTTGTAAGGTAAGCTGTCGCAGTGTGTGCTTTTTTTAATGTATGTAGTCCTAAGCACTACATACATAAAAAACCGGCCTCAGTTTTTGTTGGACAAAGCTCTGTCTTCACATTTTTATTTGCTCTGAGGCTAGACTAGGGGTCGGCAACCTTTTGAGTCGGAAGAGTAAAAAATTATTATTTTACAAATTAAAATTACTATTTTACAAAGTTTTTGAAGAGCCACAATTTTTTCTTCGCAACAATAATTAAATAAATTTTAGCATAAATACACTTTTTCATATAAAAAACTAATCTATTTGTTCATAAGGACTGGTGAAGACACTAAACTGTCTTGCGTTGGAGGCGCATTAAAACCTACATAGAAATATCCTATTTTTAATTACAATGCGAGCGAGCGGAGCGAGCGAGGACTTTTTTTATTTACTTTCCAGGTTAAACTTTAAACCCCGAAAGACTGCATGTGCACTTGGGAAAATGCAATAAAATCAACGGCCTAAAACAGAACGTCGGTACAAAATAACATAGTACATATAATGTTGTTCATATTTATTGCATCTGAATTTCGAGTTCACGTCGCGTCGCCCACGCCTTTCACCACCACTGGCTGCGGGGAAAAGCGATTTTTCCCGCAACCACCCAGCCGAAGTGACTGTGAGATAGAAATGGTGCCTTATCTTCGATCATCGATTCAGAACGATTTTCAAACTATTTTTGATAGTATAAACAATATTTGCGTATACTAAAGTCGCAGCTCCACATTCAAAGAGCCGCATGTGGCTCGCGAGCCGCAGGTTGCCGACCCCTGGGCTTGACAGTAGTAATTTTCAGAAATTATGTATTTCTGTTGCCGCTCAACAAATACTGTTTTTACATTTTGTACCTTGCCGGTACCTAATTCTTTTCCATTCTACAGGTTAACCTTCGAGAACGTCGTTCGTAAACAAGAGCTTGGGGACAACGCTATGGACGAAGACGAACAAAGGAAGGTCATTATAGTGGAGCCGCATGTGCAGCCAAAGCGGGGACCTTATCTCTACAACGAGCCCAAAAAGTATGTACCTACATATAAAAAAACTACCTTTGACAAAGTAGTAGTAAATTAACAGAGCTTATTTTTTGACGATATGTTCTTTCTTTTTTTCAGTGTTTTTTTTTTTTTAATTTTACATATATTGGACATTTTAACACGATCAAGCTAGGAAATAGGAATCGTAAAAAAATCATTACAATTACTAGTGGCACCGTTTTTTTTATGACCCAACCCATATTTCGAGCTATTAACGTCTTAAGAATTAAGATGAATCTAAAAATTTATAGTAGTTATGACTCAAATACTCTGATCAGATAAAAGACGGATGTCCATCTTACCAATCTCCTGTTAATGATTATTCAGTCACGGTCCTAAATCAATCTTATAGTTAGATCACCACTTGGTAATGGTATCAGTCATCGCCGCTAATAAATGCTAATTATGCGTTTGGGTGTGGGCAAATTGTAAAATTGCATCTTACGTAGTATTAAATTGTAAAGTTTATAGACTTCTTAGTCATAGTTACGACAAGGGTAATATAAGTTTATAAAATGTGTTCCACCAGACCTCAGCAGCTCCGAGGAGATCCCATTATCGCCCAGCGCCTTGTTGTTTTTAAGCTGTTTAAAGGTCATATCATACTGTGGGAGAGCCACGCTTCGGCATGAATGGGCCGGCTCGACCGGGTAAATACCACGACCTCACAGAAAACCGGCGTGAAATAACGCTTGCGTTGTGTTTCGCCGAGTGAGTGAGGTTACCGGAGGCCCATGGGGGGATTGGGGATTTTAAGGATCAGGAACGCAAGTCGCAGCACCAGAGGACTTACAAGTGTAACTCCTCTGTTGTGTCCATGGGCGGCGGTAATCGCTTACCATTAGGCGATCCGTCTGCTCGGTTCCTGGTTCATTACATTAAAAAAAAAATACATATCAACTCGGAAAGGGATCGTCACCGTATTACCTCGAGCCGTTTAGTATTGTTTGTATGAAACTCCCTACTATAACGCACAATCGTAACGGAGCAGTCGCCTCGCCTCGGAACGCTCCGAACCGCGATGCGGTGCGTGGTCAACTTGCAGTTCCCGAGCTTACGGCTCGTCGTCCCCGCGCTTGCGTCTCTCCGTACCCGAACTCACGTCTCTTCGTCCACCCTCGCCCCTGTCCTCTCCCGCGCCATTCCTGCCGAACGTACAGCCATTCGCAAGGCAACTTACAGTCATCTCGCGCATGTTCAATAAAACATTTTTAGGTTAGATTCAAACAAAATAGCAATGAAAAGGGAGAAACTGATTGAAGAAGTGAGAATATACCCATATTTGTATGACATAAGTCGGTCGGTCGGCGAGCCGTAAGCGCGGTGTCGCCTAGCCATAGCTGAGTTGACGTACAGGAGCTGCTGCTTGATGCTTTGGTTACGTGCATACGTTAGGTTGACGCCTGGTTGACGGCGAGGCGAAAGGCGATACGGTGACGATCCCTTCCGAGTTGATATGTGTGATATGACCTTAAGAGCCATACTTATCTCGTACAAGCTGTGCGGGATATCATCCGTGTGTTAAGATACATATACCCTATCGGTATACCCTATCACTAGAGTCCGACCGAAACTGGTTTTCCGGCCGAAACCGAAAATGAAACCGAATATTCGGCCGTGGCTTCAGTTTCGGCCGAAACCGAAACTGAAACTCACGTGGTCAAGTAGAAAATTTCTTAAAATACTGAAATTTGGTGCATTTTATCCATTATTCTGCATTTATTATCACATGAAATGGAAACAATTTTTTTCTCTTTGCGACATGTTAGTCTGAAACAATTAAAAATAAAAATAAAACTGTAATAATAACCCTTATACAGCAAAACTATATCAATAGGTCATCGGAATGAAAAACAAATCTTGAATTAAGTTTACCTATACAACGTAATTTAACAAATTAAACACTTCACATGTTTCATTTACAATCTCTTTTTTACATGTGACTTGATTTGTTAGTAACAACAAAACAAAGTTACTGACTCAATATTTAACTATATAAATCATTCAAGTACAGAAACGAAACAAAAACTTACATGTAATCAGTTCCATCAAAACAACCTCTAAAGAATGTTTGCGTCGGGCGATAACGCACTGACTAAGTTGTGTTGCTACAGAGCTATCCGAACGAAGTCCGCCAAAGGATTGCCGCAAAAAACGAAGTTAGGCGAGCGTGCACGACAACTTCCGAAATCAGTTTCGGTTTCGGCAAAAGTTTCGGCCACTTTTGGCCGAAACCGAAACTGCCGCCGAAACTTGATTTTTGGCCGAAACTCGGCCGAAACCGAAACCGAAACCGAACTTTCGGTCGGACACTACCTATCACCTCTTATATTTTGGTATATGACGTATACCGTATATTTTGGTATATGACGTATACCGTATACGTCATAATTATACAAAAATATACTAAAAGAGGAAATTCAATAAGAACAGCACAAGTTTCAGTAGGAGAATCACGCTTGGGCATGAATGGGCCGGCTCGACCGGGTAAATACCACGGCCTCACAGAAAACCGGCGTGAAATAACGCTTGCGTTGTGTTTCGCCGAGTGAGTGAGATTACTGGAGGCCCGAGGGCGGTTGGGGATTTGGGAACTGCGAGTGTCCATGGGCAGCGGTAATCGCTTACGATTAGGCGATCCGACTGCTCGTTTCCTTGTTAATTTCATTAAAAAAATTACATAATATAACTTACTTAATTATTTATTATTATGTCATAGGATACTCATCCCAACTACCTGTCCGGTAGTTGTGGTATAGTATACGGGTATGCGACCCCGGCTTCCCTAGCTATTAGTGTCCTATCCCTTGCCCTCCTGGGCGATAATATCCTACATTTCCTATTTCCCACTTTAACTTACCAATCTTCCTTTCCACACCACCTATCCTTCCCTTTTTCTATTCCTACCCTCTCCACCAATCCGTGGGAACGCAATGGATAATCATAAAAATAATTTTATTATCCAAAATGGCGGCGATGTGGTTCACCACCCATCACGTCTCGTTTCTCGCGGAGGCGAAAAGCGGACCATGGAGAGCCGCTTCGCTACGTCGAATGTAAGAGGAGGAATGGATGGTAAGAATAAAAGTGAACGAAGCGAAACAAGTATGTAAGGATCGTAGCAATTGGAAAAAAGTGGTCTCTGCCTACCCCTACGGGAAAAAGGCGTGATTATATGTATGTATTGTATATGTAATTATTTAAGATAAGTTTGCGAAACAATTATAATAATTATTTCGCTTTGGAATGGTTCGTGTATAAAGGCCTGCGAGGGCAAAAAAGCGATGGACAGACAACATATAATATGACGTCTTGTCAGTCCATCGATTTACAGATCAAACAGATGGCTATACAAAAACTAATACCTAAAATAATTTATTGAATTGTTACAGAAACAACATCCTGTTTACCCCGACGCAAGTGGAGGCTATTAGGTCAGGCATGCAGCCAGGACTGACGCTTGTAGTCGGTCCACCGGGAACAGGTAGATAATAATATAATTTAAGGCTGCGCTAGTCGGTCATTTCTCCATACAAACGCTGTTGGTGATTTACTCTAAAGTGAAACATTGTAGACCCAAATTTTAACGTAATATCGATTGTTATGACACTTATCTATGTCGGTACCGGCTTATATTTCTAAAATTATAATTAGTTTAAAAAATAATAGCCTCGAAACTTCCTATTTTTGACGCAATTTTAAGAGGAACTTTGACCGTAAATAACAAACAAACGAAATAATAATATAAAAAATGAAGCCAATACCGACACAGTTTAATTCTTCAGCAAATGAAATAACTTTACTCCAAACAATATATCATTTAGTTCTTTTCACAAATCACCAACAGCTAAGAGTATATTTGCGTAATCTGAGCGCGTCATTTCTAACAAAATATTGTATGCATTTCACGCGAAATGTTTCCCCGCGCGGGTTGCGGGGAAGCTATGCCCCCGCCGCCGCGCGCGCCGCCGCTCGAGCACGTGGTAGTTGGTACGATGTCGGCTATCGCACCGACAAATTACATAGGCGATAGGTGCGATAGAGACAGGTAAGGGATTATAAAACAAAGTTAACGCGACCTGCGATAATGGTCTGGTTATTTGAAAAACTTACTTATGCCAAAGACATAAGAGCGTCTCCAGTTTTTTATCGAATATTGCGATCGGTGTCGACTGTCGTGTAACGTGAAAACGCTGTAAATTTTTTTGTTCTCAACGAATAGGTGGCAATAATAAAGTATTGTATGATATTAGATATAATGATATTGTGTAGGTTAAGGCGTGACTCCTGTTCGAAACATTACACAGAAAACATGAAACATTGGGGCGTGGCTATACACATTTGTCTAGGAATAGACAATGTTTTTGTTTTCGGAGACGGACGAAAAACATTCCCGCGCGGGTAGAGAGGGGAAGAAATGTTTCATTTCTTATCTAGTGTTCACATCGTTCACATGACACCTAGGTATAGGTTTTTTAGGGTTATAGTTTTGCTTGTTGTGTTTTTTGTGTTTGTTTTTGTGATCGCTCATAATATATGGCCTGATTTAATTAAAAAACACCAATTTTGACAGTTTTCAATAGAAATGCGTAAAATGGCGCACATATTTATGAGTTGAAAAAAATACTTTTATGAAACACCTAAAGTGGCCTTTTCAGAACCCCTCTTTTCCTTAGATTCTACACCTACAATCACTAAAACTGCGAGCGCTAATACGTCTTCCTCGTCGGAACTTAGATCGTGTCTGGACAAAATGTTTTGTTTCGACCAAAAACATTTTCTGTAGCTGGAGACAGCTTGTGTATGTAAACAAATGTTTTTGTTTCATGTTTTCTGTGTAATGTTTCGAACAGGAGTCACGCCTTCACTTATAAGTTATAATATAATAATTTTATATAAGTACCTAGTGTTAACTTAGTAGCCTACTTAATTTAATATTTTGCGTTTGTCACAAGTACAATTAGTACCTATACCTAACTACCTACTCGAATTAACTACCTATGTCTCGATTTTAATATATTAGGATTAGATTTTTAGTATATATAATATTTTAGTTATTGCATTTAGCTTTACTGTCTATTATTGGCAAAGTAAACACAGGACAAAACAGTTTCGCTATTGATCATACAGTTTTAGACTTTATTCCCATAACTTTAAGGCAATAACAATAACAATTAGCAATAATACTGTTTCAGTTCTAGACTTTAGATTTAGTTAGGTATCACGCTTTATTTACCTACTTCGCGATTTGGTACAAATAGAGAAGTGTAGGGCCGATTCACATCGGAATGGCAGCGGGCGACGACGGGCACTTTCAGTGTGAAATAGTTTTAGAACTATATTGCCCAGACTTCTTTTATTTACATACTAATAAAACAGTAAGTTCGAAGCAGCCGCCCGGCCGCTCGAAACAACGATACTAAGTCTTATACATATGTGAATAAAGTTTAAAATTATTTCACGGCGACGCGAACCTGCCGCGCCCGCGCCGCCCGCTTCGCCCCGGACGGGCCCCCCGCGTCACTTTCAAAATGAGTTGGCGCACGTCTGTTTGTCTGTTTTTCGCTAACTCCTAAACTAGAGTGTGTGAAAGTGGCATGCAGGGCATAATATTACGCAATAAAAAACCTTCTTATGATTTATTATAATTGTCACCGTAAAATTGTAAAAACCGTTAGATTGTAAAATAACTAACGAGATTGTAAAAATATGTCGAATGATTAATAACTATATATATTTATAATCTAACGAAAAATTATGTGTTAAAATATAAAGCAGCATATTCGCGTCGGAAGTCTATCAACATTTTACAATTTTACTAGTTATAATACAATCTAACAGTTTTTACAATTTTACGGTGACAATTATAATAAATCATAAGAAGGTTTTTTATAATTCGAATAGTGCCCAAAAAATAGAATATTCGAATATTTTCAAGCCCTTTGTATCCTTATCCTTTGTAGGGTTCCGTAATGCTTGAGGAACCCTTATAGTTTCGCTCTGTCCGTCCGTCCGTTCGTCTGTACGTCTGTCCGTCCGCGCTTCTGGCTCCTGTAATTATGAACATAAATAGATGAATTATGGTATAATTAAAGACTGTGTATAGGTCTCGGTTTTGCCATCATAAAATAATAATAATTTTACATGTGAGGGGTGACTCTCCATGCTTGTGAAGTGGGGATGAAAATTATTTTTTCATTCTACCTCATTGTGTGGGGTATCGTTGAATAGGTCTTTTAAAATAAGGGTACGGTTTCATACTTCACTTTTTCACAAAGTCAACCATTTTCGAGTAATCGGCCTCCAAAATGGTTTATAAGTTGGCCCCCCCCCTGGCATTTCTAAACTATACGAGATAGAAACTTATAAGTTTCCATTCTGATAGATCATGCTAAAAACTCTCGAGGGAAATTATTTTGAGCGAAATCGGACAATAAATTTTGAAATAAATTAAAGAAAACCTATTGCGCGTTGATAGTTACAGACTGTCCTGTCATGCTCTTCGTGAAATATTCATTTCATTAGAAAATTCCTCAATTATGTTATTCGAATATGACGGGATCCAGTATTCGAATAATACGAATACTTTTATTAATTAATCAAATATATATAAATAATAGTAAAAAAACTTGTATAAACCGGAAAAAAATTACATTATTTAATAAATTTTTATTATTATAAAAATTTAAAACATAAAGAGATACAAAAAACACGGTCAAGTTAAAATTAAAAAACATTTTTTTTTTGTTTTTAAGAATATAACCAGATATGAAGTTTTTAGATACAACATTAAACTCTTTTTCGAGTGCTTTTTTTTGACAGTTATCTTGTTTACTTACCTATGTTGCTTACACAAGTACCGATTTAGTCTGGAGCGGATCATTATAACAGAACGACATCGTGGGTTGATTTTTCAACGACTTCCAAAAAGGAGGCGGTTATACGTTCTACTGCATACATTTTTTTATTTTCAACTTTCCGCTAAGAAAATCCAAGATTTTCAAAAATCGGGCAGTTACTGGTTTTACCCCGTTTTGCAAAAATCGAATTACACGGATATCTTTTGGACATTAATCTGCCATTTATGGACCTATTTGTAAAATTCTTTTGTTGTTGTACAGGATATAATTCGAAATTGGTCGTTTAGTCAGAATAGAAGAAACCTGATGATGTGATCCATGAGGAATTGAAGGAACTCCTCGAAATTTATATGGACACATATAGTGATTTTCACTTTTTCTGAAGTAACACAAGCATATGCTACCATAAAATAAGATTTTGTGCCATGGTGTTTCTTGGATGCAAAAGCACTGAACAGAACTCCTCAGTTTATAAAGATACGCGTTTGGAAATTTCAACATTGTTTAAAGAACTGCAATCATATTTCACTTTGTAACTTAGAGTAATCATCATCATCATCTTATTAACTATACCTAATGGAAGCTTGGTGCGTATTCAAGTATACATTCGATCGTTTATTTTAGACGTTCTTAAGAGGTATTAATATTAATTTAACAAATATCAACTCAACTAAAAATGATAAAATTATTATTTTTAAACAAAAAATTAAACCGACTTACAATTAAACAATTAAAAATACACAAAAAAGTATGAAATAAAACTTATTTTCTAAATAATTCCCCTTTTAAATTTGGCTAAAATTTTAACTATTTCGCTACTCAATCTTCTTAATTTTGAAGTCGGTACCAGCAAATTTGAACGTAAGTTCTATAAAATACTGTAGGGTATTGTTTGGGCTGGCAGCGACTTGTTAAAATTTTAGGCAAATTTAAAAGGGGAATTATTTAAAAAAAAAGTTTTATTTCATGGGTATTTTTACTTTGGAAGTCGGTTTAATTGTTTGTTTAACCCTCTGCGACTGACGTGGTAGTCCAACAGACACTGCGTAATATAAAATTCGGTTTATTACCGGTAATTTTCAAATTTAATCGCCGTTGCTCTTAGGACCTTCCTATAGTAACCTAAGGCATCGGTTGATGCAAGCGAGGTGGTTGTAACTAGCGCACGTGCACGTAGAGGGCAGAAGGTGTCCACGAGACTACCACATCAGTGATAAGAGCTGTGTCTACCATACTACCACCTTAGTAAAATTGTTATATTTTCATAGTGTCTCCTAAACAACCACGTCAGTAAAAAAATTTTGCTCACCTTTCGAAAACGTGTATATGGCTTGTATTATTTTGCGCCACTTCAGAATTTGATTTTATTTACATCAATTATAAATTATAATGAGGAAAGAACAGTAATTATTTAAAAGGAAACTTGTTTTAGATGGCTTACTCAAGTAACAACTAACAACCATATGCCAAGCACTTCTTCTGCTCGAAAGAGAACTTCAGCTGGAGTGTGCTGAGAGAGTGTGGTTAGAACTTAGAAGACGAAAGTGAACATGAATTTAGCGATATTGCAATGAAGAGGACATAATTTCATGTGTAGAAACCGTTGTAGAAATAGTAAAAAATATATTAAATGGCAAGAGATTTAGTGCTGAATCATATTTTGAAAAAACCGAGTATAAAATGAAAAATTGCCAAGGGAGTTGCGCATGACTGTCACTAACTCACTACGCAAGTAACAATTTACCGTCGTACAATAGTTTATAGGGTTTTAGGTAAGAATATCCCCCCACCACCACCAGTAGTTCAATTTGTTCCATCAAGTAGTAGAAAACTGTTGTATTTGTCCAACAAAAATAAAAAGAGTGTTCTAAGTCAAATTGTCAAACAAACCTGTGACTTTGAAAGTTTCTAATTTTGAATTGAACCAATGAATAAATATCATGTTTGCTAGACTTATTACTATAATTATTGGTTTAAAAATGTACAATGTTAAAATTTAAAATAGTTAATTTTGATATTTTTTTATGTCATTAAGATGAAAGGAGAGATTCATACACTGATTTGTGTGAAGTCAATAAAACCTACCTACTTAATGTTTTTACCTACTTAATTCAAGCTCATATAATATAACATAAAGAATAGGCTGCAAATCTAGTTGGTATAGTGAAAATATTTACAGTTAAAATGATGTCTCGTGTACTACCACGTCAGTACAATCGCAATAAATGAGCCACGTTAGTCGCAGAGGGTTAAAAATAATAATTAGCTCTATTTTATTAGAACAGAGTACTTTTTACAGCATATTCCGATTTTTGTGCAGTGTTACGACTCTCAAAAATGTTTTACCTCAAATTTAAATAAACTGATAAATAAATAATAAAAAAATCTGTAATATCTGTAATATTATTGTCCTTTAGACATTAAAATGTATAATATACAAAAGTTTACCAATATTCGTTTTATTTGAATTATTCGAATTTATTCGAATAATGGTTAGCCAATATATTCGAATTATTCGAATAGTAAAATTTGAACATACCCTACCTACATGTTGATGTAGGTGAGTTGAGAGTTGTCTCAACACACTACGCCTGCTTAGTACCAACACCAACACAGTTACCTATCGATCTAGTATCTACCAGGGATGACTGGAAATTTTATTTTTTATACATAATTTATGTTTATTCGCAAAAAACGGTCATATTTCCGTGATAAAAAGTAGCCTATGTCCTTCCCCGTCGACTACTTTACATCTGTGCCAATTTTCTTCAAAATCGGTCCAGTAGTTTCGAATCCTATTCAATGAAAACAAACTTTTCCTCTTTATTATATTAGTACAGAAGATATAGACTAGCTGGTCCCCGCAACTTCGTTTGCATAGAACCAACAAAAACGGATCACTACTTATTTAAACGGAACCCTTAGATAAAAGTAGCCAAAATTACTGCTTATAACATCAGCTATCTGCAAGTGAAAGTCACGTGAAAATCAGTCAAGCCGTTTCAGAAATTAGCCGGAACAAGCGGACAGACAGTCGGACAGACAAAAAAAAAACAGATTTTTACTGTTAGTCATATAATACTTTCAAATTAATAATTAAATATAAAATTAATAATAATTAAAAATCTGTTAATTTAAAATTGCAAACAGACACTTCAATTTTATTTATTTGTGTAGATATTTAAATAGATAACATTATTATTATACCTAGCTATCGCTTGCGTCGTATGACTCGCGTGAGTCAAACAAGCGTGCAGCGAGCTCTATACATTCCTATTGAATGAAATTGCGTAGGTATGTGTGCGTAGCGCATAATAAACTTTACAGAGCGGTTATACATGTGTGCACTATAGCTTCACTGCTCTTTTATGAGTCTATCCCTTTCCCCTCAGAATGCCTCAGATGTTGGGTGAAATAGCATGCATTTAGGCCGCGCCTCCCAGTGAGTTCGAGCCGCCGACTAGTGTACTCTACGTAGATGACGTCACAGATTCGGGCGTGGCCTAACACTTCCCGCCGCGCCACCCGCATACACCCCGCAGCGCACGCGATCTCCGCGCGCGGCCGCGCCACGACTCAAATTATAAACTGAGGAACGGCCCTTTTATACGACTTTGGGATTGATTTAAATGCAACTTGAAAATATTAATTTATTTCTGGTCTATGAGCAAAGAAAAAACGTAGAATGTATAAGCCGCTTCTCCTTCTTTTGTAGAAGCCGGTCAAGGTTATTCCCGAAATCTAGAAATTATTTGGTAGGCAATGCGGCTTCCAACCCATCACTTTTGATTTCATTTTCCACCTCTACGCCCACCAAAATGCAATACTTAATGCTATTGACAGAATCACTAAAATATCCACTAGGTGTTTTTTCGCTTTCCTAAGCGACAAAAATACCGAAAATGAGTTATATCAATGAGTTTGTATTTTTTTTTTCTGCGTCGATTGGTCTAATCGTCGTCTTCCTACGACGATTTTTTTGTCGCTTAGATATAGTGAAATTTATACAAAATCATGAATGTTATGTTCACTAAGCGACAACAAAAAGCTATTTATAAAAAAAATCATTTGGATATTTTGAAGAATTTTAAAAATCTACTTAGTCCATTTTTCATGTTTTTACTTTTCTTTTGTTTGCACAAAAATATTTTTACTTGTTTAAAAAATTCTTTTCGTGAACACTTTGTACATTTTCTCCATACAAATTATTTGTGAATTGTCCTTACAGTGCATTTAATTTGATACCATTATTTTACGAAAGTGCAACTTGTAGAATTTTACCCATAGTGAAATAAAACAATATTGGCGTAAAGATAGTTTTACATATTTGACACAATAACTATTCGTGCTATGTAGATATTTTTACTTGAAAACTTTTGTTTTTAAGTATGTCGGTTAGATATTTTTTTGTCGTCCTTTAGATAAAATGTAACTAAAAGTATTAAATTTACAGTGTGTGGGAACCTTAATGAACGCAAACATTGCTAAATATATTTCTATATTTATGCGCCTAATGTTTCGCTAGTTAGTCCTGTCGGTAGTAGAAAATATCAATATACTAGGTTATGGGAGTAAACTTTGCGCACATACTTGGACATAATAAAATAGCTCCTATTGCTGGTCTATTTTCAATTAAATTGGCAACAGTCACTGAAATCGGTCTGGTTTCATTATTATCCCTTTTTTAAGGTTCCGTAGTTCATGTCTCGGAATCCTTATAGTTTCGTCATGTCCTTCCTTTCGACCGACCGTCCGCCCGTCCGTCTGTCCATCCAAACGGTGGTGCTTGAAATATGAAACTTTGAATGGATAAGTTTATTTATCACGTCGACATAGTGCTAAAATAAATGAAGATAATTTTTGGTTACACATACACGAAAAGGGGAGATATAATTAGGTACATAGACATTATAAGAACATTGAGAGGTTTCTGAGATTATATTTTGATGTACGTACGTATCCGTTTGCGCGATATTCCACTTTTAAGCGCATTTCTTGTTAAAATACGGCGTCCCCCCCCCCCTCTAAAAGCCAAACGGCTGGCTCTAAAAATGTGAAAAATTCATGATGGTAGTCCATGTAATAAACTTTGAACGAAAACTATAACGGTCCAAAAAACTTCATAAATTCAGGAGTTATAGAGACTTAAATTGAATCAGTTTAGATGAAGATATCTGTGGTTCAGTGGTTAGCGCTTTAGTGCTCAAGCCAGAGGGCGTGGGTTCGAATCCATAAGAGAATAAAAAGTTTTCCGTGGATTCCTTGGAAAAATTACTTTTACTGGGGTTAAGAATTAACTCAACGATTAACGAATTAACGCTGCGGACAAAATATGTTACTATGATAAAATTTTAAAGCGATTTTGCCAAGTTGATGTTCATAAAAAAATAATCAGAATATAACAAATATTGTTCATCTCTTTTGTTACATCAAAAGCTGCTATTACCGTACATTTTTAATGACAAATGTATGGCGGTAGTAGCGTTTTTCAAGGCCAGGAAGCCAAATGGACTTCCACCCTTCATGGACAGATGCAATAGTCTCTTCTTAAGACACCTATCATGGCCATGCCATCAGACGATATGATCAAGGTGCATAGCTTCTCAAAGCAACACCAGGTTTTCCTATCGTCTAGGGAGAGTAGAGGATAGGAATCAATGTTCACTCCAATGACATAGTCTGGTACACGGACGGATCCAGGAAAGACAACCGGGTGGACGGACCTTCTACGGGGGCATGCCACCTACAGGCTTACCTATATACTTGCTTAGGACAATTTACAACCATGTTTGAGGCTGTGATGAGTTGTTCACTACAGAGCCTACAGATTGTCCTTGTCCATAAAACATCCTAATCTTATAGAGAAGATTATGATAATTTAGATGATATTTCTGCTACTGTCAATGCTTTCAGCGCAGTCTGTCAGAACAATCACACTGCGCTGAAGGCACTGACAGCAGCAGAAAGAAGAAGGGGCATTTTTGTATGGATCCCGTCCCCACTACTGTAGCACTACAAGACATATATCAAAGGACTTAAAAAGCGTGTAACTTTTTTGTATGACGAAAAATCTCTAAACCATGGGAGAAAAAAGTTAATGAGAGTTATAAGTGAAAAAAAGTTTAAAAAATCATCCTGTATTATTGCAACATTTCATAGTTTTGCTAATAAGGAACAATTTTTGGGAAGTAATGGTATACAGCAAGCTTCAGAAAAGTGTTATATTTTGATAAATTGTCCCATATTTTGAAGAAATGTATGGAATGATAATAAAAGCTCTTTCCTCAATTTTGTCACATACTTACATTATGGAAATTGTTTCTTACTTGCGATACTATTTAAAGGTGCAGTACACAGGATGTATTTTTTTTTTCATAATTTATGGGTTCGAATCCTGTCTAGGAAAAATGAGTTATCAAAAATGATGCAGTTTAAGTTTTCATCAAGTCGGCCTCGATATTCCGTAGGGCTAAATTGCTATTGCTAATTTTTTTTTGACTTCTCTTACAACGCCCAGAAGAATAATTCACCATGTACTATATCTTTTTTACTTTTTTTCTGTACCTAATCGTTTTAAAATTATTTTTGCTATTTAATTATATGTATTTTAATGTAATTGTTTTATCTGAATTATTTGATTTTACATAAACCACTTTTCCAGGCCAGGATTCGAATCCGCAAATTAGGAAAAAAATACATTTTGTATAATTGCACCATTCGATAGCGTTGCAAGTAAGAAACAATTTCCAGAAAGTAATTAGGTATGTGCGAAAAAATTGAGGAAAGAGCTTATTTTTAGTATTTTATTATCATTCCATACATTTCATCAAAATATGAGGCAGTTTATCAAAATATAACACTTTTCTAAAGTTGAGTGTATACCATTACTTTCCAAAATTTTTTCCATAGTAGCAACACTATGAAACGGTGCAATAATATAGAATGATTTTTTAAAACTTTTTTAACCCTCATTTACTTTTTTCTCCCATGGTTTAGAGGATTTTCGTCATACAAAATAATGACACTTTTTTTAAGCCCTTTCATTTGATATATGTCTTATAGTGCTACAAGGATGGGGACTTTTTGCCCCTTCTTCTTTCATCTAAATTAGTTATGGCTTGTGTTCAAACGCTAAACATGCTAGGACGAGATAACAGCATCAGTCTGGTATGGGTTCTAGGCAACGGCAATATCTCCGGCAACAAAACCGCGGATGAGCTGGGTAGGCTTTGGGCCAATTGTGTCACGGTGTCATGCCCAGAATCGGTATGTGGAATATCTCCCAGCACTACCAAGAGATAACTCAAGGAATGGGGCCGCAGCTTAAGTATAAAGCAATGGGCTGAAATCCTAGGCCTTGAGTTTTTACTTCTATATTTTTTTTTATTTCAAGATCAAAATTAGCTAACGTTTTAGCTCGTTTTAGTCAGACAAGGGAACTGCAATTAATTTTTATAAACAAGAAGAAGGAGAATATTGTCAGTTAGGAGCAAAAATTTACAATGTCATTGAATAATAAATTTACTAAGATAACTTTAGCCGTAGAAAATTCTTAATGTAAGCAACATTTATGTAACTTATCTTGTTTTATTTTATAAACTCTTAGGCCATTTAGATGAATACTCCTATAATTTTTTTAAAGTGTTTGGAATTAGGTATTTTTACCTGTTATTACAGAAAATGTATCTATAGCTTATCTATTTTTACATGTTGCTGAAAACCTTAAAAATAAAATGTAGGCAATTTTACTTGCTATTACATAACTTTCGTTGATAGCTTAGATAATTTTACCTATTTTTCGAATTAGGACTTTTTTACCTAAGCGACATAAACTGCCTGTAATTCGAAAGCTATATGACTCGTTTTAATATCAAAAATTGCTATAAAAATAAGATACACGTTGTATCTTATTGATATATAGATATATAGATGTATGTTAAAACCATCTAAATCCGACTATTTTGTGATTTTTAATGATTTTTTTTTCTAAAAATTTTAACGTTAAATCACTCTTCTATAAAGTTTACTAAATTTATGCGTCATATGTGTCTTTCTTTAATTATTATATTTTCTTTAATTATTATTTTTTATCAATTATTATTATTTAAACTGGAAATATCATAATATGTATTATATAAAATATGAATTTGCTCTCCTACGCTATCTTATTGGATTTTGTCTGTAATGGTAGTTGTATGTGTGTTAAATAAATAAATAAATGTCGCTTAGGCATTTTTACCTCATATACTATATACCTCAAAACGTTGATATACTAAATAGACAATTAAAACAGAAATAATATTTCACGCTTCACACCACGTCAATCTGATCCCGTGGTAAGTTCTCGAAGAACTTGTGTTACGGGTACCAGATAACGGAAGTATATTTAATACTTTTATACTATACACATAATTAAGATTTTTATTATATTATACAAATATTTAATACACATCCATGACCCAGGAACACAGAAAACTTTTTGTTTCATCGGCGGGATTTGAACCCGCGACCCCCGGCTTGAGCAACGACACGCTCAACCAACTGAGCCACAGAGGTCGTCATAGAAATAGAACTATACACTTTCTGTGAAATTTACAAGTACATATTATATAATAAAATATTATACTATAATATATACTATATAATATTATATTAATATATTATTAAAATTTCAAGTAAGAAGTTGAAGGAACAAAAAAGTACATTCAACGATCGAACATTTTCATTCTATCGCAGGCAGAGTGCTCGCTAAGGTTTTCATAATTTATTTTTTACGGCATGTTGTTCCCTATTATTTCAAGAGTAAAATAATTAATGATTGCGAAATAGCGGCACCGCGGAGAGTGACACAACCTCCTCGTACGAAAGTCAGCGGCTCACTGTCCCGCGCGCCCGCGCACGCACCGCTTACAAATATTTTCACAAAATAATAGTTATTTACGTATATTTTGAAAACAAAACGGTATTTTGAAAAACCCAACGATGAAATGTTAGATAAATATATTCTTCACATTTTCGTAAAAGAACCATCTTTATAGCCGTAGTAGGTAGTAAGTAGATAGAAAAAGAAATCTGAAAACAGGGCTTTTTAATTTTAATTTATTTAATATTAATCTTCGTCGTATTAAAAAAATTAACGATGATATTAAAGATGAAGGATTGAAGTGTGAAATGTATATTTTTTTGAATTTTTTCATTCCCATTTTTCGGAGTAGTTCCGACTCAAACTGAGCGATTTTTAAACTTTAGGGGCTATTTGCCCCTTAAGAGAATATAATAGGTAACATGTGGTTTACCTACTGCTTATGTTATCTCTTAAAAATATACAAAGTAAAACGAAATTGCAAGAAAGCGAATCTGTAGTATACTTATTCGCGTTAGCAAGTCAGTGAAATGTCAAAAAAAATATTGACCAATGACACAGGGGCGACACTCTACAAATGACAGCTCGAGCACCGGCGAATTTCAGCCGTATTGACGTAAGCCTAAGGTTAACACCGAAATAATTTTAAACATCGCTTGTCAGACAAATCTATCATAAATATTATGAAATTATACTGTCATTTATGTCAAAGAACCAAAGACTAGTGGCGAGCCCCATGAACGAAAGTCCTGGCTTGAAAAGTCACGTCCCGCCCGCCTCCGCATTCGCCCAGCCACGAACACACAGCCGCTAGCTGTCATTTGTGTAAATCAGAGGAGTGACGTATCTTTACGTTAGTAATATAACATATTATTTGCCAATGATTGAAAAGCCGGGTTTACACTTCACATTAATCAATTAAAGTAAGCCATTTTGACATATGGAACATTATGTATGCATTTTACTTGGGGTATGTTCCGATATTATGCACTGCGAGCACTGCATAGTGCACAATGCTATCACTGTAGAAAAATTCGTTCCGTTATGGACTGCCAGTATACTGCCGCAGTACCTATATACCCTATGATGTCCATAAATCGCCACCATATTCTACTGTGAGCACTGTTTTTTTTCGAGGTAAGGTACTGGCAGTACTTTGATAATGTGATTAGGGAATATTATTCGAATATTCGAATATTCGTTTTATTCGAATATTCGACGATTTTATTATTCGAATATGACTGGGTTCAATATTCGAATATTTCGAATAAAACGAATAATAAAAATATTTTTCAAAAATATGTTAATAGCAGTAATAAACTTATATATAAACCGGAAAAGTTTCGTTATTTAATACATTATTCTTATTATTAATTAATATTGTCGTCAATAATATCCTAAAACAGATTTTACTACACTGTTTGTGAAAGAATACGAAACTGTTTTTAAATAAAAAAATATTTAAAGCGAATACTTCCTACAGGCCTCAGCGATAGAAATCCATACTCACACGCTTGTCAAAATAACCTAACCAAGAGCGTGTTAGGATGTGTTTAAGGAGGGTTCTGTTACTATAAAGCGTAATACGATTTTTGGTATCTTAATCTTATTGTTCGATTTTATTCGAAATAACTTTCCTAAAGAGAATTTACCATGATTTACCAACATGGAAAATTGTAACCTCCTAATCTTCATAGTTCATAAATGACAGAGGTGGGTGAAGCCAATTTGGAGGCCGATTACTTGAAAGTAGTTGAATTTGTAAAAGTCACGTATAAAACTTTTCCTTTATTTTTTTTTTCCTATATTTTAAAAGACATAATATTCAACACATACTTCACATAATTATAATTAATAATAATACCTATACATATACATATATATATATATATATATATATATATATATATATATATATATATATATATATATATATATATATATATATATATACATAAAAATAATAATATATATATATATATATATATATATATATATATATATATATATTTATGTTTAAACAAAAATTTTTATGTTTAAACGATTTTTATGTTTAAACAAAAATTAACCATTTTAATCTTAATGACTAAATTTACATGTTATATAAAATTGCAGTTTTGAATAACTCTTCGAGGCCTGACAACAGCTTGGAGGAGGTTTGTCATACTGAAAACGAGGTTTTGGAGACGAATTATGCAATATTAAATAAATAAAATAAAAATATCTTTATTGAACATACAAGTGACAAGGGACATAAAAACAGTTAAAAAAGAAAATTAACAAATCGAGAAACAATATTAAAAAACCCCACACCACATGTTCAAAGGGAATCCACTCAGGCATCGACCACGGCGGTGCCGAGGCGCCTGATCTTCCGTGGTCCCCTATCAGTTTGAGACCTCACATCAGCACATTATTTTGAATTATTATTATTTTAGTTTACAGACCAACTAATCTATAAAATACAATCATATATAACACTGACGATTCTACTATTTACAACATCAACCCAAAAACAAAACAATTACAGTCAGATGCCGCTTTATCTCGCGACACGGGATACTGGACCACAACCTGGACACCGCGCGGTGATTGTAATTCGCAAGTCAAGTTCAGTTTTTCTCTCCCATTCCTACATCAGGGCGTGTTTTAGTGCTGTGAGGGTACTAACTGTAGGTGAAAATTTGCGGCTTCTGACTAGCTTTCTAAGCTCTTCTCAGGGTATACTTAATCGGGTTCAGGTGAGAACATTAGGGAATATCTTTAAGAATCTCTTGGCAAATTCTTTCTCCAAGTATAGGTCTAGTTGTCATGGCCACAAACTCAGTGCGGATTCCTGAAGGTATGCCAGCCCATTGTATATGTATTCTGCCTGAGCATGCTGGAATCTATTTGAAAAGTAGGCTTGAAGATATCCCCTACCAGGTCACGTTTACTTAGTTTATCAGAAGTTCACTTTAACTTGTGAAGTTAAAGTGAGTAAATTCACTCATCTGGGACCAAAATTCTGGACCATTCTAGTTCATCCTTTTGTATGTATTCACAGACGTATCACAGTAATGCTACTCGATACTAGGGCTCTCGAGTTTGGTCTCGAGATGAGACCACTCGCCCTTCGCCTCGGTCTTTAGGTTTCAGATTTACTTAAGCAAGTCTTCTTCACTGTGCTGTCAGTAACATAGTCCCTTCGGGCCTGAAGAAGCTATTTCTGAACTCAACTGCATCTAAGTGTTGATTTTCAACAAGTGGAAATTTACGGATTTCCCGAGCGCTGAGTCTGCCATTAAAGTTTTGCACGGCCTTGTCAAATGTTTTTCAGTCTCTTTGTACCGTCGCTTCATCTTCTGAACGGTTCGTAATATGACACACTCAGTTCTTGCAGTACCTACTTCTGTACCGATGCCTTCTGCCTAACCTAACTTCCTTATTGTAATAAGACTCATCGTTCAAGAAAAAATTGAAAACATAAAGAGACTAAAAATATGGCTAACTTGAAATGGAAAAGGTTATTTTTGTTTTAATGATTTTCAACCCACTTTTTACCCCCACTATGAAGTTTTTTGTTATGTTAACATAACAATAAAATCTTTTTTGAGTGCTTTTTATTTTGACGGTTTATCTTGTTTACTTATTCTTACTACGGTTTATATACACATGTACCGATTAGATCTGGAGTAGACCATTATGACAGCACGATACTCGTGTGTTTAGAGTTTTCGGCTGCATTATATTAGAACAGAGCACTATTTACAGTGCATTCCGATTCCAAAACAAACCCCAAAAATTCTCTCCCCTAGTAGATATTTTCCTTAATTTTTGGCAGAAACCACTTAGTTGGCAACCAAATCCATGGTGTGCTCCAGACCTAAACCGTTCATGTGTTAATAGTTTTAAAAAGTTATTGCAATTTAGTATTTTAAGTTTGAAACTTAAAATAAGATTTTTTTAAATTAAAAAAACGTTGATTTTTTCAGAGTAATTTGTGAAACTCTTCAAATTTTAATATTATTAAATATGCAGGGATATATAAACGCATTATATTACTTGTATTTCAAGTTTAATACGAATATTCGTATTATTCGAATTATTCGAATTTATTCGAATAGTGCTTAGCCATTATTCGAATTATTCGAATAGTAAAATTTGTCGAATAATAACATTCCCTAAATGTGATTAAAAAGTTCAAACGTCAAAATGAAGACCATTTCTAGTTGTCAGTTGAAGTCCATAAAATTAGGTAATAGGGCTAATTAAATTATAATTATAACTGGCTATAAAGGAACGTCTTCACGGTATACTGAATTGACGTCACACAGTACAGTGGTCGCAGAGCATATCGGAACATACCCTATATAATTATATTACTTCATTATTAACGAGAATAACTATAGCAAGAATCATTCGCATAAGACAAGAACAGCTGTGTTAAAAAATAAAGAGCAATACATACTTTGAGACGGTCATTGACCTTACACAGCTGATTTCTTAGTGTATGTTGTTATATATTATACCTATTTCTTGGCCCGATTTGAAATGTAGTTACAACACGTACAGTTAAATTACTACCCAGTGAACACATGACTTTGAAGTGACGTCATATATAGGTCACACAGAGGTCCAACGCCCAAAGTCCAAATTTTACATGGTATAACATAATATAGTGACTATGTTTGATGACTTTTATTTGATGTCATATGTATGACATGTCCATGACCTCATATTTACTGTCTACTCGAGCGCTATGTGCACGCGCGGTCGATTAGGTGAACTAAAACCTACCTCACCCAATAGATGGCACTAAGCGTGAAAAATGCAAACTAGCGTTGTTTCGTATTATAATAGATACTATCACATACTATTTTATCAGCTAACACAGGTTTATGCTAGGCTTAAACTAAATAGCCTAGCTTAGTAATAAGGTAATTCTTATAGCGAAACTCGAGCAACACCACAGGTAGGTGTATGTAGTAGTGTGAGATTTTGCCGCCCCTTTTTTGCCCGCTGCCCGGGTTTTCAAAAAAAATCGGGATTTTGCATCCCCTACATAGATTACGAGTAAAGTTAAATCACATCGAAGTAAATTTGAGAACACATGATGGTAAGATTATGGTCATATTTACGTCATAATTTTACGTAATAGTTTGACGTCAAGAGATATGAAATAATGACTCACATATGACCCTTATATTATGACGTACATACATCTTACGTAAATCAAGTAAATTTACGTAAATGTGTTGACTGGACAGCTATTAAATTATCTTTTAGTCGTTCATTCATAAACATACTGATTCATGTACTTAACCGCAATAGGCAATATTTGTTTGAACTTTGAAGCTTCAATGTAATCACTACGTAGAATTCATCAGCATTTTCGTAAACACATTTCCTCGTTTTCAGGTAAAACTGACGTGGCGGTTCAGATTATATCGAATCTGTACCACAATTTTCCCTGGCAACGCACCCTGGTGGTGACGCACAGTAACCAAGCGCTTAACCAGCTCTTCGAGAAAGTCGCCGAGTTGGACGTCGACGAGAGACATTTACTGCGTCTTGGCCACGGAGAGGAAGCTTTGCAGACTGACAAAGATTTTTCAAGGTATTCAATAATTCAGTTAGATATTTAATATCTAAGTTATGATATATTGCCAATAATACCAGGAAGGAAACTTTTTGAATTCATTCATAATATTTACTGTAGTCCCAATTGAATTGTTTGTACTTATTAAGTAGCATATAAATGATCAAATACTAAGTACACAATTTAATTAATGTTATTCTTTGAAAATGTGTGAGTGCACGCATAAGCATGCTGTATGCGTAAAACATCTCCCTCCTCCCATACTGCTTACACTCAGAAACAAGATCGTGCAAACACCACCACCACACAAGCAACAATGTCAGCAAGATCGTGCAAAGCTCCGAATCCGGAGCATCCTCAGGAGTGGACCTGCGAACAAAGTTCGTTAGCTAAGTAACTTTGGTCGCAGGTCCACTCCTGAGGATATATTGTATGCTATGGATTTCCGCAAAGTAACGCCTGATTCTATTAACTATTCAAATACTAAGTGGTAACTTGACTACAATTTTCGTGTACCTAATTAAAATAAATTGTACCGTTGTAACTTGTAGCCGCTAATATGGGAGGTTATTTAACAAAATTCATTATGAAACATTTTTAACTTTGACTTTTGACGATGAACGTGTTGCGTGCGCCCGCGCAGGTACGGGCGCGTGAACTACGTGCTGGCGACGCGGCTGGCGCAGCTGGAGCGCGTGTCGCGGCTGGCGGCGGCGCTGGGCGCGGGCGACGCAGGCGCCACGTGCGAGCTGGCGCACCACTTCCACGTGTACCACGTGCGTCCACGCTGGGCCGCCTTCCTGCGCGCTTGCGAGCGGGACCAGGTGGGTCAAACGTGTTGCGTTCGCGCGCGCAGGTACGGGCGCGTGAACTACGTGCTGGCGTCGCGCCTGAGTGTGCGATGAAGTTATGCGATCGTGTTAGAAAGGAGTAAACGCCCAATTTTTCCTATAATATTATACCTATCACTAACATTCAGTATCCTTAATTTCTTAGCGCCTTTACACACTCGTCGCAGCTCTGGCGGCTCTCGCCTGATTTTGTATAGATTTAGCCGCTCGCGCCGCTGCGTTTCACGGCCGACACTTTACATACATAAATCATAGTTCAGCGGCCGTGGGTATACGCGTACTTACACAACAGACAATAGTACGAAAATTATGGGTGGTGTCTGTTCCTTGTTTTTATTACTATACACAGTAGACAATAGTACGAAAATGATGGGTGGTCTGTGCTGCCGTCCTAACGAAGAGTGCAGTAAGTAGAGTTTCTGCGCAAATTGGATTAAGACCTTATATTATGGTATAATATGCTCTTAACTCAATTTGCCCAAAAACTCGACTTACTGCACTCTTCGTTAGGACGGCAGTGTGGATGTTCCACGTTTTCATTACTATAACCAAAAATTGAAGTGTAGGTATCGTATGTTATTGTTTTGCAACTTCTCTTGTATTATTTACGCCTACATAGTGTGAAAAAAACGTAAAAATAAAATAGATTTTCCGATCTTGATACACCAACGTAATATTATGTACTAACTATATATTATTTTCTTTATACATAGGTACTCAGTTATAATTTGTTTGAATTAATGTTTCAGAGTAAAGCGGTTGAGACGATCGCAAAAGAGTTTCCATTCCACGAGTTCTTCGACGACGCTCCCAAGCCGCTGTTCCCCGGAAAATGTTACGAAGATGACATGGAGGTCGCTAAAAGCTGTTACCGGTATGTTTTACTAGTTACTTATTATTCTATAGTAGCTGGAAATACTTTGCTCAGAGGGGAAATCCGTCTATTCTAAACGTCATTTAATAAAGTTACAAGTGGGAAGGTAGTCTCAAAGCTACCTTTGACGTCTCAATATAAATAAGGAATAATATATTTTAAAAATATAAATTAGGAATTAGGAAATGAACATGGCCTCCGTTTGAATTTTTCGAACCAAAATCACCTATATTTGTTCGTTATTTAGTAATATTTACCGTACCGATTGGTTAAATGGCAAGTGCCCGCGCCGCGATATTTTGTTTGTTTTTTCATAATAATAATTATAACGAAAAATAATGCGTACAATTGTAAGGAGAATTTTTTATTTGACAATCTGTTGTCATTTTATAATATCTCTAGTAATATTACAATCTAACGGTTTTTACAATTTTACGGTGACATGTACAACTTTATGCCGGCTCCATAATATAAACGAACTACGCAGTAGTAGTGAAGGATGTTTTTCAAATAACTTAACATTTATCTAACAATTTTTGCCATAGATACATAGACCACATATTCGAAGAGTTGGAAGAGTTTCGCGCGTTCGAGCTGCTGCGGTCCGGCCTAGACAGATCCAAGTACCTTCTTGTGAAGGAGGCCAAGATCATAGCCATGACGTGCACGCATGCCGCCCTCAAACGCTCGGAGCTGGTGCAGATGGGTAAGTGGCAGTGGAATACGTAAAGTATAGTGCGATTCGAATGAGAATAGGATCGAGTCGGCGCCATATTGTTTCGAATTTAGACTGTTATGATAGTTAAATTTATGTTTAGATAATTGATTACTATTTAATGTTTTTATTTAAATTCGATGCAAGACTATTAGTATTTATGCATATAAGTTTTTCTGAAAATTGCACTTTTCAAGTGATATTTGACAGAAAAAGGTCATTGACGTTCCTATTCTCATTTGAAACGCGATATACCTAAAAATTTACAATACATACTTAAAATCATAGACGTATATATCACTAGATATTGCCTGCTACTTCGAGCGCGTAAAATGAACCGTACATTTTTCCGCAATAAAAGTAGCTTATGTCTTTCCTTCCCCGTGATCTATTCTATATCCGCGCCTAATTTCATCAAAATCGGTCCAGTCGTTTCAGAGCCTATTTAATACAAACAAACATTTCCTCTTTATTATATTAGTATAGATAGTCGAGGCAAAACCTGTCCCCGCTTAAATGGCCCCACTTTTGGAGTTGTTTGGGGCCATTTTCACATTTGACTTCATTTGAGGTATGGTGAAATCACATTTTAGTATATTATGTACTACCTAACTCTAGGGTGTGCGTCATAGCCTATCTTAAGGATCTACTTAGTACAGAATCTGGAATAAAGTCCATGTACAGTTTCTGTCAAAATCTCTTACTAAGTGACGTCATAAGTAAGTCTAACGGCAGCACTCCATTAGACTAATTTTTAATTTATTGCATTTTTTTAAACTCGCATCACTATCTGTAGGTACAATACAACATTGTTTCTTGATATTAATAATTCTAAATTATTTTAAGTACGAGTTTATCAACCGTAATATGGTGCATCCAAAGATTTCAAAACTCGTACGTGGGCGAATCAACTTTTACGAGGCCAATTTGAAAGAGGTTTCAAAAAAGTTTTTTAAAAATAATTATTTGGCAAATTACTGATTATTAATAACAGTGGCGTACGGATAATTGATTAAATTAAGTAATTTATTATAATATTAACAGCGATATCAGAATGCTATTATGTGAGTTTTAACCACATTTTGTTGTTCATAGTCGGAAATTCTCTTGCGTTACGTTGTCTAGATTTTATCATAACATAGGAATAAAAATTTGAAAGCCCATTGAAATCGATATAGATATTTTCCGCAATTAAGGAGCTCATTATGAGAGGTTTTTTTAAACAAAATCCACATTATTTCGGTAATAACTGGACTTTGCAAGTCCCCTGCGTTACTATGGTAATTGAAGGAGTCGTATTTTTCGAATATTTCTTCTTTTGTTAGGATTTGGCTTAAACATTAAATATCTTTAACAGGGGAAAGTAAATACGATTATAACTCACCGAGTCATATCCATCAAAAACGATCCTGGTAAACAAAAAATCTAAAATAAAGTAGATTTTTTTTCTATCGGGGACAAGGAAATTGGCCTCGTAAAAGTTGATTCGCCCACGTACGGCTATGACGTACATTTGACAGAACAAACCTTCATACAATAAAAAGTTACGCCATTTTGGCTTTCACCATACTTCAAATGTCAGCCATCTTGTTTACGCCATACTTCGAATGTCAAAATGGCCCCAAAAATCTCAAAATTGGGGCCATTTAACTGTAGACACTTTTTGTCTCAACATGCCCCGTCTATAATATGTACGTCTATGGGTGCACCATTTAACGCAAATAACATTATATTATATTATACAAATGTTATATATTAAAAGACATTGCATTTATGATCTGCTGTTTAAAAAAGTGTCGACCACAAACCGAAATACTATTAGATTGTCCAATTTTCGTTCCCATTTCTTTTCCCGTAATTATTTTAATTCAGATCCATCTAGAAGTGGAAATAATCGATATATTGTTTAACATATTTATACGAATATTCGTTAAGATGAGTTAAAATATATTTGAATTCACCCCACTCCCTGCAGATTTGCGATTTGTGTCGTTGTAATCGAGGTGTAATTACGCTTACATCAAGCATAATTTTGTCTTTGGTTGAAGCAAATTGTTCCATAGAAAATTCCCAGTGTCCTTTAAAAAAATGTTACTATTGGCTCTCAGGTTTCAAATACGACAACATCCTAATGGAGGAGTCGGCTCAGATTCTCGAGATCGAGACGTTCATACCCCTCCTGCTCCAAAACCCTCAAGACGGGCGCTCGCGGCTCAAGCGCTGGATTATGATCGGCGACCACCACCAGCTGCCGCCCGTGGTCAAGAACATGGCCTTCCAGAAGTACTGCAACATGGAACAGAGCTTGTTCACGCGGATGGTGCGCCTGGGCGTGCCGTACGTGGAGCTAGACGCCCAGGGCCGAGCGAGACCCAGGTACGTAATGTATAGGTAATTCATGAGTCACGGTGTGTTACATTGTGTAAGTTAGGATGCCGAACGCTCACGAGGCACTCCGACTCGGCTTTAAAAGAATGCAGGGCTCTAAAGAAAATTCTGATTGCAGTTGTATAAACTCCTTTAGTTGCAGTTGTAAAAACTTAAATTTAATGACAAAATGAGATTTCAATTTAAAAAAAAAAACCGGTCAAGTGCGATTCTGATTAGGGTTCAGTACCATTATACCATTATTTATCATGTTTACTCATTATTTCGTTATTTTGTACGAAGTTTTCTAAGTAAGTTCATGACGGACGGACGGACATGACGAAGCTATATTATAATTATTATGAATCGCTAGTCATAACGGTCATTTATTAAACTACCTACATTTCCTTAAAATTTAACGTCACTTCCACGAAGTATAGATACCAGGAGTCCGAACGTAATGTTAATTGTTAATTAAAATAATGGTCAGGAGACAGGTTTTTTTGCCAAACTCAAACTCAAAACTCAAACTCAAAATTTTTATTTCCATATAGGTTATGAAATAACACTTATAGAATCGTCCTACATGATGCCTACCACCGGTTCGGAAACTAGCCCGGCGAGAAGAACCGGCGTAAGAAACTCGCACGGGGCCACCTTTTAGCAAAAAGATGGGAAAATTGTTCTTTTCAAAAAAAAATATTTTTACAATGTTGTAACTTAATCTATATAACATTAGTCATAAGTACATAGAGCATACTTAAGAAAATAAAAGCAGCCTTGCAGGGGGCCATCTTATTCCCAAGGTGTGCAATCGTTAATGAAATCACTGACTTTATAATAAGCTTTAGCACACAAACGTTCTTTAACAGCTTTTTTAAATTTATTAATGGTAAGAATTTGAACGTTTTCTGGGATTCTATTGTAAAGGCGTATACATGAACCTTTAAACGATTTACTTACTTTGCTTAGTCTGATCACCGGTATTTCTAACTTGTTCTTATTTCTAGTATTCCTACAATGGTTGTCGCTTTTCTTTTTAAAGTTATTTAAATTCTTTCTGACATACAACACATTGTCCAAAATGTATTGAGAAGCGACGGTCAGAATACCTATTTCTTTAAACTTATCTCTTAGAGATTCAAAATATGACATCTTATAAATAGAACGTATAGCTCGCTTCTGCAGCACAAATATTGTGTTAATGTCCGCAGCGTTTCCCCATAGAAGAATGCCATATGACATTATACTATGAAAATAACTAAAATAAACTAGCCGCGCTGTGTCCTCATTGGAAATTTCTCTTATTTTTTTCACTGCATATGCTGCAGAACTAAGCCTATCAGCCAGATTTGCAATATGGGGACCCCACTGTAATTTACAATCTAGTGTTATTCCTAGAAATACAGTGGTGTCCACTAGGTTCATTTTCTCATCGTTTAATAGTACATTGGTTTGTGTCTGCCTAACATTTGGCAGGCTAAACTTTAAACATTTTGTTTTATTGGAATTTAAAAGTAAATTATTAACATTAAACCAGTGTACCATTTTCGAGAGAGCACTATTTACCTCGTCGTAATTTGACTGTCGTCGCTTCACATTAAAAATTAGTGAAGTGTCATCAGCAAAAAGTACTATCTCGTGCTTATCTTTAACTAGATAAGGAAGGTCATTTATATAGATGAGAAAAAGAAATGGGCCTAAAATGGACCCTTGTGGCACACCTAATTCTATTTTGGTCCCATTAGACCTTGTAGAATTTACTTCTACTCTCTGCGTTCTATTTTTAAGATAAGAGCTTAAGAGCTTAAGTGCCGTATCCCTTATACCATAATGCTATAATTTTTTGACCAACGTAGCATGCTCGACACAGTTGAAAGCCTTGGATAGATCACAAAAGACACCAAGTGCATCATGCGATCCCTCCCAGGCCTCAAATATGCTGCATAGAAGACTGATGCCTGCGTCTGTTGTGGACCGACCTTTAGTAAACCCGAATTGATTGCTATGTAATAAATTATTTATGTTAAAATGAGCTAGCAATTGATTTAATATTATTTTCTCGAAAATTTTACTGAAAGTCGGTAGTATAGATATTGGTCTATAATTGGCTGGGTCAGATTTATTCCCAGCCTTGAAAAGAGGCATCACCTTGCTATGCTTCATTAGGTCAGGGAACACACCTTTCTTAATACAATTATTAAAAACTAAGGCTAGGTAGGGGGCAATGATGTCAATTATTGATTTTATAATTTTTATAGACATACCCCAGAGATCAGTAGTACTTTTAATATTGAGTAATTTGAAGGTGTTAATAATATCTCTGGAGTCAATTTCTCTAAAATTAAAATTGACATCACATTCCTTGACATTTTCTCTGAGCATTTTTTCAGCAACTGCAGGTGAAGAATTTAAATTTTTTGTAGTTGAGACCGGAATGTCAGCAAAAAACTTTTCGAAGATCGTCGCAACCTCTAGGTCAGAATTGACCTTTTTATCATTGACACAAAGTTCAAATTTAGAGTTACGACTGGATCTGCCTCTTCCAGTCTCATCTGCAATTATCTTCCAAGTGGTTTTCACTTTATTTTTAGAGTTCATTATTTTTCCTTTTATGTGAAGTGCCTTCGCTGCTTGACAAACTTTTTTAAAAATTTTTGAATATTTCTTGACATATAGCATAAAAGATTCAATCCTATTAAATGTCTTTTCGTTGTACAGATCATACAATCTTTGTCTACTTACTAAAATTCCTGCAGTGGCCCAGTTTTTAAAATTACTTTTTCTATTATTTAAACTGACCGTTTTAGAAGTAAATACAGAGTTAAATTGGGTTCTAATTATTTTAAATAGTTTATTAAATGCTTCATCTGAGTTATTTAACCCATCCAAGTGTTGAATATTTTAAATTAATTTACCTCTAAATTTCTCAATACGTTTTGTATTCACAGGAATATAAACAAGCTTTTCTTGAGGTTTATTTTCACAATTAATATTAAATGAAGCAAATTGTCCACAGTGATCAGAGCTAAGCGCATTAATTATTTCTTTTTTATAAGGAGTAAAGTAAAGCCAGTAGAGCGCGCCACATTTCAAGAAGTACTCGTTTGAAATTACGCGGGAAGTTATGTTGTTATTGAAAGCTCTGGAAAAAAGTTTTATGAGAAACGTGGATTTAAATCTAATTAAATAAAAGATTTGGAAAATTCTTAGAAACTTTTCACGAAGTATTACATACCGTAGAACCAGGTAGAACACAGTAATTGCAATAGTATTGGCAACACTGTCGTTACGTCCTAAATTCTAGAGCAGCCAGTGGCAGAAAAAAGAACTAAGATCTGGGTTTATTATTGTGTGTCATAAATACTATGGAAAAGCCTGTTCGGACTCCTGGTAGATCTAGAGCTCGTCGTCGAAAATGGAGGTCATCGAGAACAAGCATTGGACAACTGAAGATCGCTAGGGGTCTAAAAGTTTGATATAAAACCGCCGGTCTTGCGGTTCTAAACCTGTCAGAATTTTTTTATTGACCAAAATGTGTGAAGTAATATAGTTAGTTAGTTGTTAATAATTAGTAAAAATGGTTTTGTATCGAAAAATGGTTCGATCAACCTTTCTTTTAGTTAAGTTTCGATCTTATAATATTCGCATCGAAGTAGATTTCGACATTTGACGTTTATGAAAAGTAACATATTTTTACAGTTTAACATATCGAAATTCAAACTTTATTAAGTACATATTGTAAGGTTTAATAAGCAGACGATTTAAGTAAATAATATTTTAAGCATCTCACCTATCTTTCCTTCTTCGTTAGCTAATAGGGACAGACTTTTTTTGTCGTTTTACTGACAGATTAAAATTTGGAATAGATATCGTTTACCCTACCGCCTGCGATACTTGTTTCAGCATCTGCAACCTGTACCGGTGGCGGTACCGCGCGCTGGGCGACCTGGCTCACGTGGCGCGGCGCCCCGAGTACCGCGCCGCCAATGCCGGCCTGCGATACGACTTCCAGCTCATCAACGTCGACGACTTCAACGGCGCCGGCGAAACCGAGCCCAGCCCCTACTTCTATCAGGTGAGTAATGCGTCACATATATAATGGGAGGGGTCCCAAGTGGGAGTTTTCAACTGTCGAGATTGCCTCTGGCTTCATTATTATAGAATATAGGCGAATTTAGTAACCGAAAATGCTGATTAAGGGGTGCCTAATCTAGGCATTGTTTTAAAACCTTACAAATGAAACAAAATGAAAACGCTTTTTTATAATGCAATGGATAAACTGAAAATTACCAAATCGATATGCTTTGACGGAGAGGTCCTGTCGAACGGAGATAATAGGTATATTGCAGCCATACAGAATACCGACGTGAAATGTTTTCGCTGAAGTGGAAATTGCTTTTCAATAGGCGTCCCGTTACATTTAATTTATCGTCAGTCCGATAGTAGGCATAATATAAAGCATTATTATTACCATCCTCATATAGCCTTAAACTACCAATCAAACTTTTCTTCTAGAATTTAGCAGAAACTCATATTGCGATTTAATATTGCTTTTAGAATCTAGCGGAAGTTCCTCAACTCATATTGCAATTTAATATTCTAGAATGTAGCGGAAGTTCCGCAACTCATATTGCAATTTATTATTGCTTTTAGAATCTAGCGGAAGTTCCGCAACTCATATTGCAATTTATTATTGCTTTTACAATCTAGCGGAAGTTCCTCAACTCAAATTGCAATTCAATATTGCTTGTATAATCTAGCGGAAGTTCTGCAACTCATATTGCAATTTAATATTGCTTCTAGAATCTAGCGGAAGCTGAGTACGTGGTGGCGGTATTCATGTACATGCGGCTGGTGGGCTGGCCCGCGGACAAGATCTCTATCCTCACCACATACAACGGCCAGAAGCACCTCATCCGTGACGTCATCAACAAGCGGTGCGCCGACAACCCTCTTATCGGGAGGCCGCACAAGGTAAAGTATAAGCAACTAGCTTTTTGACGTAGCTTCGCTCCGGTAAAGATTTGGTTCGCATGAAAGAATTATTTAAAATTTTTCCTCCTTCCTTAGCGGACGTCTGCTTTAAACTTCCTCCCTACTAGTCAGTTAGTAGACACGTAAAGCGGCTTTCGAGACTAGTGAGCTTTCGATTTTTTGTGAATTGCGGTGAAAACATTCCTGTCCGCTGAACGTTAAACTAATATTTTAATAACAATCTATACTCATATTATAAATGCGAAAGTGTGTCTGTCTGTCTGTTACCTCTTCACGCTTGAACTGCTGAACTGATTTTTATGAAATTTGGTATAGACATACTTTGGGTCCCGGGAAAGGACATAGGACATTTTTTAACCCGAAAAAGTAGTGTTCCCGCGGGATAATGTATGTACGCGGGTGGAGCCGCGCGCAAAAGCTAGTTAAAAATAAACAACGCGGTGTAACTTCGGTTTCAAGTGGTATATGAAACTAACGTCTCTAAAACATTCAACAATGAGCCTTATTATAACTTGTTTCTAATTGTAATATTATATTATATAAAACTATGTTGTCTTTATCGCAGTTATTATCAGTTTAGACACTGAAACAACGTCCGGCCTGACCACGATTGCTTTTAATAAAAAAGTGATAAAATACGTTTCAAGGGCATTAGTTTGACCGATAAAATAGAATGATCCTCATCTACACTATCTACACTAATATTATAAAGGGGAAAACTTTGTTTGTATGTTTGTTTGTTTGTTTGTTTGTTTGTTTGTAATGAATAGGCTCAAAAAGTACTGGACCGATTTCAAAAATTCTATCACCATTCGAAAGCTACATTATCCACGAGTAACATAGGCTAAATTTTATTTTGGAAAAAAATAGGGTTCCGTAAGATATTTGGGTTTTTCGGACACAAGGTGTAAAAAATCAACCAGAAAAGTTACTTATTTTGCGTACGCTGCCTAAACTATAAAAGATAGAACCATATAATGTTCTAATTAATTGTAGATCTTATAAATATCTACAAAAAAGTCCGCGACACACTATACCTATCATGTTCGAGTGAGGCACGACAGCCATTTTTTTATTTAGAAATCTTGAATTTTTTTTGGACTACATTTAAACGCGTTTATTTTACTTATGCTATTAATCCTTATCAAAATAAATTATTTCATCACTAAGTACAGTTTATGTAGATAATATTTGGTCTTTGAATGATTAAAATTGGACGTTTGGTTTTCAAGTTATGGCGAAATTAAAATATTACGATTTCTGCTGCACGACCCGTTGCGAAGTGGGCGACATTCTGTAGTATTAGTATCAGTATTGTACCCGTGCGAAGCTGGGGCGGGTCGCTAGTAGCTTAATATATATATTGAACCAATAGAGCTCAGATTATTTTCGTGGATTTCCCCGGTTCATCCAAATGATGTCGTGATATGAGATTTCACTGTACAATGTACATATGTATTTGCGATAAATTATAAAGCTAATTTGACAATAATTAGTTTCTTATTTTTTTACATTTGGATTTTCTCTTTCTCTTTAATTTTCTTATTTTATTGGCACCCGTAGAATATTGTTTTTTAACGCCCAAAGGTTGAGTGGTAGAGAATGCAATAATATGTCCGCGTGAGGTTGACTGGTAGAGAATGCAATAGTATTTCATTAAGTCCGCGTGTGGTCTTGTCTTGTTACGTATGAAGTAGGCACGATAAATAAATAATTGATTTTCAGGTGACGACAGTGGACAAGTACCAGGGGCAGCAAAACGACATTGCGCTGGTGTCGCTGGTGCGGACGAAGGCGGTGGGCCACGTGCGCGACCTGCGGCGCCTCATAGTGGCGGCGTCGCGGGCGCGCCTCGGCCTCTACATATTCGCCCGGGCCAGCCTCTTCAGGAACTGCTTCGAGCTGCAGCCCACCTTCAACCAGGTAGATAATTTCCAGGCAGCCTAGTAGGAAGTAGGAACGTTTGACAATGGCGTAAACGTATTAGACCGGGAGCTGGTTACAAAGTCCCGTCATAGCGGAATCAAAAAAAAATATTTAACTAAATAGAATATCTCCCTTACTAATAAACGCTGTATAAGCTTTGAATAGTTATACAGTGTTTTGTCACCTTCTATCTAATTAAAAATGTCACTTGTGTGACGGGAACAAAACACTGTATAACTATTCAAAGCTTATACAGCGTTTATTAGTAAGGGGGTATAAGTATAGGAATAAATTAAGCTCGGTTTGCGTGGATTCCTATTGCCGAAACAATGTAAGAAAAAAAAATATGTATTACAAAATGAAAAAAATGTTTTACCGTCATCGCGGATATTGGTTATTTTTAATGTATTCGATAGTAAATTTTATCCGCTTTTAGAAAAAATTCACGCAAACCACTTTTTTTTGCCGGAAGGGTCTGACATACCTATGAATACTTAGTCAATATCCGCGATGACGGTAAAACATTTTTTTTCACATTGTCTCAGCAATAGGAATCTACGCATATCGAGCTTAATTTATTCCTATACTTATGTTCTACTTATTTATTAAAATAAATATTTTTTCATTCCGCATGACGGGACTTTCAGTGTTATCGGCTCCCGGACTATACCGTTATCGAATGAAATTTGTATGGGTCATGATTTTGACTGGATTTTATACAATTGTCATTCGATAATGTTACGTTTACGCCGCTATCGAATGTTCCTGCTAGGCCCACCGGTAGATAGATTGGGTTTCAGTTCATATTTTATATTAACTGAAGCCTAATTCTCGCAAATAACTTTGACAATTGTCGACATGGCCACACATGGCGTGCTAATTGCTGTGTCATTCGCTCACCAATCGAATTGCGTATGTTTGAGTGTAATTGTATCTGTAAATTGTCAATTTTAGTTACTGGAATTGGCGACTTTAATCGAATTTAAAACTTCTGCAAACTAAAGCGTTTGTTTGAATTAAGATTTCTGAACTTTCCTGGTTAGTAACTAAACTACAACTTTAGTAACGAAATATTAGGATTGGTAAAATTTAACTGGAACTGCCTAAGTTACGGAACCCGCGATGTGCCGTAGTAGCTACGTAGTAAAATATGTCTCTTGTAGGTATTGCAATGAACAAAGCCGAACATTAGCATTCAATTGTCAGTTGTTCATTAGAATATGTACGAGTATACTTCTAGTTTTGGCACACTTGGTCACCCGCGTCACGTACTTTATCCTAATTTATTTTATACTAGAGGTCGTCTTGTGGTCGAAATTAGATCAACAATAGGGGATCGGACTACACCTGAAATATTTAGTTTCATTAATATATTCAGAAATATTGAGGCATTACTAGCTGGTAAATGTAAAAAAATATATTATTTTATGTGTAGTTTACTAATTAAATACATTTAAAAAGTACAATTTTTTTTTTAATGTACAAATCGCTGTACCTTTAAAAATATTGACTTTTGATATACGGTTTCTTCTGAGAAGTTACTCATATTTAAGAGTACTATTCATTTATGCAATAAAAAAAAATCAGTCCGCTTGCCTATTCGTACAATTTTTAAGTTTGAACTTTATAGGGATTCTTTTGATTCTTAGATAGGAAAAATAAATAAAAATTACTAATGTTGTTAGTTATGACAAATTGACAAACGTAAACGTGTAACAAAATCAGTGGCGGCGCTAGACCACATGTGGACATCAATCATCTTCAAGGTCAAGTTCGCGAGGCCTCTTTTACTTCGCAGTCAAAAAAATAGTAATTAAGTGAGCCAAATTATAAAATAATGTACCTATGAGTAAACGAATATTATTGTTGATAATAATCAAATGATGATGATTTTAGCCTCACTGAATTTTTTCAGGATTGTGTCGTACATATAGCTAAGACTAGCCGCTATTTCAGCTTAGATTGACAGAACTGATAACGCGGGTAGTCTCTCTTGGCTCATCGTGCTTCTGAAATAGGGCTTTATCAATGTCAACATTGAGAAGCTTCTCTCAGCGGAAGCTGTACTGACTCGTACTGTGAGCATGATTCTAATTATAATGTAAACATTATTTGGACAGCCTTCTTCTAAATTATTTTCTAAAATGTATTGGATGAATTTATATTGGACTAGCTTTTGCCCGCGACTTCGTCCGCGTGGAACAATACTTTGGGATATCGCTGAAATTTACCCGCGACTTTATTTATGACTAACGAAAGCGGAATCCTATTTTTTTAAACGGAACCCTAAAATAAAAGTAGCCTATGTTAGACCCTATAACATCAGCTATCTGCTAGTGAAAGTCCCGTGAAAATCGGTCCAGCCGTTTCAGAGAATAGTCGGAACAAACAGACAGACAGACCGACTGACAGACAGACGGACAGACAAAAATTAAAAAAAAATGCATTTTATTGTAAGTACCGAATATACTTTCAGATTCATTATGTAAAAAGCTGTTAATTTGAAGTTACAAACAGACACTTAAATTGTATTTAACTGTATAGATGTATAGATATTATAATGTATTATATTTTAATTTGATATTATCAATTTGATGTTTATAAAATAACTAAACTATTTAACTAAACTAAACTAAACATTAACCCGCACGGCGCACGCGCACCCCGCCTTGGTGACGCCCACTTCGCAACGGGCCGTGCAGCAGAAATCGTAATATTTTAATTTCGCCATAACTTCAAAACCAAACGTCCAATTTTAATCATTCAAAGACCAAATATTATCTACATAAACTGTACTTAGTGATGAAATAATTTATTTTGATAAGGATTAATAACATGAGTAAAATAAACGCGTTTAAATGTAGTCCAAAAAAAATTCAAGATTTCTAAATAAAAAAATGGTTGTTGTGCTTCACTCGACATAGATAGGTATAGTGTGTCGCGGACTTTTTTGTAGATATTTATAAGATCTACAATTAATTAGAACATTTTATGGTTCTATCTTTTATAGTTTAGGCAGCGTACGCAAAATAAGTAACTTTTCTGGTTGATTTTTTACACCTTGTGTCCGAAAAACCCAAATATCTTACGGAACCCTATTTTTTTCCAAAATAAAATTTAGCCTATGTTACTCGTGGATAATGTAGCTTTCGAATGGTGAAAGAATTTTTGAAATCGGTCCAGTACTTTTTGAGCCTATTTATTACAAACAAACAAACAAACAAACATACAAACAAAGTTTTCCTCTTTATAATATTAGTGTAGATTATGAATACCGGTAAAGCCTTCACTTCCATCACGCACGTGTTCGAAAATAATAAAAGTTATCATCATCTGCTTAGCTTTTTTACCGAATTATTCGAGGTCGGCTGCCTAAGCCAGGATGATTGACGAAACGAAAATACATAAATAGGTAACTTGTAAACCTTTCTTGCGAGGCGCGATGCCGTCTGTGGTGGCTGACGTCGCTGACGCCTAGCGCCGCCACTGAACAAAATTAATAATAATAATATATCTATCTAACGCGCAGTAGTGTTAATTTGTTAATAATCTGAGGTAGTGTGTTTTTGCAAATTTTTATTAATTTAATTCACACCGAAATAAAACGATTTGCGACATGGCGCTGCATTACAAAAAGATACATGTTTCATTGTAAGAGTTCGAATGTATAATATTTGCACTGCGCTGCACAGCGCATGTGCACTGTATGACTGATGTCATATGAAAAGTGTATCTTTTTGTGTACTGAATAAAGTTCAATTTTCTATATTCATCTTAAAAATGCAGCACCGCGTATCGTTGCGGTGTGAATTGACCCTTATTAAAAATATAAGCTTTCTTCACACCAACTGCCTACACGTAAACTTTAGCTTTGCCAAATATCGTTTGCACAATAGGGATGATGACTACATCTAAAATATTTAGTTTAATATACTCAGAAATATTGAGGCATTACAACTTGGTAAATGTAAAAAAAAATATGTATAGTTCATTACATTTGGACGCGTTCGACAAAGAGTGGCCAGAAAGAGCTTCGGGACATGTGAAAAGAGAAAGGGGAGGCCTTTGCCCAGCAGTGGGACACTAACGGCTGATAATATAATATAGTTCATTAATTAGATACAGCTAAAAAAAGTTTTATTATTAAACAAACCCTACATCATTAGCTCACTTACATCATATACAAAAACATTAAATATGGTAAGTATGAACTTAAACGCACACATATCGGATATAATTTACAGTTAATATGTTCCTGCGACCGTATACTTCATACACTTTATCCTAGGCGTGACGTCACAGCTAGCTACGACTTTAGTATGGAGTGTTTACACGAGACTTGAATTTTGAACACGACAGTTGAATACAAATCGCTGTACCTTTGAAAATATTGACTTTTGATATACTGTTTCTTCTAAGGCGGGCTCTACACTCGCGCCGCGAATCGCGGCCGTTAATCACGCCCGACGAGACTTGAATTTTGAACACGAGAGTTGAATACAAATCGCTGTACCTTTGAAAAGGCATGTATTTAAACTTGCGACAAAACAATTAAATTTTGGATGTGAAAATACCCAATATTGAATACTAAATTACTAAGTTGGCGAAAGAATGTAAGGAACAAAAAAATTACAAATCTGGTGACTAAATAATACTATTGAATTTTCTAAACTGGCAGACAGATTATATTTTAGTGAACAAATAACCATCTTGGCGACAATTTGTGAATACACATTTAATTTAAGAATAGGCACATATAATATTTTCCCTGATGTAGGTAACTCAAAAACCATACAAGCAGCAAAACGAGAGCACACAAAAAAAACATAAAGGAGCGTACAAAATTTCCATTTTTTAATTTTTCTCGGTTTTAGGGGGGTGTAGATTATTGTGTAGATTAATTTTGAAATTTAAAAATGGCGGATATTTATTTTTCGTAAAATTGATATGGGTGTCGTTTACCAGGTTTTTGGGAGTGCTGGATACGAAAATGACATTAGTTTTGAAATTCCAATATGGCGGACATACATAATTTTATAAAAATAATATGGACGTCCTTTTATTGGTTTCTGGGGTTGATTACAAAAAAGTCATCCATTTCAAATTTCCTTAGTAACCCCGCAACCTCATATGTTCGTCATGATGGGAGAAAAGGAAATTTGAAAATCCTGAATTTTCCAACATTTGTATAGCTTTATACATTCCTAGTATCTCAATGTAGAGCATTTACTTCTTTTTTTATAAAATTGATTCTATCTCGGAAACGGTGCATCCTATTGAAAAAATAATGAAAATTTCGTCCCCCTTAGGAACCTTGCAACATCATATTTTCTTCATGGTGGGAGAAAAAAAAAATTCGAAAATCCTGAATTTTCCAACATTCCTATAGCTATAAACATCCGTCGTATCTCAATGTACAGCATCTACTTCTTTTTTTTTATAAAATTGATTCTATCTCGGAAACGGTGCATCCTATTGAAAAAATAATAAAAATTTCGTCCCCCTTAGAAACCCCGCAACATCATATTTTCTTCATGATGGGAGAAAAAAAATTTCGAAAATCCTGAATTTTCCAACATTCCTATAGCTATAAACATCCGTCGTATCTCAATGTACAGCATTTACTTCTTTTTTTTTATAAAATTGATTCTATCTCGGAAACGGTGCATCCTAATGAAAAAATAATGAAAATTTCATCCCCTTTAGGAAACCCGCAACATCATATTTTCTTCATGATGGGAGAAAAAAAACGAAAATCTTGAATTTTCCAACATTTCTATAGATTACAACCCTCGTATCTCAGTACAGCATTGCCATATTTTTTTTCTATAGTCGCTTCTATCTCAGAAACGGTGCATCCTACTGCAAAAATAATGAAAACTTCCTGCCCCTTATCAACCTAGAAATCGCATATTCTCTTCATGAATGGTATAAAAATTCATAAATCCTGAATTTTGAAAAATTTCTATATATTGCTGAACTACTAACATAACATACTGTAATAATAATCATCAATCCTAATTAGCATCCCCAAGATCTTTTAATTTAGTATTCATATTCATTTTACGAAGATTGAATATTCTCCATTTTGGAAAATGAAATTGGAAGACAATTTTGTAATCAGAACCCACAGAAACCTGGAAAAGTACAACTTTATTAATATTAATGACAAAAATTTACGCCATTGTGGAATTTCAAAACAGATTTTATTTTCATACTAGCTAATGCCTGCAACTTCGTTTGCGCAGAACTAACGAAAGCAGAACCCTATTTTTTAAACGGAACCCTAAAATAAAAGTAGCCTATGTTAGACCTTATAACATAAGCTATCTGCTAGTGAAAGTCCCGTGAAAATCGTTCCAGCTGTTTCAGAGATTAGCCGGAACAAACAGACAGATAGACCGACAGACAGACAGACAGACGGACAGACAAAAATTAAAAAAATGGTATTTTATTATAAGTACCGAATATACTTTCAGATTCATTTTGTGAAAAGCTGTTAATTTGAAGTTACAAACAGACACTTCAATTTTATTTATCTGTATAGATGTATAGATAGATGTATAGATGTATAGATATAGATTATTCTGCATCCCCAGAAACCTAGAAAATTACACCCATGCCAAAGAAAAACTTACTCCAACAGTATCCAAAAATAGGATTTTCCGTAGTCAGCAAATTGAATTTTTAGCAGCCATTAATTTATCAACCAAATCTGGTTTTATAGCTGCTTATATGGTATAATAGTCACCAACTCGGAAATTAAGTCACCAACTTATAAATGTCGGTGCTAATTTGGATTAAATTTCGCCTCTTTTTATCTGCCGACTTTTGAATTTTTTGTCACCCGAGTGTTTTCGCTAGTTTAGTTATTTAGTCGCCAACATATTAATTCGCTGCTAAATTCAGTAATACAGTATGCTCACATGCAGCCGCCAACTTATTTTTTGTTCGCTCGATTAATTATATCCCCTTTTGATATACTGTTTCTTCTAAGGCGGGCTCTATACTCGCGCCGCGAATCGCGGCCGTTAATCACGCCCGCGATTGCATAGCGCGAAAAACATAGCCCTCTACAGTCTACACTCGCACTCTTTCGCATTTACGTTCGCGCATTTGACTGAAATGGACGTGGAAGTTACTGTTGCTGCTGCTCTCACACTGTGTGCTTTATAGCGATTTACAATTTTTTTTGGCACAGAGTAATTGGCTCAGCAATTTCCATGACTGCAAATTAGTATGAATATGAGCACTGCATATGAGAATTATCTCATCCGTGCATAATGTATCTTATTTTTATGACCTTCACTAGCTGTTGCATTATTTGCAGTATTTTACCGATGCATCGGTAAAATCATACAGCGATGCCGGCTTTCGATGCGGACGGCGCGGATAGTGAACGCACCTCTATGAAAAATCTTATATAGTAAACTAAAATCCGTTGCGTGCCGTGCTTGCGGTGCGTCCGTCGCGGGCCAATGGAAGCGTACCTTAACAAAAAGTGACATAAGTTACAAATGTCACTTATTGTCGAAAATTCAATAAAAATGTGACTTCTGTGTGAAATAAAGTATAGGTGTACCAGAATCTCATGGCAAATAGGGAAATAAAATTTTGTAGTGTGCAATACTGGGGAAATTGGATTAAACGATCTTGATACTGGTTAATTTTTAATTATGTCTTTAGTGTTATTGAACATGAATTATAATAAGACTGTGTGAAGAATGTTCGGTGTATAATATAGAAAACTAGCTTTTGCCCGCGGCTTCGCCCGCGTGGAATAGTGTTCTTGGAGAAAAAACTACTTCGGCGAATAACTCTCTACCTACTTACAGCAATATACTTCTGATACAATATTGAAAATGTTTTTAGGTTTGCCCAATGCAAATTGTTAAAAATGGGACCCTATCACCTCGACACGACATGCGCGACCACTTGATAATATACTTACATAATATTATATTTATCTCACTTGAATATAAATTTTACCATAATCTTATATCTTAAAGACTAAATACTTAAAGACTATTATTTTAAAAACTCGCATCAAAACCCGTTGCGTAGATTTAAAGATCTAAGCATAAAATATACTATACCTACATAGGGACAGACAGATAAAGCGATTTGTTTTATACTATGTACTATGTATCAAAATATTCGTGAATCTCTTTATACTGTATACGTCCCGCGTTTTCGATAGCGCGATGTAGAAACGCGAGAGCCCGCGCCGCGCAGAACACTATATCCCTGCATTTTAAATCTGTAATATCTTCGAAAATATTCATTTAAATTACATGCCGTAAATGGCAGTATTGATCTATCTTAAATGAACAATGTATTTAAGGTACTTAATTGGATAAGGATTAATACTGTATTGCTTAAAATCGCTTTGTAAATAACCTATTTAATTAAAATCAAAGTAAAGGATAAAAAAATGGTTATTGTGGGTTATCCCTAAGAGATAGACATATGCCATCGCGGATTTTTTGTAGGATTTTTAAAGATGAATATAACTGTTGTACATAATTTTGATCTATCTCGTAGTGTTCAGCCAGCATTTTCAATGTAAGCGAAAAATATGTGATTTTTTAGGACTTTAGAAACCTCTAAAATTATTTGTGTACCTCTACTATGTTATGCATGTTATATACCTAAAAACCTTCCCGTTAAATCACTATATCTGTTAAAAAACCGGCATCAAAATCCGTTGCGTAGTTTTAAAGATTTAAGCATACATACGGGACAGACAAAAAGGGACTTTGTTTTATACTATGTAATGATAATGATATTTCATGAAAAATAAATCAATCGTGAATTACTTTATATACTTATTTATTACGAATAACATACAATTAAATTGGCAACAGTTTATTTAATGTTGGAATTTCCTTCCGAACTGTATAGAACTCGTTCACTTTATTCCTAATCAACTATAAATCGAAACTGTCTTATGTTGATTTTCTTTTTTCCTCCTCTCCTCCTTTTACCAGGCATGGAAAGCAAACCATCATTCGATGTGCCATCAGCTACGATTCACCTTATAGTAGTACTGGAAACACATTTAAAGAAGTCACAATAATTACCTAAGAAAATATAAAAAAACTAAAAGTATCAAAACAACTCACTCTTACTTACCGGTCAACTCTACCACAAGCTTTAAATTATAAGATTAAGTTCGATTTACACCTTCTTCTTTCTGTATTTTACTATAGACATAGAAAACAATATTTCTCGCTTGAGATCGAATTGCCTTTTTGGATATTTTCACAAAAACAACAAATTCCAAGAACATATTCACAAAATTTTAACAGCGGTTGACAGATCATGTACTTTGATTTGACGGGTCATACTTGACATTGCCATATGAAAATCACATTTTTTATTTTTTTTAAAATGCCATCAGATTCTGGTAGACCTATATTTTAAATATATTTTGCGACAATTGTATTTCAAAATAAATAGATGTGCATATAAATTTATGTAGTAATAGTATGAAATTACCTAATTAATGTCCATTGTTTTTTTGTATGGGAAACGAACCACCTTAATAGTACTATTCATATATGCAATGAGAAAATTTGTCATCTAGAGCCTAGTCTCGTAAATTTGCACCGAAAGTGTTTGCTTCACGTTGAATATTATAATATTATGTAATAAAGTTAATCAGCACGGATAGCCTATATAGATGTTACGGTCACACATTGTTTGAGCAACGGCCTTCACTCTAATTTTGGCAGAATATAACGTCATGTGTTGAAGTTTCAAATTGCTGTGCAAAAAAACAGAGGCAATGTGTTGAGTAACGTGCTAAATAGAGATGTTCTAGAAATGTATGAGGCGTGGGCCAGCACTATGTACACTATATGTAAATATAGGGGCATTTCACGTCAAGCGTCAAGAAGACGTCTCTTCCTAAAACTGTCAACTACGTCAAAAGTCAAGTCAAAACAACTGTCATGGCCGCCCCAAAAAATAGGGTTTCCGCAATAAAAAACTCTTCAAATAATCATTTTTGTACGCATGTACCCTTCTTAATTTTTTTTTGTATTTTAATGAAATTCCCATATTTTTCCTATTTACCTATGTAGTGTACTTAGAGCTGGCCCAAAATCAAACATCTATTTTAGTAAATTATATACAGATGTTGTCTCTGGCCCCACATGGTATGTGGAAACTGGAACCATGATGTCACCAGCTAGTGAAGCGTGCAACTGAAGATTGATTGGAAGAAGTTTGGTTTGATTTATTGAAGAAATGTTATTTTTTAATAATAGATACTTAAGTATTATATAGAAGTAATCGTGCCTGTTGTTGTACAGTTCATTTGTAAGTTTGTTTACGAGTAATTGTGCTACAGCTGTTAACCAAGCGATTATATAACTCCCACACCGATTTCGGTGACGGTGGCCGATTTCATTGAAACCAGGCCAGTTTCGCCGGAGTTTATAGTGCCCAAGTGTGTGCGCAGTACACAAGAGCACTCTCTCTCTTCCCTTACTCACATACCCCAGTCGGACGGATAACCGACACGACTGGCGAGAGATCAGGCGCAGGTCCGACTTTTTACATACCCATCCGACGCATGGATCATCTTTCTTGTCAGACAATCAGGCGATCAACCTGTATTGTCCAAACCAAACTTGAAAACAACATTTTTTGTTGGTCCAATGCGGGAATCGAACCCACGACCGATGTCGAGAGCCAAGCTCTAACCACTAGACCACGGAGGCTGTTACCGAGCGATTATGATAATGATGACGCTAATGTTGACGTATTGTGGACAGCTGGTGGAGCGCAGCCTGCAGCTGGAGCTGGTGCCGGGCGAGCGGTGGCCGGCGCAGCGCGCGGCGAGCGCCGCCGTGCCCGACGCGCTGGTGATGCGCGCGCGCGACATGCCGCACATGGCGCGCTTCGTGTACGACATGTACCTGGACGTCGTGCGCGCCTCCGCGCCGCACCAGGTGAGTCGCGCCGCACGCGTGCGGTCTCGCAGGAAACTGGCGGTTGTGCTCTTCCGTGTGAGATAGTACCAGAACGGACTTGTAGCTCCGCTGCTGCGTAATAGGGAATATGCACGTTTTTATTTTTTATTTTTTATATACTTAGATCTATCTTGTTTGGTAAACCGTATGGTAAAATCAGTTTTTGGATATCATTAAAAATAACGAAGATATGAACGTTTAAAGTAGTCTATTAGACAGAGAGATCGGACGTGTACCGTGACGTCACATAACACGACTTTCATAGAAATTTCATACTAAATTTCGTTATGCTAGAAAGAGATAGATTACAAACTTTGACCGCTCATATCTTGCTCATTTATCAACAGATATTGAAAATTTTCACGCCATTTGCTTTATTTTTCAGTCTAGTATCATATTATTATGTTTTAAGCTATTTTTATGTTTTATGCATATTCCCTAGATGTATTTGTAAACTAACTTTTTCCGCGGCTCCGCCCGCGTAAATATAGTCTCACGAATACTGTACTTTTTCGGGGTAAAAAGTAGCCTCTGTTTTAATCCAGAGCCTAGACTGATACATACCAAATTTTATCGAAATTCGTTCAGTCGTTTTTGCTTGAGTAACAAACATCTATCCATCTATCAATCCTCCCAAACTTTCGCATTTATAATAGTAGAAAGATTTGTATAATGTGTTCAACTTTAGGGCAATCGCGAGTACAGCGCGCCAGGCACGGAGTCGGCGGCGCAGTCGCAGGAGCCCACGCACTTCGTGCCCTCGCACCCCGGTGCGGCGCCCGACAGCGACGACGATGAAGCCGCCCCCGCCTTCCAGCCCACCGACATCGTCAACGAGGTGGACACCGACGCCTAGATCCGACACCGTATCTGTTATTTGTAAGTAATCTCAACTGTTTTGAACTAAGTAAATAAATGATTGGAATTACATATTGATTTTTTTTCCACCGATGATCCTATTTTGAAAAAAATAAAATAAATGAAATACATTTTGGGCCCAGATTTTAAGTAGCTGGCCAACAATGAAATGTGTTTTTGGAGAAATTAAATTAAGCGGATTTTGCAATGACAACAAATCTTTAATATCAATTGTTTTTTATGATCTACGGGTTCAGATTATGAAACAAATGTTTTACAAGCTTTTATTTAACTTGCAATGTATGTCATATTGCAAGTTAAATAAAAGCTTTTTGTTCTGGTGGAATTCTGCAACTCAATTTTGAAGCAAATATCTTCAACTGATTGAGCTGAAAGTTTGTATACACGTCTAGTTTGGATGACAATATATGGTTAGCTATGTGATGTTATTTTAAATCCAATATGACAGAACACACAAGATGGCCGACAAGTTATTTTTAATGCACTCCTACAATTATGGACATGAAATGAAAGGGCTTGCTGAGAATAGCTCGAAAAATAAAGTGACGTCATTCTAAATTTAACATGGCGGAACACCCAAGACGGCCGACAAGTCATTTTTAATCCTACAATATATTTATCAAATGAAAGTATGGTGTGGTGAGGTTTTTTTATAGTCCTTACTGAGGTCGAATTGTTCGAGTCTGTAGCATAAGTTGGTTAACTTATGTAATTTGGTGAGATAGGCGTCAACAGCATTGGTTTGCAACCTGTCTAGGAAAAGGACCGAGAAACTTGTCTAGCAGTAATTAAAAAGTAAAAAATTAATTAAAAGTAATTTAGAAAAAAAAAAACAAGCATTTATTAAAATGCGCTAAAAAGAATAAAATAATATTTTCCTTTAAAAACTATCGAGTCGAGAATCAAACAAATCAAACTAGTAAATTAAATAACTCATAAAGAGTTACTTTATATAATAGTTTCATTTGTTTGATTCTCGACAAGCTTTTATATAATATAAATTGTGTAATAACGCTATAAGTTGATATGTAGCAAAAGTTTTAAAGGAAAATAGCATTTTATTCTTTTTAGCGCCTTCAAATAAAAGCTTGTTTTAATTTTTTTACTTTTAATTGAATCTGATCTCCTTTGTTTTATAATTTGAGATATATAAGATATTATACGGGGTCAAAGTTTCATAATATGAAGTTGGTAGGCTAAGTCGTAAGCTATGACAAAAAAAAGCGGTTCAAAAACTTAAATACCAATATATTATTTTAATAAAACAATTTTTTATCAAAAATATATTAAATAGGAACATAATATTATATTATATGATCTCCTTTGTTAAAGTACGTCTAGTCTGTGTTTAAATTAAAGCGTATTCACTTTGTACGGTACAACCGTACAAAGTCCAAAATACGAACGCTACATCATCAATATGTTGTATACTTACTAGCTGACCCGGCAAACGTTGTTTTGCCTTATAAAAAGTTAAAAACACTATAATTGATCAGTTATCGAGCGGGATGAAAAATGATTTTAAATTACTAAAATGGCTATAAAAAATAGGGGTTGGTGATAAAAAAGTAAAAATTTAGGGTTGTATGTATTTTTGTAAGTTGTATCATAAAAAAATAGAAATTAAAAATTTTGTCTAAAAAATAAAAAAAAATTTAGGGGTGGACTACCCCTAACATTTAGGGGGATGAAAAATAGGTGTTGGCCGATTCTCATAGATACCGGATAAGCACAAAAAATTTCATCAAAATCGGTCAAGCCGTTTCGGAGGAGTATGGCAACGAAAACTGTGACACGAGAATTTTATATATTAGATTTCACGAGCAATGAGCATACTGATTTTAGATATAAATTTAGTTTTAAGTCAGTTCACGCCCAAAACTATTGCGCCTTGCGGACTAGTGTAACTCATTAGCATATTATAGCAATTATCTTATATCATAGCAAATATATATCTTAGCATTTATTATATCAAGCAATCCATCTAGCAACTCAGTTTTATTTAAACATTATCAACATCACCTATAGGAGCAGCAGCAGTAGCACTTCTAGGTGTTCAAACCGTACACATATCTTATTAACTATAATTAGCTCAAAGTAACAAAATATAATGATATTACAAACCAAAATAACGAATTTTGCTGGCGTACTTTGTAGCTCACAATAATGCAAAAATATTCATTAGTCATAATACATAATTTGGTTTGTTGCGAAGATCCTGAAAATTGTTAGGAAGATGGCGAAAGGGCTTGGTCCAACATTCATACTAAAAAAAAAAACAGAATCGACATCAATAAAATGGTTGCCAATGGGTTCACTTTAAATCATATTTGATGACGTCAAAAGGGCAATCCCATAAAACGTCGGGTATAGATGAAGTTATGAGCAAGAATAAAATCCAAAATAGAGATGTAGGTGTAGATAATATATATTTTATTATAAGACTAGCGACCCGCCCCAGCTTCGCACGGCTACAATACTGATACTAATACTACAGAATGTCTTTAAACCTCTAACAAAACGGGCGAAATCTAGTCAAAACAAACAGAAACAAATTAATATAGGTACCTACTAAAACTCAATGAAATAAGTAGGTGCGTATACTTTTATCGTATGAAATACCATATATCTAAACTCTCCCCGCACGCGCACCCCCGCCTTGACGCCCACTACGCAACGGGCCGTGCAGCAGAAATCGTAATATTTTAATTTCGCCATAAGTTCAAAACCACACGTCCAATTTCAATCATTCAAAGACCAAATATTATCTACATAAACTGTACTTAGTGATGAAATAATTTATTTTGATAAGGATTAATAGCATGAGTAAAATAAACGCGTTTAAATGTAGTCCAATTCAAGATTTCTAAATAAAAAAATGGTTGTTGTGCCTCACTCGACATAGATAGGTATAGTGTGTCGCGGACTTTTTTGTAGATATTTCTAAGATCTACAATTCATTAGAACATTTTATGGTTCTATCTTTTATAGTTTAGGCAGCGTACGCAAAATAAGTAACTTTTCTGGTTGATTTTTTACACCTTGTGTCCGAAAAACCCAAATATTTTACGGAACCCTATTTTTTTCCAAAATAAAATATAGCCTATGTTACTCGTGGATAACGTAGCTTTCGAATAGTGAAAGAATTTTTGAAAACGGTCCAGTACTTTTTGAGCCTATTCATTACAAACAAACAAACAAACATACAAACAAAGTTTTCCTCTTTATAATATTAGTGTAGATGTAGGTATACATTTTGTTGGTGTATGAACTGTAAGAGTATGTTGTTAACTTACTGTTTTATGTTAGATAGATATAGATTAGAGTTGTAACGGAGCTTCGTTCGTTTCCGCCTTCACAATTGCGGAACTTCCGCAAGCAATCGCACCTCGGTTCATTAATGTATAATTATATCATTAATAATGTACGATTATACCTACCTACAATTTCAACACTAAAAACTACTCATATTATTCGGTTCATGAAAGAAAAACCTTAAAGACGAAAAACTATTAATCCACACTAATATTACAAAGAGGAAAACTTTGTTTGTATGTTTGTTTGTTTGTTTGTTTGTAATGAATAGGCTCAAAAAGTACTGGACCGATTTCAAAAATTCTTTCACCATTCGAAAGCTACGTTATCCACGAGTAACATAGGCTAAATTTTATTTTAGAAAAAATAGGGTTCCGTAAATTATTTGGGTTTTTCGGACACAAGGTGTAAAAAATCAACCAGATAAGTTACTTATTTTGCGTACGCTGCCTAAACTATAAAAGATAGAACCATAAAATGTTCTAATTAATTGTAGATCTTATAAATATCTACAAAAAAGTCCGCGACACACTATACCTATCAATGTCGAGTGAGGCACAACAACCATTTTTTTATTTAGAAATCTTGAATTTTTTTGCACTACATTTAAACGCGTTTATTTTACTCGTGCTATTAATCCTTATCAAAATAAATTATTTCATCACTAAGTACAGTTTATGTAGATAATATTTGGTCTTTGAATGATTGCAATTGGACGTTTGGTTTTGAAGTTATGGCGAAATTAAAATATTACGATTTCTGCTGCACGGCCCGTTGCGAAGTGGGCGTAACCAAGGCGGGGGTGCGCGTGCGGGGGGGAGTTTAGATCTATGGTATTTCGTACGACAAAAGTATACCCACCTACTTATTTCATTGAGTTTTAGTAGGTACCTATATTAATTTGTTTCTGTTTGTTTTGACTAGGTTTTGCCCGTTTTGTTAGAGGTTTAAAGACATTCTGTAGTATTAGTATAAGTATTGTACCCGTGCGAAGCTGGGGCGGGTCGCTAGTTATTATAATAAAATAAAACTTTCAATGCTGGTTGTTAAAATAAATCAAACAAAATAATGTAGGGTCTTTTCGCCAGTTTGCGACCGATTAGCGAGGCCTACAACTTTAAGATGCGAATTTTTATAAAAAATGAACGCTTTATTTAAATGTTTTTTAGTAGAATCGTTGCTAATATAATTAAGTTTATTATACTAAAAATATTAAGTAGTAGTATCAGTGGTTAATTTTTTATTTAATTAAATATGAAAAAATAGGTAATTTGCTAGTTTACGACCACTTTTTTTGGTTTACGACCACTTGTTAGCTAGTTTGCGACCACCACCGGATAGAATACTTTACCAAAAAAAAACTACTTTTTATATTAAAATAATAGGAAACTTATTTAATCAGACAATAATCACAAATTTAACAGTCTTTACTCTTTCATAATCAGTCTTTTATAGATTAATTACACATAAATATATTAACTGTCTACTTAAACAAAAATGAGTCAAGCCTGTTTGAAATACAGTCGACAATTCGAGCGGCCCTTCGTCGGATGCGATCCAGAGGGAGAAGCTGGTACTTTGGCGCCCCCTTCAGAACAGTATTCCATGTGAGGCCGAAGCTGCGCCTTATAGAGTTGTAGGCGTTGGACCGGACTGAAATACTGCTTTGACCTGTTTAGAAAAACAAAGCTTCTTGGAAAACTTGGCCTTGCCCTCCAGATGATATCAGAACTGGACCTCGCTCGATATGCTTACGCCAAGTATTCCAATGTTGGAGGAGACAGTTATGGGTATGCTTTCAAAACGAGCACATACGACCATCGGTAACTTTTTAACGGTGAATGCGCAAACTTGTGTCTTAGAGGGGTTGAATTCAGAGCTCTTCTCCAATGAAATCTCAATTTGGAAGACAAGTTCGTTTCGACTCTCAATGACGTTTTGCCGAGAGATGTTTGAGGGGCCGGTATATAAGGTATCACCCGTACTATCATCTGCATAGCAATAAATGTCATTAGTTTGTAACGTTCATATGCAGTATGAACAGGGTAGGCGATAGCACACAGCCTTGTGGAACACCAGCATCAACAAACAGAATATCGGCTCTCACCGTTGACTACGACCCTTATGCTTCTGTCTGCTAAGAAACTCGTGACCCACTTGCATAATTTCTTCTCCCTTAGACTCGATCGCCTGTGCCCATTAGTTAGAGTTAAGTACGTCAGAAGATCACCAGCCCACCGACCTTTACGGAACCCGTACTGTTTGTCACTTAGCAACTGCTGAACGTCTAAGTATCGAAGGAGCCGGCTAATAACAATGGACTCGGATTGGAGCGATCACCTTTTTTAGGGATCGGGAAAAGCTGTCTTCCAAGATGCCGAGACTGTGCCATAAGAGTAGGAGAGCCGAAATAGACGCATTAAATCCGGTGCCAACTCTGGAGCACACATGTTCAACACAATTCAAGATAATGTGTGTATTTCTCAAACTGAGTTTTTGAATATACTTATAATCCTCACTTTTTCTGTCTCTTTCTTTGTTTTTTTTTTTTTTGTAATATATATTTTTCTTTTCTTTCCTCTATAACTTTCTTGTTTCTTATTCTCTGATTCCTATTTTTAGCGTTTAGCGGTAGCTTTTTTCTCGTGTTTTACCCTTTCTTTTTCTTATTTAACCTCTTCTTTTTTTTACAACGATCTCGCCATTTTTAACTTGATATAGAGGAAGGTAAAGTAGATCTTGGATGATTTTTTGACTTCCCAGAAGGTCAGGGTTGATATAATTTCTTGGCAAATACGTTATCCGTCAATGCTTTTGATTTTGAGGTCGTTGCAGTACCTTACAGCTTTTGTCTGTATAGTAGGGATTTGGATGAGGGTCTTCAAAAGGTACCTAAGTGGTAAGTGAAGCCGAAAGGAATGGAGTTATAGGAACCCCACGCCACTGCTGTAGAGTGAGCATACTTGTTTTAGTCGCAGACGTGATTTGTGTTTGGGGAGACGTAGTATTCAGTTTAATGTTTATAGGATCGAGTATTAGTTCAGCAGGAGTGGATAACCTCCACTCCTTTTTTTCTCCTTCAACTCCTAAATATGGCTCCAGCCCCCTAGCTTGTAGCACATCGTGTCTCCTACCTACCTGCTAACCGTTCTGGGTATTCCGTAATTTCTGCAAGTCTCCCTGATACCTTTCTTATCACCTCTAATTTCTTTTAACGCTCGTTCTGTATCTTTATGTCGATATTTGACAGATTTCTTCTTTTGAGACTTAGAGAAAGGCATCTGTAAACAATCAAAATTAAAAAAATATATGTAACTCCCGAATCGTCAAGTGAGAGTGAGCAAAGTGAGCTGACAATGATGAATTACAGCTAAAACACTCTTGATCGTGTCAGCTTTCAAACAAAAAACTCGATCAGTATCAGGGGCGGATCGTGAATTTGTGGGGCCCTGGGCTGAAACTACTTAGGGGCCTATCTAAGTACACAACTAATAGCCATGTCAAAAAACTGTTTCTATAATGATATTATTACATATTCATTATTGCACAAAAAACATAAATATTACTTAAATCTACGCAAGTAATAGTTGTACAAAAGGCGACCTTATTGCTGTGGTAGCAATATCTTCCAGGCAACCTTTGGGTGAGAGAGAAACCGAAATAGTGAATTTTTGAAAATTATAAACATTTCTGTATAGATGTATAATATTAAAAAGACATTTATTTAATAAATAACTAAATTTAATAAAAAATCTTTAACCAAAATAAAAAGTTAATATTACATTAAGAATCTTGTAATATTTAGTTAATAATAATATCATATTTTAGTTATCATAAGCCACTGATAACTGATGTTCCAGTAAATACCGGAAAATGCTATGGCAGTGGACATAATTTAAAAATAACGTTAGAATAATGAAAGGATTTATGTTACACTTAATGTAAGAAAATAAATAGGTATTTATTTATTAAATTTTTCAACTCTAAACTGAACTTTATTGACTGTGTTGACTATCCTTTTCCAGCCCTTTTATTATTTTATTGTAATTAATTATTTGCATGCCATTAAAATAAACAATTTTTTGATGATGCCAAAGAAGTATAACTTCATACGCGCGTACATAAGTACACGCACCCATTTTTTTTTATTTTAGATTTTTTTTGACGTGATAACGTCTTATAAATCGATGAATGCCGGTAGGTCAAACGAAAAAGCATGAGTTTTAAATCAATCATCTTGAAATTTGGTTTATAATTTCCTTAAAGTGTTGGTTTGGTGTTGCAGTAGGTTTATAACCTCGTTTTTATTTTAACTACTTTTTTATAGTAAACAATATATGAAAAAATATTACAGACTTATTTTAATAGCCCTCTAAAAATTCATTTTTTGAATGAGGTTTATATAGAGGACAGACATATAAAACAAAGTAATTTTTTTGTGCCATTAATTTCGGTTAAAAATTGTGGCTTCCATCGTGTACACCAACTGCTAAGTCGGATGACAAGCTACGATGTGTATCAGCTGATATCTCCGCTACTTTTTTTAAGTTATATTTTTGTAAAAAAAATACATATTATAATAGGTCTTTGAAATTGCCGTTCTGTAGTACTGGCCATTTCAAATCAAAATAGTTTTTGTTTCACTAAGAATTCTAATTTCAAATAAATTTTATTCTAGAAACATGGACTTCTTTTTCCAAAAGTAGTCATTTGTTTATTGATTAGTGTTACATTTTCATCGTATTTCAATCTTTTTCGTCATCATGGATACGTTAAAAATTCGAGTAATATATGAGTACCGTCGTGGCAGCAACGCGGCACAAGCGGCAACGACGTTTACGGAGCTAACGCTACAAACCAACGCACCACCTGTTATTGGTTTGCTCGCTTCTGGAAATTCTGGAAATTTCCGTTCCGTTCTGGAAAATTCGACCTGAAAAATGAACCTCGCGGTCGTCCGAAGACTTTGGTCGACAATGACGAATTAAAGGCGATTGTGGAATCTGATGATACACAATCTACGGCTGAATTAGCAGCAGCTTTCAACGTTAGCGTCAAAATAATATTGGTCCATTTGCGTCAAATTGGCAAGGTAAAAAAGCATGACAAATGGGTGCCCCACGAACTCAATGATCGTCAGCGCGAAGTACGCGTCGAGACGTGCCTTGCACTGCTCAACAGACACACAAATGAAGGAATTTTGAACCGCATTGTTACCTGCGATGAAAAATGGATTATGTTTGATAACCGCAAGCGCTCAACAAGTTGGTTGGATCCTGGTTCAGCACCTTTTTTTTTTTTTTTTTTCGTAGGGGAAGGCATTTACGCCCTTCCCAGGGGTCTGGGGGTCCCCTGGGGGCATGTGGGACTCGCCGGCGACTGGTCGCCGGAATACCGCACTAAACCTTCCACTAAACCACCACTTGCCTTCGGCCGCATAAATGAGGTTACCCCGGATCTGTCAAGCACAGGGTAACCTCGCGACTGGCCGGTCCAGCGGCTAGAAGGACCGGACTACATCATCAAGGGGATTACTCCGGCCACCTGGAGCAACCCCGCCGACGTCGGGACCGTGCAATGGGTATAGGTTCCCAGCCTATTACCCTGGTCCCAGAATAGGGAGTTATCGAAGGGCACAAAATACGCCTTCTCTCCCCTCGTCCGCCTTCGAATGCCATCACTCCATGGCATCCGGTGAAGCCGCTTGCCCTCGTCGTCCCGCGTCTTGCGGGGGAGAGGGCACTCGTGCGCGAGTCACAGGGGGATTACAAAGGTGACCCCCCATTACATGGTTGGCCGGTCGTCCGGCGTCCCTGCAGACCGCACAACTCGCCTTGGCAAAACAGCTGGAAGCTTTATGATCCGGCTGACCGCAACGGAAGCATAGATGGCTCCTTACCTTAGTGGAAGGGCACCTCTCTGCCACATGCCCCAACCCAAGACATCGGTAACAATGCCGACGCAGCTCAGCAATGTGTTTGAGCTGGACGCGAGTCCACCCAACTCCAATACTGCCCAGCGGAAGCAGTTTTTTGGCTGCAACCACTGGTAATCGAATTAACGCTGATCGCGTACCTCTCTTATCTGGGCGGATTGCACTTACCCAGATTTGATCCGGGGGGCAACCACCTTCGCGTGCCACCGCTATTCGCAATCGGTCCTCAGTGGATGTATCATCCAGACCCATGACTCTGAAACTAGAGCACGGAACTGGCCTGGAGATATCAACCGTCTCTGACAAAGAGGCTCTGAGTTTGGCCGCCAAAGCGTCGGCCTTCTCGTGGCTCGTAGAGCCAGCAACCTCCAAAATACGGCCTCCCGTAGCCGACTGACGGATCCGGAGCGGTCCGATCTCTAGCTCTGTGAGGTCCACGTCTACCATGGCCTTTTCTAAGGCCGCCTTATAAGTCATGCCCTTAAGAGCTGCCTCCGGCCGTATCTTAAGTGATACGGCGGAGGAGCTTGGGATGACTATTTTGGGTTTTTTAGGCCCAGACGACTTCTTGCCCTTACCAGGCTTATTTTTGCTGCGACGGTGGACCACCTCTGTCCACCCTTCATTGGCGGATGTCGCAGCAAGAAACTCCTCATTCCTAGGCGGCTCTTTCTCTTTAGGACGAGTAACGCCACCTTTTACCTTCTTTGCCTTCTTATCCTTCGTTGTCATCCTTGAAGACGCCGGACGAAGGGCAGGCCGCACCTCGAGATCACGGACATTTACCGGCGGTAGTTCCGGAAAATCTACTAGCGTCGGCGGGTTAACCAATGTGGTTGATTCGCTCCTTCTCCTCATTTCCTCCGCCCTTGTTGCGGCCTGTAAGGGAGGGCGCAAATTTTCTGGCGGAAGCCTCGACTCAATTACTGCCAGACGCGCATCTAAAATGTTGCCAACCAATCTCGCTATCGACGCCTCAAGCATTTGATGCTGGTCGGTATCCGTCTGCATAACTCCTTGTGATCTGCGAGCCTCAGCCAGGCCTTGACGCAGCTCGCCTACCTCCTCCCGAAGACTCGCTACTTCATTACGGAGTCTCTCATTTTCCCTCGAAAGTCGGCGAGTCTCCTCCACTTGGGTTCTCACCGAAAGCTCCTCCACTATCTCCTTTAGGCTACGAGCCGCCTTCGAGATTTTCGAAGAGTACCCCCCCTTAAGGTTGGTACTCTTTGAAATGAGCTCGGTAATGACGCAAACTTTCATTTCAGCCGTGCGCCTCATCTCCTCGACACCCATTGTATCCAGGCCGAGAGGAAACTCTCCCCGACCATGCGATGCAATAGGCTTGCTCTTCTTCGTCTTCCGGGAGGAGAGTGCCTCGTCTAGAGAAGCCAAAAATTGAGTCTCCTTTTCGCCAACATCCCGCTTTTTTAATGCATCCCGTGATTGGGATATTGAAGCGGCGCTACGATATCGACCCCTTTTAGCTCTCCAATCGGCTATTCGCGGGTCCACTTCTTGCGGGTCAGAATCCGAGCCTGAGCGGTACTCGTAATCTGAGTAATACGAGCGCTTTTGCCCTGGCGCAGGTTCCGTACTACCAGGCTCTGCAGTTTGTGCTCCCGCAGGCACAGATTCTAAAACGTCATCCTCATTTATCTCCCATTCTATCTGCTCTCCATCTTGCTCCGTTACCAGAGTTCTTCTCCCCAAAGTGTCTTCTCCTTTGTTCTTATCTCTTTCTCCCCCAATATCCAAAACATGAGGCCTTACTAGTCCTTTTACTGCGCTGTGGTTGTCGTGCTGAGAATGAGCTGGTTGCTCACCTCGAAGTAGTTGTGGCTCCCCCCGTATTACGTGGAGCGACCCCCCGCTTGTGGCAGGGGTGTGGGATTCTCCCTTTTGGGGACCCACCCGGGGACTTTTTTCGTAACTACTTGGATCCATTAGAAAAGTTGCTCATTTGGGTTGAGCGGACCCGTCAACAACAAAAGAAGAATGGCGCCCTCATGACCGACTTCCCCTCGGCCATGCAGCCTATCACCGGACGCAAGCTTAGGCTTGGGGGTACCTTCATACATCACACAAACACGCGATACCTTTTATACATATATACCAACAGACTCACACACATCTCACTCACCTAATACACCAAAACACTAAACAACACGAACACATTACAACACAAAATGTCTACAGCAGACGCCTAGCCCCGAGCCTGTCCGGCATGGGTAGCCCTACCGACATAGCCTCAAAGGATCATTGGAGTCCGCCGCAGACCATACATCCTCAAGCATTCAACCTTTCTGGTTCAGCACCTAAACAATGCCCTAAACGAAAACTTACCCCTAGAAATGTGATGGTCACTGTTTGGTGGTCTAGCGACGGTGTGAATCATCACATCTTCTTACCAAACGGGTTGAGTATGACTGCAGATGTGTACTGTGAAGAACTGAACACATCTCCAACCAGCATTGGTCAATCGCTCGTCTCCGCTGCTCCTGCACGACAACACGCGACCTCATACTGCACAGCGGACGGTCTCAAAGTTGCAAGAACTGGGGTTAGAAGCTCTCCGTCATCCGCCCTACTCACCTGATCTTGCGCCTACAGACGTAGTAGTCTTTCCAGAATTTGGATAACTTCTTGGCGGGAAAAAATTCAATACCCGAGAGGCAGTACAAAATCCCTTTGAAGAATTTGTTGCCTCCCGTCCAGCTGATTTCTTTAAGAAGGGCATCAATAAACTGCCACTGCGTTAGCAAAGATGCATTGATTGTATGAAATGAAATGAAATGAAATGATGTTTATTTGGTAAAAATATGGTTACAATAGCTGTTACAATTTTTTATAGTAGGTCGCATATTTTGTCGCATTAACGACGTCCAAATAGGTACTTATATTAACTAGTTTACAATATTACTTATAGGTACATTTTAACCATAAAAATATTTTTATCATCATTCATTAGTCAAAATACCATGTTAATAAATATTTTTCTACATATTATATGTCAAGAAAATAAATGATATAATAAAATGTCAAAGATAATAAATAGACTCTAAAGTTAAAAGGTTTAAAAATAATAGAGATGTTAAAAAGTGCATAATTAAGTCAAAAGATTATATGTCATAAACTTTATGATAAAATGTAAAAGTACAATATTTACCTATTCAATAATATCAATAATGTCAGGAACTATAATATACTATTCAAACAATTTTCTTATGCAAATTCAGCAAAATCATATTATGTCATACAAAAATACTTAGTCTCATAGCATATTAGTCATTTAAAAATTCTTTAACATTATAGTAAGACTTCTCTATTAACATTTTTTTTAATTCTCTTATGGAGTGTTTTTTTGATAGTGATTTTACATGTGCAGGGACCTTGTTATAAATTTTTACACACATTGCATATGCATTATTTAAGAATAAAGTTGTTTTTGGTGTTTTGTCTATTATTAGTCTTTTTGAGTTCCTGAAATACTTTGTAGGTATCTTATCAACTAATTGTGTGAAAATGTGATTGTTATCAATTACAAATTTAAAAATTTCCAAAATGTACATACTTGTTAAAGTCAATATACCATATTGTTTAAATATAGGCTTACACGAGTCATATGGTGAAACTTTAGCTATAGCACGGAGACATTTTTTTTGTACAATAAATACTTTATCTATGTGTGTGGAATTTCCCCATATTACGAGTCCATAGCGCAGGACTGACGAAACATAGCCGTGATAGGCCATAATTGCAGTCTGAACACTTACTGTCCACGCTAATCTCCGTAAGACAAATACGAATCTGTTTAGTTTAGAACATATTTTTTCTATGTGTGCATGCCAGTTACAATATTTATCAATTTTATACCTAGAAATAAATTCTCGTCTACTTGATCTATAATTTCATCTTTATATCCTAATTTAAGTTGTAAAGGTTTTTTATTGTAGTTTCTAAATTGTATATATCTAGTTTTATTAATATTGATTTTCAGATTATTAGAAGTAAGCCATTGAATTATATGTTCAAGTATTAAATTGATGTCAGTTTCGATTTTATTTACGTCTGTTTTATTATTATATTTAAATAGGATTGATATGTCATCTGCAAATAATGTCAATTTATAATTAGTCTTTATTGGAATGTCATTAATATATAGTAAGAATAGCAAAGGTCCTAAAACCGAGCCTTGTGGTACCCCAAATTCATTTAACAGGCTTTTGGATTTACTGTTAACTAGTTCTTTACCTATGTTGATGTGCTCTATAACTGTGTATTGTGTCCTATTTTCAATAAATGATTTAATCCAGTTAAGTGCTGTTCCCCTTATTCCCATTCTGCTTAATTTGTCTAGTAACAGTTTATGAGACACAAAGTCAAATGCCTTAGTCATATCTATAAATATGACTATACAATGGTCTTTGTCATCAATACTATAAACGATTTGATTAGTAATATTAAAGCAAGCTTGTTGTGTAGACTTATTCTTTTGGAATCCGTACTGTTCATTTTTTAATATGTTGAATTTATTTATAAAGGAAGTAAGTCTTTTGTGCATTGCCTTTTCAAATATTTTAGATATAATAGGAACTAAAGTAATAGGTCTGTAATTGTGTAACAGTCTTCGATCGCCTTTTTTATGCAAGGGTTTAATAATTGATGTTTTTAATTTATCCGGAAAAGCACCATCCGTAAAAGATTTATTTATAAGTACTGTTAAAATTGGGGCTATTATATTTTTACATCTCTTTATTATTTTTGTGGAAACTTCATCGTAGCCAACAGTACTAGTATTTTTTAAGGAAGAGATAATTTGTATTATTTCATCATATGTGCATGGGTTCAAAAATATACTCATAGCATTGTCTTCGATAGAGTTTGTTAATTTGGATTTAGAATTTATATGAATGTTGGTAGTTTTAATAAAATATTCGTTAAATGTGTTTGCTATATCTAAAGGTATGTCAATTCTATTATTATTTAAATTAATTATTTCTGAAATATATACTTTTTCGTCACAGTTATTCGAGTAATTTTTAACAATGTTCCATGAAGCTTTGCACTTATTTTTTGCTGTTGCAACATATTTAGTATGAGAATTTATTTGGGCACACCTAAAGCACTTTCTTAATGTTCGGCTATATTTTTTGTACTTATTTTTTGTTGTTGTATTTTTCTCCCGGTAGGCACTAAATTGCAATTTGCGTTTTGTTTTGCAGCTTATTTTTAAGCCTTTGGTAATCCAGTGTGGCAAAATATGTTTTTTTGTAACCTTGAAGCGGACTACAGGAAAGCAGAGCTTATATAGCAGTACGAATATGTCATAAAAATTGTTAAAAGCTTCATTAAAATCATTTAAATTATAAGATTCGTTAAAGGAAATACTTGCTAGATAGTTTTTAAATTTTTTTATATTGTCATTGTTATAAGCTCTTTTATAAATATACTGACATTTTTTTATACTATTTTTATATCCCTCTATTTTTACTGAAATCAGTTGTGCCGTGTTATGGTCAGAAATACCCAAGTGTAGAAGTTCACTATTTGCATGTGTCAAATTACTTATTATATTATCTATGCATGTCAAATTTCTTGTTGGTTGATTAAAGTGTATTTTTAAATTATAATTACTTGAAATGTCTCGTAAGGTATCTGAGTCTTTAGTTCTTTTTAGTAAATTTACATTAAAATCCCCTGCAATTATTATATTTTTACTAGACTTTTTGCTTAAGTTATGTAATAATGTGTTAAACTTTTGAAAAAATGTACTTATTACAGAGCTTGGAGTTCTGTATAAGCAGATGATAATCATGTTTAGATCTAAAATTTCTATACCACAACATTCGAAATCATTATCACTTGAAAACGTTAAGTCAATTTTACTGTAATACAAAAACGAGTTTTTTTTAACAAGTATACAAGTCCCACCCCTTTTTTGTTTTTTTGACCTAGTATAAAATGCTGCTAAATTATAGTTATTTAGGTGTATATTTGTTTCTGTTCCTTTTTTAATAAATGTTTCAGTTAAGCAAATTATATCAGGCTCTTTATTATTAGATTTAAGTTCTATAAGTGCAATTTCAAACTGACATCTTTTAGCATGAAAACTTGCAATATTTTGATGTAATATTTTAATTTGTTGTTTTTGGTTGTCTACGAAAAAGTACCTGGGGCTTAAAATAGTCGGTAATATATTTTTGAACTTTTTTGTCACTGTTACATAATTTATTTAAATCCGAGTTATTTTGATTTTTATTCTTATTATAATATTGATTGTAAAATTGATTTTTATTCTTAGCATAATATTGTGAGTGTTTTTTTTGACCAATGATAGTAGAGTATGTATTTACCCTTAATTTTTTTATAAATGTTTTTTGTACTGTCTTTTTTGTATTCGAGTTAAATTTTAAGAAATTATTTTCATAATATATTTGATCAATTGTATAGTTAATTTTATTACAGATGTTAATTGAGTTTAATACATGAGTATTGTTAAGATTTATAAAATGACAGTTAGCATAGTTTTTACATGTCATCCTAATTAAGTTATTTAATTTCCATTCATTAAGGTGTACATTTTTTACAACACTTAGAATTAAAATAGGACAGTTTATTTTAGATGCCTTAAGAAAACCGCATAACTCTGATATAATTTTCATGGGGTTTTGGTCATGTTGTCCAACGCTTAATATTATTTTATCTTCATTTGTAATATTAAATAAATACGGTGTTTTCAAAATTTCTTCGGTGATCGCGCCAGGCTTGATGAAGGATATTATTTCAAATTTTTCGTAAGGGTTATTTTGTCTTTGTTTTCTAATCAAGTTAGCTATACCAGTACATTGACTTGCTCCAAATATATATAAAGTTTTTTTTGATTTGTTTTCCTTTTTTTTATTAGTGTTGCAGTTGTCATAATTAGTATTTAAGTTTTCTTTTTGTGAAGTATGGGTGATTACTTTGATTAATACAAATAAAAAATACATGAAAAAAATTCGTTTAAATTTTTTTCATACAAAACGGCAATTTCATAGGTAAAAACCTAATATTTAATATGTTTAATACATTTAATTTTACTATATTTAATATGAAAAAAATCATGAATATATGTATAAAATAACCAAATAGTTTCAATAAATAATACTCATTTTTTTATACCTTAAAAAAATTATGAAAATCAGCATGAAAACATCCTTTCACACGTATTTTCCGCCTTAACTCAATTCACAGAAGTATGCAATTTTTTAACAATGTTTTCTTATGACAATATCACGTAAAAATATCGCCCGTAAACCGACTTTACAGACAACCATTTTTTAAATTTAAATTATCGCCTATTGTTTTTAGCGGGGTCTGGGGGCCCCTTGTAACCTCGGGGCCCTGGGCTGCAGCCCAAGTAGCCCTTAGGTAGATCCGGCCCTGATCAGTATCGGTTCATCCGTTTGGATGCCACGATGTCAGGGGTAGACAGACAAACAGACAGACACGTCAAACTTATAGCCCTCTGTTCTAGTCGGGGGTTAAAAAATGGGCACTTTTTTCACTTTCAAGTCAGAAATTTCGAGATATTTGTAACGATTATGAGTAAGTGGTCGTCTATCGCCTCACGAATAAAAAATAATTCAGTTTACGGCCGTGTAATCTCCTTACATTTATATGACGGCCGCAAATTAGCAACATCAATGTCTCAATATTAGTTTGTGACCACGTTCATATTTTGAATGGATTGGTTAGTTAAATAAAGTGATATTAATGGTCGTAAACTAAAACCTATGTTATAATCCCAAATTAAAACCAAAATAAAGTCTCAAACTTTGAGATCTATTAGTAGGGTCATAAAAAAAACAAAAAGTTCTAATAAACTGTTATGCTAGTTATCCGGCCACCCGGCCGCAAAATAAAACTTTACTGATTTTCATTATTCAATTTGCGACCACCTAATTTTATAAGAATGTAGTGTTTTTTTTACATTAAACAATGTAATAATATGTTTAACAAAGCTCCCGTATCATGTTAAAATATTCACCAAGTATATAATGTAATGAAGACTGGGTAATACTTACTTTCAAACGCACCACTGTCCACTATTTTTTCTGTAAAATCCGACGCGTGCGCGGCCTCGCGAAAATTAGTGCAAAACTAGATGCGATTTTTCGATTGATAAGTAAAATTGACCGGAATTTCAAATACGCATTAGGGTTACTAAAGTCATCGTTGTCCAAATCACATAATATGTTACTAGAAAAAAGAGACAGCTTTCTTATTATCATAGTATTTTCGCTGTGTCACCGCCAAATGGTCGCTTACTAACGCAGGGCCGCAAACCGACGCAATGACCCTAATATGATTTTTTTAATTAAAATTAATATATTATAAAAAAACATCTAGTCACTATCGCTGTGACAAAGTTCCAAGATTCCTTCTACTTATCATAGAACTTGAGGAATCGTGTAATAATAAACACAATGTTATAACAGTAACAAAAAAAAACAAATTAAAACAACGAAAACATTTTCTTTCGAACTGTAATTGAATGCAGTGACAGTGCCTCAAGGCCGCGATTGACCAATAGCGACTGAGCGGCCTGTCACGTGACACGTGTGCGCGCCAATAGCGTCGCTCCGGTCTTGACGTATTCCGCTCTCGCTTCACCCCGCACCTCCAAAGGGACCTAAAATTGCCTCCTGCGTAGTGGTCATCTTTCGTGAACCGAATAATACGTCTTTCGGGAATCGTCGTATTTCATACATCGCCTCATGTCTTTCATTCCCACACAAAAACTTATTTTATTGTTGCTCATAACTTCTATACCCGGCGTTTTTCGATTTTGCACTCTTGGTGCCATCATTTCGCATTAGCAATCATTTCGTTTCTGTCTATTCTGAGTCAATTTCGGACCAAACCCTTTCGTCTCAGAATCAAATAATCCGTCTCCTTGCTATTTTATTTTAATTTATTTTAATCCTAGGATTTTCGCAGATCCTAATTTTCCAATTATCTATCCTACGACGTATTATTACAAAACGTTATCACTTAGTTTACAATATCATTCATATGTAACATGATTTACTTACATATTTTTGTTTACAATTTATATTCGCATATCACTTATTATTAAGTACCTATATTACATATATTGTAAATTATAAAATATTATATGTATAAATGCTTTGACGACACAACGACCTTGAATACTAATAAGAAAGTCCTATTTAAAATGCTTATTCCATACGTGGCACGGGCGTAGTCAGGTTTTAGTTTCGGGGGGTTCAAAAAAATATAAGGACTAAAAGAAAGTACGTTAAATAAGGGCCAGGGCCGTCTTTAACCTATTAGAGACCCCTATTTTTTTTCTCTTTTACCTGTTTAAGCTTTAAACCCTGAAAAACTGTAATTCGGAAAAATACAAATATCAATAGCCTCAAACTGAACGTCGGTACTAAATTTTGTGATATGTTTTTAAGCCGTTTGGCTTAAAAACATATCACAAAATTTAGTACTAATTCTTCTCGTTTTTGTTTTCCTTTTTTCCCATTTTACAGGTCAAATCTGTTCAAACGTTTAACTAAAACACAATAACAGTGAACTTCGGAAAAATACCATAAAATCAACCGGCTAAAATTTTTCCTATTTAATAGGTAAAATATGTTCAAACTTTAAACCCTAAAAGACTGTGAAAAAAGGATTATTTTGTAATTTAAATGAATGTAAAATTTCTGATGTTGCAAAATAGATGACAAATAATAACTTATTGTTAGGTTTGTCATATAACTGAACATTTCGGGAGGGGTTTGAACCCCCAAACCCTGGCTACGCCCATGATACGTGGTTATAAGACGTACTTTTATGGCCCTCTCCATGGATACCACGGTGGCGCTGGCGACACCAGCGGACACAATTCGACTCGTACTCGAAGACCGCACCCGCACCGGAACCAATAGTGAATAGACGCGTAGGCTGGGACTATTATGAACCAGAATCTAGCGGGCCGGGCAAAAATTCAGAGCATTAAAAATAGAACTCTGCGCTAACACAATAGAGCTGAAAATCGAACACACGAGTGTCGAGTCAAATGTCAATGTCATATATGACAGCTCGGCATTCGACCCTTCGATTTTCAACTCTTTAACTCCCCATACCGATCTCGGTGATGGTGGCCACCGAGATCGGTATGGGGAGGCTTGTAACGCAGGAGTCATTTTATAGTACCCAAGTGTGTGAGCAGTACACAAGAGCACTCTCTCTTCCTTTACTCTCGTAATCCAGTGGGCCGGATAACCGACATGACTGACGAGAGATGAGGCGCAGATCCATCCGACGCATGGATCATCTTTCTTGTCAGCCTATCAGGTGATCAGTCTGCATTGTAATAACCAAACTTGGAAACAACATTTTTGTTGTTGCAATACGGGAATCGAACCCACGATCTCCGAGTCGAGAGCCTATACTCTAACCACTAGACCACGGAGACTGTTTGTATTTGTATAATATCTCTATTTGTATTATATCCAGTTCTATTTTCTCTGAATTTTCCCAGACCCGTCGGATTCCGGATAGTCTCAGCCTTACCGGGGCAGTCGTTTTAAGGGTCAATTCACACCGAAATGACAGTAGAGCGGCAAGCAGCATAACTGTCATACAATTTTAAGCTTTATCTTCATTACTATAGTACGTCCCCATTTTCTAAGCGATAATATTATTATCGCTTAGAAAATGGGGACGTCCCGCGGCCGCCGGCGGCCGGTAGCGGCCGTCAGCGGCCGTGAGCAGCGGTGGTTGTCTCAAGCGAAACTGTGTTTTATGGACATGAAGATAAAGTTTAAAATTATATGACAGTTGTGCTGCTGGCCGCTCCGCTGCCATTTCGGTTTGTTTGACCCTTAGGTTGCCGCGCGGGAAGTATTCAAGTCCGAGACGGTTGTTTTTAGCCAGGCTGGTGATGACCCTCCGTATCTGCCACAATGAGCATACATAATTATTACTGGTGGCCGAGTGGTGGAGCCACCAGCGTGAGGTCTGTGTGAGCGAGATCATTTGCTGTCTAATGTTAAACAACTATCTAATGGTATTAATATTAATAAACATTTATTTCACAATGATAACATATTACATTTTGTAATTACACATTCAAGCAATAATTATTTCTCGTTCGTTAGAAAATAATATAGTAATTTCATAAATACAACATCAATTACAAAGGCGATAAGCTAGTATATATAGACATAGAAGTAGTATGAATGATGAATAAAAAATCACCCAGTAGGTATAACTACGTTTCGGAAAAATTATCCACCTTTCTCATTGTTTTTGTCGGGTGGCCGATCAGCAGTGACAAACTCTGTATATGAATTACATTTCAACCGCGTCGGCCGTGGTGTGTTCCACCACGCCCTCCTCGTCGTCGCCCACGGCCAGCCACTTCTCCACGAGGCCCCCGACACAGTCAAGGTAGCCGTGCCTGTGCAGGGCCTTGACCACGCGCTTACGGAACACCACCAGCAGTAGGAATATCAGGAACCCTTGCAACATGTTGTAGAAGTCGGTGATCACCCTAAAAAAAATAGTTTCTTCGAACCACTACTTCGGATGCTTAAGGCCGTCCCCCGAGCAAAAGACCTTGAGGAGGTCAGCCGCATTGCCGAGTTCGCACCGAAATATTAAATTTTTCACAGAACTTAGTTCAAAAAAAATTTAAACGGCGAATATCTAGCTTATGAAATTGCCTGTCTATTGAATATTAACATTCGCCGTTTATTGAATAGTAACATTAAGTTAGATATTCGACGTTTAATTTTTTTTTTTTTTGTCAATTTTTAACTAAGTTATGTGAAAAATGTTGAACTGAGTTATGCGGCTGACCTCCTCAAGGTCTTTTGCTCGGGGGACGGCCTTAACCACTTGTGATATTAATTACTCTTTGGTTTAATTAGTTTTTTAAGGCTCAAGTTTTTACAGGCTAGATGCTGCCCGCAAAAAGTGCGCGCTAAAGTTGAAAATCTTGCGGAAAGCGTGCATTTCGCGGTGATAAAAAGTAAGGTCAGTCGGGGCAATTGCGCCATATTTTTTGCATAGATGATTTCGATGCAAAATATTCTATTTAAATATCAACGTACGAGTGTATATTTATTACATTAACAATATTTGGTATTTTGTTACTGCAATAACTATCAATGCAGTCAAATCTATCATAAATTTAACGATATTTTGTAAGAAATTTAAAAACATGGCCTTAGGCGCACTTGCCCCTCAAAACGGGGCAAGTGCGCCTATTCAAAAAAAAGCGCCAAAGTAATGCGTAACAATAAAAACAATAGTTTTACTCTATGGAATATTGACCACTAAGCACATTCCTTTTTTTTTCATATTATTATCTAATCTTATAGAGCTACTACAGCTTTCTTCGCAAATGTGGGGCAAGTGCGCCATAGATTAATAATCAGGGGTTCTAAACCTTTAATGGTACTTTTTAAATTATAAATGAATTAAAACTGATTGACTGATAAAATATATATTTATTTTTAATAATTAGGTCAAACTTTAAATTATAATATTTTTATTTATTTACTTAAGTAATACAAATATAGGTAACATTTTTTCCTTTGGCTAGATAGAACGTAAACATTTATTTAGTGGATGGCACGCAGGAACTTACAAATAAAAATATAAAGCAATTCAGTTTAGCTGCTTCATATCCCGATAGGCCGGCTTTGACAGCGTCAACTGCCTGACATAAAGTTTCTTTTGAACACGAAGGCCCTCGGTCTTTCTTTGGTATATACGAACCATCTGAAAAACAATGCACAAGATCATAATGTAAGGTAAGTATGAAATGTGGACACCTATAGAGTAAAAGGAATAAATAGTACAGTCGAGAGCGCTTTACATAACCATTATAAGCTGAACTCTGATTTATTATTGTTACTATTGCCTAAATTAAGTTGCACAAAGAATATTAAAACAAAAGTTTAGTCTACTGAGAAAATCATTGAAGTATGAATTAGAGCTCAGCTTATACTGGTTATGTAAAGCTTGACGTGCTCTCCACCGTACATAGTTTTACCATCTGCACTGAAACAACTTGAAAAAAAATCAAAGGTCTTCTTTTGAAATGAGCCCAAAAATACACTTAAACACACACACACACACAAAACAGTTACTCGACAACTTGCTCCTTTCTGACAAATGGGTTAAAAACATCGCCAAAATCGTGAAGGTTGGTGACCTCTGGGTGGGGGCAAGTGCGCCATACTTCTGTCATCTATGGCGCACTTGCCTCAACTTAACTATTTTGAGGTTAGGATTTTCAATTAAATAAAAATCATTAATATCAACGTTTAGAAGTAAAACACAAACATAGAAATAAGGAAAAACATTTAAACTCTTTACTCACCGCAATAGTTTACAGAAACAAGTCAAAATTTTCCAGATTTGAACTGATTACTGACACGAGATCATCTTAGGCAGCCGGTATAAATGACACTAAAGTTAAAATGGCAGATATTTCAAGTTATGGTGAACAGAGCCATCTGTGTTTAGAAGTGGAACTGTAGTTTAGTTTCTTGCGTGTATATAAGATGTCGTTAGTTGTATAATATTTGTAGTTTTCGATATTTTTGAGATAGGGGCACTTACCCCGTAGGTGCACTTGCCCCGACGGACCTTAGCCTTCCAGTGTCTGCCACAAACTTCCACTTTGTGCCAAATTACAACAAAATCGGTCCGGTCGTTTCGGAGTCTACTCTTTATATTGGTGTAGATTACTATTTAGGAAAGTAAAAGATTTCAAAAACATGTGTATGTGTGTGAATTGTGATACAAGTTTGCGTAAGTATCTTCGTTCAACATACCATATTATATGAGGTGGCGTCAAGGAGCTGATCATTTCGAATATCCACGGCAGACCCATGATTATTGCCAAACGGCATGTCATTCTGAACCTACGATATAAATGTAAGATTGACCAACAATATTGTAAAAAATACATAAGTTTAATATTAGGTCATTACTTAATATGAAATTAGCGTTTTTATTTGTAAAGGAGGACCATAAAGTCGATTGTTTTCATTCGGAAGGAGTCGATTTTAAACATAATATAAATTTATTTAATCAAAGTATATACCATTGGTATCTGTGCAGTTTTGCCATCTCATAGGTAGTTCATTAATTCATTTACTAAAAAAACGATTCGGACAGGAATCAATAAAATCTTTGCAGGCGTTTTGGACTGCCCCATAGGAGTTGATTTTTTTTTTCTTGCAAGAAGTTATCCAAATTTCGAAAAAAAAATTATAATCTGTTGGAGCAAGCTCCGTGGAGTACGGTGGATGTCTTAGACATTCCAATTGAAGCTCCTCTTATTTATCTGTTGTGCAGTGTGTAGTCTAGCGTTGTCCTGAAGCAGCAGTGGCCTAGAGCTAATGACCGACCTTGGTTGTTTAGCAGCTAGCTTTTCCATCATGATTTGCCAACTGCAATAAACATTTGCCGTAATCGTATGGCCTTAAAAAAGCTGTAATGAATGACACCGTCACTAGCCCACCAAACGCCCACAAGTAACTTTTTTTGAGTCTATTTTCACTTGAGGCATGCTTTGGCTGGTTCGCCAGGGTTCAGCCGTTGCGATGAGCATTTCCGATTACTGAGATTATCGTACAGGATCCACTTTTCATCACTCAGGTAATGATTCAATTTAAAATCCCTTTATTGTTGTGCCGGTTGAGTAATGTAACGCAGCAGTCGACGCGCGTTTATCGGTTTGCTCATAGATTATACAGATTATTATATAATTATACCGTTTGCTGCACTTAATTCTTGATGTACCCACCCATCTTTCAAACTTTTTCAGCTTCCCAATTTTTTTCAAGTGGATGAAAACAGTTTTATCACTAACACCGCAGTCTGCAGCCAACTCGGACGTGGTTTGCGATGGATGCGCTTCCACAATAGCCTTCAATTCTTCATTGTCAACTTTGGTCTTCAGCCGTCCACGGAACTTGTTTTGCAGGAAATTCTTCAAAAGTTCCAGTTCCAGAACGAAAACGTTGGAACCAAAAATGCACCGCCGCCATACAATTATTATTCCTTCGAGCCGTTTCTGCAGCACTGCAGGTGCCACGGTGGAACCTCAGAATAAAAAACAGGTGGAACTCGTACTCGAAAATAATCAGATATTTCAAGTTTTCCATTTTGTAAACAGACTACAGAGTGACGCAAAGAAAAAACAAACGAATTACGGTTTTCGAAACACAAATGCATGAGTAAATAGCGGTATAAATTGGAATTCCTAACAAATGAAGATATATTTGAGATCAAAATGGCCAGTAAGACAAAACGCCAATTTCATATGTGAGGACCTAATATATTATAATAGGTACTTAATAAGTACGCGGTACTTGCATACACATTAGGTAAATTTTTAGTTAAATGAGAATTATAGTGCATGGCAAACTTACTTATACTTTAATGCTTTTGCGTGGCTAGATGAGAATTTACTGCCCCATAGTATATACGATATGTATCCAAATATAATGAAATTAACCGCCACAATAATTGCCATAAAGCTATACATGTAAATCCATTGCACAGTTTTATCTGAAACAAAAATCAATCTTATTTAACAGTGCCACGAATTTGTGGTCGCGACTGAAAAATACTTACTGCACTGTAAATAGAAATCCACCCAAATACTTTAGAGGTGAAACATGGACGTAAAAAAAAGGCGGACGGAAGGTGAGCTAAGCATTGAGTGAAGCCCAACAATGGCGGCGACTTACGTTTGTGTGAGATTAACGGATAATTGCCATTGGCGTACTGGCGGCCGATCGTCTTACTTTGCTGTGTATAAGTGCGTGCGGCGCGTGTCGCTACGATTCGGCCGTTTTACTTTGATGGCGTCACTATTCATATTACTAAAGCGGTGTCCGCCTTTTTTTTACGTTCATGAGGTGAAAATCGAAGTGTCAACGAGGGCTAACGGCGCGCAGACTTTATCTTTTCGTGGCCATTTTTTTTAACACAGCTGTCTTTGACTTGGGGAGAGTTCAAGTATTACGTAACGCAATTTTTGTAGATTTTAGACCCCGGCACCCCCTGTGTAACGCACCGTAACATTTGTCTGTACCCCCGATCCCCCCACCTTTGAAATGTTAAGTAGCCAGTAGGTACACATTGGCCCATGTTGGCCCAATGCACGCCACGCAATCACCATTTGTGTAGAACATAATTTGTAAAGGAGTTGTCCTTGAAATCACTTGATTTCCATCAACAAATAGGTGTCCAATTTTAAAACACCATATAAATTTGGACCCACATCACACCCCCGTGAGGGATGAATTTAGAAATTCTTTCTTAACGTATGTCTGCGGTATAATAACTTTTTGCTTGCCAAATTACAGCGCAACTCGTCTAGGGGTTGATACTTTACCATACAACTTTGGACCCCATTGCATTATTTGAAGTAGATAAAGATAATGTTACGTAACGCATTGTTCGAGCCCCCTACCCGCTTGTAACGCATCGTGACACTTTACAAGCCTCCCCCGAAATTCCGTTACGTAATACTTGAACGGTCCCTTGCGCGTACGATTTATTTTGTAAAAAAAAATTCGGATACCTCTGAACCAGCAATTGCTCATGCCGATTTCAGGTTTGCGGTGATCTCCGGGATGGAAGTTGACTATGATCGTGATGACGGTCAGCAGGGCTGGCACGCCGTACGCGTACAGCGCGTACCACCCAAAACGACTCCACCCGCGATCTGATGTTATTGGCCGGCTAAAATAAATAACATTTTTTATATTCACTATACAGAGCTACCTAATATAAGGTAATAGCATGATTATGAAATGTGATAAGAAATTTATTACAGAGTATGTATTGGTCTTTTTTAATTAAAATGTGAAAATATTTCCTCTCTTAGGGCCTGTTTCACTATCTACTGATGAGTGCCATTTGCCAATTGGCAAGTTTTGTCTTTGTCGCTTAGTATAAAGTGAGCGACGACAAAGTTCCGGATAAACTATTCAACACTTACTAGGCGATTCTGAAACATGCTCAAGACACTTCATACCTAGGTTACATTTAAAACATGAAATAGTTTAATACACACGGGACCTCAGACCGAATAAAAGTTTTTTAAAAAAGTAATAACTTTTTATTCGGTCTGAGCACGGGACCTAAACAACAATAGACTGCGTTATGCGATGCCGAATACAAAAAAATTGGTAAGAGGCCGAGTCGGCATTAGTGAAATATTCGTTGACGTTATCTTATCGCGTATGTACCTAAATTACGCTAGCGAAAACAAATTTTGCTTATTATTGCTATTAAAGGTTAAAAAAATAAAATGTTAAAATATACTACTTTAAGATGTAGCTGTATATTATATTATGTCACCGTAAAATTGTAAAAACCGATAGATTGTAATATTACTAGAGATATTGTAATATGTCGACAGATTGTCAAATAAAAATTTCTTCTTACAATTTACACGTTATTTTGCGTTATCTATACTATAAAGCTGAAGAGTTTGTTTGTTTGTTTGTTTGAACGCGCTAATTCCAGGAACTACTGCACAGTGTTCTATTTGACTCAAAAAATTTCCCTATGCTGTTTATTGCATACATCGATGAAGAAATTCATTTTAAATGCAAGAGTAAAACACCCGCGTGTCTATTTCAAATACTTTTTTTTATAAAAAATAATTTATGTTTCGTGACCTCGACGTAAAAAAAACACTTAATAAATTCTGTAAGCGTGTCTGATCAATATATATTTTTTTTATTAATATAGTATGATGAAGGACCTTTAGGCGCATATTTTCCATGTTTTATTTTTTGAAGATCACTTCTGGCTACCGAGTAATTAATTTTTATTCAGATTTTGGTTTTTATTTTTTTTCTCCCAAAAAACTCAAAAGTGCGGCTTGTGACTGGCACTGAAAGATTAACCTTTAATGCGTCTATCATTGATAAAAAAATCAAGTTGCACTATGGAAGCGTTTACGAGTAATCGAATTTCAAAATATTGTGTTAAGGGTGTCACTCAACTTGACCTTTCATTTTTGTTCAAATTAATGCAATTTTGTCTTTAACTACAAAATAGTATATGATTTACAATTATTATGGTTATAGTAATGAATCTTTCGACATATTTTTACAATCTCGCGAGTTATTTTACAATTTTACGGTGACATATACAAATCGCTGTACATTTGAAAATATTGAATTTTGATATATGATACTATTTCTTCTGAGAAATTACTCATATTTAAGAGTACTATTCGTTTATACAATTAAAAAAAAGTCAGATCACCTATTGTTTGACCTTTAGTGATAACCCTAAAATGTACCATTTGACCTTTATTCTAACTCCCAAACGCTTCCATAGTGCAACTTGATTTTTTTATCAGTGATAGACACATTTAAGATGAATCTTTCAGTGTCAGTCACAAGTCGCACTTTTGAGTTTTTTGGGAGAAAAAAAATAAAAACAAAAAACTGAATAAAAATTAATAACTCGGTAACCAGAAGTGATCTTCAAAAAATAAAACATGGAAAATATGCACCTAAAGATCCTTCATCAAACCATATTAATCAAAAAAATATATATTGATTAGACACGCTTACAGAATTTATTAAGTGTTTTTTTTACGTCGAGGTCACGAAACATAAATTATTTTTTATAAAAAAAAGTATTTGAAATAGACACGCGGGTGTTTTACTCTTGCATTTAAAATGCATTTCTTCATCGATTTATGCGATAAACAGCATAGGGAAATTTTTTGAGTCAAATAGAACACTGTGTACTGGTACGAATCCAAATTTTTTTTTGTGTTGGATAGTCCACTTATCGAGGAACGCTATAGGCTATATAACATTATGATTAGGGGATCGAAAACCGGTCACATTTAAAAAAAACCGGGTTTTTCGGTCCCAGCCTTCTTCAAACCCCGGGTTTTTTCGGGTTTTTTGTTGATTTTGTAGAATTTTGTCAGGAATGTCCTAAAATTTATCTTTATCTGTTTTTTACTGTTACATCGTAATACTGATAAAAAGTAATCCCACCATAAACATTTTCTGTAAAGTAATGCCAAGACTAGATATGAGCGCCGATGGGTGATAGGTCGGCGGCGGCGCGCCGGCTTTTTTGGGTCGGCGGCGGCGGCGTCGGCGGCGTGACCTTGAAAGGGTTGAAGTTTGTACTTGGTAGTAAAAAAAATGGTAGAAATTACTTTATTTATTGGGTAACATACAATTACAATGCAATACAATTTATGGCACTTTTTGTAGTGATGAAAAAGACACTACTTTGGAAGAAACTACTTTGGAATTGGTAGTTTACAGTGCTTTGGTTCCTAAGAGTGTAATCTCTATAATCTTTTTCTATTTTCGTTTTATAAACGTCCACATTTTCAAGAATCGAAGACGAAAGACGTCGAAGCCATGTATATAACTGACTGCGTAGGCTTTCTAGTGATCAACCAATAATAGCGGAGATCTCAGCCACACTAAGCACGGTGCAAAATCTCCCAAACAAGCATATCTGCCTGTAGGTGGCACGCCCCGTATACCAGCGCCATCCCGGTTGTCTTTCCTATATCTGTCCAAACCAAATTATGTCCGGTGAATAATTGAGACACAGCTGTTCTCCCTAGAAGTTATGAAAACTGGGTATAGCTTCTAGAAGCTATGCACCTTGATCATGGCGTCCGACGCGATGGCATGACCATGACAGGTATCTTAAGAAGATACTGTTGCAGTTGTCCAAGTAGGGTGGAGGCCCGTTTTATCCTACCTGCCGTCATGGCCCTGAGAACAACCTTCTTAGCCTTCATAATATAAACAAGGAATAGAGGAAGTGAAGTTAGGTAATCAGGGTTTCAAGTGAAGCGGTGGGTGCTGAAGAGAGCGTACTCAAGATTATCAGACAGGCTGGCCTCTGCACATTATTTAATGTTTTGATGCAGTTGACCTGTACAGATTTATTTCTGCGTAGTGTGGCATACTACACTACGTATATGTGACTATCGTCTCACTATAGCTTCGTATAACCAAGCATAGCATTGCCTTCGACCGAAGGTCTCATTTAGAGCTGACAATTCTTGGGTAGGATCATAGAGCACATCTAGCCTTTTTCATAATGTCCTCGATGTACTTATTCCAAGTAAGTCCCATAATATATCTAGGATATCTCCAAGATATTCGACCTCGCTTGCAGACGTGGTAGTTTTCCCGAAGAGTGTTGAGGATTTTAGTCCCTTCAACTTCCTCTTATTGGTGTTAGGTATCAAGACTGTCTTATTAGCATTGACGGTTAGCTTGACCCTTTTGCACCAATTTTGCACCTGATTGCATTAGCCCAGCGACTACTGAGCCGCATTTGCCCACTACTAGTACCGCTAGATCGGATTATAGCTTGGCTCTCGACTCGGAGGTCGTGGATTTGATTTCCACATTGGAACAAAAAAAAGTTGTTTTCAAGTTTGGTTAGGACATTGCAGGCTGATCACCTGTTTGTCTGACAGGAAAGGTGATCCATGCATCTAATGGGCAAGTAAAAACTGATCTCTCGCCAGTCGTGTCAGTTATCCGTCCCACTGGATTACGAGACTAAAGGAAGAGAGAGTGCTTGTGTGCCTTGTATACTGCGCACATACTAGAGCACTATAAGAATAACTGCTGGCCCTGGTTTGAATGAAACCGGCCACCGACACCGAAATCGGTATGGTGAGCTATTATTATTATTAGGTCATCAGCGTATCCATAATCATAGAACCTTCTATTCTTCAGTTCTTATAGCAGCCCATTCACTACCAGGGACCACTGCAGCGGCGACAGTCCTCCCTGTGGGCATCCTTGGGTCCACCTGCTCCTGAGCGTCAAGCCCATGATAGTTGATGACGTTACTCTGTTGTTTAGCGTAGCGTTGATCCACTCTATAGTAATTCTTGAAGCCAGGCTATCAGGGTAATAGATCAGGTGGAGTTTTTGCCGAACGCGCGTTTAATACCTAGGAAAGGGCTTAGCGAAAACTTCTTATCCTAAATGGCTTTATCAAAGCAGTCTACTAGCTCGATCTACTCGATCGATCAGTAGATCTGCCTTTCTAGTAAGCACGTTGTCTTTTATGCCGAACTCTTTTGATAAGATAGGTGTCACTTATATGGATGTCCTCGTTCGTCTCCTCGTTTAAAGCGTGAAAGAAGTAAGGCTTATATGGGTATATATTATGACTTGGGTAATATGAATGCTAATAGTAACTGACTGAAATTACACATTATGAATATCCCTCTCGCTCACTCGGCGCGCCGATGTATTTTCGCGGCGGCGGCGGCGCGGCAAAAACGGCGGCGGCGGCGGCGCGCCGGCGCGGCGCTCATATCTAGCCAAGACGATCCAAAAGCTTCACTCCAACTGTCCAAAAGCTATTAGATATAGTAAACCAATCTTCTGGCTCTACCAAACTTCTAACTCTACACACCTACTCTACAAACCTAAAATGTGGCTTTTCGCTACATTCGCTTAAGCGTAAGGTCAAAATTTACAGACATTTTTTCTGTTATACCACAGAATACTCAGAGGGTGCGAGGTTGCGAGTGTCCATGGGCGACCGTAATCGCTTTCCATCAGGTAAGGGGTCGTCCATTAATCACGTGATGCCTAAAGGGGGAGGGGAGGATCCGAAAAAAAAAACACCTTGTATTACCAAGGGGAGGAGGGTATATATATAATAGATAGGTATAAGGAGACATCACGTGTATTAATTTTCGAATCTAGTCTATGCATACCGAAATTATTATCGGTTGTAGATTCGTAGTGTTGTTTAAATACTTACAAGACAAATTACTCGTATAGTTTTTAATTGCTTAAATAATTCGATTAATTTTTTTTTTAAGTTAAAGTTTTTCTTCAAACATGACCTGCTTACTATGTAAAAAAATACACGTGATCTTAGGTGGGGGAGGAGGTGTAGTATAAAATCTCACCACGTATCACCAGGGGGAGGGGAGGGGTCTATAAAGTTGTTAAAAACATCACGTGATTAATGGTCGGCCCCTAATCCGTTTGCTCATTTGCCCCCTAGTTTTATTAAAAAAAACTTTTTGTTCCCTGGTGGGTTTCGAATCCGCGACTTCCGGCTGGAGCGCTAACCACTGAGCCACAGAGGCTAATATGCAGCCGCACTTTACATACTTTTATTAAACTCAAACTCAAAGTAGCCACTTTGAGTTTAATAAAAGTAAGTCTGTCCTGCAGGAACTCAATATGTATTTGGAAAGGATATATGTATTATTAAGGCCAATGGTACTTTCCTATGATTCGATAAGAGAGGGTAAAAATTATGTCACTGACCTTATGTTGAGAAGTATTTGTATTGCAATTGCGTTCATCCAGAAAAAAGTAGACAAGAAAAAGAAGTAGACCAAAAACGCTGAAAAGACAGACAAAAAATTAATAATATATTTAAGTACAGTCTACAAGCAGTATACGAATAACAATACTATAGAAACGTAATTGAGCTAAAAATAGTTCCATGAGTTATCTAAAAATTTCAACAACGCGGATGATGCGCGGGCGCGAGGTGATTTTTTCGGTTGTCACACAAAGTGTTCATTCTGTTGGTTCGCTAGGGTCGTGCGGTTGCGTTGCGGGAACATTGCGACGGACATAATATTGTGTTTTTAAGGTTTTTACGCTATTTATTTATTAAATACTAACCTTAATAATTTTGTAAATAAATTATTGTAAATAAATATGTATTATGTAAATAATGGTAAACATTCAAATACTTTCATGATGTTTGTTTTAATTTCTTATTTTTGTCGTGACTATACAAAATAAAAATGTGAAAGTTTGAGTGGATGCAATGGATGGAATATGGATAGATGGATGTTTTTTATTTTATGTATTATTCTTTCACGCAAAAACTGAACGGATTTTCATGAAATTTGTTATGGTAGTAGTTTGGGTTCTAGAATAAAAGATAGGCTACATTTTATCTCGAAAAAGTATGTTCCCGTGGGGTACTGTATTTACGCGGGCGAAGCCACGGGCCAGCTGTGGCGAGAGCCGAGCCGACGGGGATAATATGATCTTGGCGCGACCAATCGCAACGCGACGTATTCTTCTTTAGTATTGTTATTCGTAGTAAGTATAGTGAATATTTCTAGTGCGAATGAAATGCGAATAGATAAAAACTAAAACTGCATCATTAGACTTTGATAAATCTAAGAAAGGAAACGTACTGATTTTGGCAGAATAATACAGTCATAATGTATTGTTACACCATACGATAGTGCTATTGGATGAAGAATATACATGAAAGGAACACTAATGTTGTCAAAATTCAATAGGTCTTTGTATTTTGTTGGTTGTAGTTTTGGTTGTAATAGTTAAATACGACGTATGAATTGTGACTTTATTGATATTTTGGTTGTAATAGTTAACACGTCGTATGAATTGCGACTTTATTGCAATACATAAGCAATAAATACATAGTAAATTTTGATTACCTTCTATGCCGCAAGCTATAAAAGTAGGTGCCTCTTGTACTTTCATAATGCCCATGATGAGAAGAGCCAAAGCTAAATTTATGCAGAAATTAGTTATGCTCTTTCCTTGTAGATCCCTGTTAAGGAAATTTATTTATTTTAGATAAAATATTGTTAAAATAATTAGTACAGGTAGGTATGGCCTCCATACTTGTTTCATGTGTACCGCTATCAGAAGTATCTCGCCCATCCATAAGTCGCCTTTAAAGATGCACGTGGATTTTACCACACCCTGAGTGTATATCACTATGCCCGAACCAATTTTAGCCCTCGTCCCAACGAGGGCTTTTTTGTCGCTCGTTAGATAGCTTTAGAATAGAACAAAATAATATGTAGTAGGTATATGATCTAAGCAAAATATGCATCACCATGTACCTATATGCGTACACGAGCGTCGCTTTTTTAAAACGCTGCCGTGTGTTCGATGTTCAGAATTCTATTTTCAGCTCTGTTCGATTTGAACGCATTTTTACTAACCATAAAATAAACGCTCGTGCGAAGGATGGATTAAACGCGGATGGCTATATTAGGTAGGTAAGTAGTTAAATGTGTAGGGTCAAGGAGGCAACAGTGACTCGGATTTTTTCAGAAGATTGAAAAATTGTGAAATTGTCATAGATTGGGCCTAAAATTTGCACACATTGTAGTTATTCTATTGTATTTTAATTTAGCTTATATGATTCTTTATTATTTACTACATAAATGAAACTAGGGACCTAAAACAAAAAAATGGGAATTGAGTCACTGTGTACCACTAGGTGTACACACTGACTCACTACTGTAGTACACAGTGACTCTAATAGTACACAGTGACTCAGGAGTATTTAAAATAAAGTAAAATGTCGAAAAACTTTGTTTTATTACAAAGAAAAAAATAAACATAAAAAACATTCTAAAAATATAAACACTGTAATCTAAAAAAATCACCAAATTCCTTGACTTTCATAGCGAAACAATAATAGCAGTCTCTTGATTAACACTTTTAGTTTTTTCAATTTTTATCAGCCTTTAAGACCTTTTTGAGAGATTTGATATAATCCGTTACTCTTAGAAAATATTATATAACTACCCTCATTTTGTGCTCATTTAGTTAGAAACTTTATTAATCACATAACTTAATGACACTCTCTGATGCCTTTCTTATGGATTCACCTCTCCTTATTAACCGTAAATCTTCTTTGATTCTTTAATGTGGAGTGTTCCCTATTTTTCGATCTGTCTTCTGTCCCGACATTTTACGAATATAATAATTAAATTCAAATTATTGAGCGTTACACTCCAAAGGTACACAGTGGCTCATGAGCCACTGTGTACCTTTCAAAAATGAGTCACTGTAGACTTCTACACCATTTTAAAAATATTTCATCTCAACAATCGAAATTTAAATCAAATGTGACCAAACATGCGTTCAAATTAATTGATAACATGCCTACTATTCAATCAATATAATGGTTATTACCAATTCCAACAAACAAAGACGTGAAAAGAACTGAAACTTATCTCAAAAAGTATTTTTTTGGCGCGAAAAAACTTAAGGCGAAAATATACGTAGATGACGTCACAGATTCGGGCGTGGCCTAACACTTCCCGCCGCGCCACCCGCATACACCCCGCAGCGCTCGCGATCTCCGCGCGCGGCCGCGTCGCAACTCAAATTATAAACTGAGGAACGGCCCTTTTATACGACTTTAGGATTGATTTAAATGCAACTTGAAAGTATTAATTTATTTCTGGTCTATGAGCAAAGAAAAAACGTAGAATGTATAAGCCGCTTCTCCTTCTTCTGTAGAAGCCGGTCGAGGTTATTCCCGAAATCTAGAAATTATTTGGTAGGCAATGCGGCTTCCAACCCATCACTTTTGATTTCATTTTCCACCTCTACGCCCACCAAAATGCAATACTTAGTGCTATTGACAGAATCACTAAAATATCCACTAGGTGTTTTTTCGCTTTCCTAAGCGACAAAAATACCGAAAATGAGTTATATCAATGAGTTTGTATTTTTTTTTCTGCGTCGATTGGTCTAATCGTCGTCTTCCTACGACGATTTTTTTGTCGCTTAGATATAGTGAAATTTATACAAAATCATGAATGTTATGTTCACTAAGCGACAACAAAAAGCTATTTATAAAAAAAAATCATTTGGATATTTTGAAGAATTTTAAAAATCTACGTAGTCTATTTTTCATGTTTTTACTTTTCATTTGTTTGCACAAAAATATTTTTACTTGTTTAAAAAATTCTTTTCGTGAACACTTTGTACATTTTCTCCATACAAATTATTTGTGAATTGTCCTTACAGTGCATTTAATTTGATACCATTATTTTACGAAAGTGCAACTTGTAGAATTTTACCCATAGTGAAATAAAACAATATTGGCGTAAAGATAGTTTTACATATTTGACACAATAACTATTCGTACTATGTAGATATTTTTACTTGAAAACTTTTGTTTTTAAGTATGTCGGTTAGATATTTTTTTTTGTCGTCGGTTAGATAAAATGTAACTAAAAGTATTAATAATGTTTCGCTAGTTAGTCTTGTCGGTAGTAGAAAATATCAATTTACTAGGTTATGGGAGTAAACTTTGCGCACATACTTGGACATAGTAAAATAGCTCCTATAGCTGGTCTATTTTCAATTAAATTGGCAACAGTCACTGAAATCGGTGTGGTTTCATTATTATTCCTTTTTTAAGGTTCCGTAGTTCATGTCTCGGAATCCTTATAGTTTCGTCATGTCCTTCCGTTTGACCGACCGTCCGTCCGTCCGGCTGTCCATCCAAACGGTGGTGCTTGAAATATGCAACTTTGAATGGATAAGTTTATTTATCACGTCGACATAGTGCTAAAATAAATGAAGATAATTTTTGGTTACACCTACACGAAAAGGGGAGATATAATTAGGTACATAGACATTATAAGAACATTGAGAGGTTTCTGAGATTATATTTTGATGTACGTACGTATCCGTTTGCGCGATATTCCACTTTTAAGCGCATTTCTTGTTAAAATACGGCGTCCCCCCCTCTAAAAGCCAAACGGCTGGCTCTAAAAATGTGAAAAATTCATGATGGTAGTCCATGTAATAAACTTTGAACGAAAACTATAACGGTCCAAAAAACTTCATAAATTCAGGAGTTATAGAGACTTAAATTGAATCAGTTTAGATGAAGATATCTGTGGCTCAGTGGTTAGCGCTTTAGTGCTCAAGCCAGAGGGCGTGGGTTCGAATCCATAAGAGAATAAAAAGTTTTCCGTGGATTCCTTAGAAAAATTACGTTAAGAATTAACTTCAACGATTAACGAATTAACGCTGCCGACAAAATATGTTACTATGATAAAATTTTAAAGCGATTTTGCCAGGTTGATGTTCATAAAAAAATTATCAGAATATAACAAATATTGTTCATCTCTTTTGTTACATCAAAGCTGCTATCACCGTACATTTTTAATGACAAATGTATGGCGGTAGTAGCGTTTTTCAAGGCCAGGAAGCCAAATGGACAGATGCAATAGTCTCTTCTTAAGACACCTATCATGGCCATGCCATCAGACGATATGATCAAGGTGCATAGCTTCTCAAAGCAACACCAGGTTTTCCTATCGTCTAGGGAGAGTAGAGGATAGGAATCAATGTTCACTCCAATGACATAGTCTGGTACACGGACGGATCCAGGAAAGACAACCGGGTGGACGGACCTTCTACGGGGGCATGCCACCTACAGGCTTGCCTATATACTTGCTTAGGACAATTTACAACCATGTTTGAGGCTGTGATGAGTTGTTCACTACAGAGCCTACAGATTTAAATGATATTTCTGCTACTGTCAATGCTTTCAGCGCAGTCTGTCAGAACAATCACACTGCGCTGAAGGCACTGACAGCAGCAGAAAGAAGAAGGGGCATTTTTGTATGGATCCCGTCCCCACTACTGTAGCACTACAAGACATATATCAAAGGACTTAAAAAGCGTGTATTTTTTTGTATGACGAAAAATCTCTAAACCATGGGAGAAAAAAGTTAATGAGAGTTATAAGTGAAAAAAAGTTTAAAAAATCATCCTGTATTATTGCACCATTTCATAGTGTTGCTAATAAGGAACAATTTTCGGGAAGTAATGGTATACAGCAAGCTTCAGAAAAGTGTTATATTTTGATAAATTGTCCCATATTTTGAAGAAATGTATGGAATGATAATAAAATGCTAAAATAAGCTCTTTCCTCAATTTTGTCACATACTTACATTATGGAAATTGTTTCTTACTTGCGATACTATTTAAAGGTGCAGTACACAGGATGTATTTTTTTCCATAATTTATGGGTTCGAATCCTGTCTAGGAAAAATGAGTTATCAAAAATGATGCAGTTTAAGTTTTCATCAAGTCGGCCTCGATATTCCGTAGGGCTAAATTGCTATTGCTATTTTTTTTTTTACTTCTCTTACAACGCCCAGAAGAATAATTCACCATGTACAATATCTTTTTTACTTTTTTTCTGTACCTAATCGTTTTAAAATTATTTTTGCTATTTAATTATATGTATTTTAATGTAATTGCTTTATCTGAATTATTTGATTTTACATAAACCACTTTTCCAGGCCAGGATTCGAATCCGCAAATTAGGAAAAAAATACATTTTGTATTATTGCACCATTCGATAGCGTTGCAAGTAAGAAACAATTTCCAGAAAGTAATTAGGTATGTGCGAAAAAATTGAGGAAAGATCTTATTTTTAGTATTTTATTATCATTCCATACATTTCATCAAAATATGAGGCAGTTTATCAAAATATAACACTTTTCTAGAGTTGAGTGTATACCATTACTTTCCAAAATTTTTTCCATAGTAGCAACACTATGAAACGGTGCAATAATATAGAATGATTTTTTTAAACTTTTTTAACCCTCATTTACTTTTTTCTCCCATGGTTTAGAGGCTTTTTGTCATACAAAACAATGACACTTTTTTTAAGCCCTTTCATTTGATATATGTCTTATAGTGCTACAAGGATGGGGACTTATTGCCCCTTCTTCTTTCATCTAAATTAGTTATGTCTTGTGTTCAAACGCTAAACATGCTAGGACGAGATAACAGCATCAGTCTGGTATGGGTTCTAGGCAACGGCAATATCTCCGGCAATAAAACCGCGGATGAGCTGGGTAGGCTTTGGGCCAATTGTGTCACCGTGTCATGCCCAGAATCGGTATGTGGAATATCTCCCAGCACTACCAAGAGAGAACTCAAGGAATGGGGCCGCAGCTTAAGTATAAAGCAATGGGCTGAAATCCTAGGCCTTGAGTTTTTACTTCTATATTTTTTATTATTTCAAGATCAAAATTAGCTAACGTTTTAGCTCGTTTTAGTCAGACAAGGGAACTGCAATTAATTTTTATAAACAAGAAGAAGGAGAATATTGTCAGTTAGGAGCAAAAATTTACAATGTCATTGAATAATAAATTTACTAAGATAACTTTAGCCGTAGAAAATTCTTAATGTAAGAAACATTTATGTAACTTATCTTGTTTTATTTTATAAACTCTTAGACCATTTAGATGAATACTCCTATATTTTTTTTAAAGTGTTTGGAATTAGTTATTTTTACCTGTTATTACAGAAAATGTATCTATAGCTTATCTATTTTTACATGTTGCTGAAAACCTTTAAAATAAAATGTAGGCAATTTTACTTGATATTACATAACTTTCGTTGATAGCTTAGACTTTTTACCTATTTTTCGAATTAGGACTTTTTTACCTAAGCGACATAAACTGCCTGTAATTCGAAAGCTATATGACTCGTTTTAATGTCAAAAATTGCTATAAAAATAAGATATACGTTGTATCTTATTGATATATAGATATTTAGATGTAAGTTAAAACCATCTAAATCCGACTATTTTGTGATTTTTAATGATTTTTTTTCTAAAAATTTTAACGTTAAACCACTCTTCTATAAAGTTTACTAAATTTATACGTCATATGTGTCTTTCTTTAATTATTATATTTTCTTTAATTATTATTTTTTATCAATTACTATTATTTAAACTGGAAATATCATAATATGTATTATATAAAATATGAATTTGCTCTCCTACGCTATCGAATTGGATTTTGTCTGTAATGGTAGTTGTATGTGTGTTAAATAAATAGATAAATGTCGCTTAGGCATTTTTACCTCATATACTATATACCTCAAAACGTTGATATACAAAATAGACAATTAAAACAGAAATAATATAATATATCTATGGACGCTTCACACCACGTCAATCTGATCCCGTGGTAAGTTCTCGAAGAACTTGTGTTACGGGTACCAGATAACGGTATTTAATACTTTTATACTATACACGTAATTAAGATTTTTATTATATTATACACATATTTAATACACATCCATGACCCAGGAACACAGAAAACTTTTTGTTCCGTCGGCGGGATTTGAACCCGCGACCCCCGGCTTGAGCAACGACACGCTCAACCAACTGAGCCACAGAGGTCGTCATAGAAATAGAACTATACACTTTCTGTGAAATTTACAAGTACATATTATATAATAAAATATTATACTATAATATATACTATATAATATTATATTAATATATTATTAAAATTTCAAGTAAGAAGTTGAAGGAACAAAAAAGTACATTCAACGATCGAACATTTTCATTCTATCGCAGGCAGAGTGCTCGCTAAGGTTTTCATAATTTATTTTTTACGGCATGTTCCCTTTTATTTCAAGAGTAAAATAAACGATTGCGAAATAGCGGCACCGCGGAGAGTGACACAACCTCCTCGTACGAAAGTCAGCGGCTCACTGTCCCGCGCGCCCGCGCACGTACGGCTTACAAATATTTTCACAAAATAATAGTTATTTACGTATATTTTGAAAACAAAACGGTATTTCGAAAAACCCAACGATGAAATGTTAGATAAATATATTCTTCACATTTTCGTAAAAGAACCATCTTTATAGCCGTAGTAGGTAGTAAGTAGATAGAAAAAGAAATCTGAAAACAGGGCTTTTTAATTTTAATTTATTTAATATTAATCTTCGTCTTATTAAAAAAAATAACGATGATATTAAAGATGAAGGATTGAAGTGTGAAATGTATATTTTTTTGAATTTTTTTATTCCCATTTTTCGGAGTAGTTCCGACTCAAACTGAGCGATTTTTAAGCTTTAGGGGCTATTTGCCCCTTAACACCGCTTCACATTTCAATAGAGCGCACGATCTGCGAGTGGGTTGGTTTGAACGCGTCGGGGTACCAACCGCTTCGAATCACTAAGCGAGACAGCTGTATATTGCCATTCCTTCAGGTCGAAATGAGACTGAGCCACTGTAGTCGACTGAGTCACTGTTACCTACTTGACCCTACTTATTTACGAGTACTTATATATTAAGTTATTACGCATTTATACGCAACTTAGGCAAAGCTTAAGGGAAGAATAATGATTTTGGCAGTGTACGCTTGTTCCTATGTATGAATGTAAGTTTATTTCACTGGACCGCCTAAACTAGGTAGGTACTCACTACTGACTGATTCAATTTTAATGAATGAGGTGTCAATAGATTCGTAATAATGTCCCGAGTAACATTAAACACAGGCTAAATAATATAATTTGCGTAGTCAGAATAAGTTTTTAGGGTTTCGTAGTTCACGTCTCAGAACGCTTATAGATTATAGTTTTATGTCCGTCCGTCCTTTTTCGGCTTACCGTCCAAACGGTTAGTATTTAAAATGATGAAACTGTTTGGATATGTATATTTACCACGTCAATAAAGTGCTAAAATATTATCACGACCATCAAACTTTATTGGGATACCTCCCCATAATTATTTACTAATAAGCACTTGGCCGGTTTTTATAATAGCATGTTGTTAGATGATTTAAAAAACCCCCAAACCTCATCTCCGGCAGTAAGGCGTACACCAGTATCGTAGGCACCAGGAACGCGACGGACACGAACATACATATTCCCAGGACATGTTCCTCGACAATGGGTTCTTCGAGTGCGCAGAGGACTAGCGTCAGATTTGATGACTCACTAGTTTTGTTTGCGACACAGTATCTGAAACGAAATAGAAAACGTAAACAAAATATGACGATTCTAAAAAATAAATTGTGCTAAAACTGAGAATCATTATGCAATAATTAGTGTTCTAGTGTTCAAGGATCAGTATTCGATCCACCTATAAAAACATGATGACCTAAAATTTTGATTATTCTATAAAACCTACGAATAACAAATAACTATAGAAGAGTAACGTGCATACTTTTGCCGCTTTGATTTTTTTTCCATTTACGTACACAAACAAACTTACAACGAAACACTCACACTTCCTCATATCAGTGCATATCAGTGCATGATTACGTTGCTATTGGTCGCGCCAAGGCCATATTATTATCCCCGTCGGCTCAGCGCTCGCCACAGCTAGCCCTCGGTTTAAGGTACCTAAGTATAATAAGTAAATTGCGTAAAAACTTTAAAAACACAATATTATGTGACATAATACATAATACGGACATAATATAAGCACAGTGTAATAAAGAGATACAGTGGTTCAACGCGTTTGAAGTCGCGCGAAATGCCGCTTTTGTGTAGGTATTCGTCATTGCTGCAGGGTTGTCACAATAATGTGTTTTATTATAATCTGTTCTACATTTTAGGTATTCGTAGTATGTGTATGTAGAGTACTAGGAATAAAACAAAAAAATATAGAAGTATTAATGAAGAGTTTTGTTATAAAAAATACAAATGCGTATACAAAAGCTCAGGGTTAGCATGATATATATCAATTGATATTTATGCTTGATATATTATATCAAAATTGATATTTATATTTAAAAATGTAAAAGAATGTTTTAAATGTAAAAAATCTTACATCAACACAGGTCTTATTTTCCGAGAGTTTCACAAGCCTAGGTCATCAAAAACTTGCTATTTGACACGACATTAACTAATCATAGCCGTCGACGCGGCTTGTAACGGCATATGACACCCACGTGACCCCCTGTTTTTCGGAAGAAAATTCCTTGTTTGTTATTATACTATTGTTATACCATTTATACCATGTGTCAAATTAATTCGACTGATAAAATTAATACACTTTTTTTCTTCTGGTTATAAACAAAAGTCATTTTATGGTTTTATGGTTTATTTAAATTGATACTCAAAAGTATCTATCGTTGATTTTTAATTGATTTGAAAACTTTTAATATCAATAATAAATAAATGAGTTTAATTTTACTTCCCTATCTTCAAATTATCAGACATACAAATTATTTCGATTCAACTATTACGAAAAAACATATCAGAGTACCTATGAGATTTGTATGTAATTTTGAAAATATCAAAAAATCAAAAATATCGGATATATATCAAAGATTGATTGATATTTGTTATAAATATCGGATATTTACGAACCCTGCAAAAGCCACAAATGCGAAACTGAAAGGTATTTTCGACATTTGGATTTACTAGTTTTTAGATTGCGATTGTTGAATGTGACGATGTAGTTAGTAAATTCTCATACGTAGATACAATTTTATTAAAAATTCTGACGGGAAAAAGGCGCATGGTTTTGTATTAAAATTAATCTTCTTTAGCTGTTCATATAATTGTAGAGATGGCCGTTATAACGTAAAGCGTTTAAAATAGCGTGCTTTTATAAATAAGTTGTAAAGTCGTTTAAAAATTTAAGCGTTTATCACTTATAATTATCGTTCATATCGTTTATAGTCATAAAGCCATAAGTGTGGTATGAGCAAAGAAAAATAGTTCTTATGACAGCGCAATAAGAGTGAAAATTCTTTAATGTAGCTCATCACTTATTTAAACGGGTTATTTTTTGTACTTATAACTATTAAGCTTTTTCGTGTTTATTCACTTTTTGTTAGTTGCGCTTTGCGGGTTGACGAAAACACGTTATATTACGTTACGCAATAATTCGTATTTTAATCGTAATAGTGGTGCTTTGGTGGCTTACCGTGAAGTTTTAATGTAAATAATAAATATAATAATGGTCCATATGGACGTAATATAAACTTTTCGTGTAGTGTTTTAGTATAAAGTTTATTAAGTTTTTGTCGTAAGATGACGAATAAACGACGTGAATTGGAACAGTAATTTATGGAACTACTTTGAAAGAAATGAGGTGGAAAAAGTGGCGATGTTTGTTATCCTATAAATCAACTATTACTAATGATAAGCAACATTTAAAATTAATGCATATTATCAACATGTAAAAACATTTTTATGAGTTCATATTATTATATTAATAATTATTCAGATTTCAGACAGTCCTAAGCCTGCAAAGTACGAAGGAAAGTTAATTTAAATCAGTTTAAGCGATCGAAAAACGTAACATAAGCGCAAAAAATATTATAACTTATAAGTGGCAATAAGTAGATAATCAAATAAGCAACTAAGCAGTTAAAAAAAGCTGCTATTGAATATTTAATAACGAATAAGTTAACTTTTAATTTTAAGCCGTTTATCACATCTCTATATAATTGACCATTGTAAATAAGTACCTACATACAACTCAAACGAAACACTGTCGCAAACCACTTAAAACAATCAAATTAAAAAGCGTCAACCCCGGCTGACGTGTCCCAAGCGAGTGTATGGCAGCTTGGGCTCGCTACCGCCCCTCTCTCACCCCGCACGCCCCGCACGATTGCTCTGTCTAGACGTGTCCGTTGGACGACTGTAGGTAATAGTTCTATAGGCTGTGATATAAGTCCGTTGCAATGTTCCCACGATGCAACCATACAACCCTAGCAAACCAACCGAACGGTTTGTGTGGCAACCGAACAAATCGCCGCGCGGTTGATATTCTTAGCCCCGCCCACCGTGGATGATGATCTATATTATGTAAAGATAGAATTAAGTTTGGGAATAAAAATAAATAAATGATAAAAAGTCGGGCCATTTTTTGGCTCAATTATGCTTATACATATAGGTAGTATTGTTATTCATAGTATGAAACACTTAACTTCTATTCGTTGCGCACCCGTACCGCATAACCTTGAACCCTGCGCCACAGATTAAAAATATAACACACTAGGTACACCTAGGTAGGTACTTCTCTGTTTACTGTGACATGACACTACGAGCAAAAATGTCATTCGTAGATAACACAGAGTCTTTAGAGTAAAATATATACAATACAAGTACGTACAGCTTTGCAAAAAAAATAGGTATGACGAGGTCGCCAGTAACTACATAAACATTTTCGATTGTATCATCTTTTATCTTTATTACATTGGAATGAAATTTATTAGTTTATGTCACCGTAAAATTGTAAAAACCGTTAGATTGTAATATAACTAGTGAAATTGTAAAATGTTTATAGACTTCCGACGCGAATATTCTGCCTATAATTTAATTTAACACATTATTTTTCGTTAGATTTTAAAATATTTAAAGTTTTGAATCTTTCGACATATTTTTACAATCTCGTTAGGGGTCGTCCATTAATCACGTGATGCCTAAAGGGGGAGGGGGGGTCCGAAAAAAAAATCATCAAGTGTCACCAAGGGAGGGGAGGGGTTTAAAAATTTGTTAAAAACATCACGTGATTAATGGACGGTCCCTTAGTTATTTTACAATCTAACGGGTTTTACAATTTTACGGTGGCATTTATTTTTTATACATATTTATGTATATAATATATTTAAATTTAATTATATATGACATTCGTGATCTAATATGAAAAAAAACATGATACCTACAGTCGACTGTTTTTAGGGTTCCGTAATACTTAAGGAACCCTTATAGTTTCGCTCTGTCCGTCTGTCTGTCTGTCTGTCTGTCTGTCTGTCTGTCCGCGCCTCTAGCTCCTGTAATTATGAATATAAATTGATGAAATTTGGTGCAGTTATAGATTGTGTATAGATCACGGTTTCGGGATCATAAAAAAAAAATAATTTTATATTTTAGGGGTGGCTCTCCATACATGTGAAGTGGGAATGAAAAATATTTTTTCATTCTACCCCATCGTGTGGGGTATCGTAGAATAGGCCTTTTAAAATAAAGGTAAGGTTTCATACGTTACTTTTTTATAAAGTTGACCATTTTCGAGTAATCGGCCTCCAAAGTAGTTTGTAAGTTGGTCCCCCCCCTAGCATTTTTAAACTATAGAAGATAGAAACTTGCAAATTTCTATGCTGATAGATCATGCTAAAAACTCTTTAGGAAAATTATTTTGAACCAAATCGGACAGTAACTTTTAGAGTAATTAAAAAAAAGCATATTACGCGTTTATAGTTACGGAACCCTCGTTAGACATGTCCTGACATGCTCTTGGTTAGGTTATTAAATAAATGAATAGATAAGAATTTATTTCGGATAATTATAAAATCCATAGTGTTAGTAAATACATAAATCACTTAAAAGTCTATATTAGTACTGATTAAAAATAAAAACGGTTAGGCACTGAACTGAGACACAAGTTATTTAACATGCACTCCAATCCAATGCCTCACCAGACCGTCTGCAGTATCCATTAAAACCCTTAGAATGCTGTTATTACTACTTCTGGCACGTTGCATCAACGACGCCACCCTTTTTCTTAATATGGCCCTAAAGCCGTCGGTGCGCATTTCTGCGTACATGCCTGATAGTCTAGGCAACAAGTGCCTTTTTGGTCAACTTTTTTCAGCAGTCTCCAAAAATTATGGTTGAGGTATCATTCGATTCGGAATGGCATCTAGATGATTTTTTAAAAAAATATGAAGTTCCGCTTGCAAAAATAGATCAATAAACAATAATCCGTGGTCAAAAAAAATTTATCGCGATTTTTCAATAAGTTACCCATTAATTAATTAACAGTTTTTTGTAGCATGAACATTAACATTGCAAGTGCGATATTTGTTAAACTATTAATCTGAGAATTTTTTCCTTTCGTGGAGCTATTTCTCAAAGGACCTTAGACTAAATTCCCGTTGGAAAAATTAAAAAATTGTTAAGTGGGTTGCGAAAGCCGGAGTACCGGTTTTCGGGCGTATTTTCAACCCTCTGGGAAAAATTAAGTATTTATCCTACAATTCTGGGAGTTAGAACTTCTTTTAGGAAATATCCTCCTCTTTTTGAATCTTTTTTCAAATTGGAATTTTTTTTGTTACTTTTTGAGAAATTTGCAAAAAACTAAACCCCCTTTTTTGTTTTTAGTTAATTGTTAATAAATTTTGCAATTTTTGAAAGCGGAACTTAATTTTTTTCAAAAATCATCTAGATGCCATTCCGAATCGAATGATACCTCAATCATAATTTTCGGAGACTGCTGAAAAAAGTTGATTAAGAAGGCACTTGTTGCCTAGGCTATGAGGCACTGCAGTATCTTGGTAGTCCTAACAACATTCTAAAAACATTATTATATTGTACTCGAAGAGCATTGATCGCACGTTGGGTATAGGATGCCCATAGATTGCAGGTGTAAAAGGACTGACAGTAAGCCTTAAATAGGGTCACTTTTACCTCTGCAGTGCACCTTACAAATCTACGAGCTACCATGTTCCCACGTATGGCCAACGCTTTTCGCTCCCTCTCAATATCTACATCGTTAACAAGATTGTCCGTGACCCAATGACCCAGGTATTTACATTTGTGAACTCTAGCTAGCGGAGACTTATTTAAAAACACACGTGCTATTATACTAAGTTTGTGCTCACGAGGTTGAAACACTAGTAGTACACTTTTTTTGGAATTATACCTGAGTCCTGGAGACACGGCATACCTACTCTTCGCACTTATTGATCAACTTTCTAAGTCCACTAATTGAGGGACTAAGCAACACCATGTCATCAGCATAACTTATGTTGTTGATCATTAGCCCGCTAATTGAACAACCGACACTGGTGTTGCTGAGCTCCTCAATCAATTTATTTATGTAAAGATTAAATAGACGAGGGGATGTTAGTCCACCTTGTCTTACTCCACATATTAATCTGTAGGTACTCATCAGAGAGAGACCCAGACCACTTAACAACATTAACTTGGTTATGGTACCAATAATCAAAAATATTTATTATCTCGTGTGGAAGATCCGTCTCAGTTCTTAACTTATGCCACAATACCTCGTAAGACACCATATCGAAAGCGTTTGAAAGGTACAGAAAACATGCATAAACTGGAGTGCTCCTGTCAGTATAATACCTGACAGCCTGCTTGAGAGAAAAGATTGCAGTTTCTGTAGAGAGCCCAGCTCTAAATCCAAACTGGGCATCATGCAACTTTTAATATTTTTATCTAGATGTTGATCAAGCAAACCGTCTAGGACCTTGGCAATCATTGTAGCTAGCGATCTGGGTCTATAATTAGATTTATTGGAGGGATCTCCAGTTTTATTTTTGATTATTGGTATAACCTTCATAAATGCATTCACTTAAAGTGTTTATAATCTATAAATATAAAAATGTTATAAATATTGGTTTGTGTACGCTTCAAAAACTTCAAAAGTTCTGCACCGTTCTGCATGATATATAATCCGCATCAAGGATGGTTTTTATCTATTTTTTGCATCAGTCACATATCCGCGACTGCGAAAAAACTATATTTACGCGGGCGGATCCGCGGGCAACAGCTAGTATTCTTTTAAAATCTATCGATGACTTGCTTGTCCTCACCATCTTTGCACATAGAGTCACAACAGTAACCTAATTCTTTTGTCTAAGTCTAAGACTTTTAACTTTTCGTTATATGAATTATGGTAGAGTTCTATTTGTTCCTTGTCTCTATCACCCCAAAGGATTTTATTGTTTGGAGTTATACGTGCATGTAACCGCTAAGGACGTAGTATACTTAGATTGCATACTACTTCCAGTGGCAGATGGTCAGACGAAGCGACATCGGAAATAACTCGTACACTAACAACTGATTGTCTCACAGCCTCTGTTACCAAACAATGATCGAGCCAGCGAGTGCAACCATGCGCTTCACTTATGTACGTATGGACATTATTTAACAGTTGTATATCAATACATGACCAATTTTGATCTCTAAAAAATTTAAAAGTTCAATAAAAAAGGGTTCGCCTGGGTGAGTCGCCTGACAATGCCTGCTATCACCGCGTTATAGTCTTTTTTGCAAAGCTGTAGGTACGAGTACCTACCTACCTGCTAAATTATACAAACGGCTGGCGTCTTCGATAGTGGGATGTAGAAGCCGCTTAGACCATGTCCAGAAACTGCGTATTCTTACGCACGTAAGGTCTACGCACGTAGTCGAGGTACTAGGGGCTAGGGCCCCATACATTGCGTCCAGGAGCTACGTGCGTATTATTTTAGCTATGCGCGTATCGTACAAAATTGACCTATTAAACCGCTTTGGTTGATTCAGGCACGGATCCAGCTCTCAAAAGATGTGGCCCGAAAATTTTGATTTTATTATTTCCTTCATAACATGGTTATTAGAATTTAAAAAAATAATTGCATTAATTTCTTTATAATATTATGTTAATTAAAAGCTAACGCGCGGAGTGAGCGAGAAAGTTTTTCGCTTATTTAGCAAAAAAATTATTTTATGTTTGGTAAAAAAAATAAGCTTTCAATATAGGTACCTTAAACAAATTAACATCAACTAAAATTATAAATTAATTAAATAAAAAATATATGCATATATAGTATAGAAACATACACAAATTATAGATTATATAACATCGGCAGGAGTAATTCCTATCGGTTCAATCAAAGTATTATTTTTTCTTAAATCTGTTGGTTAGTAAATAATAACCTAACCAAGAGCATGTCAGGACATGTCTAAGGAGGGTTCCGTAACTATAAACGCGTAATATGCTTTTTTTTTAATTACTCCAAAAGTTACTGTCCGATTTGGTTCACAATAATTTTCCTAAAGAGTTTTTAGCATGATCTATCAGCATAGAAATTTGCAAGTTTCTATCTCCTATAGTTTAAAAATGCTAGGGGGGGGACCAACTTACGAACTACTTTGGAGGCCGATTACTCGAAAATGGTCAACTTTATAAAAAAGTATCGTATGAAACCTTACCTTTATTTTAAGAGACCTATTCTACGATACCCCACACGATGGGGAAGAGTGAAAAAATATTTTTCATCCCCACTTCACATGTATGGAGAGCCACCCCTAAAATACAAAATTATTATTTTTTTATGATCTTGAAACCGTGATCTATACACAATCTATAACTGCACCAAATTTCATCAATTTATATTCATAATTACAGGAGCTAGAGGCGCGGACAGACAGACAGACAGACAGACAGACAGACAGACAGACAGACGGACAGAGCGAAACTATAAGGGTTCCTTAAGTATTACGGAACCCTAAAAAAGGGCTGAAAATTTATGGAGAGGTGATAAATTTTGCTCTTTCTTCAATCTACCTGACTAAAGGTCCGCTTAACACTAAATTCACTACTATAAATATGTATTTTAACAATAATATAAGTATGACCAGCAGGTAAAAAGCACCAGGTAAGACTCAAAAGGTTAACAATACCAATACTCCTACCTACTGAACCTATTTTGATTATAAATTAATAGACCTTGAAAGTATGCACTCACAAGGCTGTTGGGGTTGTGGGTATGCCCATACTACACGTATAGGTGCTCCGCTCCTGACTCAAATAGGTGCAGCAATTACGCTGTAATACGCAGCTACCTCGAGTACGCGCGAGACACGAAGTGAAAGAAAAATGTTTTTCTCGCTCCGATTGTATGATTCAGAGTGAGACAGAATTACACTGCATTCAGATCGGTTGACACCGTTTGGTATTTGGTAATTTTGGCATTTTCACAGTACTCACACTAGTGAAATTTTACTTTACAGAGTGTTCCGAAATTTTGTGCTGTCAATGTTTTGTCAAAACCAATTTTTTCTGAAGACAACTTCTATTAAAACCTTCAACACACAATTGATATCGATTTTAAATAGTCAAAAGTGTCATCCCCTGTATTTTGGAGTGCAATGAAAGCGTAGTAAGATCGAGTTGCCAAGTTTCAAAAAATATTTCTCCCTAAAACAAATAGTACGGTTCCCGTGGATTTTACCTAGCATGCGAAGACTCTCAAATATAATTATTAAAGTACTTATGCCACATCTAAACTTCATAAAGTTACATAAAACGATAAAATATAAAGGTACCGTTAAAAATAAAAAAAGTTACATACCAAACATGTAAGTATTACTTATACATATAGAAAAACATACCTATAAAGATACTTTATACAGTAAAACTACTTAGCTAATATCTTTCGGAAGTCCCACACATGCTTTCCAACATCCGTCGTTTCCAAAAAAACGATGATTGCCGAGGGCATTAACAAATTAGTTGCACTGTACGCAGCACATTGAATGACGCGGTCGCGTCCTATTCGTGTTATATAAAGTATATACTTTAGCCTATTCGCGTTATGAAGGCAGTGAATCATGCGTACATACTATGTCAAAATGGCTTACTTTAATAGGTAAATTAATGTAATCACAGCTAATGCGTAAATTTTGACATTTGTATGCATGATTCACTGCTTTTTTTAATACTTACAGACTATAAGTTATTTCGTAGGTATCTAGAGGGTAAAAACTGTATGTCTGTCACCAGGCTATGTCTCATGAGATCATAATCCTTACTCGCGGATGTGTGTATCGTTCCCGTGGCCCCGTCAGAGGGCGGTGAGGAGGAAGATGGGGGGGTTTTTAGTGGGTATACCATGAGTCCCACATCACAACTTGGGTGCCCCCTGCGCCTGGGTGGTATGCTTAAAGCATTTTCCCCCCCGGATCATAATCCTTGATAGCTAGACAGTTAAAATTTTTACATAACCTTTACTAAAAATAGTCGATTTTGTAATAAAAAATGAAACCCTTATAGTTTTGCTTTGTCCCTCCGTCTGTCTGTCTGTCCACGCCCCTAGCTTCTGTAATTATGAATATAAATGGATGAAATTTGGTATAGTTTTTTGTATATTATATTATCTCGGATTTAGCATCGTAGAATAATAATAATTTTATATTTTGAGGGTGGCTTACATGAGAAGTAGGGATGAAAAATATTTTTTCATTGTACCCCATTGTGTTGCATAACGTTGAATAGCGCTTTAAAATAGAGTCAAGATTTCATGCATGACTTTTTTTCAAAATTTTCGAGTAGTTGTAGAAATGTAGAGTAGATTTCTAAATTATAGGTTAAACTTGTAAGTTCCATGCTGATATGTAATGCTTAAAACTCAGGGAAAATTATTTTGAACCAAAACGGACTGTGACTTTTGAAGTAATTTGAAAAACCTATTACGCGTTGATAGTAACGGAACCCTCCTTAGACACAACAAACGTGAATTTTTTGACGTTTTTGGCGTGATTCTTTAATGGCAAGATGGCAACAGGTAGACGCTTGAAATAAGAATTTTGATTTTTTATACAATACATTTTTTATACCAATAAGTGATAGGTCAGCTGTAATTAAATAATAATAGTATATTTTATTACTTGTCAAGCAAATCAATTGCAAATTTAAATAAAACAAGCATAAAAACCCCCTAATAACCCCTTCAGATACCTTTTCTCCCTAAATTTAGGGAAAAAGTCCCAAGTTGGCATCACAGATAGACCGGCAAACATTTTGTTGTGATAAGATAAGAATCTCTACGTGCGAAGGTTAACGCAGGCTTACGCACTTTCTGGACAGAGTCTAAAGTGTCATCTTGTGGTTATCCGAAAAAATTCAAACTGTTTAGTATCGGGGAGTCATGATAGGATATATAAAATGTATAAAAGCAAAGAACCCCATAAGAAACAACAAATTTGAAAAAACCAAGAGTAAAATTACATTTATTACAGAACATTTTTATACAAATTGTAAAAGTCGAAAATGTCGCAAATAGTAAATTATACATCTATGGTCGCAAAATATTTATTTCCATCTATGGGTTTCATAGACAAAAATAGACTAGGGCTTTTTACCTTTGAAAATAGTTAAAAATGAAAAAAAAAAATAGTGGGATGAAACCTTAGATATAATATGATCTAAGGATGAAACCCTTTGGAAAAGGAAAAGAATATTACAAAAATAATTTATTTTTCCCTTAATTTTTGTTATAATATTCTCTCTTGTTTTAAATTTTTTTTGTTTGTTGTTTTAGTTAATGTTAAAAATGTAATTTTTAAAAAAAATGTAGGATGAAACCTGTGGATGAACATGAAACCTCAGATCAAATAATAAACCAAGATAGCGCATGGCGTTTGTTTGAACTGAAGCCTAAAAAACTACGCTACTTCAAGTTAACAAATGCGTTCACGCACACACAAGCAAAAAAGTACGCTACTTTTCGACAATATCGAATGAGTCGTCGCGACGACTAATCTATACTGATAAAAAGTAAAGTACTTTTTTGCTCGTGTGTGCGTGAGCGCGTGTGTAAACTTGAAGTAGCGTAGTTTTTTAGGCCTCACTTCAAACAAACGCCATGCGCTATCTCGATTTTTTATTTGATCTGAGCATGAAACCCATTGGAAAAGCCATAATTCATACACAGGTTTCATCCTAATTTTTTTTTGTATCAAACATTATCGGCATTGTCTAAAACATCGTTTCTCAAGAGGGGGGTCGAGTTTGCTTTCAAAGGGGGTCGCAGTCTGTTGGAAAATAATAAATACAAACTACATAGTACAATCGAACGAATCTTTTTTATCGAACGTCGAAAGAATTCGTTCAATCGTTCGAACCAGTGAAGCTAATATTATAACGTATAACTAGCTAATAAAAACAAAAAAAAAAATAAACCGACTTCCGAAGTAAAAATACACAAAAAAGTATGAAATAAAACTTATTTTCTAAACTAGCTTTTGCCCGCGGCTTCGCTCGCGTGACATTGTTTCTATACACATCCTTTTAATTTGACCGGTCACAAAATCGGATTCTCTCTCTACTCACTCTCAACTCTCAGCGGACCTCTAACTACGTATAAATTTTGTCGCTGCTATTTTTTTACAAATTTCATTCCCTTAGAGTGTGAGTTTAAAATGTCCTTTCGTAGTCTGAGACTGTATGACCCGGAATCGGAAGAAAATTCAGAGCGCTGAAAATAGAACTCTGTGCTAATACAATATAATTAAAAAGCGTCGAGTGTCGAACTGTCATATATGACATTGACGCTTGTGTGTTCGATTTTCATATCTATTGTATAAGTCCAGAGTTTTATTTTTAGTGCTCTGAATTTTCCCGGGCCTGCCGGAATCCGGATTATAGGTATAGTCCAAGACTAAGCGGACCCAAAAGTTACCCAGCCAAATTTATCGTTGTACGTCGTTTTCGATTTCGATTCGATAGCGAGTGTTCTCCATACACAGGATAAAACAATTACGGAACGATATAAGCTTTCCCGCGCGTTAGACGGACGGACAAACATGACAAACATGACGACGATGATGAAAAGTAGCCTATGTTAGACCTCATGACATCAGCTATCTGCCAGTGAAAGTCCCTTAAAAATCGGTGCAGCCGTTTCAGAGATTAGCCGGAACAAACAGACAGACATACAGACAGACGGACAGACAAAAATCTTAGAAATTGATTTGTTGTTGTATGTACCGTGTAAACTTTCATAATATGCAATAAGTGAAAAGCTGTTAATTTAAAATTACAAACAGACACTTCAATTTTATTTATTTGTAAGTATATATGCATAGATAATCCTTTATAAATTCAGCTAAATTTTTACTATTTGTCTACTCAATCTTCATAATTTTGAATTCGGCACCAGCTCAAACAGTATTATATAATATTTTATAGAACTCAAGTTCAAATTTGCTGGTACCGACTTCAAAATTAAGAAGATTGAGTAGAGAAATAGTTAAAATTTTAGCTGAATTTATAAAGGGAATTATTTAGAAAATAAGTTTTATTTCATACTTCTTTGTGTATTTTTACTTTGAAAGTCTATTTAATTTTTTGTTTAAAAATAATATTTTTGCCCATTCTAGTGATATTTGTTAAAATATTATAAATATATTTTAAGAACGTTTAAAATAAACGATCGAATGTATAATTTAATACGCGCCAAACTTCCATTAGGTATTGTAAATAAGATGATGATGATGTTCATTGTGAGTCATAAAGTGGCACATACTTGCAGTTCTTTAAACAGTGTCAAAATTTCCAAACGCCTTGGTGAAAAATCTTAATTTTTGGTAGCATATGCTTGGACTACTTCAGTAAAAGTCAAAATTATCATAATATCTGTCCATATAAATTTCGAAGAGTTCCCTCGATTCCTCATGTATCGCATTATCAGGTTTCCACTTTAGTGACTAAAGAACAAATTTCGAATTATATCCTTTACAACAACAAAAGAATTGTGCAAATAGGTCCATAAATGGCAGAGTAATTTTCAAAGATATCCGTGTCGGTGTAAAATAATATGAGAAGTACCTTTTATACCATCATAATGGTGTGATGATGGTGGTGATGATGATATGATACCAAGTTGGCAAAAGAATATAAGGAACAAAAAAATTACAGATCTGGTGACTAAATAATACCACTGAATTTTCCAAACTGGCAGACAGATTATATTTTAGCGAACAAATAACCATCTTGGCGACAATTTGTGAGTACACATTTAATTTAAGAATAGGCACATATATTTTCCCTGATGTAGGTAACTCAAAAAACATACAAACAGCAAAACGAGCGCACACAAAAAAAACATAAAGGAGCGTACAAAATTCCCAGTTTTTAATTTTTCTCGGTTTGAGGGGGGTATAGATTATTGTGTAGATTAATTTTGAAATTTAAGAATGGCGGATATTTATTTTTCGTAAAATTGATATGGGCGTCGTTTATAGGCAGGTCTATCAACATTTTAAAATTTCATAAAAATTTATTACAATCTAACGGTTTTTACAATTTTACGGTAACATATATACAGCCGAACGTATAATAATAAATAAATAAATAAATAAATAAATAAATAAAAGTTTATTTGTGAAAATACACTGCTTCCAAAAGTTACAGTTACAAAAAAAACATCAGAAAAGTAGAAAAGTAAAAAAAAAAAGCAATGATAAAGACAAAGAGCAGATATAAAGAAAATAGAACTTTGGCAGCGTATTACACAAAAAGGCTAGTCCTCAGCTTTATGCTAGGCCAAATAGACCTAACGCTGATTTTCAGGACCACCTATTTTTTCTATTTTGGCAGCAGACACATGAAAATATACTTTAGTAGATACATAGGTATTATATGAAGACATAAATTAATAAAAAAATAAATGTTTGTATATTGCAATTTAAGTAAAATAAATAAATAGTACATACTTATAATGTTATAATACATGATACAATTACATACATATTATAAGGGGTATAATTTTATTCTATTTCAATTAATCAATATAGCTATTTAATTCATTATCTCTAGTGCATTAATAAATAATAAATAATAATCTCGATCCACGTCACTTACATTGCATATTTAATTAAAATGTAATTAAATGTTATTATTATTGTAATTGTTCCTGTAAAAGATGTTGCTTGTAATGGCGCCTAAAATTGTTCCTTGTTAGCAATTTACGTAGGGGCGGTGGTAGGTTGTTCCAGCACTTAGTGGCCGAGTATTTAAAACTACCCCTAAATGCTGCTGTACGATGACATGGAACGCATAACGAGTATGTGGTGAACCTTGTGTGGTATGAGGTGTTTATATCCTTTGACCATTCTAGTTTTTTGTAGAGATACACCGGTAACTTTTGTTGAATTATACCGAAGAGCATAGTGGCTAGATGTAACTTCATACGGCTATCCATTTTTAATAAAGATTTTTGGTTTAGATATGGAGTCACGTGGTCTCTCGGCGGTATATGAAAACAATAACGGGCGCATGCATTTTGAACACGCTGTATTGATTTTTTTGTCCTTTCAAGAAGCCGAGGTCCAATAGCAGCATCTACATAATTAAACTTAGAAAGAACAAGCGCCTCGCATAATCTTACACGCAGATCTTCACTTAACGAATTTCGAAGGCGATACAAAACTTTAAGACGGTAAAAACAACCACGTACTAACTTTGAAACATGATTTTCAAACCGCATGTTTTCATCTAACAGCAAGCCAAGGTTACGGACTTCCGATGTATTTTCAATCCTGCAGCCATCTACTAAAATTACTGGATCCTGTATTTTTACATGTTGTATTTGATGTCGACTGCCAAGAACAATATATTTAGTTTTATTAGGGTTTAAGACCAAACAGTGGGATTTAGACCAATCAAATATACGCTTAAGGTCATCATTGATTTTTGCTATCGCTTGTTGAATATCATGTAGTTTGAAAGATAAGTAAATTTGAATGTCGTCTGCATATATATGGAATTTACAGCTGTGAAAGCATTTAATAACATCAGCTGAATAAATGCTAAATAGTTTGGGGCCTAATATGGAGCCCTGAGGTACTCCTCTTATCAGTGGCGAAGGCTGGTTCTCCTATAAAGGGAAGCCGTAGCCTGTATAATAGATAGGGATTCGGATGAGGGCCTTCAAAAGGTGCTTGGTGAGGGAAGCCGATAGGAATGGAGTTATAGGAACTCCTCGCCACTGCCTCTTATAACTTGAATGAACCGTGATGATATGACATTTTCGTCATCTTTGATTTCTACGGCTTGATATCTTCCTTGCAAATAACTGGAGAACCACAGCACTGAGGCATCACTTAGTCCATAAAAACGTAATTTCGCTAGCAAAAGATCAGTATTAATAGAATCAAACGCACGTGAATAATCAAGGAGTACCATAATAGTTACATTCCCATCGTCTTGGGCACACAGAATATCATCAAGCACATTAATGAGTGCAGTGGTCGTACTATGGTGCTTCCTAAATCCGGACTGCATCTCAGGTAATATACCATTCTCATCAATATAATCGTTGAGTTGCTTGCATATTACTTTTTCTAAAATTTTCGAGGCACATGGTAAAATGCTTATCGGCCGGAGGTCTTTAAATTCTGTTGGATTAGTTACTTTAGGTATAGGACGCACCATAGCATAACGCCATGACTCAGGGAAAGTTGAGGATGAAATACTTACATTTATAAGACGAGTAATAACACCTAATGTATGTGGGAGGGATAAGTGTAACATATCTAAAGAGATGCCATCGATACCAGTGGCATTGGAGCGTAGTTCACGTATAATATTAGATATATCTCTCTCTGACACTGTATGAAAATCTAAAGTGCTTCCGTTAAAACTATTATTATTATAAAAATCAATATAAGTTGTAGCCACAACGTTATCGCCCGGTATATTTAAAAAATGAGAATTAATTTTTTCTGCGTCTCGAAGGTCAATTGGAAGTGATACCGCCTTGTCCTTGAAATTAACATTATTTTTTATGTGTTTCCACAATAATTTGGGTTTATTAACATTAGAGCATATAAATTTTTGAAAATAGGCTTCTTTTTCAAATTTCATTGATTGAGCTACAATTTTTTTCATTTCCTTATAATAAAGTATTTTTGCAGGTATATTAGAGAGTCGTGCTTTCCGGTAAGCTTCATCACGAGTTTTTATCATTAATTTTATATTATAGGTGATCCAAGGGTAACTATGTTCCTTTATCGTTATAAGCTTTTGGGGCGCAAGGATATCGAAAATTTCTAGCAACTTAGAAGTAAGGTATTCGGTAATTACATTGACATCACCATAGTTCACAGCATCCCAGTCGACCGAAGAAAAGTGGTTATCAAGGACGGCCGGATCTATGTCTCTGATGCATCTATAAGTAATCCGTTTAGGCTTAGCTTTAAGTTTAGGCAAGTTTAACTCACATACCACCAACGCATGGTCACTCAAACACGGCAATTGATCAACCCATAGTCGGGTCACGTTTACATCTGTGCAAACGAGATCGAGTAGGGAGTTACTGTGCGTGGTAAAGTGTGTGGCCTGGTTAACGTGCTGTTGAAGATTAAAATTATATAAGAGATCTTTTAGTAACAAAGTGTTAACATCTGTTAACACTTTGTTCAACAAATCGCCTCCTTTTTTTGAAGTCGGTAAAAAAAATTAGGAATTATGTTATTCGTTTACCCTACCTACCCCTAAATATTTTTTACTTGCGGCCCGCGACACCATGACACGTGTTTGTGGCTCGTATATAAAAATAAAAAAACCGGCCAAGTGAGAGTCGGACTCGCGCACCGAGGGTTCCGTACAAAATTGTAATAAAAATAATGATTCACGGCTTATGCATAAGATTTATGTTTAGGAAATTAAATGCTTTTTTTTTTTTTTTTTTTGGGTTAATTGAATGAAAGGTAAATTGCGGTTTACGATTTATGACGTATTAAAAAAAACTACCTAAGTACTTACTAGATCTCCTTCAAACCAATTTTCGGTGGAAGTTTGCATGGTAATTGGTAATGTAAGTATGTGTAATGTAAATTCAGTTTAGAAAGAAATGTCATTGAAAACCTCAATATCATTTTTGAAGAACTATCCATAGATACCCCACAAGTATGGGTTTGATAAAAAACTATTTTTTGAGTTTCAGTTCTAATTATGGGGAACCCCCAAAATTTATTGTTTTTTTCTATTTTTGTGTGAAAATCTTAATGCGATTCACATTATACATCTACTTACCAAGTTTCAACAGTATAGTTCTTATTTATAGTTTCGGAAGAAAGTGGCTGTGACATATGGACGGACAGACAGACACACATGACGAATCCATAATGGTTCCAGTTTTTGCCATTTGGCTACGGAACCCTAAAAAGGCTAGTGGACTGCGGCTGACTTAATTATATAGTTCCTACGTAGATCATTACGTACCTATCTTCTGGGTCTAATTTCTCCGTTTGTTCTATGTAAGGTTCTGCATCATATGAAATGTGTTCCTTTTTGTCGCAACTCAATTTTAATGGCGTCGATAAGTTTGTAGCTGAATCGAAACATTCGTAATCATCCACTCGAAGAATACCTTTTCCACAGCAAATATTGGTCTGTTCCGTTAACGCTATAGCGTAGGTGCAAAGTAACATAAGTTTAAACATTTTCGTAATTTAGCATATAATATATTCTCACTAAAATTGGTCACTTTACGATTCGACTTTACACATATCGGTACATATACATATTTATATCGGCTATTTAATTTATTTAATCAAACAAGGCCGCGCCTGAAACGCGCTATCGAACGTGCGCCGGCGCTCTACGTTACAAACAGACTACAAGGTAAGCATAGTAGCTGGTGTTCCATATCGTCTCACAACACGACCAACGTTAAGACGAGCAACAGACAACTCGACGTAGGCCAGTGAACTCAGCAGTTTTTTCGGCGGGGCCACAGTGGGCCGGCTGACACCGGTTTTTAGGTTTTCAAATAATAACGGTTTCTTGTCCTGCCGTCCTCAACCTAAAAGGCGGCTAAATGGACATCAAGGCAATTTTTACTTTTTAATGCCATTATCAGCCTCTATATACTGTTTTGAAATCTCTATCGATCTTTCTAGGCACGGTTGTGGTTATTGTATCTTTCACCGTTTTTTATTATTATTATTTATTGAAAATATATGTCACCGTAAAATTATAAAAACCGTTATATTGTAATATTACAAGAGATATTTCAATAAGCTGACAGATTGTCAAATACAAATTTCTCCATACAATAGGCAATCGGACTGTTTTTTTTTTTTTTTTACTCTTAAATATGAGTAACTTCTCAGAAGAAACCGTACCTATATCAGAAGTCAATATTTTCAAAGGTACAGCGATTTGTATAACAAATTTCGCGAGTCTCCCAAAAACGCTCCATACTAAAGTCGACCTACAAATGACGTCACACACCTTGAGGTTAAGGTGTATGAAGTAGGTATATATGGCCGCCGGAATATATTTGTAATTTATATCTCCGATATTTGTGCGTTTCAGTTCATACTTACCATAATGAATGTTTTTGTATAGGTTTACCAGATGAAAAAATCAAAAGTCCGGAGAAAAGGCCTGATTTCCATGGAAAAGTCCTGAGATTTTCTACAGCTTGAGAATTTTCTCTCAGAAACGTATTATTATCTTGCGCACGCGTTTTACGCGACTTTTTTTATTTTAACTGCAATTGTTACTAAAAGAAAATTATTTTTAGTAGTTTAATAAGAGATATCTTTAAAATGTAACCTGTGTTTTATTGAAAATCCTGAGCTATCACTAGATTTGCTAAATCCGGCCGGAATCCTGAGAAGAGTCAAAAAATCCTGAAATCTCAGGACAAATCCTGAGATATGGTAACCCTATTTTTGTATATGTATGGAGAAATTTGTATTTGACAATCTGTCAGCTTATTGTAATATCTCTAGTAATATTACAATATAATGGTTTTTACAATTTTATACATTTAAAAGTTGGCTCCGCTCGAGCCTCGAGGCACCAAGCGACGCATCGTTCCCGCTCGTCGACCGGTTTCGCGATATGCTATTGTACATAGGTACAGGATGCTGGTGAGATGGGGTATTAAATATTGTGACGTTCTCTGGGCATAGAAGTTAGTAAATTTTGGTGGTACATAATACATATTAACATATTTTTAAACGACTTCCAAAAAGGAATTTTTGGAAGTTGAATTTTTGAATTTCTCAATTCGACCGTATACCTATATGCTTTTTTTTATGTTTGTTCGCGGATTCGTCGTTTATGAACCGATTTACAAAAAAAAAATTTTTTATGTAGGTAAAGGGTATAATTCCAAGTTGGTCCGGTTGTCAAAAAAGTGGTGACCTAATGATGGGATCCATGAGGAATCGAGGGAACTCCTCGAAATTTATATGGACATATTGGTGATTTCTACTTTTTCTGAAGTATTCCAAGCATATGCTGTCAAAAAGTAAGATCTTGCTCCAAGGTATACCCTGGATAAAAAGTACAGAACAGAACTCCTGACTCCTTATAGATACATATATGGCGTTGTTTAAAAAACTGCAAGCATATGCCACTATGTATGACAATTAGAGTAATCATCATCATCACCACTATCACACCATACATCATCAGATTATGATGATATAAAAGGTATTTCTCATAGTATTTTACACTAACACGGAGATCTTTGAACATTACTCTGCCGTTTATGGACCTATTTGCAAAATTATTTTGTTGTTGTAAAGGGTTTAGTTCGACATTGGTCCTTTAGTCACTAAAGTGGGAACCTGATGATGCGATCCATGAGGAATTGAGGGAACTCCTCGAAATTTATATCCACACATATAGTGATTTTGACTTTTACTGAAGTAACACAAGCATATGCTACCAAAAAATAAGATATTGTACCAAGGTATACCCTAAATCCAAAATCACTGTACAGAACTCCTCAGTCTTTAAAGATATGCGTTTGGAAATTTCGGCATTGTTTAATGAACTGCAAGCATATGCCACTTTATAACTTACAGTAATCATCATCATCATCTTAATAGCAATATTTTATGGAAGCTTGGCGCGTATTCAATTATACATTCGATCGTTTAGTTTAGACATTCTTAAGACTTATTAATAATAACTTAAGAAAATATATCTCTAAAAAGGGTGAAATTATTATTTTTAAACAAAAAATTAAACCGACTTCCAAAGTAAAAATACACAAAAAAGTATGAAATAAAACTTAATCTCTAAATAATTCCCCTTTCAAATTGGGCTAAAATTTTTACTATTTCTCTACTCAATCTTATTAATTTTGAAGTCGGTACCAGCAAATATGAACGTAAATTCTATAAAATATTGTAGAATATTGTTTGGGCTGGTACCGATTTCAAAATTAAGAAGATTGAGTAGAGAAACAGTAAAAATTTTAGCCGAATTTGAAAGGGGAATTATTTAGAGATTAAGTTTTATTTCATACTTTTTTGTGTATTTTTACTTTGGAAGTCGGTTTAATTTTTTGCTTAAAAATAATAATTGCAAAATTATTTTGTGATTTTTTTTGTGATTTTGATTTTTACTCTGAAGTAACATTAGCATATACTACCAAAAAATAAGATATTGCACCAAGGTATACCCTGGATCCAAAAGCAGCACACAGAACTCCTTTGTCTTTAAAGATATGCGTTTGGAAATTTCGGCATTGTTTGAAGAACTGCAAGCATATACCACTATGTAACTTATTGTAATCATCATCATCTTATTTCCAATGGAAGCTTGGCGCGTCTTCAATTATACATTCAATCGTTTGTTTTAAACGTTCCTAAGATGTATTTATTATAAATTAACAAACATCACTAAAAAGGGTAAAATTATTATTTTTAAACAAAAAATTAAACCGACTTCCAAAGTAAAAATACACAAAAAACGTATGAAATAAAACTTATTCTCTAAATAATTCCCCTTTCAAATTCGGCTAAAATTTCAACTATTTCTCTACAGTCTACACAATCTTCTTAATTTTGAAGTCGGTAGTTACCAGCAAATATATACGTGAGTTCTATAAAATATTGTAGGATATTGTTTGGGCTGGTAACGATTTCAAAACTAAGAAGATTGAGTAGAGAAATAGTTAAAATATTAGCCGAATTTATAAAGGGGAATTATTTAGAGAATAAGTTTTATTTCATACTTTTTTGTGTATTTTTACTTTGGAAGTCGGTTTAATGCTCATTCTTATTTGGAACTGAGTTCAATATTTGTTGTTTTAATGTCTTGTAGGTGAAATGTGTAGTGCTAAAATCTTACACATGACTAAGTTTCAATTTACGTGTTAAAACACGTAAATTGAACGAAAAAAATAAATTTTATTTGTAGTTTTCGTCAATTTTGTAGGATTCACAAAAAATCAATGATGATCATACAAGACTAAAAAGCAGTAACAAAAAAATGTGTGTAAATTAACCACTTTTAAGTGATGCAAATTTAATATAAATTTAGTTAGAATAGAGAAGTAAAAGATTAGTCCCGATACAATGGGAGAAAAATTAAACAAAACCTTCTTGTCTATAAGGCGGCAACATGCCTTTACCGCTTTAGCTGCTGATTGTTATGGAGAGGATCAATAAAAAAACATTCAATTCAAAATTTAGGGGCGTTAAAAATTGAAACTGCCTCATAGATAATATTATGTGTCATTAATTTCATAAGCCTAGACAAGTTGCAAATAGTTACTGACTTAAGTTAAGTATCCTATGAGGTAGTGTAGAACCTTTAACCGTCATTTAGTACTGTGCTGTTGAGAGGAATTTCCAAATTTTCCTAGATCCAAATTTCTAAGAAGCTTAATTACCTCCTGAGATAATTAAGCTTCTTATTTTAGATTATAAGTTATTTCGCAAAAAGAACTTTATTGATATAAAAGTTCAAAAAAATATCTAACTTTTGACACATTGACATAATTATATGACAACATTAACAATTGTTTATAGAAAATCACTAGCATCAATTTCAAAATAATCCCCCGTTTTTTAGCTCTATCTCAAAAACTGTTTTTGTTTCTTAACCGTCTTTAGTTTGAGGACGGCAGTGTAGTTGCTACGAACTACAAGAAACCAATATTATTAAAAAATACTTTTTAAGAAAATGATATTAATTAAGTAAATGCATTGATTTTTTAAATTTAAAATAAAAATTTAATTAAAGTAGGTAACATTTTTTTAACAATTATTGTATAAAAATAAAACAATTTAACATATTAGAAAAACTTGATCTCCGTTCTCCATTAACAAATGAATTAGAACAACCCTTCGATCTCGCCGGTGGAGGTGTTGAGGTCGATGTCGTAGATGTTGGGGCGGGTGGGCAGGCCGGGCATCTTCGAGATCTCGCCCACCATGGGCACGACGAAGCCGGCGCCCACGGACACGAACATGTCGTTGATGCGCAGCGGGAAGCCCACGGGTGCGCCCTTGACGGCCGGGTCGCCGGTCAGCGAGTTCGACGTCTTCGCCATGCACACCGGCAGCTTGTCGTAGCCCTGGACAAAAAATTGAAATTTAAAAACTTATTACATCTCTTGTTAATAACGGTTTGAGTTATACAGCTGTACAGCTACTACAGCTGGGGTATTGCAGTGTTCGTTGAAGACAGTAATTGTGTAGATATTTATTTTATTGTTTTATTAATTAAGTACCTATAATAATTTAATTAAAAGAACTGATGATCTTCAAACGGCTGATCCACCCACCACCAATTTTCTCATCAAACGAAGCTAAGAACACTCTCGATTAAGTCATCAATATTGCGCTTTCATTTGAGACCCCACTCGAGTATATTTGCAGTTATTCTTCCCCACTCTCACCCCCCACAACTTTTAAACGGCTCAACCGATTTTCATCAAACATGTCTAAGAACACTCGCAGATGAGTCACCTTTAATACAAAAAAAACTAAATTGAAATCGCTTCATCGGTTCGGGAGCTATGATGCCACAGACAGACAGACAGACAGACACGTCAAACTTATAACACCCCTCTTTTTGCGTCGGGGGTTTAAAATGTATACGTAAATAAATTTCATACATTTCGATAAATTTACAACAAAATGAACTGTGGAGTGGATATTGTGGATGTAAATTGTAATTAGCGGCACATATTATATGAGCCGTAATTGTAAATAATCAAAGATGGATTGTAACAAATTTATACGGTATTTTGAATATGTCTGGAAACAATTATAATACATCGTATTAATAATAAATCATCTGAATGTAGACGCTATTTTTTTAATAAATGGGGTCTTGCTTTGGTTTTGAAAATACGCAAGGATGGGAATCGCTTGCCACGAAAACAGCGCTAATCAATTCGGCAATTTCTAAGCGAATCATCTAAATGCCAAGACGTAAGTATGTTCTGCACGAAAAATCTTCGCCTGAAACTAAACACGCTTATCATGATTGCGCGATATGTTGTTCCCAGAAGGCATCATACTTTTCCGCAGTGATTGAGTAAAAAATGACGATTCAGATTAGTTTTTGCTGACTTTTTTTCAAATATCATATATTTTAGTTAGGTCTATAAAAACGTAATTTATAAATAAAAAGACTAAATAATAGATTTGTTTCGTGACTAAAACTCAGTACATCTCGTTTTTGTAACTTTTGTGTTGCTTTTATTTAGGAGTTGATTATCTTCGTTAAAATTTAAATATCTATTATCTTTTAAAGTTTTAATGCCCTTAAATAAGTAACTGTCAAAAACCATGAGTGTAACATGTATTGAAAACATGGGTATTTTTGACCCACCTCAATGACCGCGTAAGTATTTTAATCTCAATGACGCCGGGTTAAAAACCGATTCGAACAACAAACATTTAAAGAAGGTCATGGGATTATCGAGTCCCAGAGCAGACTGACGAGCAGCTGTTTACATTTTGCATGTTTGATATAATATAACAAACTATGCTAACACCGAGCAAATTTTTGATATTATAATATACCTACGATACGTTAGTAATATTATATTATATTCTTTGCCTACGACCTACGTATTATGTAATTTGATTAGTCTATGGTATTTTTATAAGATAACAGTCTTATATAATTATGCAAGTGGGTCACGAGTTTCTTAGCAGACCGAAGCATAAGGGTCGTAGTCGACGGTGAATGCTCAGATACTCTGTCTGTTGATGCTGGTGTCCCACAAGGCTGTGTGCTGTCACCTACCCTGTTCATACTGCATATCAATGATATGTTACAAACCAATGGCATTCATTGCTATGCAGATGACAGCACGGGTGATGCCTTATATCCCGGCCACGCGAATATCTCTCGGCAAAATGTCATTGAGAGTCGAAACAAACTTGTCTCTCAAATTGAAAATTCATTGGAGAAGGTCTCTGAATGGGGTAGACTTAACTTAGTCCAATTCAACCCCTCTAAGACACAAGTTTGCGCGTTCACCGCTAAAAAGTTGCCAATGGTCGTATGTCCTCGTTTTGAAAGCATACCCATAACTGTCTCCTCCAACATTGGAATACTTGGTGTTAACATATCGAGCGAGGTCCAGTTCCGATATCATCTGGAGGGCAAGGCCAAGTTAGCCTCCAAGAAGCTTGGTGTTCTGAACAGGTCAAAGCAGTATTTCAGTCCGGTCCAACGCCTACAACTCTATTAAGGCGCGTTCGGCCTCACATGGAATACTGTTCTCATCTCTGGGCAGGGGCACCAAAGTACCAGCTTCTCCCTCTGGATCGTATCCAACGTAGGGCCACTCGAATTGTCGACTGCCATAGTGTTTCAAACAGGCTTGACACCTTAGAGCTACGTAGAGATGTAGCATCGCTCTGCATCCTCTACCGGTTATATTACGGGGAGTGCTCCGAGGAATTGTTCGGACTTATACCTGCTGCAACTTTTCGCCACCGCTCCATGCGACAAAATAATTATCATCCTCATCACCTTGATGAGTGGCAGTCCTCCACCGTGCGCTTTACCCGAAGCTTTCTGCCGCGCACTGTAAAACTCTGGAATGAACTGTCGCCAGCAGTATTTCCGGACCATTATGACCTGCAAACCTTCAAGAAGGGAGCGTATTCCCTCCTAAAAGGCCGGCAACGCACTTGCAACTTCTCTCATGTTGCGGGTGTCCATGGGCGACGGAAGTCGCTTTCCATCAGGTGATCCGTTTGCTCGTTTGCCCCCTAGTTTCATAAAAAAAAAAAAAAAAAGTCTCCGTGGTCTAGTGGTTAGAGCTCGGTTCTCGACTCGGAGGTCGTGGGATAGATTACCGCATAAGAACAAAAAAAAACTTGTTTCCAAGTTTCGTCTGATCACCTGATTGTCTGACAAGAAAGATGATTCATGCGTCGGATGGGCATGTAAAAAGTCGGACCTGCGCCTGATCTCTCGGCAGTCTAGTCGGTTATCCTTCCCATGGGTTATGAGAGTAAAGGAAGAGAGAGTGCTTTTGTGTTCGGCGCAAAAGTTTGGGCACTATAAAATTACTCCTGCGTAACTGGCCTGGTTTCAATGAAACCGGCCACCGTCACCGTAATTGATGTGGGGAGTTATTATTATATGACATTTACCTAACATCCTTAGTCCCGAGTCTCCCGACCCCGAACAAAGTTTGTCATAGTGCAGGAATAAACAAGACGTTACGAACATGAAAAATATTTCTGAATAAAAGATTTCCCGGAAAATTGTGACAAAACGTAATGGAGTCTATAAATAACGGTGGCATTAAGTCTATTCGCGTTAAAACAGGGAGTGTCAATAAATCCCGCGTACTCAGGTCAAAATGGGCTTACGCGTCATTGGTCAATTTAGATTTTTGTGATATTTCACTGTCTTCTTAACTCAAATATACTATACTCTATAGTAATATAAATTTATTATTTTGGAATAAAAGTAAACAGGCGTCACTTTGTAAGACTGTGTAAAACAATATATTTAGGGGCGTTGGTTAAGAGCAAGCAAATAAAAAGTTGACAGTGTAGAAATTGAAGCAACAATGTGATAATTCACAATTTTTAATGATGGTTTTTAAATTCGTGACATCTGACAACTTTTTGACATGTTACGTCGTGCTACCAAGCGCCACCTGGTGACGTAAAATTGACTTTTTTGCGACTAAGCCGAATAGGGAATATGCACACATTTTTTTAATTTTTTTATATAGATCTATCTTGTTTGGTAAATCGTATGGTAAAATCAGTTTTTTGATATTATTAAAAATAACAAAGATATGAACGTTTAAAGTAGTCTATTAGACAGAGAGATCGGACGTATATCGTGACGTCACATAACACGACTTTCATAGAAAGTTCATACTAAATTTCGTTTTGCTAGAAAGAGATAGATTACAAACTTTGACCGCTCATATCTTGCTCATTTATCAACAGATATTGAAATTTTTTTCGCCATATCCTTTATTTTTCAGTCTTGTATCATATTATTATGTTTTAAGCCATTTTTATATTTTATGCATATTACCTATTGGCATTAACATGTCGAAAGTCGACCCATGTAAATTCCCATTACCGGCCTCACAATCGCTCAAGTGCGGCCGACGCGGGCGTAGGGTTACAATCTGACCGGATAAATCCGGTCTAGACTGGATTTTAAGGATATAGACCGGACTCCGCCCGAATTTCATTCGAGACCGGATTTTTAATCATGTCAATAAATAGTCAATAGTGCTTACAAAAAAAGATTTTTTGAAAGCGCAGTTGCTAGGGGAGAGAAATAGAAGTACAAGTCAGATGTTTAAAATTATATTGTGTGACTAATGTATTCATTAGTATGTACAAATAACATTCTCATAAACGATACTAAAACGTAGTCAAAATCTACTGAGTTTTATTTACGACCAAAGACCGGACTTTTTAACAGAAATCAGAATTTTTTAACACTTGCAACCGGCTTTTCGATTTCAATCCCTGGTAACCCTACGCGGGCGTGTATAAATATTTATTTAGTGGTTCTAAGTTTCAACAAACCTTCTCCTTATAAGATTTCATTGTCTCTAAAACCTCGTCGGTGTACTCCACTTGACCCGCGCCGTACATCTCCGTGGCGATTTTCTTGATCTTTTCCGGGAGAGGCATGTCTACCGGGTAAAGGTACCGGAAGTCGGACTTGGCCTCGCAGGCCTCGACCACGGCGTCGGCCAGCTCGAGAGCGCCCGCGCCTCCTTTGGCCCAGTGGTCGCATATCACCGCCCTAAACGCGCCATTCTTTACCGCGTAATCCCGCACCATATTGAGTTCGGCCTCGGAGTCGTTGCTGAAATAGAACAATGATGTGACATACCCAAAAACTAATCAATAGTTACATTAAATTAATGGCAGACGTTGATGTTTTTTTTTTTAAATAAATGACTTCATTTGATACGCACCGCACTTGCTATTGATTGAAGCCATAATATTGCCTATATGAAGGGTACAGGAAAAAAAGGGGCTCATCGAGATATTTGTCCAAATCAAACCAACAATGGTAGTTGATAGATTTTGAACGGGCCTTTAGTATGCCGTAGTTCAAAAAAACTAAAATGGGCTGATTTCCTGTTATATGAGCATCTATGAAACTCAGGAAAATATAGTCTGAAACCTTTGAATAGCTTTTTTTTAAATTAAATAAATGTCAATTAGCCCTTTCTTTTCCCGTACCGATAGATTTTGAACGGGTCTTTAATATGACGTGTTCAAAACAAACTAAAAGTGGCTAGTTTTCTGTTATATGGGCATAGCAAAATCATCTATGAAACTCAGGAAAATATAGTCTTGAAACCTTTAAATAGCTTTTTCTTGAAATAACATAAATGTCAATTAGCCCTTTCTTTGTAATTTCCCGTCACCTAGTCTACCTAGTCAGAGTTCAATTACGAAGTGGAAAAAATATGGGATTAAGTAGTAATCCTTGACAAGTTCTGAACCGTACACTGTAAACTGTACGTCTGTAAATTGTAATGTATGATGATATTGTCATTTGACTCGACACTTGTGTGTTCGATTTTCAGCTCTATCATATTAGCGCAGAATTCTATTTTCAATGCTCTGAATATCCCCGGTCTACCGGATTCCGGACAAAATAGTCCCGGCCTTACCCATGTCTGTTAACCGCCACGACTACCGGCACCCCGAATTTGTTGCCGTTGCTGATGTGCTTGCCCAAGTTGCATAAACCCTTGCTGAGGAGTTCCAGGTTTTCCTGAAAAATTAAAAGGCATATAAATGAATGATACCTATCTTTACCTACTCGTAGTTTGGACACAAGATTCTTGCACACTGAAATTAAAAGAGTCTTCAAATATTCATACTATTTACAAAATAATTATACTCTGATTTTTAATCTCCGTTCCGCCCGACTCGCATTTGACCGATTTTTTTGTTATAATTATTATCTGGGGTTACGGTACGGTACGGTAGTGCCTCCGCCAAGATAAGCCAAGCGCAGTGCAAGGGCTCTACCAGATCATCACCTTTTCTCGAAGCGTTTCGTCGATTTTTTGAACCCTCATAACTTGGGTTTGAATTATACCAGATAAATGATAAAATCATGATATGTTCCCAGGAGCGAACTTATTATACATGTAAAGTTTTGATTGCATAGTTTTTATACTTTAGATTTTATTGATATCTAAATTTCCCTGATTTCGTCACTGACTCATTGATGATCAACAAAATTATATGGTAACTTCCGGATGTCCTAGAAAGCTGAAATTTGGAACGTAAGCTTGTATTATTACACAACTAACATAATAATTGTCAAAGTTTAAACTTATATCCTCTAACCCCTTAAACTAGGAGATGAAAGTTTGTTTAATAGCGCCATCTATCGCGTATATTATGAACTATGTTAGTTAAGTGATATAATATGTTAAACAAACTCTGTTGTGCAAGAAATATATCCTAAATAAAAAGGAAATAAAAATATTGTCATAACAACTTACAAAAAGAGGTGAAATCCCACTAAACATTTTCATGTCAGGTCATGCCAAGATCGCACTGTCAAAAAGTAATCAGAGCCTTTAGTCAAGATGCATTCGATAATTTCCACGGCGAAGTTCGAAAACAAAAGGTATGGGATTTGACATGAGGCATCACAAGCGACCTGTCATTTAACGATGACTTGTGTCAAATTCTATACATTTTTGATTTCGAAATTCGCCGTCGAAATAAAACCAAGCTTTTGATTCTACACGCCTTAACTCTACAAGCCTAACTTCACAAACTCTACACCTTAGGGGTCGTCCATTAATCACGTGATGCCTAAAGGGGGGAGGGGGGGTTCGAAAAATATCACCAAGTATCACCAAGGGGAGGAGGGGGTATAAGGAGACATCACGTGTATTAATTTTCAAATCTAGTCTATGCATACCGAAATTATTATCGGTTGTAGATTCGTAGTGTTATTTTTTAAATACTTACAAGAAAATGACTCGTATAGTTTTTAATTGCTTAAATTATTCGATTAAATTGTTTTTTAAGTTAAAGTTTTAGTTCAAACATGACCTGCTTACTATGTAAAAAAAATACACGTGATCTTAGGTGGGGGAGGGGGGGTAGTATAAAACCTCACCACGTATCACCAGGGGGAGGGGAGGGGTCTAGAAAGTTGTTAAAAACATCACGTGATTAATGGACGGTCCCTTAGTCAATTTACGTGATTTAGCCATTTCGTTCCTACAAGAATAGTATAACATAAAAACAGTCAGTAAATTTTTCACCTAACGCCCAAGCGAATGTAGCGAAATGGCCAGGCCACATAAATTGACTAAGGCGTAGTTTGTGAAGTTAGGCTTGTAGAGTTAAGGCGTGTAGAGTCAGAAGCTTGCTTTACATGAGATCTGATAACTTTTTGACAGTGCGATCTTGGCATGACTTTGCATGAAAATGTTTTGGTAGGATTTTAATATGTTTTAGAGCAAGAAATATTCCTGTTTTTATTATAGTTGTTATGTACTGGTATGTACCTACCATCAGGGAATCTAATTCATAAGCAAATAGTCGAGTATTCTCATAATTTGTTTGTTTTAATAATGACAAATAGCAGTCACAATACAATTATTGTCAATAACATATCAGTTTGATATCATTGTATTATTATATACTAGATGTTGCCCGCGACTTCGTACGCGCAAAAAGAAATCCCGCAGGAAACGTACATTCTGCTGCGATAAAAAGTAGTGTGATAATCGTAAGTAAATGTGAAGTAATCCAGTCTAAACTACTAACCATACCCATCAAAATCCGTTCAGCAGTTATTGCGTGAAAGATTAGGTATAACAAACATCCACAAATCCCTACATACAAAATTTCGCGTTTATAATATTAGTAAGGATATTACGAACAAATTATGACAACAGTACATCTGCTTATGAAATAGATTCCCTGATAGTAGGTACATAGGAATTTTTATTTACTCTTTGATTTACTGTTAACTGTCTTTTTCTCTGTTTTAATTTGATGTTTTTTTTTAATATTACCTACCTAATATTATTTTTAACCTGTTTGCTTCCCTTTTGTGTAGTGTACCTATATGTTACCGTAAAATTGTAAAATCCGTTAGATTGTAATAAAACTAACTAGATTGTAAAAATATGTCGAAAGATTAAAAACTATATATTTATAATCTAACGAAAAATAATGTGTTAAATTATAGGCAGCATATTCGCGTCGGAAGTCTATCAACATTTTACAATTTCACTAGTTTTATTACAATCTAAATCGGATTTTACAAATTTACGGTGACATAATAGATACCCAAAAATAAATGTTTACTATTTTAGCCAGAGGCACAGTCAGAGGCGTGGCAAATAACCTTGGCCTGCTATTTTTGGTTCGACGCGCGACGGTTGGGTAGCAACACATCGTGTTTTTTAAGTTTTATGGCTTTATGGCCATAAAATAAACAAGTCTCGGAAGTAGGTACCTATCTAAGTAAATGTTGTCATTCAAACCGGTTTCTAGTTTCGTTGTTCACGTCTCGGAAGTCGGAATCCGCATAGTTTCATCATCAAATTACTCCCTACGTCACCTTATAGTCTTCTGCTTACCGTCCAAACGGTTAGTGATAGAATATGATGGATGAAACTTTGTACAAATAACATTTTTTTTTATCTCGCAGGGGAAAGGTCATTACGCCTTTCCCGGTATGGGGAACCCGGGTGTATGTGGGACTCCCGACGCGACTCGCCGGTTTACCCACTAAAACTGAACCTGCGGATTGCCCTCAGCTGCTATAAGGCGAGTGTCCCGGATCTGTCTAACACAGGACACCCCCTGCGACTCGTAAAAATAACCTAACCTAACCTAACCAAGAGCATGTTCAAATTTGCTGGTACCGACTTCAAAAATACCTTGGGATAAATCTTACTTTTTGGTAGCATATGCTTGGACTTATTCAAAAAAAGTCGAAATCACAATATGTGCTCATATAAATTTCGAGGAGTTCCCTCGATTCCTCATGGATCCCATCATCAGGTCACTACTTTTTTGAAAACTTGGGATTATACCCTTTACATAAAAAGAAATATTAAAATCGATCCGCAGACGGCGGAATTATCTTTGAACATATAAAAATCATATAAAACTTTGAACGGCCGAATACATAACCTCCTTTTTTGGAAGTCGGTTAAAAAGTTGGACAATCTAAAAAATATCATGAATTTAAGTCGAACCACGGCAGCGACGCGACGGGGCCGCGGTATACTCCAAATTCCAATGTCATTGGGGTCTACAGGGGTCAAAACTCAAAAGGTGACAATAGGGTATTTTCCAAAAATTTTAAAGATTTAAATATATTATCTTTAAATATCAGCAGATATTTAATATATTTGTTCCTAACCTAACCTCCATGACATAGGTGTTAAAATTGTTTAGAGAAAGTTGACGTCATCGAATCGAGCGTTTTGGCGAAGATTCAAAACCATTAAAAATAAATTCGACTTTTATTGATTTAATGGAGAACAAAAGTAATATGGAGAACATAAGTAGGTATATTTATTTTTATTTTTCTAGTGTATATGTCACCGGAAGATAACAAGATCCGCAAGTTTAAATATTACCTAGGAAATTTATAAACTTGCGGATTTTCTTCTAACTCTACACGACTTAAATCTACAAGCCTAACTTCACAAACTCTACACCTTAGTCAAAATATGTGTCGCTATATTCGCTTAGGCGTAAGGTGAAAAATTTACGGACTCTTTTACTGTTATACTTTTCTTGTAGGAACGAAATGGCCAAGCCACATAATTTGACTAAAGTGTAGAGTTTGTGAAGTTAAGCTTGTAGAGTTAAGGCGTGTAGAGTTAGAAGTTTGGAAGAATCAGAAGCTTGGTTTTACATGAGATCTAATAGCTTTTTGACAGTGCGAGTTATATGATATCGTCTTGGCATCACTTTACATGAAACGTTTTTGGTGGGATTTTACTTCTTTTTGAAACACATTTTTCAGACTTTTTTTTCTCTAGAGTAGATAGAACTTTACGTAGGTAACTTTCTTACAAAGTTTCATCCCCTAGTTTAAGGGGTTGTAGTATAAAAGTTCCAAGTTTGTCAATTTTTATGTTGGCTATGTGCTAAAACTAGTTTACATACCAAATTCCAGCTTTCTATGACATCCGGAAGTACCCTATAATTTTGTTGATCATCTGTGAGTCTGTGACGAAATCAGGGGTTTTTAGATATCAATAAAATCGAAATTATACGATGTATATGATCAAAACTTCACATGTTTCATTAATCCGCTACTGGGAACATATCCTAAAAATTTTGTGTATCTGGTAAAAATCGACGAAACGCTTCGAGAAAAGGTAGTTTGGTAGTGCCCTTGCGTTTCCCCCCCTCCCCCAGATTATTACGGATACTTCGGGCATATGATCTATTGCTTAGGTTTTTATACTCGAAAATAATTTTTTCTTTATATTATTAGAGATTCTTTATATTTTTATAGAGTTTGCATTTTGCGGAAAGTCACTCATACATAAGGTGATTTTTTAGTTTGAGTAGGTACCTATAACAATTATTTTTCTGCTTAAACATATTTATATAAGCAGTGGATCATCTGCCTGAAGCTGTAGGTATCCGTAATTAATTTTTGGAGACCTTATATTTAGTTTGGGGAGTATAAAATAGCTTGCAATCTATTCTCATACCTACCGAATACACTGGATCATGTGCCTGAAGCTGTAGGTATCCGTAATTAATTTTTGGAGACCTTATATTTAGTTTGGGGGTATAAAATAGCTTACAATCTATTCTTATACCTACCATGAATACACTTGCAGATTTTCATGAAAAATCGGTGAAACCATTTCTAAAGGGGTTCTCTAACAAACATTGTGGTCTGTGACATGAGAATTTAAGCATGCTATCTCACTTGCACGTAGATGTTGCCGAACGGCTGCCCCGCACAGTATGCAAGCTGCCGCCAGAACTATCAGAATATCTAGTGCCGTCTCGTTTCACGGCCGTACTGTAAGCATGCTATCTCACTTGCACGTAGACGTCGCTGAGCGGCTGCCCCGCGCTGACGGGCGGGCCGCCGCCGTGCATCTTGAGCGCGCGCACCGTGCTCACGATGACGGCGCAGTGCGGCCGGTCCGCGCTGGCGCGGCACTTGATGTCGAAGAACTTTTCCATACCTGACCATAACAGTCATCATCAGTGACGTAAGATGGAAAGCATTACTAAATAGTCAGCGACATTACTACTACACAAAGGGTGTGCGGTGTTGCACTTACTTCTCGGACATATTATCTCGAGATTTGGCGAGAGCCAATGCCAAAACGACAAGAGGCGAGTGCGGGGGTGGCGGGATGCGTGTCGTATCCCAGCGAGATACAGTTATAAGGTGATCGGGTAGTACATATTCAACGGATACATGTAGGTACCTACTGGAACCCTTACATTCGTTTGGCGAAATACGCTGCAAGCGCTTTAAAGCATTATAGGACACGGTACGTCGGTCGGTCGAGTAATAGTTACAATAACGTGTAAATGTATATTAATAGCAAAAAGTGTAAAACTTTATAAAAATAATTAATAATAGTCACAACTCGTGACAACAATTTTATTAAACTCGAAACTAAATATGGCTAAAAGTTATGAAATTAGAAACTTTACGATTTATAACAATTTAGACGCTATTGCATCAAATTATCACTTCACAAAACACTTCACAATTATCACTTTAAAATTAATACGATTCACTGGTTAGGTCCTCTCGCTTAGACCGTTCGATATTGACTGTGTAGAAATCGACTGTGTTGAAATCGAAGAGATCTCCCTCCTCTATGAACCGAGAGTGGGGGAACTTGTCGTTCCCTGTTCAGATACTTGTAGTTGTTTATGCTGGTGCTTATCGACACCTGCAATGCAGGTGTTGTTATTCAGGAACACGTGCAATGATAATAACCACACTTGTTTACATTTTGCACACCTGCGGTCGTACGTATAGAATTACTTATGAGTTAAATTTATACAATGAAAAGTAAATTCAATCTGCATGATTAAAAAGTAGATATAGTTAAAAACTCGTAAATATTGAGATCAATTTTAAATTAAACCTAATACGGCCTCTCCTGACGTGTGGCTGTCCCCAGCCACTCTCTCGTTTAAACGGTTGTCATGTTGTCTCTATCTAGGTAAATGGACTACAAGATTGCATTTACTTATCGATGTAATTGACTTCTAGACTCTTATTCGGTTGTGTATTTTTAATACATTTTAATCTGCTGAAAACACAAAAAGAATGTTCACTAAAATTTGATACCAAAAATCATCTTTTGTAAAGTTAGAACAAGAAAACTCATAACAAAACTATAAGCTACTACGACTCCCTTTCAATTTGAATGATCAGTAGGTCGATTCTGCCAATTAAATCTCACAGTAAAACAGTTGCAATGCAGTCTTGATATGCTAAAACATTAAAATGGTATTCTTGCAAACGTCAACCCGACGTCAAACGCGCCTTGATTGGTCCAAACTCCAAAAATCTGTTTATCATATCAAGACGATTCGTTCATAATTCACTGAAAGTAAATTGGAAGTCTTTTACATACTAGAATTTTAAACGGTTTTTATTTTTACTAGACTTTATAGTTTACAGTTTATTTTGTTGTTGCTTGCCTACTTTCCTCTTTAGAGTAAAGCCTTTTGACTGCGCTTAACTAAATATAAGCGCAATATAAAAATGAAGTTCTTTCATTTGATCTATACTTCATGATCTGATGAGATTATCTGTAAACAAATAATCACACCAGAGCTGACATTTAATGCTCGAACAACAGTCGTAAATACGTCGCAGAAAATCAACGCTCAATACTAAATAGCAGAGCCAGTACTCAATGCTAAAAAGCAGAGCCATGTTAAATGCAAATAAGCAGAGCCAACGCTCAATGCTAAAGAGCATAGCCAACGCTCAATGCTAAAAGCAGAGCCAACGTTTGACGATAAACAGCAGAGCCAAAGCTCAATGCTAAACAGCAGAGCCAAAGCTCGATGCTTAACAGTAGAGTTAACGCACAATGCTAAGAAGCAGAGCCAACAATGCTTTAGAGCAGAGCCAACAATGCTAAATAACAAATCCAACGCTCAATGCTAAACAGCAGAGCCAATGTACAATACTAAAGAACACGAGACAACAATGTTAAAGAGCAGTGCAAATACTTGATACTAAACAGCAGAGCCAACGCTCGATACTGAAAAGTAGAGCCGACACTCAATGCATGAAATTTAACTATTGTCAATGTCTCTAATTCATAAGAATGGTACGTTACCATTCTTCAGGTTCATCTCGTAGTGTAGTCTTGCTTAAATATGACAACACGCAGTTCATTATTATACACGGAAAAGTATACCGCTAAATCAATAAAGCTTGTGTCATATGCAATTCAGTTTATATCATTGTGGGCCAATTATTGCCAAATACACTATTTCGCTTTAAGCCACTCAATTAAACAATGTCATAACTTTTCCTGTTACTTCCCCTTGTAATTTAACCGTATTTCGTAATGGGATAGCAACAGATGCTATTTTTGATGCATAGTCATAAATGTATAACGACGGAAATATCCGACCGAAACTCACAAATGTCAGACTCCTTTGATACATAATAGGTAGGTTACCTGAAAGTCATATTAAAATTTCTTATTTATTTATGCTGCTCGGCCTAACCTGACCCTTTAAAATAGTTCTCCCTCAATATTCAACCTGTGGCTACAAACATACTTTTTTTCATACATCATTTGATTGAAAAACCATCAGTTGCTGGAATTACCAAAACTTCATGTAAATTGATAACAGCTATGAAGCACAAATGACAGTGGACGCTAATATTAGTACTCGGTATGTTGTCAGTAGGTTTTTACCAAACCCAAAACTACAAGAGAACAATTTTGGTAAACCATTCTCATATGCTGTCAAAGTGTTGTAAAACGAAAGTAATTCTAAAAACTTTTATCCCAAAATAGCATAATATGTGTCATTCGAAAGTTTTATGCAATTACAATTGGATACATGAATTGTCAACAGTAGGTAGTTATCAAAATTACGAAACTTGTTTGTTTTCTTTGTATATAAAAATATTGCGACCCTCTTTATTGCTGCCTTTCGAATAAAGAGTCTCACAAACTCGACACTAAACTATAGTTGATGTTCGTACCGTTAGTTAAGAAATCTTTAAACTTATTTACAACAAACATTAATTAATCGCGATCAGAACCTACAAGTTCTGTCTTTACAGAAAACCGCTTACCAGTTTATGACACAATATTATTTTCGGTGTAAAGATCTTTATTTCCCATTAAGAGACAATAGCCACTTACATGAGAAAAATAAACTTAAAAGAAAGTTTACAGTGCATTATCAGTCGTCGATTGCGGGTACATTTAAAAACTTATAGAAGTGAGTATCTTCGCTGCGTAATGTTATTTTTACCCTTATTGGTTCTTACATAAGGCAATACGATATGATTGTCTCGTCGAGTTGTGTATGTGTTTGTTTGTTTCTTTGTTGGGAACGTGAGTTGTGTGTGTATTAGTTTGAGTTTTATTTTGTATACGAGAATAGGTACATGTATGATATGTGTAAAATTGTAACAAATCTGATGCAATTAACTTTAGGTTAATAATTTAGGCGTAGGAATGCACCACGCCACACTATACGCGATTCAACACGTCTGATTCGACTTGAAATGAACTTAATATCCAGTTGCCCTAGACCAAACACAAAATTTAATATTATGTCGTCATAGACCAAATAATACAGATTCAGTTACTAAAGAGACGCACAACAGTGCATGGATTGATACATCTACATAATATATTCCTCCTATAACATTACTCGTGTCTTGAAACTCAAAACGTTAACATCTTTGTCTCGCACATCTCGCGAAAGAAACATGATCTGTCCCGTCCGACCAGCTTTGGGCGAGAACACTGTACAATATGATCATGACTAATAGTAACTCCCCACACCGATTTTGGTGATGGTGGTCGGTATCATTGAAACCAGGCCATTTACACAGGAGTAATTTTATAGCACTCAAGTGAGTGCGCAGTACATGAGAGCACTCTTTCTTTACTCTCGTAACCCATTACGACGGACGACCGACACAACTGGCAAGAGATCAGGCGTAGGACCAACCTTTTACATGCCCATCCGACGCATGGATCGTCTTTCTTGTCAGAAAATCAGGTTATGAGCCTGCTTTGTCCTAACCAAACTTGGAAACAACATTTAATATTTTAAATCATGACTAATGCCACACCCAAAGTAGGTGTTGATACTACCACTTGATAGTCTCTCGCGTATGCTACGATCGAACGGCGTACTGTGCGTTACCCTTCTGTATCTAAACTGCAATGGATTATATACCCCTTTAGTTTTAAATAAAATAGGAAACAGCAAAGTTATTTTATGAGAGACGGGTAACTAACAGTTGCATCTCGTAATTACTAGTATCGGTTATTGTTCGCGCCTTTAGCGCGCATTTCGCCACTCCGTGTACCTCCGCGGTACTCGAGGGGCGTGCGGGGGCCCAACTGCAACGGTGCCGACCGGCATGCGGTCGACGGCAGCCACTAGCCACTACACATACAGACTCCTCGGCAGCTGAACGAGTACACTAATATTTGTAACGCAAGAATAAACGTCTAATTACAGTCCGCTTTTCATTGATGAATCCCATAGGAGCAAAACTTTGCGTCCTCAACAATTATGCTCAATTTTATAATTGCAATAATCAAATATTGCAAATACGATTTTTAAATTCAAAGAAACACGCAACATCATTTGCGTATGTAAGTTTTAAGTAAGTAGTTAGGTACACTAAATTCCCGCAAAATGGAATCTCCGTAAACAAAACTTAAAATTTTGGTTTTTAGATAGACATGTATCCCATTTATAAATATTCCTTGTTCCCGCACCCAGTTCACTCAAAAATAGACATGAGTGCAAACTAGGAACAAAACGTGAAATATAATAATCATGGTTCGATCTTACCTTACTTTACACCTTACTGTTCAAAGCACCGATGAGGTGACCCGTAAAGTCGTAAGAACTCGCCGATGAGGCACAGGGTAGCTCACACACTCGGTAGCACGCACACTCAGAGTAGCTACTTTTACCACTGACCTGGTGGTCTTTAGGAACTCATAAACTCCCTTTTCTTTGTGACTTCTTGTATTCCTTTTGGCCATATTTATTTTTCAGAACGTGATAGGCTGGAGCCGATCCCACTTCTGATAATAGCAAAAAGTGTAAAACTTTATAAAAATAATTAATAATAGTCACAACTCGTGACAACAATTTTATTAAACTCGAAACTAAATATGGCTAAAAGTTATGAAATTAGAAACTTTACGATTTATAACAATTTAGACGCTATTGCATCAAATTATCACTTCACAAAACACTTCACAATTATCACTTTAAAATTAATACGATTCACTGGTTAGGTCCTCTCGCTTAGACCGTTCGATATTGACTGTGTAGAAATCGACTGTGTTGAAATCGAAGAGATCTCCCTCCTCTATGAACCGAGAGTGGGGGAACTTGTCGTTCCCTGTTCAGATACTTGTAGTTGTTTATGCTGGTGCTTATCGACACCTGCAATGCAGGTGTTGTTATTCAGGAACACGTGCAATGATAATAACCACACTTGTTTACATTTTGCACACCTGCGGTCGTACGTATAGAATTACTTATGAGTTAAATTTATACAATGAAAAGTAAATTCAATCTGCATGATTAAAAAGTAGATATAGTTAAAAACTCGTAAATATTGAGATCAATTTTAAATTAAACCTAATAATATAATAATTAACGTTAAACATACCAATATCAGATCCGAATCCGGCTTCTGTGGCGACATAGCCGCTGTCCTTGGCGAGTTTCATGGCGATCTTGTCGGCGATGATGGAGGAGCAGCCGTGCGCGATGTTGGCGAAGGGCCCCGTGTGGACCAGCACCGGCGTCCCCTCCAAGGTCTGCATCAGGGTTGGCTCCACGGCCTCCCGCAGCAACACCAGCAACGCACCCGTCATACCCTGGAAGAAAGCACGTTATTAGTCATTGAGGTTAGTTAACAGCTTAGATAATAAATGCAACAGCTCAACTGCATTTAGATGGCTTTAGACTCGATATTAACAAAGTGAGTTATCTCACGGTCAATTACATTATTCAATTAAAATTGTTAATTTACGTTTAGGGCCCTAAAGTCAAAGATATTTAGATATAACCTTCCATGGATATAAATAATGAAACTAACGAGATCATCAGCGGTGACGGGGTTCCCGCGCTTGTCGAGCGCGACCACCATGTTGGCGAGCCTGTGCTTGATGTCCTCCAGGTCCTTGCCCAGGGCCAGCACTGCCATGATCTCTGACGCCACTGATATGTCGAAGCTCGTCTCGCGCGTGAACCCCTTCTCGGTGGGCGACTGACCGATCGTCACCTTACGAAGATATCTGTCGTTCAAGTCCACCACTGTAAAAAATATTTACTTTAGAATCGTTATTCGATCCTTCTTTGAGGCCTTCTTTGAGTTTTGGGGTACCTCCTCTACATGTAAAGTGCAGATGTTTGACATTAAAAATACATTTAACCTTATTGGTTAGGTTAGGTTAGGCCATTGTCTTGTCAGTTGTGAATTGTGATCGATAACTCTTTCACACATCACCAGTAGCATGTAGGTGTATTAGTAGGTGTAAGTTGTAGGAGTAATTTTTGGTAGTTATTTATTTATTCCAGTTCATAGTTAGGTCAAAATAACGTCTGTTGGGTACGGGTACAGTAGTCTACTGCAAAAAGAACTATACTTTTTCCGTCTGTACAAACCTCTGTTCCACATAACCTTCTTCGGGTCGATATCCAGTCTCGCGAATTTGGTTCTCTCCTCTGGCGTGAGCGAATCTGGGTCGGTCTTATCGATACTCAATCTCTTAAGCCTCCGCAGCTGGATGGCGGAGAACTTTCTCACTCCCTTTATCCTGGGCACAAGTCTGTCGTACAACGGGCCATCCTTCTGCGTGAGCTCGTGGAAGATGCGGGCGTCCATCTGCGCGGCAAGCAGGTTGTTGGCGGCGGTCACCGCGTGGATGTCGCCGGTGAGGTGGAGGTTGAGATCCTCCATCGGAATCACCTGTGATATAATACATAATAATGGCAACCATTATTTGGTCCTTCGAGCAATGCGAAACCATGCTCTCGTTCGGCGGTCTCATATTTATAGGTATCATAGGAGAGCACGGCAGCCCAAAGATTGGTCAGTGAAAATGCTGATATGATGAGTATTGGGAGATCTCAACTGATTTCTAATATCTACGGGACATATAATTCCGGAGATATGCTTTATTAAATAATATTTAATTTTGTGTACCTGTGAGTAGCCCCCTCCCGCGGCGCCGCCCTTGACGCCGAAGGTGGGTCCCTGGCTGGGCTGGCGCATGACGGCGAAGGCGTTGCGGCCGCGGTGCGCACTCAGCGCCTGCACCAGTCCCAGCAGCGTCGTGCTCTTGCCTTCGCCCAGCGGCGTGGGCGTGATGCTGGAATAAGTATTTACAATAGAAACGGGAAAATTTTAAGTTATTGAATAAATTGTAATTCAAGGGGAACAATTTTGAAATTTATTCAAAAGCTACAATCTACATACATCTTACTGTCCGACTGCCGAGGAAGGGTCATTTTCTAATACGAGTACCAATATCAGATCCGAATTAATAACATCTTTAACTAGCATTAATAATTTCCCGCGGCTTCGCCCGCGTGAAATTAAGTTTTAAACTTTCATCCCCTATTTTACCACCTTCGGGGTTGAATTTCGAAAACAATTAATGTTGACCCGATAATGTGGGTAGACTGGAAAAAAATAGTACATCAAGACGTGTCCAAGTTGCAAGTTCGCTGCATTATATTTATTATCAATCTAAGCCGGTGGTCCAGGTAACAAGCGTTTTTAATTGGAATAAATATGATTTGCGAGTTTTTTCATAACAATGTTGAGCGAGGTCGCCTCTTTGACAACTTTTGGAAGTGCGTTGTATAGCTGTGCTCCCTCAAATGTTATTGTACTTTTTCCGTAATTAGTTCTTACACTTGGTAGTACAAGGTGGTCCGCGCGGCGAGATGTATGTCTAGTTATTTTGTCTTGTGTTGTAAAGGTTATGTGTGAACGAGTAAGTTTGTGAATTATTTTATATATAAGTATGCATGTGTTGTATGTATAAAGTTGTTGTATATTCATAAGTTTGGTTTCCTTGTATATAGTTTTAGATGGTGTCAAATAGTCGTAGTGGTGAAGTATTTTAATATAGTAAAAAATAACTACCGCCCCATTTCACTCCTGAGCCATGTGTATAAGCTGTTCTCGAGGGTTATATCGAATCGTCTTGCCCAGAAGTTTGACGACTTTCAGTCACCGGAACAGGCCGGGTTTCGCAAAGGCTACAGCACTGTGGACCACATACACACACTAAGGCAAATTATACAGAAGACCGAGGAGTATAATCAGCCTCTCTGCCTAGCGTATGTGGACTATGAAAAAGCCTTCGATACCGTCGAGACCTGGGCTGTGCTGGAATCCATGCAGAGATGTCACGTCGACTGCCCATATGTCGAGGGGTTGAGATATCTGTACAAGGCCGCAACAATGACCGTCCAAGTACAAGAACAGAGTACAAAACCAATCCAACTACGTCGAGGAGTAAGACAGGGAGATGTTATCTCTCCAAAACTGTTTAATAACGCGTTGGAGGACGTTTTCAAGACGCTCGATTGGAACGGACGGGGACTGAACATAAACGGCCAGTACATCTCACACCTGAGATTCGCAGATGACATAGTCATTATGTCAGACTCTCTGCAGGACCTGGAAGAGATGCTGAACAGCCTAAGCGATTCTTCAAGACGGGTGGGTCTCGGTATGAACCTGAACAAAACTAAAATCATGTATAATGAACACGTTCTCCCGAGACCTATCGTCGTAAATGGCGCTAGTCTCGAAGTTGTGCAAGAATACGTATATCTTGGCCAAACCATTCAACTCGGGCGGCACAACTTTGAGGAGGTGAGTAGAAGAATACGCTTGGGCTAGGCTGCATTCGGGAAGCTCCGGGACATCTTTGAATCGTCGATCCCACAATCCCTTAAGACCAGAGTCTTTGATCAATGCGTTCTACCGGTAATGACATACGGAGCCGAAACGTGGACACTCACCGTAGGCTTGGTTCATAAGTTTGAGGTTGCTCAGCGTGCGATGGAAAGAGCAATGTTAAGGGTATCTCTGGTGGATAAAATACGTAACGACGTTATTCGCCAGAGAACTAAAGTCACCGACATTGCTCAACGAATTAGCACGCTGAAGTGGAAGTGGGCCGGCCATGTCTGCAGACGGACAGACAATCGATGGAGCAGACAAGTATTAGAGTGGAGACCACGCTTAGGCAAACGTAGTGTAGGACGTCCTGACTCCTGCGGCACGATGGACCGACGATTTGAAGAAGGTGGCTGGTGGCAGCGGATGGATGAGGGCTGCCCAAGATCGGGATGGGCTGCCCAAGATCGGGATGGTTGGCACTCATTGGGGGAGGCCTACGTTCAGCAGTGGACGCCGATAGGCTGATGATGATGATGATGATGATGATCCCCTATTTTACCACCTTTGGGGTTGAATTTCGAAAAACCTTCCTAAGTGGATGCTTGCGTCATATGAGAAATACGTGTGCAAAATTTCAAACTTCTAGCCTTGAGGGTTTGGCCTGTGCGTTGATAGTTGATACATCAGTCAATCAGCTTTGCCTTTTTTAGGTTTGGTAAAATCAACTACGGATATTTTGGGTATATGATCTACTGCTCATATAAAGACATTTAGGTAAAAAAATTATTGTCACACTCAAAGTAAAAAAATCATCTCATAATGGGTGAATCTCCGCTCAACGTAGACTCGCCCTTATAAAGGAAGATTTTTTTTCGTGTATAACAATTTTTTTATGCCTAAACGTCTATACATTAGCAGTAGATCATATGCCCAAAATATCCGTTATTGATTTTACAAAACCTTATATATACAGAATGTCCCAGAAGTCGACGTCGTCCCTTCGAAGGCTGATTACACCAGCTCATGATATACTTACCAGAACATCGTAATATGACCTTTGTAAAAAATTTTTAGTTTTCGAGATATTGGTACTTTTAATAATTTCTTAAAAATTACACCTCATGTGAGTTTTTCAACTGCCGCAACTACAATTTCCCGTATTTGTGGGATACAAATTTGTATTACGGAATCCTAGAATATAGATAGAAGATGTTTATGTATGTATTAAATGTACAATAATGTAAATTCTTTCTCTACACCGATGTTAAGCTACATAGATAGCGCTTATCTGATGAAAACTAGATTATGCAAAAGATGACTTTATTAGTTACATTGGTTACTCATTTCCAAAATAAACTCTTATCAGAAGAACAGAACCCAGGCACGATAAAAGTGTAACGTGATATTTTTATCAATGCCACACTTTAGGTAAGTAGGTATGTATGGCAGCAATAAAACGCCTCTGTGGTCTCAGATCAAATAAAAAACTAGATTGCGCATGGCGCTTGTTTCAACTGAAGCCTCAAAAACTACGCTACTTTGTGTAAACACACGCGTTCACGCACACTCATGCAAAAAAAGTACGCTACTTTTCGTCAGTATCGAACGAGTCGTCGTGCAGTGATTTTGCCACAAAAATGCCGTCCTGCGCTATTAAGTGGTGTAAAAACTGTACGAAGGCGAACAAAAAGTGTCAGGGAATAACATTTCATAAGTAAGTACACACAAAACTGTAGTTTGTTTAAGATAATTTATCACAATTTAGAGGTTACTCGAAACAAATAATGACAATTTCATAATGGCGGATCGAGAGAGTGTTGCCAGGATTTCATATTCTCAATAGCCTAAAATAAGGTAAGTAATTTGTAGGCAAATTCTTAACAAAATTATGAAGTAGAGAGTCAGACTGTGTTTTTATTTTTTAATTAGGAAGTTTTGAAGTTTGAAGTAATTTAAGGTAAATGCCCCTATATTCGGTATACGGAAAATATCGGGAACGATAATTCCGCCGTCTGTGGATCGATTTTCAAAATTCTTTTTTTGATATAAAGGGTATAATCCCAAGTTGGTCCGGTTTTCAAAAAAGTGGTGACCTGATGATGGGATCCATGAGGAATCGAGGGAACTCCTCGAAATTTTTATGGAAATTTATGGTGATTTTGGCTTTTTCTGAAGTAGGCCAAGCATATGCTACCAAAAAGTAAGATTTTGCTCCAAGTTATACTCTGGATCCAAAAGTGCAGAACAGAACTCCTGACTCCTTATAGATACATGTTTGGGGATTTCGGCGTTATTTAAAGAACTGCAAGCATATGCCACCTTGTCAATTAAATTAATCGTCATCATGATGTATTGGTACACCTAAATCGAAACTTTTCATCTTTACCTACCCTTTATCTAAATTTATCTATAAATAAATAATAAACATAATTATCACTTTCTGTTTTTTTTTTCATTATTAAAGACGTTTTGAACGCAATAAAAATATTCTAATCTAACCCATTTTTAGAATTCCATAGTTGGGGAGAGTTGTGACAACGTTATTTCGCGCCAGGTTTTTGTGAGGCCGTGTTACAACTTTTACGTAAAATAGGGCTCTGCAAAGTTTTTTGACATAAAGCTATGGAAAACGAAACATAAATATCACAGAAACGTTAACATGGCCGAATTCCTATACAATTTTCGAAAAATTATTATATTGTTATCTCGAAAACTACGGATCTTATAATTTTGAAAATTTGCGAAATTACTGCGACAGTAAAAGAACTTTAAGCGGTAAAATTACCATAAACCAATTAATAGTACAACTGTGGGATGTTATTCGAAAGTTTAGCCAACATATGGTAATGAAAATTTAGTATGGCAACACCGGCTCACGCACACAATGCATAAAAAACCGGCTTCACTATGTTGTTCGTAGAAGTCCATCTATACTTTTTATTTGATCTGAGTCTGTGGTCTAATAATTTAGAGCTTGACACTGAAGGTCGTGAGTTCGATTCCCTCGTTGGAATAGCAAATAATGTTTTTTTCAAGTCTGACTGACTAGGATTGTCTGAAAAGAAAGATTATTGTTGTGTCGGATGGGCATGTAAAAAGTTGGTCCCGCGCCCGATATCTCGCCAGTCATGTGGTCATCCGTGCCGTACTGCGCACACACTTGGGCACTATAAAATAACTTCTGCGGAACCGAATTGGTTTGAACGGAAACCAGCCACAACTAGGGAATATTATTCGAATATTCGAATATTCGTTTTATTCGAATATTCGACGATTTCATTATTCGAATATGACTGGGTTCAATATTCGAATATTTCGAATAAAACGAATAATAAAAATATTTTATTTATTTATCAAAAATAATATGTTAATAATAGTAATAAACTTGTACATAAACCGAAATGTTTCGTTATTTAATACATTATTTTATTATTTATTAATATTTTCGTCAATAATATCCTTAAACAGACTTAGTAAAGTCTACTAGTAGCTTTGTATTCTTTCACAAATAGTGTAGTAACACTGTTTGTGAAAGAATACAAAGCTGTTTTTAAATAAAATAATATTTAAGGTGAATATTTCCTACAGGCGTCAGCGAAAGAAATCCATACACACACGCTTGTCAAAATAACCTAACCAAGAGCGTGTTAAGACGTGTCTAAGGAGGGTTCTGTTACTATAAAGCGTAATGCGATTTTTAGTTTCTTAATCTTACTGTTCGATTTCGTTTAAAATAACTTTCCTAAAGAGAATTTACCATGATCTACCAGCATGGAAAATTGTAAGTTCCAAATTTTCATAGTTTAGAAATGACAGAGGGGGGTGAAACCAATTTGACTTCGTAAATGTCATGTTTAAAACTTTTCCTTAATTTTAGAAGACAAAATATTCAACGCATACTTCACATGTATGGAAAAACGGGATGGCTTTCCATACATGTGAAGTGTTTATAACTATATAGTAAAATTATATTTTTTTATCAAACCAAAACCGATATCTAGACGCAATATAGCTAAAAGAGCAGATAGAAAGAGAGACAGGTGGACGAACAGAGTGAAACGATAAAGGATACCTGTTAAGTTGATTATTACAGTATTACACTGGCTTGCAAAATTAAGTACAAATCGTTTCAAATTTCATACTTTTCAAAATATTATAACAAGATTTATCAGCTTTCTTTAAAAGTAATAAATTATATATATCAGTATATTATTTTTATCTATAAACAAAAATTAACCATTTTAATCTTAGTCTTAAATACTACATTAACATGTTATATAAAATTGCAGTTTTGAATAACTCTTCGAGGCCTGACAACAGCTTGGAGGAGGTTTGTCATACTGAAAAGGTTTAAGAGCTGAATTATGTATGCAATATTCTCTCCCATTCTTATATCAGGGCGTGTTTTAGTGCTGTGAGGGTACTAACTGTAGGTGATAATTTGCGGCTTCTGACTAGCCTTCTAAGCTCTTCTCAGGGTATACTTAATCGGGTTGAGGTGAGGACATTAAAGAGAATTATTAAGAATCTCTTGACCATTTCTTTCTCCAGGTAGAGGTCCAATTGTCATTATGTGGCCACATACTCAGAGCGTATTCCTGAAAGTATGCCAGCCCATTGTATATGTACTATACCTGAGCATACTGGACTCTATCTGAAAAGTAAGCTTGAAGATATCCCCTACCAGATCACGTTTACTTAGCCTCCCTTTAGAAGTTCACTTTAACTTGTGAAGTTAGTGAGTAAATCCACTCATCTGGGACCAAAATTATGGATCATTCTCGTTCATCCTTTTGTATGTGTTCCCGTATCGGTGTTGCTACTCGATACTAGGGCTCTCGAGTTTGGTCTTGAGGTGAGACTACTCGCCATTCGCCTCGGTCTTAAGGGATTCAGTTTTACTTAAGCAAATCTTCTTTACTGTGCCGTCAGTAACATAGTTCCCTCGGGTCTGAAGAAGTTGTTTCTGAGCTTAACTGCATTTAAGTGTTGATTTTCAACAAATGGAAACAATTGAACGGTCTTGCCGAGCGCTGAGTCTGCCATTCAATCCAAAGTCTTGCACGGCCTTTCAAATATTTTTCAGTCTCTTTGTACCGTCGCTTCATCTTCTGAACGGTTCGTAACATGACACACTCTGTTCTTGCAGAACAACGCCTAGTGCCTACTTCTGCACTGATGCCAACTTTCAGAAAAACCATCAACACATTCTTCAGGCTATGATACAATTTTTAAATCTACTGTTTTCTAACTTCCTTTTTTTAATAAGGCTCATCGTTCAAGGAAATTTGAAAACATAAAGATACCAAAAACACGGCTAATTTGAAAATCAGAAAAGGTTATTTTTGTTTTAAAGATTTTCCTCCCACTTTTTACCAACTATGAAGTTTTTTGTTATGATATCATAACATTAAATCTTTTTTGAGTGCTTTTTATTTTGACGGTTTATCTTGTTTACTTATTACTATTTATTTATATATCAGTTTGTTTAAGATTGGAGAGAAATATATTTGCAGTGAGTTGGAACACTGCACAGAAATCGGAATATACTGTAAATAGTGTTCTGTACTAATATAGTGCCGCTGAAAACTCTAAACACACGAGTATCGTGCTGTCATAATGGTCTGCTCCAGACCTAAACCGTTCATGTGTTAAATGATTTAAAAACAGTAATTGCGATTTATTATTTTAAGTTTGAAACTTAAAAGAAGATTTTTTTTATCAAAAAGATGTTGATTTTTTTAGAGTAATTTGTGAAACATGTCACATTTTGATATTATTAAATATGCAGGTATAAATAAACGCATTATATTACTTGTATTTAAAGTTTATTACTAATATTCGTATTATTCGAATTATTCGAATTTATTCGAATAGTGTTTTTCCATTATTCGAATTATTCGAATAGTAAAATTTGTCGAATAATAACATTCCCTAGCCACAACCAACTAAATTGGAGTGGGAGCTATTATTATTATCTATTATAAATAATAAGTATGTGAGTCGACTGTTGAGTTTGCTAACAATAGGTAGGTACCTAATAGGTATATTATACTTTGTAACGATCTACGATTGATTTCGGTGAAACCATTAGCTTGTGTAATATAACGGGTCGAGTAGGAATTCTAAGAAAAGTAATAAGAGCCCGCTTTTATTTGGGTGTTTCCAACTGCCAAAAACATTCGCTTTATTTAACACGTGAGCTCATTTCAAACGGAACAGTAATAATTGATCTCAATTGCTATGACGTGTAATATGAATGAAATATGTTAATAAAAAAGCCGAATTCGTATGTAGGTACAATATCGACAAAGTTCCTGCTTGACCAGTGTCTAAACATTTTCCATTGCAACTAGGACACCGCTAAATATTTTAAGAAGTGACCGCAACGACTGCAGATGTAGTAAAACTACGTCTCACACGGCAGTATGTGTGCGTGCGCCCAATTCAACGGCGCGATTTTCATCTTATGGCTAATCGAGCGGCAACTTATTCGATAGTACCTATCTATGTATAAATATTTTGTACGACGCGCGACGTTATACGATTTTATTCGTCTTATTCACGGAGTATAGAGATAAGGAGTACCATCTCCACACATGAAAAAGTGTCCGTAAAAAGCGTTAATTGTGGAAGACTTTTGAACTGTTATTTATAGCATACAGCTGGACACTTTTTCAACTTTTCTCCCTTAAGAGATGGTTCTCCTTAGCTCTACCCTCCATAGTCTTATTGGTGTAAATACTAATTTTAATATGAAGTTTTGTTTTATTTTAAGCTATGTGGAATATTATGCCATTAGTAAGTATATTGCCTATATTGACTATATAATATACATTGTATAGGCATGTATCAAGTACATAATCTGAGAATCTGTCTAGCGGAACGGAAATAGGGTTACCATCTGACCGGATAAATCCGGTCTATACCGGATTTTTAGGATAGAGAGTAGTAGTGGTGGGTCGTCGACGCTTTTTCGATCAACGAAACGAGACCGTTTATCGTTCATCGTAAACTAGTTGAAAAAACAGTTTTTTTTTCGACTAGTTTACGTGTTCGACGAATACTGAACTGAGCAATAAACTATGACAAACAAAGTAGTTTTGTTGAATGAACGACTTTCAGCATTAACTGTTTTGACAAACTTGTTGTCGTTTGCTGATCGACGCGACTAGTGATGACGACGAACGACGAGACGGTTTAATCTGTGAGCGGTGGAAATGAACTTCCCTTCATACTTTTTCCAGGCTTACAAATTGCATATCCGTTAACATTTAAGTTTTAACCTTGAATCCTTGACCTACGCAAATTGCATTCCAATCAAGACTGTTTGATTGTCATCATATTATCATAGGTAAAATTACGTAAACAAAGTTCAAAGATTTATTTATTTCAGAATTTGTCATTAGAATTGCGTCTTTGTTATCTTACTTTAAAGTTCATTTTATTAAAACACCGCCCACTCAACGAATGTAATTATTACATAGACTAGAGCACGTCGTCGGTTGTGAAGAACAGAGATAGACGTATTGCTCGTGCCCGCGCCCGTCCGTCGATCGTGTCGTCGCGTCGCAACGAACGGTCTCTGTCGCACGCACCGTTCCGGCATATGGCAGCCGTTCACGCATAGACTAGTTTATCAGTAGACGTTAAACTAGTTTACCCGTTCATGACAAATAAACAGTTTAATAAAACAGTTCGTTCATTCAACGCCCATCCCTAGAGAGTAGAGACCGGACTCCGTCCGGATTTCATTCGAGACCGGATTTTTAATCATTTCAATAAATAATCGATAGTGAAATTTATACAAAAAAAGATCTATCCCTCGCTACATACTCGTAAATTCTCTAAATTGAGTACTCAAACAAATTCCAATTACAAAACAAAACAGAATACTTTTTTTAAATAGCCAAAGCCGTCCCACTGCTGGGTAAAGGCCAAGGACTACTATTAGTATTAAGTATTAAAATTATCCACTTCGTTACTTTAATCTAATAATTGATTATTATTACCATATTTACCAAATTTTCAGGATGAACATATCCTGAAAATTTCATTTATCTGGAGCGGACTTATTAAACATGTAAAGTTTTGATTGCATAGTTCTTATAAGTACTTTAGATTTTATTAATATATAAAAACCCCTAATTTCGTCACTGACTCACTAATGATCAACATAATTACTTATAATAATTATGGTACTTCCGGATGTCCTAGAAAGCTGAAATTTGGTATGTAAGGTTGTATAATAATATACATTTAAAATATATAAGTACGTTAATAATATACAAAAAAAAACAGTCAGTAAATTTTTCATCTAAGCTTGTTTTGTTTTTGTTGTAGCGAAATGGCCAAGCCACGTAAATTGACTAAGGTGTAGAGTTTGTGAAGTTAGGCTTGTAGAGTTAAGGCGTGTAGAGTCAGAAGCTTGGTTTTACATGAGATCTGATAACGTTTTGACAGTGCGATCTTGGCATGACTTTACATGAATATGTTTTTGGTGGGATCCTATTATACAGTAAGTATACACTCTACGGTCTCCCCCTTACTAATAAAAATATTTACACAATAGATAAGCTAAACAATGTTTTGTCCTTGTCTGATACGTTGGGAAAGCCGCATGTCGGACAAGGACAAAACATTGTACCTATAGCTTATCAATAGAGAAGATGCCTAATTTTTTTATTGGCTTTTCGAAAAGTACATAATAATTGGCATATCTACGATCAACTGTTAAAGAAATACAGTCATCACAAAAGTAAAATTAATGGAGTGCATTAAAAACGCAAAAAAAAATTAGCATTGAAAATGTATGAAGATAAATAGAAAATTGATTTTATTAACTTAAATACTGCGTTTATGATTATCATTGTACCTACCTTATAACAGAAAATGTCACAAAATATAAAATAAGGATTTGAACAGTAATTATCGTTTTGCATTCATAGCAAAAAAACGACGTTTTTTTAATCCTGTAACGTTTAAATTTAGCACTAATTACTGTACTTTTTGCATTTTTCGGTCCATATTTTTATGTTGCCTTTCGAAAAATATAAGAATTTTGCTGATTTAAAGAAATGCATGTTCTCTATTAAGTAAATATTTAGTAAGGGGTAAGATTTCAATATTCCTCCACCAATACATACACACCGTATTTTACGATTTATCAGTTATCACACATATCTATAAAATACCCACCCGGCGACCACGATGTACTTCCCACCCCCCTGCCCCGCGAGGCGATCCAGCACTGACAAGGAGATCTTGGCCTTAGTGTTTCCGTACGGGGTCACCTCTTCCGGGAACAGCCCAATCTCTGATGCCAGCTGGTTGATGTCCTTGGGCTTCTGGGACCGAGCTATCACGATGTCACTGGCAACAGACACAAAAAGTCAGAAGGTCGATTCTGCTAACTTAGTCCTGCAATAATACAGTTACAATCTCCCGGTATGTTTAAGCCACAGAATATGATGACCGTCATGGGCCCCACGCCGCCGGGCACAGGCAGTTAGTAGTTACCTGGGCACCGGTGTGAGCGGGTTGAGGCGCAACACCTGCAGCGGCCAGGTGGGCGCGGTCAGGCGGTTGAGCTGGCGGCGCGCGGCCAGCACGGTGTTTCTCATGAGCATGGCCACCGTCATGGGCCCCACGCCGCCCGGCACAGGCAGTTAGTAGTTACCTGGGCACCGGTGTGAGCGGGTTGAGGCGCAGCACCTGCAGCGGCCAGGTGGGCGCGGTCAGGCGGTCGAGCTGGCGGCGCGCGGCCAGCACGGTGTTGCTCATGAGCATGGCCACCGTCATGGGCCCCACGCCGCCCGGCACAGGCAGTTAGTAGTTACCTGGGCACCGGTGTGAGCGGGTTGAGGCGCAGCACCTGCAGCGGCCAGGTGGGCGCGGTCAGGCGGTCGAGCTGGCGGCGCGTGGCCAGCACGGTGTTGCTCATGAGCATGGCCACCGTCATGGGCCCTACGCCGCCCGGCACAGGCAGTTAGTAGTTACCTGGGCACCGGTGTGAGCGGGTTGAGGCGCAGCACCTGCAGCGGCCAGGTGGGCGCGGTCAGGCGGTCGAGCTGGCGGCGCGCGGCCAGCACGGTGTTGCTCATGAGCATGGCGACCGTCATGGGCCCCACGCCGCCCGGCACAGGCGTCACGTGACCAGCGACCTGGACCGCCTCCGCGTAAGCCACATCTCCCACCAGTCGCTGACCGCTCTTTTTCGTCGCATCTAGCAAATTAATAAGCATTAGTTGATAGGTACTAACTTGCACCCACCCAAAGCGGCGTGGTATTGACAAATCCATTATTTTATAATCGACAAAAGGAGAAGGCCAAAAATGTATGGAAGCCTGCCTAGATACTAGTGATGTGCTGGATATCAGTATCCGTATCCGCGGATATCCGAGGCAGAAGAAAGATCCGTATCCGTGTCCGTATCCGTTACTATTTGGCGGATCTTTTACGGATCTATTCACCTTATTAATATTAAAATTATAGATGAATTATTTAAATTAGTGATTATTGATTAAGGTAGCGACTAGCAATAAAAACTATTAAATTCAATACAGATAATATTTTTGAGGATGTTTTCTTTGTAAATTATTTTTTAAAGAGTTGTGCTTTTACCCTTACGGGAATACTTTCCATCACAAATTTTACACTTTGCACATTCATCATTTACTAACAGCCTCCGTGGTCTAGTGGTTAGAGCATTGGCTCTCGACTCGGAGGTCGTGGGTTCGATTCCCGCATTGGAACAACAAAAAATGTTGTTTCCAAGTTTGGTTAGGACAATGCAGGCTGATCACCTAATTAGGTGATCGGCCTGCATGGACTGACAATTGTCTGACAAAAAAGATCAAAGATGATCCATGCGTCGGATGGGCATGTAAAAAGTCGGGCCTGCGCCTGATCTGAGATCTCTCGTCAGTCGTGTCGGTTATCCGTCCCATTGGGTTATGAGAGTAAAGGAAGAGGGAGTGCTCTTGTGTACTGCGCACACATTTAGGCACTATAAAATAACTCTTGCGTAGCTGGCCTGGTTTTCAATGAAACCGGCCACCAGTCACCGAAATCGGTGTGGGAAGCTATTATTATATTATTTACTAACACAAAATAATTCCAAATTACACTACTAAACTTCTTTGCAGTCATTCAACTTTGGCTATTATTTTTTCGCATTACACAGTCTTTCAGGGTTTAAAGTTTAAAAAGATTTTATCAGACAAAGGAGTAAAAAACATTTGTTCGCTTTCTCGGTTTGAACACATTTAACAAACACATACATATAGTACAAATTAGTATCAAAGTTCTGATTTAGACTGTCGATTTATATATTTTTCTAAAATAACTTAAATCATCTTTCAGATAGGGTTAATGGGGCGGCAAAATATGGTGCAAATTTTCTAATTATACGCCTCTGTATATTGGTCAGATCTCTGTATTATATATACCAGCCGGCCCATTTCGGGGGGGTTTGAACCCCCTAAACCACCCCCCTGGCTACGCCCATGCACCGTGTAATGCAAGTCGAAACGTGTGAAGATCGCGCGGACCGACACCGACTGCGTAAGAAAGTTAAGATCCGTATCCGTATCCGCGGATATTGACACCAAATATCCGTATTCAGAACCGTATCCGCGGATATACATTTTTAACGATCTGGCACATCACTACTAGATACCAATAACAACATGCAACTCATCATTGGAACGATTTATATATCTACTACTTTAATATGCATTGTTAAGTGGTGCTGTGTGTAAAACGTTATGACGTAATAAAGCCAGACTTCATTCACAAAAATAGAAGCGTTGATTTGTATGGTAATCATCAATTCGTGTTAGTATATTATTTTTATAAAACTAAACACAGTGAAGATAAAAAAAGTACCTAAGTGCGAGTTGTAAGTAGTAACGTACTCGCTGCACTCAAATTAAATTAACAAACGCGCGTCTTGATGTGCCAGCGGCCACCGCGGCTCACCCTGCGTACACCTCCAGCAACCCGCTCTAATGTTGGGACTATAATATGATCCGGAAACCGGCGGGCCCGGGAAAATTCAGAGCATGAAAGTAGAACTCTCCACTAATACAATAGAGTTGAAAAACGAAGTCAATGGCTATTTTCCGCGGAAAATAGCGCTAACAAAAAACGAGAGCGAACAAAGAGCGCTAAAAAGAGGCCGGCAAATGATTGAGTGACGACGTTTTTAACAAATAGTTATAGATAGATAGGTTATTGAAACAGGCCGATAGACTACCTGATTTGTATTAGGTAGTACCTACATAGATGTATTATATTAAAAAGAGGGTACCTACATACAATCTACATAAAATTTCATAATCAACCATCAATTTCATGGTGACTCAAAAAATATATTTTCGTTCAAGTCTGACTTTATTTCATGTCATAACTTTTTCAGACAGCGATTTGGGACACTCCGCCCTACAATAAAAAATACATAAAACAGCCATTCTAAATAAATATATCCCGTGAGTCATGTTGTTATTGGATCCTAGGCAAAAAAACGGCTGATCTGTTTTTTCGCTCACTAATGTCTAATATGTTTTCCGAGAATTCCGAGGCATGGGCGAATGCTACACACACTCGATAATTGGATCGTAATTCATGATTACGATATTTGTTTCATGTGATTCGCCTTAGGAACAAATATCAAGCGCGTTGTATTATTCAGTTAAAAGTCAAGAAGCAACATTTTCATCACTTAGTGGAACATGTGCAATGACATGTATTATGCAAAGAAAATTACATTATGTAGAAATAGGCACCTGGGATAGGATTGATGCCGCAGTCGATCACAACCGCCCCGGGTTTGATCCAGGAACCGCGGACCAGCTCCGGTTTACCGATCGCTACCACCAAAATGTCGGCGGTCTTTGTCTGAAAATAAAATATAAAGAATTGTAGGTAATCAATAAATAATCATAAGCCGTATTAACCGTATAAACAAATCAGAGCGTTTCATTAGCTTTTATTTTTCAGTCGCCAAGACCGATTCCAAGAATCATCAGGAATATTACACGGCGCAACAGTTTTACAGAAGTACCGGCCGCTTGCCAGCTATGGGGAGTAGGGACGTCAGCGCTCCGAAAATAGGCGGTAAATCTTCAACTATACTCACCACTTCACTCAAGTTCACGGTCTTGGAGTGGCAGACGGTGACGGTGGCGTTCTCCCACTTGAGCAGCTCAGCGACGGGGGTGCCGACGATGCGGCTGCGGCCCAACACGACCGCCCGCTTCCCGGCTATGGAGACGCCGGTGCGCCGGATGAGCTCCACGCACCCGGCCGGCGTGCACGGCACGAACCCGCTCGTGTCGCCCAGAGCTGCGCGACCCTCGTTCTCCGTGTTCAGCCTGACCAAAATATGAAGTGAGTCATTAATTTGTACCGGGTCTATTCAATTCAATGTAAGTCAATGATTAATAATATTTTATAATAGCATTATATCAATAGTCATGGGGTGAAATACCGAAGTATAGGCAGTTCGGTATTTTTTTTCTAATCATTTTCTTCCATATTAAACAATTCAACTGTCAGATTTGACACGATCTCCTCCAAGAAAAACTAAGCGTCTTCACGGTGCTTGTGTTTTCAAGCAAGAATGGTTAAGTAATGCAAGATTCTCTGAATGGATTAGTCAATCAGATGATAACTACCGGGCCAAATGTAACTGTTTGTCTACATTTAGCATAGACCGGGAGATAGTGACACAAAATATCGGGTCATTTGTACCAGTATGGCGGTTCTTCAGGGGTCTTATTACGCAATGACAAAAAGTAAAATGATGGTCATAGCGCTCGTATCGGCGGCCCAATCGCGTGGGCGTTAGTCCAACTCGTCGGATAAATTACGAGTGTCAAACGAAAAAAGAAGAGGCGGTAGTGTCATGCCATACTTCTCCGGTGTGACTTACAGCCCGGCATACCGACGCGAATACGTTTATTAAAAATAATCAACCATTTGTACCAGGTTAAATTTTGCACAGTTAATCATCGTCGTGCAGCCATTTACGAAAATCATCATGCCATACTTTTCGGACGGTTCCAAATGGCCGCCATACCGCCGAAAATCAGCAAACTTTTTTTTGCCAAACGATTTGTACCAGTATTGCATTTGAATTTTTGGAAAGTATTTGATAAAATATTATCGTTATTATATTTGCCATACTTCTAGTAGGGGCCATACTTGAAAAACTTATTTATTCAACACGTTTCAAAAATACGATTGCGACAACATGATGAGCCGAATCTTTATAATTCGAGAAATCGTTCGAGCGGTGGTAGCCGTTTAATATTATACAACTAACATGTTATAAGACAAGATTGCCGCCACCTAGGTCTTTGAAATTTTGTAATTATATTCGTTAAGCCTCAAACTTACAGAAAAAATTAGTGTCATAATGGTACAAATCGTTCAAATTACGAAAAAAATCTTACAATTAAAAATAAAATATTGTACACATTCGCCACCTACCACAGGTATGGCATTATCAAACTTCTATTTATGATCATACAGGAACTGTTGAAAAAAACTTTTAGGGTGGTACAAATCGTTTGGCAAAAGTAAAATTTGCTGATTTTCGGCGGTATGGCGACCATTTGGAACGGTCCGAAAAGTATGGCATGGTGATTTTCGTAAATGGCTGCATGACGATGATTAACCATGCTATACCACCAACTCATAACTTTAAAGAGAAAGTGGCTGCCACCGCTTTTTTTTTTTTTTGCTCACTGTACGGTAAGCAACTGCTACGGCCGCTACGAGTCAACATAATCCAATACAAACAAATAAATAGAAGGCCTACAGGCCTACGCGGTGCTACGAGTCCAACATAATCCAATATAAACAAATAAATAGAAATAAATAAAATTGAAGTATTTATTTGAAAAAGACCTGGCAATACTGCTAACGAGAGATCTGCCTAGAACCCATACCAGACTGATGCTGTTGTCTCGTCCTAGCATGTTTAGCGTTTGAACACAAGCCATAACTAATTTAGATGAAAGAAGAAAGGGCAATAAGTCCCCATCCTTGTAGCACTATAAGACATGTATGAAATGAAAGGGCTTAAAAAGTGTGTCTTTATTGTATGACGAAAAATCTCTAAATCATGGGAGAAAAAAGTTAAAAAAATCATAGGGGTAGACAGAGACCACTTCTTTCCACTTGCTACGATCCTTACACACTTGTTTCGCTTCGTCCACGTTCGTTCATTCTATACCATCCATTCTCCTCTTACATTCAACGTAGCGAAGCGGCTCTCCATGAGCCACTTTTCGCCTCCGCGAGAACGAGACGTGATGGGTGGCGAATCACATCGCCATTTTCGATAATGAATTATTTTTATGATTATCCATTACGTTCCCACGGATTGGCGGAGAGGGTAGGAATAGGGAAAGGGAAGGATAGGTGGTGTGGAAAGGAACATTGGTAAGTTAGAGTGGGAAGTAGGAAATGTAGGGATATTACCGTCCAGGAGAGGAAGGATAGGACTGTAATAGCTAGGGAAGCCGGGATCGCGTACCCGTATACTATACCACAACTACCGGACAGGTAAGTTGGGATGAGTATCCCATGACATATGAGGCAGTTTATCAAAATACCACTTTTATGAAGTTTGCTGTATACCATTACTTACCAAAAATTGTTCTTTATTTGGAACACTATAAAATGGTGCAATAATACAGAATGATTTTTTATCTTTTTTTTTAATCTTTAACCCTAATAATTTTTTTCTTCCATGATTTAGAGATTTTTCGTCATAAAATAAAATTACACACTTTTAAGCCCTTTCATTTGATATATGTCTTGTAGTGCTACAGTAGTGGGGACGGGCTCCATACAAAAATGTCCCTTCTTCTTTTTTACCTACAATTTAACCTACCCATCAACGTCCTTGTGCGGCGACACGGAGTCGGTGATGAGGTGCGCGTCGATGGGGTGCGCCGAGTCGAGCGGCATCTGCACGATGATGCCGTGTACCAGCGGCGACGAGTTCAGGCTGTGCAGCCGGGTCAGGAGCTGCGTACATATATAATATATCTATAATAATATAATAAAGTGGAAAAGTTTGTATGCATCGAATAGGCTCCGAAACTATTGTTCCGATTTTGATGAAATTTGGCATAGATATAAAGTAGACTACGGTGAAGGACATAGGCTACTTCTTATTGCGGCAAAATGTACGGTTCCCGCGGAATTTCCTTTAGCGCGCACGAAGTCGCGGGCAACATCTAGTATTATTATAGCATTTAGCAATTAGCAGAAAGCAGTCAAAAGCGACAGTGAATAACAGCACATACGGCATCGGCGCAATGTCAGCCGTCACAACTGATATGACGAAATTGAGTGGTACAGGGTATCTACTCCCTAGATTACCTTCTACCTAATGCTAAGGCACGCTCTTGATGTTGTTACTTGTGTTACTAAAGGTATAAAAGATGTCCTCACTAACTAACATATAGACAGACACAGCCGTAACCGCTGACAGTAAAAATGTTAAATTTGGACAATAGATTTAATTTACAATGTAGATGCACACTAAGAAAAAATTTTGAAAAATTACAACTTAAAAGTGATACAGTAGTAGGGGTTGACAGTTTGTATAGAAAATCTTTAAACCTGCACCTAAAATACACAAGATACCCTGAGGGTGTTAAAAAAAAGGGTTGAAAGTTGCTATGGTAAACATATTGAGTCTTCACAGATTTCCATGAAATTACTTAGAAATACAAATCATTGAACATGTATTTTACGTCTCTTAAAATTATTCCGACAACCCCAAGGGGTGAAATGGGAATCTTTGCCAAACAGACATAGTTCTTATGACGTAGACATCCGTTAAGAAAGAATTCAGTCCACACGGGCTACAATTGCCCCGTGCATTTGCACCCCAGTTGACTCCATTCCCCATGTGAAATGAATCCACACGGACAAAGTGGTGCACAAAAAGCTAGTGTTAGGTAAATAGTTTTTCAATATTATTCTATGCACTTAATTCGAGAGACACTCCTAACTATCTACCGCCCATTATAATATTTAAAAATACCTACTAACAGACGTCGCGTAGCTCTGTCTTAAGTCTAAAGTATGAACCTAGGTAATGTACGTAATGTAGGTCCTATACTACAAACCTATAACAGTTTCTACATCAACAAAAAGAAAAAAAAGCAAATTTAATACGAATTAGCGAAATGTTACATCATGCTAAAGATAAGGCGAGGAAAACAATAACGCATATATCGCATATATCTATGTCGATGGTCACAAACATTATCAGGGAGAGGTTGGGGTTCAAGACTATGACGAGACAAACAATTTATCAAACACCATAACGGCTTTAACAAAAGCACATATTTTTTTTTTTAGAAAAAAAAAACTCACTATACAGCATCAAAATCGGACACGTATTTTTTGTATAGCACAGACAATATTTTACTGCACTTCTGGTGTTTTTTTTAGTACTTAGGAAGTTCCAATAAGAAGACAATAAGAGCTCCGTGGCCTAGTGAGTAGCAGTGGCGTAGGGTTCCTATAACTCCATTCCTACCGGCTTCCCTTGTCACTTACCTTTTGCAAACCTTCATAGAAATCCCTACCGATTATACAGGCTCCGGCTTCCCTATGAAGGAGAAGCAGCCTTCGCCACTGGTGGGTAGACCGTTTGGTTCGCACTCGAGAGAGTGCAGGTTCGAATCCCAGGTTGTGGCGTGTACCTACCAATGAGACTTTTTCAGATCTCAAGTACATTATACGGACGCTCTAACGGTGAAGGAAAACATCGTGAGGAAACCCGCACATAGTTGGCCCCAGACGTATT